>OZ037959.1:788559-1388559 GCA_964035675.1 Fomitopsis pulvina
CTTCTTTTCACGGGCGTTGGCCGAGGCTGATGACGAACTCCCGCCTTTTGTCATTCCTGCTGATGTTGGTATTGAGGTCATTCCGGAGGAGCCAAAGCGTGAGCTCGGCATTGTGATGGAGGAAGACGAAGAGGAGGAGGAGGAACAGGACAAGGATGAAGCTGACGATGAATTTGTGGGTGAGGTTGACGAGGGCGGCATCAAGTTCACTTTCACAATCCCGCCTGAGTTCCAGGTTGCGCTGGAGTCGGATCCTGTACCTGCTCCGTCAACGCCGCCCAACAAGTCTCTACCTGCCGTTTCCGGTCCTGCTGACGAGGATGCGGACGGTTCCTTCACGTTCCCTCAGACGCGCGCGGCGAGCGCGTATCCTTCGCCGTCGTCTATCCCCCGGCTGGCGTCAGGGAAACCTCCTGGAACCCCTAGGTCCCCTGTACTGGTTGCGCGCAACACGAACATCCCTAGTGCTTTCATGACCCCTCCTGCCAAGCGTCGAGGCGCGTCGCCGACTTTCATCCCTCAGCCGCGTGGGCAGGCCAGTCCTGTACTGAAGAGTCCACCTGCTCAAGCTTCGTTCATCCCCCAGCCACGTCGTGCCTCTCCTGTCTCTGCGAAGCCGTCTGGCATTCCTGTTATGAGCTCCCCCAGTACGCCCCTCTACAAGCCTCTCGTCAGTCTCTGTTTCTGACGGGGTCCGTGTCTCGTAGCCAACTCCTCAGATGTCACGCGGACTGTTACATCCAAGGCACCTTCTGCATCTCCTGTTATGAATGGACATGTCCTCCCAAAGACCGACGAACCTCTCGACTCCTCTTCTCCTTCTGCCCCTGCCGCCCAGTCTCCGACTTCCCCATCCTCAGTTGTGCCCATGTCTCCGACGCTTGCTGCACGACTATCATTCCAAACCTTGACGAACTTCATAGCTATGCCTTCCCTCCCCTGGTCGCCGCGGTCCAGAGCATCCGCAACTGCAGCTGCGGCCGCCGCACTGTGTTTCATTCCCGGGGACGCGACTCATTCGAGCTCCCCGAGCGATGCCTCTGTGACCTCTACCTTTGTCAACGCGCCGCAGCTTGCCCGACCCGAGGCTGCCAAGCCTAAGCTGGAGACTACCAAGTCTTCGCCGAAAGATAAGGCTTTCGTCCAAAGGGAAAAGCAATTGGAAAAGTTGAGGCTCCGAATGGAGGACGAGCATCGGATACAACGCCGAGGTACTGCCAACGCCGTTCATGCGAAGGCGAGGGGTGGATTTAGCCACACTTGAGGTGCGTTCGGTCGCAATGTGACTGCTTGATAGTCGCTGATTTCGCACGTAGCACTCCTGCAACACTTCAGTCATCCACGGACTACTTTTGAGTTCTGCATTTCACGATTCCGCGTTCGTCCGGCTTTCTCTCCGTTGTCACGGCTCGCGTTCCCTACTCCCGTCCCCATCCCATGCCACCCGTCTTCCTACCTTTTTCATCATGAAGACCCTTTCCATTGTGTTGATAGCCATCACCTTCCATCGTCTCCGTCGTTGAATGACCCCCCTCGCCTAACACTTATTGGAGCTTGAAGCTCTGCCAGTGGACGCCAGTGATGGACTTCTGTATGTGATTCGTGGCGTTTCGCCCTGTACTACTACATTCGATGCAAGCTGGCGCTGTCCTAAAGTTTATGCCTTGGTTATGATGTCCATGCAAGTTATCATTTCTCTCGAACTCCGTCGCGTGAATTTTTGTAGCAGACGTTTCAACTTTATGTGGTCTGATGAGTACGATCACGTTGGTTTTGCTATGTCCCTGCTGCTTTATCTGAGCTTGGATGTGTCTCCTGGGTCGGATCGCCGTCGCGGTCTCGGGGGTGCACACTTGGTGGTCCGTATAAATATTAATGGCAATCGGCATCTCCGACTAAGTGCATAATCGGCGGAGTTCCGTTCCCCCTATTTCTAGATACACCAACACCTCCGAGTTGGTTCAAGCACATTCGTCGTTCCCCATCAACCAATGTCCGTCTCTCGAGTGGTCAAGATTGTACCAGGGCGGACTGTTTTCTTTGTCTGCGATGTGCAGACGAAGTTCAGTATGTAGCTCTTTGTCTTGTGCAGCGTGGGTGACCAAAAGGCTGGACAATAGGGACTGCTATCCATGGGTTCGCCAGTGTGGTTGCTACTGTTAACAAGATGTTGAAGTTGGCCAAGGTCCGAAACAATCCTGCGACTACGAAATGAGCCCCTAACGCCCAATGCACTGGCTTTGAAGGTTTTGAGTGTCCCAGTTATGGTCACAGAGCAGAATCCTCGGTGTATGTGTCCTCTCATGACGCCTCTTCGGACTAGAATTGATGTCTTGATGGATATATGGCAGCGCTTGGATCCACTGTCCCTGAGTTAGACCTCGGCTCCCTTGGCCCCCTACATCTAGGGACAATTGAGAAATCCTTGTTTTCCATGGCGACGTCTGATGTGAAGAAGTCATTGAGCGATCATCAATTCAGGTCTGTTGTCCTGTTTGGTGTAGAGGTGAGGCCTCCCTCAATCTCAACAGTGCACATCTGAGCGTTGCCTATCGCAGTCCCACGTCTGTGTGTTGCAATCGACACTGGATCTCCTGGAGGCGGGGTATGATGTCCACGTCATAGCGGATGGTGTGTCAAGCTGCAATGCAGAAGAAGTGTCATTTGCCCTTGAGCGCATGCGACAAGCAGGCGCTCAGATCACGACGAGTGAGAGCATTGCATTCCAGCTTCAAGGTGGGCCGCCTTGTTGTCGCAGCCCACACTGCATCGCTGAACATCGCGCTGTCCGCCCTTAGCCGATGCTTCTCTCCCCACATTCAAGAGCTTCTCCGCATTGATCAAGGAAGAGAAGGACACCACGAAGGCTACCTTGAACGAATTGCTGCAGCGCTCAGGAATGCCTCGGAGCTCATTGTAAAGTCACGGTCACTTCGTTATCTGATGTTGTGGGACAAGTGTGGTATGTTGAGGTTTCTCGAGGGACCACGGAGTGAGCTGAGTTCTGCCAAAAGCGTAAGGACAAGACAAAAGGCTACGGACTAATTGTACTAAATCTGCTGACTAAGCCGTGGACCACGAGCCCTTCTGTAAAGACACGATTGCCATATTCCAATACTTATGGTATAACCAGGGTATCAAGAACAGGGTCTTTGTGGTGACTGATTGTCAATTAGATTGTTGTATCATCGCACTGGTTATGGCAAGGAATATCTTGGTAAAATCTTTGCGGTAGGCTACGTCGCAGCTCACGCCGCCACAACTACCATATCCAGCTTGATGTTTGGCAAGGGCTTCCGATCCTAACAATGCCACGTGGGGATTCAGTCCGCCAGCCACATCTGGGCGTCATGAACATCGACCTCATAAGCTGATCCTTCTCAATTACTCCGTACGGCCCGGACCTCAGTATACCTACAGTCGCCGCCATTCGTCGTCATCTATTGACATGTCCGCTTTCTCCACCCAGTACTTGCCGCATGTCATCTATTCCCTGGCTATTACATCCCTAGGCATGCATCTCCTCTCACAACGTAAAACCGCGGAAACAGAGCGATCACAATTCGCCGCGCAGCTTTCCCTGCTAGAACCGACCGCAGCCCGTCTCCGGGCGGGAGAACGCATACCCTCACAAGAGCTCGACAGGATCATGAAACTCGTGCGAAGTCATCGTACAAGCGCACCCCCAGTAGAAGCGACCCGCCGGTATGAGATAGGATGGCGTGAGGTACTCTTAGGTCGAAAGAAGGATGCGCAGGGAAAGGCGGAGGATATGAAGAGAGAGCGTGCGGAGGAGTGGGATAGGCGGGATCTAGAAGCAGGTGGGTATTGAAGTCGCTCATACCGGTCCTATACCTAACCAGCTGGTCCTGAACGCAGTGCAAAAAGAGATACAATCGTTAGGCTGATGAAAGACAATCGCGGCGCCGATAGACAGCTCCAGCTTGCCTACCAAAGTCACTTGCGGCAAACATGGACAGCCAACTGACACCTTATGACGTTTGCTCACCTTCTCTTGGCTTTGAAATCGTGAGTCGTACGGCGTGCGCTGGTCACGCGAGACAACAAGTGTTTGCCTCGTCAGCGTTCGTTTGTTGCATTCGCCGCCTTACGAGAACTACATGTACTGTGCAATATACAGTACTACACAATGTCACCGCATGTACATCCTCAAGCGTTTGGCTTCTTTAACGATTTTCAAGATATATGCCTCCTCCATGAGTTGGAAATCCACTTTCACATTCATGCTGGGTATTGTGCTCTCATTTGCGCTAGCGCTGGGCTCACTTTCGTCGACGTCCGCGTTTGCACTGGGGTCCCGCCCTGCACTGCTTGACTCGACATCTGCTTGCAGATGGCCTATAAGATCTTTTTTCGCCACCTCCTCCTTTTCCCCCGATTTGTTTGCCAGGAGGTTCGCAACTCGCGTGACGAGCTCCTCCGGCGGGGCGGGACGCCCCTCTGCTACAAGAGCCTCGACGAACCCGTGCACATCTAGGATCTCGAGGTCGAAAGCCTGCTGCGCGTCCCCTTGTTCCGATGTTCTCGCATCTGCGGCGCCAGCGGAATCGCTAGTCGCTGAATCCGCCTCTTGCTCCTTCTCGCCTGCCGCCCACCCAGACGCGGTCTCCGAACGGGCGGGCTTTGCCCTGCGCCGGATGAACGCAAACCTATTCACCTCGTTGCTATAGTACTCGTCCACATATAGGCACAGCCAGCCCTCCTGGTTGCCCATGAGCGCATCCGGGTTCACCACCGGCACACTCACTACGCTCCGCTCCCCCCACCGCTGCCCAGGCCGGCGCTTGCCCGAAAACACGCTCTGCGCGGACATCCCGATGCCCATCGAAAAGCTCCCCAGACGACCCTGCTTGATCGTCATGAAGAAGTCGAGCAAGTTCTGGAGGAGCCGCGTGGGCGTGAACACGGGGAGGGTGATTCCCCGGATGGTGGGCATCATGCGGCCGAAGTAGGCGACGTAAGTAAAGGCAGCCGGGAATACGGGTGGCTCCCGTACGGAGAGCGTGAGCGGATGCAGGAGCGCGTCGAGTTTGTAGAAGAGGCGGGGAGCCGTAGATAAGAGCCTGGAAAGAGCGAGCTCGGGGATAGAGGGGCAGCCTATTAAGACGAGTCGGTTCAGGACGGGCAGGGACTTGAGAGCCAGGATCTGCTCGATGGCGTCGCACGTGATGCGACTGTTGAAGGAGAGGTTGAGGGCCTCGAGCTTCGCCTGCGTATCGGCAGGTAAGCTGGAGAGGAGTTGCAGCACTTGTTCATCGGCCAAATCGAATTCGGACAAATCCAGACAATACAAGGGCACGGTTTTGCTAGCTTCCGTAAGGGTCTTGGCCAGTATGGGTACCGCATGGCCCGGGAACGGGGACAAGCGGCGAAGGAGAGCGCGGATCTGCTCGACCTTGCCAGGGTGCCAGAGAAGCTTCTCCAGCTCGGTCATGTCGCCCCCGTGTACTCCGTGAGTGAGCACGGCCTCCAGAGATATGTCTGCCAAGGCGGGTATAGATATGGGAACGATTGCCTGAGCATCGTCTGAAGACAGCGGCTTCTTCCTACCCCATGCTTCCACAAGCATGTTGTCTGTTATGAGCTTTTCGTCGTCGAGAGCCCCTATCGTGGACAAGACCTCCTCTTCTTCACTTCTCTCTCTGGGATCCTGTAGAGATTCCTCACTTGGAACCGGGTAGTACGAGCGTACATACCCTTCTGCGGATAGACAGCGACCACCCATGTCTTTGTAGAAGCAGTAAGCGGGGGCAGCGGGATCGGTCACATCGATGATAGTGATACCGTCATTATTGTCTGCAAGTTGTCTGTCTTTGGCATGTCAAGGTTGCACGGGTGAAACCGAGCTCACCGCCGTCCCACATGCCCATATCCGCCTCCAATAGGCTCCACTTGAATGTGATGCCACTCGAATGCGGCGGGTCTTCATTGTCTGGCTCTCCCATCCCACCCGTCGTCCACGCCTCGCCCAGCAGCGTAGCCACGAAAGGGCACGGCGCGTCTACAATCTTGGGCTTCTCGCCGCGCCTACCGTACTTGCCGTGGATCGCACGTACCTCTGCGCGGATGACCTCTGCGTTGTCGGGCTGCTTGGCTAAGGTGAGGAAGCGACGGAGCGCCTGGAGCGGGAGGGTGCCGTAGCACCATTGGTGATGGTATGCCGCGATACAGCGGTATTTAGCCTGATTCGTGGAGGAGCCATGAGGGACGACGCGGGCGATGATGAAGGCTTGGTGCCTTTGTCCCATTGTGAAAGGCGGTGTTGGAGGTGGGGAAAACAAACCAGAGGGCCACCGGGGGGCGGTCTAATATGCACAATAGGGCCGCTTCGATGTCTTGGTGCACATGGCGATACCGCGTCTTCTCGTTGTCTTTGTACTAACCTGGACTCCTTTGTGTCTGGAAACGGCTTCGGGCGTGGCCTGAGGCATGTTCATGGTTGTCAGTCCGGTACACTTGACTATTGGCTCACGAGATGAGGTACAGACCTTTCCTTATAGACGCAAGCGTAAAGTTACGGTTCCGCTCACGCCATATATATACAGCGTGGGCCTTTGTTTGGCAAAGGCCCCTGATTCACGTGGTACAAATGCATAGTGTGGCAAGATTATTGCATGTAAGTAAACTGCGCAGCTACTTGGTGGTATTGCGCAACCTATGCAGGGAACATGGTATATGTTATCGACGTGTTACTCGTGCTGATACAGTGAGTCTGCGTTCAGCGCAGACGTTATAAAGAATGGACCTCTCCCGAGGCAGTAGTCGTCAGTAGTCGCACCGCCTATGACACGCTAAATAAGGAGAACAACCTAGGATTTTGGACTTTCGGCGTGCATTTGCTACAAGAACCTCAGTACTGTACAGGATACAATCGTTACAACGTCACACCTCATCAAATCCGAAGCGTCGCGCGTTATCGACAAACTGCAAGATATCCGCATCCTCCATGGGCTCAAGTTCTGGCACCGTTGTTTGTGTACCGCTCATGGCCCGCATGAAGGCAGTAAACGCGTCGGTCTTTTTCTTCCCTTCCTCCGACTTTTTCGCAAGGAGGTCTGCAAGTCGCGTAACGAGCTCCTCTGGCGGAGCCGGACGCCCCTCTGCTACAAGAGCCTCGACGAATCCGCGCACATCCAAAATCTCGAAGTCAGACACCTGTTGGGGATCCTCTCGTCTAGATTCGTGGGACGTCTTTGCTTCCCCACCGCCAGCGGAAGCGGCGATCTCTGTGTCCGTCTCCTGCTCCTGCCCACCGGCCGCCCACGCAGATGCGGCCTCCGAGCGGGCTGGCTTCGTCTTACGCCGGACGAACGCAAATTTAAACCCCACATTTTGGGGCTCGTGCACATACAAGCACAGCCAGCCCTCCTGATCGCCGCCTATCAGCGTGTCTAGGCTGACCACCGGCACACTCACGACGCTCCGCTCCGCCCACCGCTGTCCGGGCTGGTGCTTGCTCGAAAACACGCTCTGCGCGGCCATCCCGCTACACACCCCGAGCTCCTCCATAAAGCCCTTCTTGACCTGCGTAAAGTAGTCGAGCAGGTTCTGGAGGAGTCGCGCAGGCGTGAACACGGGGAGGGTGATCCCCCGCACGTTGGGCGACCTGTTGCTGAAGGAGGCAAGGTACGTGAAGGTGGCCGGGAATATGGGCGGCTCGCGTACGGAGAGTGTGAGCGGGTGCAGGAGTGCGTCGAGTTTGTAGAAGAGCCGCGGAGACGTTGATAAGAGCGTGGAAAGGTCGAGCTCGGAGATAGACGGGCAGCCTATGAGAACAAGTCGGTTTAGGGCAGGTAAGGACTCGAGAGCCAGTATCTGCTTGATGGTGTTGCATGCGATGTGGCTGTTGAAGGAGAGGTTGAGGCCCTCGAGCTTCGCCTGCAAGTCGGTTGGTAAGCTAGAAAGGAGCTGTAGTATTTGTCCACCGGTCAAGTCGAATTCAGAGAGGTCTAGGGAAGCCGAGGTCGCGATTTTGTCGAGTTCCGCGAGGGCCTTCGCTAAAAAGGGCACCGCATGCTCGGGAAACGGGGACAGGTGGCAAAGGAAAGTGCGGATTTGCTCGGCCTTGCCAGGTAGCCAGAGAAACTTCTCTAGCTCGGCCATTTCGCTCTCTCGCAATCCATGAGTGAGCACGGCTTCCAGGGATATGTCTGCCAAGGCGGGGATCGAAACGGCAACAGTGGGCTGAGCTTCGTTCGCAGGTGGCGGTTTCTCCTTACCCCATGCTTCCACAAGCATGTCACGCATAATGAGCTTCTCGCCATCCAGAGCACTTATCGCAACCAAAACCTGCTCTTCATTTCTCTCTCTGGGATACTGTAGAGATTCCCCACTTGGAACCGGGTAGTACGAGCGTACATACCCTTCTGCGGATAGACAGCGACCACCCATGTCTTTGTGGAAGCAGTAAGCGGGGGCAGCGGGATCGGTCACATCGATGATAGTGATCCCGTCATTATTGTCTGCCAGTTGTCTATCTTCAGCATGTCAAGGTTGCACGGGTGAACCCGAGCTCACCGCCGTCCCACATGCCCATATCCACCTCCAATAGGCCCCACTTGAGTGTGATGCCACTCGAATATGGCGGGTCTTCATTGTCTGGCTCTCCCATCCCACCCGTCGTCCACGCCTCGCCCAGCAGCGTAGCCACGAAAGGGCACGGCGTGTCTACAATCTTGGGCTTCTCGCCGCGCCTACCGTACTTGCCGTGGATCGCACGTACCTCTGCGCGGATGACCTCTGCGTTGTCGGGCTGCTTGGCTAGGGTGAGGAAGCGGTGGGCCGCCCGGAGCGGGAGGGTGCCGTAGCACCATTGGTGATGGTATGCCGCGATGCAGCGGTATTTAGCCTGATTCGTGGAGGAGCCATGAGGGACGACGCGGGCAATGATGAAGGCTTGGTGTCTTTGTCCCATTGTGAGCGGCGATGATGGTGGGGAGGACAAACGAGTGGGGCTGGCCTAATATATGCACAACAGGACCGCCTTGACTGTGTGGCGATCCCGCTTCCTCTCGTTTCTTTGTACCAACCTGGACTCCTTTGTGCCTGGAGACGGCTTCAGGTGTGGCCTGAAGCGTGTTAACCATGTTTGCCAGACATGTTCGACCTGTTACTAGTAGCCCGCGAGATCCTTTACCGTAGAGATGTTGGGGGCTTCAGGAGTCTCAAAAGTTATGATTCTGCTCGTGCCATATATGGTGTAGGCTATTGATTACACCGGAGACATAGCTAATTTCGGATCAGTGGATATTTGGCCGCAATTCGGTCTCATTGAGACTGACACCAAGGCGTGGTGTCTTGTCGTTGGGGAATTGCCTCGGCGAGTGAGGCCTTGAGGGTGTTCACCGCTTCTATCACAGCGCGAAGACGATACTCCAGAGGAATGATACAGCTGACCCGGCTCGTACGCTTGCTGTGGTGTACACACTGAAACTCAAGAGTAGGTGTGGTCCCGGTGGCAGTTTTGCCTAGTGACAAGGGAGAGTGCAGAGCAGTCGTATCGACCATGAATCTTGAGGACAGGGAACTTACAGCACAAAGGTTAATTGAACACGACCTCGAAAGCGACTGCTCAGATTCAACACCGGTAACATGTCAGACGGCCTGTCGGCCTCCCCAAGGTGATTCCTTCTGCGGGGATTGCTCAACTTTCTATGCGTGTTGAGGAGTCAACCCCGCGCAGTGCCGACATACGGGAGGAGACTTGCGTCCGCAGTAGATATGACCCTCCGAGGCTCCGAGAAGCGGTCCATTGTTGTAGACATCCACTACCGGGAATCCGAGCCACATTGTGGTGCTGTGATCGTAAATCTTGTTCGAGATGCGAAAGAACGACTTGTCGTATATTATAAGATATATCAGTCCTCAAACGAAACGGGTCGCACGAGTATGAGAGGATTTCTTGTTGAAGAGTATCCAGTGGTGGGGTTAATGGGAGTGTTGCTCATCCCGGGCTCGATGCGCTCCCCCGCATCAGCAGCACAAAGACCTTGACCAACAAACTCGAACCGACACCAGAGATCAACTTTGTATGGCACAGGTAGCTTCTCGATCTGGTCGAGCAGTAGTCAAGCTCAGTCCCGAAATAGAGGCATAGTTTGTTTGATCACATGAACGACATATCCGATACGTTTCTTGGGCTGCCGTAGTGCTCGTGCGCCGGTCAGCAACTCAGCGTTTTCCAACTGCTCGACCATCTTGAGCGGACCTGGCTGTGGAACCATGCCAGAAGCTTAATAATCGTTGATTGAATTGAATTGGGCGGTACCTAGAAGACTAGAGCTGAGCGGTATCTTGGCAACCTGAATACATAAGAGTGGGAAGGCCCTTCTTTCGGAACCGCACGTTTGGCCCTATGATGACCTGTGTGCGCAAGAGGGTGTCAGCTCCTGATGCATGATGAACTGATGGCACGAGTACTGCGGATAGCTTGCCCTGAAAGGCACCGCTGTCCAGCACCCTGCCATCAATGTCCCATCAATAGTTTAGCACATATCTGCAGGACAGACCTTCAGTACCCCCACCGAATTCACCTTGCAGCAGCGCATACAACAACATACAGCGTACAAGCGTCGCGTCTTCTTACTCCTAGGCCTGGGATTACTTTCATGCAGAGAATGTCGGATGTACCAAATAATATGGCCTATTTGCCTATACAGAAGCCATGGAACAACGCATCCAGGACATCCTCCACATCGATCAGACCAGATATCTTCCCGATTGCCTTTGCGGCGTAACGGAGCTCCTCTGCCGCGAACACCACGTTTCGCGAGTCTAATTCGTGCGTAATCACTATATCTGAAGGGATGTAGAGGATGAGCAGCAACCCACCATAACTCAGGAAAGCGTCTAGGAATTGCAGAGCATTCTCGAGATGAACCCTGTGCCGTGCATGCGTGATGAGCGGGCGATTGTTGTCCGGATCTTGCTCTGCAATTAGGCCGTACCTTAAACGTGTGAGATAGTGATCAAATAAAAAATAGTAGTGCACATACCGCTCCTGCAGCGCTCCAGCGAAACCATCAAGAAACGTTTGAGTCCCTTGGCCAGTGGCCAAGCTAACGGCCCACCCACGACAACTACGCAGAGCGGCCAGAAGGGATGTGACCTGGTCCTGACCAACTCTCGCTATGTCGGCCTTGTTAAAGAGTACATACGTCTCCGCGGTAATCAGCGAGGCTACGGTTGGAGGAATGACGGGATGCTCGGGTGATCCTTTCAAAACGTCCGGCAGAGAAAGGACGCAAAGGGAAACGTCTGTTGATTTCACCCTAAGACGTATGTCAGTCAAGGATCACCCAAGAAGTGTGAATATAACTAACAACTGCCGCGCGCGTTCAACACCTATACTCTCTACCAAGTCATCCGTCTGACGTATGCCGGCAGTATCCGCAACAATGACAGGCAAGCCACCAATATCGAGCGATAGCTCCAGAATATCTCGAGTGGTTCCAGGAATTGAAGTCACAATAGCTGCCTCCCGTTGAGCTGCAAGGCGCGAAGCATATGCTGTAAGAATGTCTCTGCACATGAAAGGTGGTCGGCGTACCGAAGAAGTTGAGCAAACTACTCTTGCCCGCGTTTGGCGGGCCGAATATAGCAAGGCGTACGCCAGAGCGCAAGATCTCGCCTCTCCTTTTGTCCCAGAGGTGTGCTCTTATGGTCTCCGCTATGGCCGTCGCGCGTACTCGGGCTACATCACAATGAGTCAAGTTTGCAGTTCATGTCGATGATATTAACCTTGTTCGAACACACCGTCCTCAATTTCTTCGCCTTCACCAAAATCAATCAGAGCCTCGACAAGCGCTAGACACTGGATGACCTGCTCTCTCAAACTCTCGAAATGGTTCCTAGTAGCGCCCTGCAGGTGTCAACGTATGTCACCATTGTTCTTTCCGAACGCAAACTCCTATTACCTTTGCTGCGACTAAAGCCGCTTTGCGCTGGCTCTCGGTCTCCGCGTTAATGAGATCTTTCAGGCCCTCAACTTGGGTCAAGTCAAGGCGACCACCATTGAAAGCACGGCGAGTGAACTCTCCAGCTTCTGCTGGACGGCACAAAGAGATGCGTGACAAGGCGCGGAGTACCGATGAGATGATCGCTCGACCGGAGTGAACGTGCAGCTCTACAACGTCCTCTGTTGTGAAAGACTTCGGTGCTACCAGGTTGTGTTAACGAGGATTTCTGGGGCGGTATTGAAACGCACATTTGAAGTAGACGGCCAGACCATCATCCAGGAGGTCTCCAGACTCAGGATGTACGATCCGACACCGGTACATCTGCCATGGGGCTGGTTCTCCTCGGCGCATGGACTTACTCCGGCCCTTTACCATACGCTCCCAGACATGCAACGCGTCAGGGCCAGATATCCTAACTACGGCTACCCCGGCCTTGCCAGGAGGCGTAGAGAGCGCATATATGGTGTGGCGCTGATTGTCTGAGAGGGGTAGGCCGTTTATAGGCAAGGCTCTGGAAGCGTTGTGGTCGTTGCGAAAGCCTGTATGTTTTGCAGCAATGCCTTGAGCGAACGAGACAACAAAGCATCGATGGGAGCAACTCTGGGTCGCAAGCTTCGCCAGCGGTAACCGAGGCAACGCATCTTTTACGGAGAGGCTGCATCGTAGCATCCGAGAGATGGTCGTCGACGAGACGCGACACCGTCCACGCGCCCGAGTTCGAAGAGCGCACATACTCCCACGGCATCTTCATCTATACGCGCTGGGTCATTTGTACCGCGCGTCCACACAACCTGCACCGTAACTTCACCAGCGTTCTGTTCCCGCCCGCTCTGTTGTTTCCAATACTTTCCACATCTCAAGTCTTCTCCCCCGCAACAATTCAGACTTTCCAGCAACAATGGGTCAATCACGTATGTCGCGTACATATTACTTACTGTGTTGCCGTACTGAGAGATGCGTGTCGCGCACAGCGTCGCAATTCATGGAGGACATGCAGAGGCGGTCCAATTGTGCGCATAGGTTAACTTTGGATTTTCCTTGAACACTGACGGAGCCGCCATGTTCTGTCGTCCAGTCAATGCGAGCGAGCTAGAGCGGCTGAAGAAACGTTTCATGAAACTGGACAGGTCAGTCGCCGCACATATGTTTTCTGCATACAGGATTCTAACATGGGCACCCACATACAGTGATGGTTCTGGATCTATAGATCGAGAAGAGTTCCTGCAGATCCCTCAAATAGCGAACAATCCCCTCGCATCACGACTAATTGCTATCTTTGATGAGGAGTGAGTGTAGAAAGATGGGTCATACTGGACTGTCTCACATATTATTGCGTGTTCAGTGGTGGAGGAACAGTCGACTTCCAAGAGTTCGTCGGAGGCTTGAGCGCGTTTAGTAGCCGTGGAGGGCGAGAAGAGAAACTAAGATGTGCGTGTTGCTTCCACCGGTCTTGTGGAGCCGCTCACAGCCTCTCTTACATTCCTGCAGTCGCGTTCAAGGTGTACGACATGGATCGAGACGGCTACATCTCCAACGGAGAACTCTTCCTCGTACTGAAGATGATGGTGGGCAACAACCTGAAGGACGGGCAACTTCAACAGATCGTCGATAAGACAATCATGGAGGCAGACAAGGACGGCGATGGAAAGCTCAGCTTCGAGGAGTTCGTACAAATGGTCTCGAATACGGTGCGTTCATGTTTTACACTACCGCCTTGCGGTGAGACACCCACTGAGGTGGTGTGCACAGGATATTGTCAAACAAATGACACTAGAAGACCTGTTCTAGTGCAGACTGGTCGTATGTTCTGGTGTGCGTTAGTCTCCTTTAGCGTTATACCCTACGTCTCCCTTTCCTGTCTCCTGGTCTGTTGTTGCACATTGTTACACTCTCATCCCACGACATCATAATGTATATTCATGTCGCATCATCCTCAGGTGTACTCTCCAATACGTGGCCACGGACGCGGAAGTAATTCTGCTTACATATCATCGACCGCAAGCCGTGTTCATGAGCCACCTGTGGGGATGAGATATCTCGTCCTCGCGGATCCCGCGGTTGTACCGACATGCATCCCTAAGCATGAAGATTGCACCACTCTAACGTCCACTGACAGGACAGATATATCAGCAATTCAATGTGCGGCTATTATGCGGCTGCAAGATCTATTGGTAGAACATGGTGGCGACAAATTACATGAGCGACAGATCGCCGAACTTCTCCTTGTAGCCTGTTCAGGTGTGCAAGCAGACGTGAGTGGGGGGCCAGTGCATACAACAGAAGGCACATTACCAGGGACGGACCACTTGCCCTTCTTCATCATGGTCTCCACGGCCTCCACGATGCGGGGATGTGCCTCGCCAACCTCGGCCGCCTGCGTCCGTATGTGAGAGCTGAGCGAAAGGCGTCATTATGAGGGGACACACCGTGAGGTCCTCGAAGGGCCGTGCCTCCTCGATGTTCGCGAGCGTAGCCTGGAGGTCTTTCAGCTCCACGTCAATCTTCTCAGTCGTCTCCTTCGCCTTCGCGACCTGTTATCCGACAGTCGAGCAGACGGTATCCAGAGGCAAGGTAGTAGAGTCAACGGGCGAATCAGTAGACGATGTGTCGTGGGCAGACGTACCGCCTTCGTCTCGAACGCCTCAATTGCCTTCAGCTGCACGTTCACATCGTACGTGACAGGCTTGAAGTCCTTGAGGGTCTTCTCAGCCTCGTCCACAATCGCCTTGTTCTTCAGGATGGAGCGGTAGTGCGCGAGGTCGACGGTCGTGGGCTGCGCTGCAGCCGTTGCGTGGATGCGCTGAGCGTCCGCATGTCGCTTGCGGAAGCCCTGAAGGGATGCAACGGTCTCTGCACGTCAAACAGTCTGAGTTGCCATTGAACTGCATCGCAGCGAGAAACCGACCCTTGGAGAGACCGAGTGAGGAGTAGATACGGGTGAAGTCCTATATGACGGTGTGACGTCGATAAATGCGCGTAAGATGCAGACTGAAGCTAACTGACCACCACTGCAGTGGCTGCTTTTGATGCCATGGTACTCTGTAGCACCCCTGGGTCAAAAAAAGAGTTCACTCACGACTAGAACAGGGCTGCTCACACCTGAGGGAAAACTGAGGTCGCCGCGGAAACTGGTGAGCTCTCTCCTCAAACGTTGCCGGGAACAGCCGAACAAACCGGCGCTTCCGCTCGGGTCCTACGCTCGTTCAAGTTATAATCGCACTTGTGTCATGTACCGTGATACCTTAATGCTTCATCCGTTCGTATATCACGCGCAAGGGTTTGTGGACTCGCTGTTCTACACGCCCATCTATTACTCGTTGCCTTGTTCTGTGTACAACAATCTTAGGTGATAAGAATACTACTGCGAAGGTCGCATACATGCGAGTCAGACGGTCCCTCGCCATCCACAATTACCTGCTCCAAAGTACAACACCACAGAAGGGAAATACCGGACGATACATTTAGATTCTGCTGCCTACATCAATCCTGGGAACGATACAGTACGCAGTAATACCCAGAGACGAGGATGGCCGTATCACAGGCCCTGCTTGATGGCCTGTAGAGCACACAGCGCAGCTACGGATATGCCCATCAGATATGAGCCAGGCAAGCCAAGTGTAGGGGGCCACGCACCTCCAGCACCACTACCGTCTTTCGCTAGGTCAATCTCAACTCGCTTTTCCACCGCCTCGCCGACGAGGGCTCGGAGCGAAGACCGGAGACGGATTTGGAAATTCGGATAGTGTTGGATCAGACTGCCAAAAGCGTCAGGTGCGTAGCAGAGAGTCAACGGAAATACCAGCGTACCTTCCATCGACGCCGACAATGATGTTCTCTTTTGGCTCGGGCGTACCTCCACCCAACGTCGCATGTCCTGTTTGGACGAGGACGGTCGCAAGTGCTGTCCCACTCAACCTCGCTGCACGGTTCGCCACCAGCGATGCAGCCCAGCGCACGATCGCCGCATCGCGGAGGGACACGTCCTCGGGGTCTATCATGAGCCTCTGCACGATGATCCCACGGATCCGCTCCAGTCGCGCGAGGTCTTGCGGGCCGAGCGCGTCCACATCGGAGAAGTGTGCGCTCTGCCAGCTAGGCACAGTGCCATTGATCTTGGGCTTCACATCGATCTCGCGTCCCGACTCCCATGCATCTTCTACCTCGCTCATCACGGCAGTGTCGAGGCCGTAGTGAGTGTTCAATGGCAGACTGGACCTACCGTTGAAAAGCAAGGGTTTCGGTGCAGCATCAATAAGGGAAAGGAGGATGTTGCGGGTGATCTCGCCCAGGTACATGCCGGAGATGAACTTCTCAAATGCCTGGAAGCGAGGGTTGATAGATTCACGATCAAGCTTGTTGTCATATGGAGTGGTCGGCAGCCTGGTCCGCTGTGGTGACGGAGTTCACAGATGCGACCAGTACAGGATTGGCTTGCTTACCGAGTTATTGAATGCTCCCCATTCTGTGTTGATGATCATAAGCCCGCCATTCTTCCGTACCTCAGAATCGCCGAGCTTGGTTACATTCTCCATTTGCTCGACGTATGCGCCGTTAGTACCAGTTCCGAAAATAGTGCCTTGATAGTAATAGTTTAGTAGAGCGGAGAACCCACAAAATGCAGGAATCACCAAGAAGGCAAGACCCTGCACTATATGCTCGCGAAAGAAGGGTGCCGACGGTCTGTTGCATGCCTCAGTCAGCTGCGCGTTTGCCCATTACCGATTGCTGCTTACATCATTGACAAGTGCTACGCACCGGACGTGCAGGTGTTTTCTGTCAAACGCTTCCTGCAGGAGTCGCACGACGTCATGGCCCACTGCGTTCTTGGCGGAAAACCCCTTCGTCCATGTCAAGATTTTGCCCTCATTCAGTGCGGTCTGTTCGACCGGGAAACTAAAAGTGAGACCAAGGGGTACAGCAGGGGCCGGGACGGCCTCAAACGGGTTTGAAGGCTCTTGAGGTGAGGCGGCGACATTTGAATGTTCTGTGAGGAATGCATCGACCGAGTCTGCGAGGTAGTCTATATGTACACACAATAGAAGTGAACAAGACGTCATAGACAGGTATTGACGAGACCTACCAAAAAGCACGGATGCTTCGCCCGTCTTTAGCGTCTCGGACACCTTGTACTTCTGCTGCTTCATAGCAAATTCGTGATTCCCGAGTAGTGTCACTTCGCAGACCCGCCTTCAATGCTCGTCAGGGTAGCAATCCAGACAGATATAGCACACTACCTACAGGTTGGTTCCACCGAGGTCAAGTGCCAGGAAGGTTCTGAAACACCCATCGTCAGTAGTTTGCCGTGACCACGCAGCTCATGTCGCTCCGATCGAGTGGAGTCTATTGCGCATCCGTGTGAGCAGCGCACGCACGAGTGTGGACACGATCACATGCATCGCGACAGAGCGCAAGTTCTCGCAGATCTAAATTCCGAAAGCCGGTGCGCAGCCGTGTATCGATTGGGACAGGCACTGAAAACCGCAAGGGATCTCCCGAGATGGGGAAGGGCAAAAGACCAACTAAGCAATTGTGCCGGACTTCCACTTCGGGAGCGCTGGTTGTGGATATAGACCGGGCCCGTATGAGAACGGACGATGACAGCGCGCACACGATCCGTGGCAGCCCGGACAAGTTGTCCGATAGGCCCAGACAAGACACGTAGCAGAGCTGCAGATGCAAGCGACCCAGAGCACGAATAGTGCACTCACCCGGTCTCTGTGCCGTCGGGGACACCGGTCACGAATGTCGGGCTAGTTATCTCGTCATGAGTTAGCATAGCACGTACACAGAGCCCAATGCACGTACATCATAGCCATCGGGTGGTTATATTGCCCAAGGCCGAGGCGGAAGTCCTCGAGGAACTGCTCCACGATTCCGGTGAGCACATCTCCATCGAGTTGGAACTGGCTCTCGATGTCGTCCAGGATTTTGCGTTCGACCTCCACGGACACACCAGATAACACGGCTGTCTTAGTCATCTATGCTGCAGACGTGGTCAACGTCGAGGGAATAGGGTAGGATGCTGAGCTGAGAGTTGTCGAGTATATATGCAGATGCGCCTCGGAACGGTCCCCCCTCTTATGACATACTCGTCTCACATCACGTGTTGCGATCGCGGACCTCATCTCCGATCCAGTCCAAGAATGGCGACGCTGTCTCTCACCAGAGCTGCATCCAGCTGTGTCTGAAGTCTGATCTGAGTCCACTCGTGAAGACCAGTCTGACAACCAGGAGACATTAGATCGTACGCTCCCTTGACAGCCGACACGATGGGCACGGATGAGCCAGTAGGTATGAACAAATGCATGCATTTGAATGCCAGTGAGGTACAGATAATGATGCCAATAGTTACAGGACAGGGGCACTAAATTACACTTTCACGAGCTAGGTTGACTTTCCATACCGAATGGAATGATGACGACACTCCCAAAAAAGACAGGATGCAGCAGCAGTCTGTAATGAGCCTCGCATAAGGTAACGTCGTGTCGTCACACAGGGCTATCGTTCACACGCGGACATCCGCAAGAAGATTCGTCTGCAGCGCCCACGATAGCATTCTTCTCGCGATGGGCGATCTCATCGCCAGCATTTCCACGACGTGTCGAGCGCGAGTGCCGCGACGAACCAGATCGACGACCAAGGACGATTCCATCCTGCAGAGGTACATTTG
Source organism: Fomitopsis pulvina (assembly GCA_964035675.1). NCBI lineage: Eukaryota > Fungi > Basidiomycota > Agaricomycetes > Polyporales > Fomitopsidaceae > Fomitopsis > Fomitopsis pulvina. The sequence goes on from OZ037959.1 coordinate 807,208, forward strand.
GTGACTGCGCGTGGTCGGTGGTATCTTGACCTGGTGTTAACCTCCAGTAGCGATTCCTAGAACGACGGGTCAGCGAACGCAAGACACGTCTATGATCCTTGACCGGAAGTTGCTAACTGTTTGAGTATGATGTATAGAGCTGCCCCAAGGAGCGAGCCCAGGCCATCACCGACCCAGTACTATAGACAGTGTTGAGCTTCGCCTCAAGCACGCAGTTCGTGGATATATACTGACTACCCACTGAGTGCCGTAAGGAAAGCCTGTGACTACGGCAGGGCCAAAGGCACGAGCCACATTCATACCTGCTCCAGTATAGTAGACGGCCCATCTAAACAACAGCCGTTGCGTCAGCAGAGTTGCCGAGAAAAAATAGCTTGACGGACAGGTGGCACGCAAAGAGTGTGAGACCGATACCAATCTGCATATGCAGGTGAGTTGCGTTTCGCAGGACTGATCATTATTCAATTTTACCGGAGCGAATGGCGTGACAGAATGCTTCTCCGCGGCAAGCATAAGAACGGCGAGAACAAGGGCTGTTGTAATAAACATCTCGATGAACACAGCCTGTGCTGGGTTGATCCCCTGCGCCAAGAACGTCCTAGAGTGTTCTATCAGCCTACAGCATGGAGAGCAACGTTCCCAGAAACCCCTTACACAGATTGCAGAGAACCAGGTGTTAAGGCGAGAACCAGGGCAGCCGCCACAATACCTCCAAGCAGCTGGGCAAGACAGTACAGTACAAACCGGAAGGGGCCGATGATTCCTGTCAGGAAAAGAGCCAAACTGATGTTCGGATTGAATACGCCCCCACTGGCACGATAAAAGATCCACACAGATACGAGAAGGCTGAATCCCATAGCAAAGGCAATGTACATGGAGTGGATGACGTTAGACGTGCTTGCAACCGAGCTGGTATCAACTTCAGCATTGGCAGCCTGGATGCCGCCAAACGCGAGCAAGAGAAAGGTGGTTGTGCCAACGAATTCGAGGAAGGCGGCCTTGACATCGTCGAGCCAGTTGTCGAAGATGCCCGCCAGAGAATACGCCGACTGACTCATATTATGGTCCAGTTCGAAGTCGTGAACGTCGTGAGGTCGTGGAGGCTGGGAGCACACCTGGAGAGGCTGGGATGGTGGGTAGAGACCTGCCACGGTAATTGAGGCTGGCCATTCAATCGGGAGTGACGCAAGCCATCAATTTAGCTTGCTTGGCTCCTTGTAGCGAGAGTGTCCGCCCCGCAAGAGAGGGGCGGGCGGGAAATCAGTTTGACCAATCAGACCTTGATCATGTGTATCAGAGCTCCTCACCATGCTGCCGACAGACATGAACGCTCCTCTGAGCCGCGTCGCAAAGACGTCAGAGTTGCGGAAGTGCGTGATTTTCCTAAAGAGGCCTGCACTTAGCTAGAGGCTCGAGTGCCCTCGTAAGAGACGTGATGCCATCGTGAGTCCGCACACTGGAGAAGAAGGAAAAGGAATAGGGGGATGAATGTTTCTATTACTAGAGAATCCACATAGCAATCCAGCCAAGACATAGAAGGAGCGCACTGAACTGACAGTGAACGCATATGGGTCGCCTGCGAATAGAAGTGACTTTCTGGGATGAGAGACTGTGGAAGCCAGAGTTCATGCAGATCAAGATTCAGATCAAGATCGACGCGACCATCTACAGGCGGCTAACCTGCGTGTGCTACCGTCAGAACCTCCAGCTCCCACCAAGTTATTCCGCCTCAACGCTCTGCCAGCAATATCGAGGACTTTGGGTGATCACCATCTTGGAAGAGACATTGAATCCGAAGCAATTCTCACTGTGCTGAGGACCTGACCACCAGAGCCTGAGACTCGAGTTCAACTAGTACTAAGCACCTGACTAAATCCTGACCATGGCAATTGATGGGCTCATTATTCTGGACCATACTGGGCAAGTACACCTCTCTGCATATCTGGACTCTGGAATGATAGAGCTACCAATCATGTAGCCGTCCCATCATTCAGTCGGGGTTCCGTTCTACGACAGAGGCATACCCTCTGTTACATATCGAGGCTTTGAACGATGCCCTATCGAATGCACCCAAACCAGATGACATCGACCCCGTTCTATATGTCTCTGGCTTGAATGTTGACACCCCATGTGCCTGCTGCCATGCAAAAGTCGGAGACATGAGGATCTTGTGTCCTGTCAGCGGTGAAGGTGCGATCTCCTGGTGCATGTATATACACGTTCTTACATATATCATCTAACTATCTAGTTGACCCATTATATGCATTTGCGTTCCTCCAGACATTCGTGGACATCCTACAAGAATACTTTGGTTACTTGTCCGCAGAAACCCTGAAGGAGAACTTTGATATCGTTTATCAAGTCGGTTGGCGCATGTTGTCTCCATCATTGCACGCCTTGACTGACGAACTGTGGACCCAGCTACTCGAAGAAACCTTGGACGCCGGCGGACACCCTCTCACGACTTCTCCAAACGCACTCCGCGACATTGTTCTGCCGCCTTCACTGCTAAACAAGGTTTTGTCCGTTGCAGGAGTCCCAGGACTCGCGACACCATTAGTGGGACCTCAACCCTTTGCGTCGCCGATTCCGTGGCGGAAAGCTGGGGTGAGGCACAACAGCAATGAGATATACTTCGACGTCGTGGAGACTCTGGAAGCAATTGTCAATAAGTACGCGATGCTCACATTCTGCTCTGATCGCTGATGTTGACCCGCATGCATGATAGGAATGGCACGCCATCCGTGAGTAACGTCTGGGGAAAGGTTGAGTCTAACTGCAAGTTGTCAGGTTCGTCAAGATTTCTCGGAAGATGTCTCTGCTGAGCTTCGGACTGTAGGGACGCCTGATCTACTCCTCACACTTTCCAACTCCCAGCATCTTACAGACTGTTCGTTCCATCCTTGTGTGCGGTTCGTCCACTTCATTGTCTTTCGTTGGAGGAAACTTTACTCATGATCGGACGCTAGGCTTCAACGTTGGGCGCGTGATAAAGTCCTCTCATTCGTACCTCCAGACGGCAGGTTCAAGCTGATGGAGTACCGCTATGCTCCCACATCTGCTTCGACAATGCATCAGGTGGCAGTGCCCGTCTCTCTGCGTACTAACGTCCGGATAGAAGAGCACGGTGGTGAGTATACTCTGGAAGTCTCTTCCCACAAGCCGTCCTGATGGAATGCTTGGGAAGGCACTCTGGACCTCTCTTTCACATCACGACTGACAACACGAGCAATGGAGAGCGTCGTGATCGAGCTCTATCTTGGAGAAGGCGCCTCGGGTGCGAGCTGCACGGCATCCCAGAACGGGTCGTGGAGTTTCGAACCAAGGAGTTTGGTGCGTGTATGTCTCCTTTTCCCTCCGTCGCCGTTCATCAACTTGCGCTGCAACCCAGAGCTTGCGCTGGGAGCTGAAGAACGTTGCACCGTCCGCTACTTATACCCTACGAGGCACATTTGCATCAACGTAAGCGCATCCTCCCCATGACGACGACAGGGCGCCATTGACAGCGGTGTCTGCTCGCCTTTCTGCTACAGTGTAAAGACCCCGCGGCCTTCTCGGTCGTTCAGAGTACGCTTCGACATCGTGCAGCACAGCTTCTCTGCGCTGAAGATCGACCAACTGAAACTGACAGGAGAGCTCTACAAACCGTACAAGGGGATGAGGCCGAGGTCTTCTGGGGATGTTGAATGGCGTTGGTAGTATCTTGATGACCGCAAGACAGCACTGCTGTTCTTACCGAATGAGCCCGAGACCCACACTCCCATGAGTCCTAACAAGGGGTTGTGGTTATTCGTCGCAGCGGGGCGCGACGTACAACGTGGCTGGATGTGCCTAAATCTTTGCACATGTAAGACCTCAGACTTCCTCGCCACAGCAGCTGTAGTAGTTGTGCCGCGTGTGCTGTACATTACTGACGTGTTTGGGGAATGCCAGAATGCTCGGTAAGGGGTGTGGGGTGTATTAAGTGTACTTTTTGTATCTATGAGTGCGTGCGATATGCTCCTAATCTACGCGGACCTGTAAAACTTATCGAACCTCTTCGCCGCTGCCTCCCAATCTAGCACAGTCCAGAATCTCTTCATGTACTCCTCCTTACCCCAGACACCATAGCTCGGCACCCACGCGCGCTCGTGCACAGACACACAGAACAACGGATACAGCACCTTGCCTACCTCTCCGACTTTCTCTTGTTTTGTTTTCGAGTTCTCGGGAATTGGTACGAAAGAGTTGTTGGCAGTGAACAAACTATTGGGAGATGTGCTGAAGTCGGCGCCGGGGAACGGATCCGCCGTTGGGCCGGTGCTCAATGCCCTCGTGTGGGCGGGCGGCTGCACAGACGGTGATGGCTGCGACATGCCAGACGCTGGCGAAGAAGGCGATGACTGGGTGTCAGGTTGGGAGCTGGTCGCAGGTGATGGTGGAGGTGTTGTCTGGAGCACCCGGCCTTGTGCGATGATTTCGCCAACGATTCTCTCCATTCCCAGCCAGGATTTGCCGGATCGGACAAGGAGGGTGCCTGTACCGAATATGGGACAAATGGCGAGCTGGCCGGTCTTGTCCAGGACCAAATACATCCAGCCAGACGAAAACATGCCGAGGACAGCAGCGCTAAAGTTCGACTTGAACTGTTCTAGGCTCCCAAACTGTGTTTTGATCGTGTGGTACAACCACGCGCCCTTCTCGCTGGTCAAGTCGGCCTCATTGGAATTAGAAGATGGTGGTGGTGGTCTCTAGGGCTCCAATTTATAAATGAGTAGATTGATGGCACCCTGGTCACACACCATGCTTTCCAGGAAGAACGAGTTGTTAAGAGCTTCACAAGCGAAGTCGAACTCTAGGACCTTGTGTGGATCACGAGCAGCCTCAATGGCAGTTTGTGCAACACTTTTGTTCTCCAGAACCGTCCCTGCCCAGTATGAGACCTTCCTACAGCCCTGGAACTAGAGAAAGACATACCTCGGACCTGGTCGTTGAGCCTTTCTAGCAGACCAGTCTGGTAGTCCTCCGCGATGAGCTTGAGAACCTGAGGCGACATAAACTCCCCAAGGCCGTTCTCAACCGGATATCGCAGCCTCTTTCGCGCATGGTAGTCCCTGGATCGTACCCAGCGACCGTGCTTGCACGCTGGCACAAGACGCGCTACGCCGCGAGAGCTGCTTGTTGCTAACCGGAGACCTAAATGCAGCATCCCTCTGCAATTCCCTGCGACCCAGAGAAATCTCAACCGAGAAGGCAAGATGGAGAAGTATCGCGTCCACGGAACGCAAGTGCCAGTGGGTGTAAGCGCGTCGGAAACTTTTGGACGCGGACGAGACGCGCCGCCAACATGCTTGCCTAATCAGGCAAGACTGTCTTCCAGATGCCTATACAGCCCACGTCGGCGGGTCAAGTGTACACTCATCTCGACGCAATGGCAGGACCCAAAACATCGTCCGCAGTCGCACCAGTCAACTCTGCGCAGTCGTTACTCAAGTCTTACAACCAGACGACGTCTCCGCGGCTGAAACTCATCGACGCTTTCCTGGTCTTTCTCATGCTCTCTGGAATCATCCAGTTCGTTTACTGTATCCTCGTCACAAACTTTCCCTTCAACGCTTTCCTCGCTGGGTATGTAGAAGTGCTTCTTTTTCAGGGTGCAGACTGGCATACGAGTCCCCATAGCTTTGGGAGTTGTGTGGGACAATTTGTCCTGACCGCGTCTCTGCGGTCACAAGTGAACACTGCGAACAGGGCTGAGTTTAAAGAAGTGTCGCCAGAGCGGTGTGTCGCCTTTCTTGGATTCATCTCGCTGTTGAATAGTGTTGTTGATATTCGGTCGTATAGCGCATTCGCAGACTTCGCGATGGGTTCCATCGTGCTGCACTTCTTCGTGTACAACTTCCTGGGTTGATCTTGCGCCAGGCACCGTATGACGACGAACTTCATCTGAGGAGGATGCGATGCACGACGGCTCGTCTAGCATGTTGTTACATGTTTCTGCGCATATATACAGACTCAACCTCGGAGACTGTCCGGGAGAGCGACATGATGTAAGGGAACTGATGAGACGAAATGGGGATATACGCAGGCTAAACAGCATTAATGAAGCGAACAGTCTACAGTAGCGCCAGGTGGTTGCTCAATCGCGTCTCCTTTCGAATGATGATGACCGCTGTGCGAGTTCTCAGCTACAAACCAAGGCACTGACCGAGTTGACGCACCCCGAGTATGACCACCGCAAAGTCAAATACATATTCTCCTACACGTAGCACCGCCTTAGTTGTGTGTAGAAGGACCCCCCATCAAGCTACGTACCGAACTCGAGGTAGGAACGGAGTAGCTCTGTGGAAGCAGGGCCAGTCAATTCAACGCAAGCATGCAGCCGAGAGAGGATTGCACGTACGTCGCAAATCTTTGTTGGGTACATCAGAAAGCCTGGGCCTGTATGTGAACCGTCAGCTGCGATTCCCCGCTGACCGGCGAGCATCCAACTTACGCAAGACCCGTCGTGCGCCTTATGCCCGCTAGGAATGCGCTCAGAAGAACAGCGTCGAAACAGAGATGGGTGATAGTGCCGAACATGGTGAATGATTCACGTAGACGGTGAACGGGCCCCACAGACAACAAGAAGATTGAAGACAATGAGTCCTGGGTCGCACGTTGAATGGAAAGAGCGAAGTTAAGCGACCTTGCCACAGGAGCACGCGATATTTGGCTCAATGTCCACGAGGCTACCGTACATACATACTCTGGCGTCTATGTATATGTATCTACACAATACAGCAGTAGCCTTGCTCATGACGCATCAGCTCAGAACACGTAAGAGCTCATACTGCATCAAGCAAGGTGGGTACGGGAATGGGCGTCCGCACCGAGATCCTAATGTGATAATACATAACAGCTCATAACGCATCGGGGACCAACTGAACATTATGAGATAGTTTCACACTACGGTAGCACATATTCGGATTATGTAAACTGGCCATGGTCTCACCGGGACGAGATACACCTCTCTCTCCCTTTCATAGTGCACATACAATCAGCAAAAGAACAAGAAAAAATGGGAGGATAGGGGTCATCCGAGCGTTCAAGATGTGGTTGGCAGTATACGTACAACAAACAGCCTACAACGTCATTCGAGTAGGAGAAAAGTAGGGTATATCGGATGTGTCGGCTACCCAACGTCTTCGACACACCCATTAGAATCGGGAGAAAAAATTGGAGAGGGGATTGTTGTTGTTTGTCTTGGGACTGTTGTTGCTTGGCCAGTCGTCGAAGTCTTCGATGAGGTCGACTGCGAGATGTTCCCCAGCAGAGAACATCGTAGACGCGAACCCGCCCTTGCTCCCTCCCTGACGGCTGTTCTTCCCGCTGTCGTTTTTCTTCTGATGGTCATGCTTTCCCTGACGACCACTTATACTCCTCCCCTGACCATCCTTCTTTCTTTGATCGCCGCTACCATCCCTAGAGAACCGACCGAAGCCGTCAAATGGTCCACCTGCAAACGAGCCTCCGAAGGCGTTCCAATCTCCCGACGAGGTGTCGAAGCCAGGCCACTGTGAGGGCGGGCTCCCGAAACCAGGCGGCCACTGTCCTGGAGCATTGTTGAAGAAACCACCGAACGGGTCCTGCTGCGACTGGGACTGCTGTTGGCGGTTGTCACGGTTGCGACGGTCACGAGGATGGCGTCCATTATTCTGAACCTTGTTGAGGGGGGCAGGATCGTCGTCGTCTCCATCTTCGTAATCATCATCGCCGCCGCCGTTATCGTCGCCGCCACCATTATCATCATCCTCACCATCCCCGCCATCCTGCTGTTCACGTGCACGTTGCCCGCAATTCTGTCGTCGGGGTGGACGCGCGCGTTGCTGACTGGGCGCTGCACTTATTGGAGGGCGTCTGTCCTCTAGCCCTGTGGCGTCGTCGTCGGGGGGCAGTTCGTCAGGACGATTATGTTCAGGCTGTTCTTGTTGGTTGTTGTTCTTGTTGTTGCGCTGACCCCGACCGCCACCGCGGCGATTGCGTCCACGATGTGCGCCTTGACGAGGCGACTCGGTAGCGCGCTCATTCGCTAGTGGCTGCGACCCTTGTTCCCTCGTGGAATGCTTCATGACGGGGTCAGACGCAGTCGCACGTGCAGAGCGCGTGTCGGTGCACTGATCTACTTTCCCGATGCATCAGGATGGGACAGCAGTTCAATAACAAGAAACGTACCGGACGTCTGAGAGCCCTGCGGTGCTGCCGCCTTCACATCGCGTAAGTCGCAGAGGGAGAACTTCGCAGGCTGACCGTCGGACAGGCTTTCGAAGTAGTCCTGCAGTTCTTCTTCTGAGCTGAGGGTTATCACTTGTTCATCGTCGTCGTCAACGTCGACATAACTGACAGCGACGCTGCCTTGTGGGACATGGTATAACTCTGCGATGCGAGCCGACAGGGTGTCCCAGGTAGGCAGCCCTGTGAAGGCGAGTTTTCGGGTCGTATCGCGGTGGGTCAGCTTGACGTGAAATCGGGGGTGCATGGTGAGGGGTCATGCAGCTCAAGAACAAAAGTGCCTCCATTATATACGTCGTGGTATGTGCGAGAACAGGGACGGGGACTGTGCACTGCCCATGATGGTACACGATTTCGGCGCCCCCGGTGTCACCCGGGGGACATGAGGCTTGAGCCCATCGGAAAGCATAGCAATACAGGACATATGGAGCCGTGGGTAGGTTGTGGTTTGGGCGTCTGATTGAAAGCTTGACGTCGCGAGTCTCCGACGACCTTGTACTCTAGACATCGTCGCAGGTAGGCGTCGCTGTGAATGAGAGCAATCGCGTACATCCTTTGTCCTACTCGACTGGCAAGGAGGCACAACTACAACAGCAGGGCAACATGGCACTGCCAGTGTTGTTCGGATGCACCACGCAGCAAAAGAAGGCGGCCAGAAGACGAACTTAGCAGTCATTGCCGTCGCGAGACAGTATTGCCCTTCACGTATACGACGAAGTAATCGCATCAGAGCGTTGAGGCGATGTTTGACGTGGCGCTGTCCTTGTATGAAAATCGACATGGCATTCGCGCGATCCTCTGAGGTGTCATTGATGATCCATGGAAGGATCCTGCCCGTTGAGATTCGACTGAATCGCGATGCTATCCTGTCAATCCAGTAATTGCAATATGCAAGACCCATGGATGGCAATGCAGCACAGTATACTCACCAGTACATATGGTTCATTCCTCAAGAATTCTCCAGATGGAGGGAGATCCTTGCAGGGCCCACTCCAGGACTGCAATCCAACAACTGGAGCATAATGCTGTGTCTGCAGTGGCAACAGAAGGTACAATCTTCAAGATAGCCAAGAATAGGACCCCGCCAGCTCCCACTTATGTTCGGCCAAAAATAGGGTATCTGGGAGTCCTATTCTGGCCTGATCCCTGTCCAGCATAGGGTAGCAGGGAACCCTTAGATTGGGAGGCCTTGTTCAAACATAGGGTATCAGAGACCACTGGTCGTGGCCTGGTGAGGCCAGTGAGGCAGCACCCCCTGGCACCAGATACACGACCCAATGTGGCACCAAGAAACATGGTCATCATTGTCATCATGTTATCAGGATGTGTGAGGTCCAGCATATTGGGATTACATTGTGAAAACATTAATATACTGCATGTTCTCACAATGTGATTGATATATGCTGACTCAGCACATTCTGATAACATGATGACAGATCTCACCATATTACAGCATGTCCCCTGGTGCCACATTGGGTCATGTTTCCAGTGTGGATGGCTGGTGCTGCTGCTGAAAATGTGTAACATGTGCATATGCACATGATGTGACCCTAGTGACACCCTTGTCCACTATAGGGTATCTGGCCCAGATCATTGGGTATTTCAGAGCTGATTTGGGGGGTCTGGTTGGCCAAACATAAGTGGGAGCTGGCAGTGATATGCCTGGCATTTGGCCAAGCCCCAAAAACCCTTGAGGCCCTCAAACACCCCACCATTTTCAATCTTTCACTTGAGCAGTCAGCCCTCCTTCGAGCACCACCCTTACCCCTGGCCACCACAATCTAACCTTCATGCATGCCACACCTTTGAACGTCCTCAAGCATCACTTGAGCACAACTGACTAGTGACCACTGCAGTCCACCTGTCATGAGACCTTTGAGCACATTGGGGACACATTGACCCTTGAATGATGGCTTCTGTTTTTCTTCTCCCCCTTTTGATCATCCCTTGCCCCAGCCCCCATGTCTCAACCATGCAGACCTAACCTATACACTGCCAGCTATTCTTTGCAGTTTTACCACCTCCTCAAGCTGGTTCACCATGAGTGTGAGTTTAAGCTGTCTCTTGTCCTTGCTAACCCTGGTGAGTGGCTAGTGTGGGCCCACAGCCTCAGGTGGGATGCAACCAAAAGAGCCTCAAAGCCTCAAAGCCTCAAAGCCTCACACAAAACCCCAAAACAAACACACAATAGCAAAACACTGAAATGAGAAGCTGGAGCAAGGAAGAGTCAAGAGGTAAGGGTATCTGAGTACCCAAAAGCTGTCTAGAGAGGTGCTGAGTAGGGATGAGTCCACTACACACACAGGTTGCCTTCAAGACTGACAAGAGGGCCTGAATGGCCAAGCAAAAGAGCAAAAATGCTCGAAAATACAAAGCATGATAGAAGGATGGGAACAAGCATTAGAAGGATTTTGTGACTTATCAGGGGTGTGCTCAAGGTGTGCCTAATGTTCAAGGGTGCTCAAGAGGGCCCAAACAGCCAAGCAAAAGAGCAAAAATGCTCAAAAATGCAAACAGTGATAAAAGGATGGGAATGAACATTAGAAGGTTTTCAGGACTTATTGGGGGTGCACCCAAGGTGCACCTAATGTTTGAGGGTGTTCAAGAGAGCACTGGGGGTGTCAAAGGTGCTTGAGAGGAGTGAGACTGGTTGGAGGTGCTTAAGAAGAGTGGGAAACATTCAAGGGGCTAGGGTCAAGTGTCAAAAACTCAAAAATGTGGGGTACACTGCAAGGTTAAATGAGGGTCAAGTGTTGAAGGCTTGAAAATGTAGGGGACTCTGCAAAGATGAATGAGGCAATGAGGGGAGCTCTGAGTGAACTCTTCTTAGGCTAGGGGAAGTTAAGAGTGAAGCTCTGGGGGAAAACTTCTTTGTTGATTAGGGAAAGTATGTGCAGTATATATACATGATGGAGACATGTCTACTCTACACTAGAGGTCCAGCATGCCTATGAACAAGTCCGAAGATTATGTAAGCAGGGGAATCCCCTTCAAGAGGATCAAAGAGCCTGGAAGGGAGCATATGGGTCAGGAGGGCTGAGACATGTTTTACCATGTCAGGGAGGACAGCACAAAGTGAACTTTGCTTCTAATGTTGTTGTTGCCAGGGGGTGGTATGCTTCACTATGGTGCTTCTTCCAGTGGGTGCAGTCACCTAGAGCAAACTAGCTCATCTTGGGGATCTCAGGGCCTGATGGGATTGCTTGAAGGGTGATGCATCCCCAATGTGTTAGAAGGATGCTAGAAGGTCTCAAAGGGTGCTAAAAGGTCTCAAGGGGCACTAGAAGGTCTCAAGGGGTGCCAGAAGGTCTCTAGGGGTAGGGTCAACCTCTTGAAGGGAAGGCCAAAAATCAGGGCACATTTGACATGTTTGAGATACAATTGCCATTTTTGGGGCATGGCTGAGGGTCAGGTGTATCATTATACATCATCCTCTTTGACTCCTTGCCTCTGCCCCCTCATGCTATCTCCTTCTGCAGCATATTCTTTTTAATTCCTGTGCCCACACCTCTGCACATAGTGACATTACTGTGTCCTCTCCTTGTGCCTTCCCTCTGGTCAATGACATCATTGTGTACCTCAACACCACCTTCCAGGTGCTGCTACAACACTCGATGTTAGCACCAGCGACAAGGCACTAATACTCAGCAAGGGAGGGTCTGAAAATGGCAGTGGAGGGGGTCCGGACACCAATCAAGGGAGTTTGTCTGATGATGAGGGCTAAGTCCCTGTTGAGTTCTCGCACCGCTGACTTATTGAGCCAAATGATAGTCAGATTGAGCTTAGGGCTCGACCTAGTCCACTACTGCTTATATACATGCAGAGTCCACTAGTACCCTACTAACCAGCCACTGAAGGTGTCACAGGCATCCCTAGTCCTAACTACAAGTACCACAGAGGCAGCATACTGTTACTAGTCATTGTCGTCTAATTCCTGTGTTCTGCAAACCGAGTGGGTTTCCTGTCCCCAGTCATCAGCAACCTGTTGACCTCCTTCAAGGTTTGATGTCATTGAGTGATCGGCCTACCTTCATCGTCATGTGAAGGGTTTGGCATATAGTAAGAATAAATAGAAGAGAGGAGAAGAATGATAAATAAAGGTGTATCAAAGATGAAAAGGAATGTGTGATTGTAGAGTAGAAGTAGCAAAGCAAAGAAGAAGATAATCAAAGAAAAGAGAGAGAGAAGGTGTACTGTAAATGACAGATCATGGATTGTCTTCATGATGCTTGCAGATGTCCTTTGGCAGCCACCTCCAGAAGGAGTACAGTCCGAAGACATAGGCAGATGTCTCAGATATGACTAAGAAGAAAGAAAACAGTCAGTGCGCTCTGTGCTGTATTGTAATGTTGGTAAGTAAAAGTTCTGAATCTATCAGTCTAAGCATCTTGTAACAGGTGCTCCCTCCAGCACTAGAAGGAACTGGTGTCCCATACCCAGTGATTGCCTGGTCTCCTAAATGTGTTCAAGCTGAGCAGGAGGCTGCTGACCTTGGCAGCCCTCTTCCACCTATTGTCTATGATGATATGCCTGGCATTTGGCCAAGCCCTGAAGACAACACATGCCCTTGAACACCCCTCGCTTTCAACCTTTCATTCAAGCAGTCAGCCTTCCTTTGAGCACTGCCCTTACCCCTGGCCACCGCAATCTAACCTTCCACCATACCTTCAAATGTCCTCAAGCATTGCTTAAGCATGGCCCACTGCAACCACTGTGGCCAGCCCATCACATGACCCCCACACCCTCAAATGTCCTTTGAGCACATTGGGGATGCATCAACCCTCAAGCAATGGCATTGAAGTCTGAACTTCCAGATGAATTAGTCTGCTCCAGGAGGCCATCCCTGATGAAAGAAGCATGGTAGCTAAGCATACCATCCCCTGGCAACAACAACAGTCCACTCTGTGGCATACTCCCTGACATGGTAAAACATTGTGGGATTGGAAGTGCATCTGATGGCACCAGCAAAATGTTCATCTGAGGGGCTAAGTCTTCTGGTAGAGGGTTGTTGTAATGTGGAAAGGTCGAGGAAGGGGTGTGGGCTCATTTTGAAGTGTCCACAATGACCTGCCTGACCTCTGTGTTCCCTCTGGGGGTGATAGCTTCCCTCCAGGGTGCTTGCTCCTCCTCCTGGATGTGCTCAGCTCTTAGCTTTCTTGTTTTTTTGTTCTTGGTGTCTCTTGTGTCCTCGTGTACCTGTGGGGTATAAAACTCATGTCCAGGGACCAGGAAGTAGAAGTGTCACCGAAAAAAAAAAACTTGTAATTGTAGAATGTGAACTCAGAGGGATTGTGGTCCCTATCTCATGTAGAAAATAAACTCAGGGGGACATGGTCCCAAAACTTGGAGGGATCGTGGTCCCAAAACTCGGAGGGATGTGGTCCCTATCTCTGTATACTCTGGGGAGAGCTTTGTACCCTGCTCCATTGAGTGATGTGTTTTTGAAGCTTCTAGCTGCCGCACAAGATGCTACAACACTCGATGTTAGCACTGGCAATGAAGAGGGGGAGCACAGTGATCAAGGGTACCGGAGTGGTGAAGAGGGTCCGAGTGCCGATCAAAGGGGTTTGTCTGATGATGAGGCCTCAGTGCCTGTCAAGTTCTCATACTGCTGACCTATCAAGCCAAGATGATAGTCAGATCGAGCTTAGGGCCTGACCTAGTCCACTACCACTTATATACATGCACCAGCCACTAGTTCCCTACTATAGTCAACTGCTGAAGACACCATAGGTGACCCTAGCCCTAGCTACAAGTACCATGGAGGCAGCATACCATTGAGTCTCATTGTCGTCAAGTTTCTGTGCACTACAAGCCGAGGGAGTTTACTGCCCCTAGCCATCAGCAACTAGTTGACCTCCTCCAAGGTTTGATGTTGTTGTGAGTTTGGCCTACCTTCACCATTGTGTGAAGGGTTCAGCGTATAGTAAGAATAAATAGAAAGAAGAGAAGAGAAGAATGATAAATAAAGGGATATCAAAGATAGATAGAAATGGAGAGATGTACAGTAGAAGATGAAAAGATGGAAGGCATACTGTAAGTGACAGATCATGAACTGGCACCATGTTGCTCACAGATGTCCTTGGGTGGCCACCTCCATAGGAAGTACAACTGAAGATGTAGGTGGACATCTCAGGTATGACTAAGAAAGAAAGAAAAAGAGTCAGTGCGTTCTGTGCGGTATTGTAACATCACTATGGTAAAAGGTTCTAAATCAACTAGACCCGGTGTTTTGTAACAGATGGCTGGTGCTGCTGCCAAAAATGCATGACAAAAATGTGACATATATATGTGATGTGACCCTAGTGACACCCTTGTCTGCTATAAGGTGGTCTTGGCTAATTTCAAATGTCTCAGCACCTCTCAGCACACATTATACCCCAAGCTAGGGTTGTGTCCCACTGTCCTAGATTTAGATGCCATCAGTGGCATCTCGGAGTTGCAGAGACCACTGCAAGTGAGGATACTCCAGATGACCAGTTGGGCCAGCTGTCCTACAGTGTTCTCTTCCTCTGTTCAACCTCAAAAAGGAAATTTCATCTGAATTTGGAAGTTGTGTGTAACTGCCTTTTTAGGATACATCATGTGACTACCATTCAGGATATAGCACACAATGAACTTCTCAGATGAAAGAACAAGAACACTGTTGGACAGATGGTTTTAGGAGCCTGGTATCTGGCCCAAGATCATTGGGTATTTCAGAGCCTTTTTGGGGGTCTGGATGGCCAAACATAAGTGGGAGTTGGCGGGGTCCTCCAAGAATACATCCATGCAGTGTAGCACATAACTATCATACAACATTCATAAGTAATGGCGGGCAAGCAAACCCAGTTTCGTGCAAAGTTCCCACGGTGGTGTTATCGATAATAGTGGCTGCGTACCAGACACCAGCTTCTAAGAGAATCGCAGTAAGGTGCCATTACAAAATTGGTGCTATGCACTTAGACAACCCGCGCCTGCGACGGGAGATTGTCAAAAGATGTATATTAGCGGTCAAATACATGCACAGATCACCGTCGTCACAGGGGAGACACAAACAACACACAAGCCAGACAAGCGTCCAGTAGGAAATGAATCACTCACCATCAGCTCCCATGCACAACGTTGCACTGACAAGAACAACGACAGGGGTATAGGAGAGCCTGCGACAAGCTTCGTCCCTCACGTCCTATCGTTGCAAAAGCCCAGCGCAAAGCACTGGCGTGAGAGTTGTTGCACTGCCTTCAAGTTCACCAAGTTAGCTCGGATGATTCACCACTGTATAGCCCGTATAGAGCGGCCATGAGGTCACTGCCAAAACAATCTACAAAGCTGTTAGTGGCAACGCTCTAAAATAACCATACACTCTGATGGCTGTGCACAATGCGATGGATACTCACGCCGATCACGGCAAACACCACCAGCTACGTATTGTGCGCCTTTGTCGAGGCTATCCCACACCTGCCGTCGGCTGGACGAATACCTTGTACTTGCAACTTGCAACTAGTAACGTATTGGTAGAAAGCAACAAGATACAGAACAGTCCAGGCGATACCAACGAGCACACTTGATAGTTTTGACTGGATTTTTCTGAGCTATTGAGAATGGAGGGAATGGACTTTCACAGAAAGAGTACTTGAGATCGAGGGATTGAGGAAATTGAAAGTTGCTTCCCGAAGGAGGTCACCATAGGCTTTTCAGTACTTGCGACTTCTGCATTCACCCTTGACCTCTTCCTCTTCAAGATACCGCAACAACGCTTGCAATTTTCACCACTCTACCATCGAGGTTCTCCGTTCGCCGGAGGCAAGGCACTTGAAGACGGCGCATCGTATTCGCGAGCACGGGTAGGACTGCTGCCCCGAGGCGGGCTTCTGGAGTAGCTCCGGCGCCTCCTATAATCCGGCGAGTAGCGACTCCTGGCCGGGGGGCTACGGCGATCGCGCCAGTCCCGACTGTCCCGACCAAGCATGTCGCGGTCCCTATCATCGCGGCGGTATGGGTCCCGGTCCCGGCGGTCCCTGATTGTGTCCCTAAAAGAGTCACGGAAATCGTCGTGACGGTCATCACGATAACTTGAGTAGGTGTCGCGGCCCCGGCGACGGCGATGGCCCATGTATTCACCAGGAGTCGGCGCATGTGGACGGTCCGTAACCGAATAATCCACACGAATACGACGGCCATTCAAATCCTGCAATCTAATCAGATGAATGCCAACGACTCAGCAGACATACATACCACCCCGTTAAGCTCCTTTATGCACCTGCCCGCTTCGTCAACAGTGGACATGGTGATGAACCCAAAGCCACGAGAACGGTCAGACTACGCAAAGCCAGTCAGCCATCGAGTAACGCCACACCACCGAAGCATTCCGCGTACGCTCACCCTCTGGTCGTAGACTATCACGACCTTCTCAACACGTCCAAAGCGGCTGAATTCGTCGTCCAAGTCTCGTTCTGTGGTGCGAATGCTCAGGCCGAACACTCCCAACACGTTGGAGGGATTGGGCGCCTGCTTCGCCAGGTAAGCACGGTCATACAATCAATACAATGGAGAAGCAACAAACAATTGGCGCATGAGGGGGCCGGCGCGGAGGAGGGGATCGACGGTACGACGAGCCACGGGCGGGACTACGAGATCGCGAGCGCCCACGAGCTGGGAGAGGGTCACGGTCGCGAAGGTCGGCATTGCCACCGGGTGCAGTCGGAGGCGGCTCGCTGTAGGGGTCGGTGTAAGGGTCAACGGGGGCGGCCACAGGTTCTCCGTACTGCATCGCACGGGGATAGTCAGCAATGTCAGACACGACGACGGGGGATTAGAGGGGGTACAGGAACGCACCATGGCGGTTCAGTTTTGCAGAATGTTTGGTTGTATTTGCAGGTGGCGTGGGCTGCCTTGTGCTCGCGCGACTCCTGCCGAACCTTAATGCGAAGAGATGCATAGTTCTTCAGCCACAGCAGCTGCTCGTGACCATCCTTCGTCCATTCCGCCCACCAACGCCAGCGCAAGACCACGAGCAGAATGGTGAGCTGATCATGTTGCCCGACGATGCATGAGGATGTCTCTCATTTGGGTCTACACTTTTAGGGTATTGATATTGCGAAGCACCACGTCAAGAAGGGCCAGCGCACTGCGCCCAAGAGCGAGGATCCCTATCTCCTCTTGCTGGTCAAGGTGCGTGCGTTGCATATACATAAGATCACCCAGAGTCGCTGACTTTGACATCCAGTTGTACCGCTTCCTTGCCAGGAGGACAGACTCCAGTTTCAACAAGGTTAGTAACACCTGTACACCGTGTGAGCCGAACTGCGTATTTACAGGTTGCATGAATTAGGTGATCCTGCACCGTCTTTTCCTCTCCAAGACCAACCGCCCTCCGATCTCTCTCTCTCGCATCGTGAAGGAAACCTCTGAGGCTCCTGACCGCGACTCGAAGATCATCGTCATCGTCGGCACGGTCACTGACGATGTCCGTCTTCTCGAAGTGCCCAAGTTGACTGTGGCTGCTCTGCGCTTTACGGCCGCTGCGAAGGATCGCATCTTGAAGGCGGGCGGGGAGGTTCTCACGCTCGACCAGCTCGCAATGCGTGCGCCCACTGGTTCAAACACCATCCTGCTCCGAGGCAAGCGCAACACGCGCGAGGCTGTCAAACATTTTGGCATGGGCCCTCACAAGCACAAGAAACCCTACACAACTTCCAAGGGTCGCAAAGTGTGTAATCTTTTGCATCCCTTGGCGAAGTTGTCTCAATCATCTTTCTTAGTTCGAACGTGGTCGTGGTCGCCGAAAGTCGCGTGGCTTCAAGGTATAAGCCATCTCAAAACTGGCGCACAGTTGGTGGATGGCTTGAAGCTGGCGACGCACTTCGGCATTGACAGGTGGAAAGGGATATGTACCTCTATGCGCACGGTATGCAAAAGGGTATTACTACTTTACGGCTTATGTTTCATCTCTCTTCCGACGGAATGTTTTACGGCCATCTCCGCAGCAATGTGCTAAGTAAAACAACTTGTGCTCAAGTCGGTCAGCTGCGTGCCTTGCAGATTTGCATGAATTGGCTTGAGTACTGGGTCTCGGTCCACACAGCGAGAGGTCTCACCAATTGTCTTTCCATGTCGCGCTATGTGAATCCCACAATGGCTGCAATCTGACCAAAATGTCGCCTTCTCACCAACACACACGTCTTGTGCTTTCAATCGAGCTACAGAACAATACGATTGGCCAGCCCTGGGCTAGCCTATTCGATATGTCAGCTCTCAGCGAGAGGTGTTGAGGTCCATAATATTCAGCGTTGTGTTGTGACGCTTTTCAAAGCTACACTTCAAGGGAGACAGTTCACAAGACAGTAACCGATGAACCGCGTACAGATGGAGTGTATCGGGCCGGGATCTGGCCGTCCAGTGCTGCAGTGCAAAGCTCCGGATCCCCAGCCTCCGCATTTTTTTGACATGAAGTCTGCGCCTTTTCCTCCTCCCAATTGTAGCTACCTACTGGTGTGCTTACTGTGGGGTTAGTTCGAAAACTTCGCCTGTTGTACTGAACTGACCAAGTAGATCCTGGGTGGATACAGGACATGGTTGAATGCAGTAGAACGCGTGAACCTGCGGAACAATAATTCAAGCCAGGTTCACTGTTCGCGCTTCTTTTTATGCGCATGAGCAGGCACCTAGAGCGAGTACTACAAAAACAATCTAGTTACCGATACAAACCAGAGCAGATTATTAGTACAGATCTAGGGCTAGGATGTGCAAACTGAGGGGCAAGGCAGGACATACGACTACACTATGAGAAGAAGCACACAAGTAATATTCAAACGCACGGTATAACCCAGGCACATAGCATAGAAGACGAACCATATAACCCTCCTCACCGAGCACCGAATGTGCTAAGCATAATCACAATCATCGTAGTCATCATCATCGCACTGATCATAAAAGTCCTCGTAGTCTTCCTCCGAATCGTCGCTGTCAATATCTCGCAGATCGAAGTCGAGTAACTCCTCGCCATTCCAGGTCACGTCCGCACCGACCATTCTGAGGTCCTGCACTTGCTCTACGATGAAATTGCGGCAACGGTGAATATTCAACTTAAGCCTGCCGACGCGTTTGACCCGCTCCAGTACGACGTCCTGCAGTTGCCAGAAGAAACATGCGTCGGGGCACGAGTCCCCCGTAAAGTCGACTTCTTCGAAGGTGAGCGCGTGTAACAAGGGGAACAACGACGGCACCCGGGTGTGCTGCCGCATGGGATCGACGCTTGTGAGTCCGCCGGTGACGTCGAGGCGACATTGAGAACAGTTCTCCCGGCGCAACGCGTCGGGCAGGTGTGTAGCCGAGCGACCTGCGACCCAGAGTGAGCTCACGCCCTTCATGGCACCGAAGATCTCGATCCATGCATGGCCTGTGAGCGAGACGTACTCTGGCATGTAGAAGGTGCAAACGTGCTCAAGAGGGAGGGTCCTGAGGGCATAGAGCAGGCTCGAGACGCTGTAGTCAGGTAAAGTGCCGTCCCACCTGAGCTGGAGGTGCAGCGCTGGATGTGGACGTGAAAGGTGGTGGTAGTGGGTCGGGGCCATCTCGCGCAACTCCTCGGCGGAATACAACTCTTTCCATGCAAGGATCTGCAGCGTGTCTTGCGAGACGGGGAGGAATGTGAAACTCTTGAGCGCATGGTCGGTAATGCCCATACTTTCCTCGCGTCGGTACCTCGTCGCAATCGAATGGCCCACAGCGATGAATTCGTCGAGTCGCCTGAATGCTTCGCAAGACAACACAAGCTGTGTTTCGATTGGGAAGGAGATGTGGTACAGCAGAACAGCACAGTTGAGCACCAGCGCGTCAATGTGCAACAGCTTCAAATGCGCAAGGCGCACAACTTGCCCTGTTTCCGCCATAGGGTTGAAGAACCACGGTACCTCTGGTGTGATGTGGTTAAGCTCGAGCCATTCCAGATTCGGCATCAGCTCCAGAGCGCCAACAATCTCCTCGACCGATGAGCGCATGTGCACACCTCGGCCGTTGAGCGTAAGGTGGGTGACGGTATGTGTGAATAGCGTTGTGGCCCAACACCACGTGCATTGATATAGCTCGACGCGCCTCAGAGATGGACATTCACCGCGAAATAGCTGCGTGGGGACATGGGATGTCGGGCCTGCCCTCATTTGACGCGGGTTCAGAAATATGAATGACTCGAGAACGGGTGCTGGATACGTCATTTGCCGCCATAGTTTGTGCACTGTGCCGTGCATTTCACCGGAAGAGATGGTGAGTCGACGCACGCGATCCATGCTCTTGGCGACCAGCCCAAATCCGTCACACTTTGACGCGAACTGGCGGGCACGGAGGTCCACGTGGGCGACAAGGGGCATATTTTTTGACCGCTCCAGCTGGAGCGCTACCCAGGGCTCAGCTTTGAAGTTGATACACGTCCACATCCGCGGTGTCTGCAGCGCGACGTTTCGCCAGTACTGGCAGACGCAGGCGACCTGAGTCCAACTGAGGTCGTCTGGTTCGTGGGAGACCGCGATGAGAATGAAGATTTCGGACAAGAGCTCGACGGGGAGGCGGAGGACGGGGGCGAGTTCGTTTCGACGAGTGATGAGAGTGTGGACACTCTGTCGTAGTTGAGCAATCTCCTCGTCGATGCGCTCGCGGACACGGTCGATGCGCTCGTTATCTTTGACCATGGGCATTTCCGGCAGCTTGTAACTGAATGCAACTGCACCCGGGGCGAGTAGTTCGAGGGTGGTCGAGCCTGAATTGTCAGTTCTACAAGGCAAGGGTCACCAATCGCACCAGGCAAGCCGTGGCAGTCTTGATGCTCACCTGTACTGCCTGGGGCGACGAGGGGGCGTTGGTGGGAGGAAAGAAGGGCGAAAGACGCTGTCAGGACATGCAGCTCGCTGAGAAGATGATGAATCCCCGCTAGACCGTAATTCACGTAAAGGGGAACGAGCGCGCTGTATTGACCAGGCATGTGACCTGGATACAAACCTCCGCACTCAGCCGCTTCGTAGCAGTGCGTTTGGACGTTGTGGCCACCCCCTTTATCCGCGCCCCTTGTCTTTCACACAGTGAGAGGATTGTCGGTGGCGTGTTCCAGGACGAACTCAAAAAGTCTCGCCCGACGTGTCATCCTCTCGCACACAACACAAACCCATGGAGTGACCGCTACTAGTAAGGCTTTACAGGTTGATAATTTTGAACACGTTTTGGGCAGTTGGGCAGTGAGCGTGGTTGACTTCCCATCATGAATCAGTTACAATCATGCCTCTATTATCCTGTAATGTCGCCCGCTGACATTACAACAATGTCAGAAGCTAAACAGATCATGCCAAGGTTTGCGCCTGGTGTTGCATCACGTAGTGTCGATGCTCACCAGTATGCCAGTCATTTTCAGGTGAGCTATCGATGGCCTTACTGATTGATGCGCATTCTCGACAGACAGGTCAGCTGCCTATAATAAAAGAGACATGTCGCTGCACATACCCTCCGAACTTGACGTGATCATACGCCGTCACTTGAAGTTCGGAGCGTCTCATCAAGAGGGCATTCGTCGCCTCAGGCCGAGCTGACCAGAATGACCTATAATTCAGACGCGTATTATCAATATGACCGTCACATCACGACAGCCTGTCGCCCATAGGAGATCTAGTCTTGTACGTATCTTGTACATCCATGCTCGGCTGGCAGGCATTGGATGCAGTCCAGCTCAAATTAACGCAGTCGGCCCTGCTCAGTGGTATGGAGCGTACTCCGGATAAGCAATGCCAAATTCCTCAGATGGCATGTCGACAACGCGACGCTTGCCGCCTACAGCGTCTCGCGGGAAGATTTCGCTGGCAAGCCATCGATGCCTCACCTCAATACAACCTGACCCCAACCTCCTGACCGTTCCTGGTTGAATACAAGCAGGCTGCCTGTGCCATCTATGATCGGTAGCCGCACAAGCAGCAGTACTATCCTTCAACTCCGGAGCTTGTTCAATACTACTAGCTGTAAGACAGCTCTTCAAACTTCCCTCACGCGACCCTGGCATGGACGCGGGCTTCGACGTTTGTACTGTTCCCATCGATCTTCCGCCTGATGAATTTGGTGACCCACAACTACAACCATTTGCTTTCCCATTCGGAGAAGAAGTACGCGCTAACGTCTGTCTCGTCATGCCGCACAGTCAGTCGCGCGCGCGCGAACACGGTGTCGCGTCCGACGTATCGCGTGCGCGTCGTTGCATCCTGGGCGCCGCGGATGTTTGTAAGATGTCAAGTAATGGCGTGACGCCGTGAGACGTGTACGCCGTGAGACCTATATGGCAAGAAAGCAAGAAAACAAGGTGGCTGTCGTTGATTTCCTCCCGCGTTCATATCTCCTGAATCCTACTTTGATAGAGAATTGGTTATCTGCCACGCCGTGTTCTAATTGCACCGGTCCGAGGCCTCATGCCAACCGACATGCCGTACAGTATGTGCTCCTGTACGGACATACCGCCTGGACGCGGTGGCCATCTCAATTGCGCTGTCGCGCTGCAGCGTTCTTGTCCGACACACACGCCCAACTCCGTCGCGCTCTAGCCTGCGTCTTCAAACCAAGTGATCACCGCAGCTGACCGCGAACCCCCACCCCAAATCCCACCCGACATGAGAGCAGAAGCAGCCGATCCCAGCGATAGACCGAGATGGCGCACGCGATATGATCTATGAGCGCGAGCTTGTCAGTGCCATTGCCCGTGTCAGCGTGCGCGGGGCCGCAGAAGGGGGGTGAGGAGGGGGAGCTGACTTCACGTCCAACGGGGTCGCGACTGAATGGAAGCAAACACGTCTTCCGTGTCCGGGCGTCCGCTCGATCGCCCTAGGTTTCACGACTTCTGGCCACTGAATGCGGGACTCGCAGACGCGCTGGATGCCGGACGCCTGGACGGCCTGCGAGCAGCCAACGCTGGTTATAGACTCGCGGATCAGACTCTAATCGCAGTCCGGTAGGCCTGGTTCTCCTCATATGGCGGCGGCGTCGCACTGCTATCACGGCTGGGGCTCGCACGTTCACTCTAGCTCACGGGTCCTGGGACACTGGGATGCGCGTTGGCAGAGACCTAGGCCCATGTTGTTTCGACCCCTGCGCTAGAAGCAAGCGCAGAGCGGCGTGTACTGGGCTGAACCCCTGGGTGTATCCGAGCCTGGAGGCTGAAGAGCGCGAAGTCAATGGCACTAGGACCGGCAAGCAATCTATTACTTTGGCCGATCTATTGGCCGAAATCCCGCTACGTCCCAGAGAGATAGTCGCGGTACGCCAGTATCCAGTGCCGTCTACGGAATTGCGAAATCTTGTTGCTGCACCGGAGAAGCGCGCGCTACCCACATTGCTGCAGGCTGGTCCAGGCGCTGCTTACCCATCGTATCGTTGAGGAAGTGTGAGCTCACACTCGTGGGCCTCTTCCACCAACCCTATCATCCGCTGTGAAGGTCAGCAAGGCGTGCGCAGATCCACTCAACGGCCGGAAGCGGCAGGTCAATAGGCACAGTAGGCTCGGCGATCGCGGGTTCGAGCGTTCCTCCTCATCTCCGGTCTGTATTGCGACACTCCTGATATTAACGGCTCGTGCAGTCCATTCCATTCCATTACGACCCGCCACCCCAAGCTACTGGAAGAACGGCGTCGCCGCGCAGCGCTCGTTCTATCGCCTGACGAGGGCTGCGTTCTCGCCGCCGGCTCCAAAACCCCCATCTCCCATGTCGTCTTCATTAGCAATTCTTGACAGCAGAGAACGGCAGGGGCACCCGTGACCTCCGAACCCTCCCCGTGTTGACGACTACTGCAGCCGACCTTCGCCCTGATCGGATCCCGCAGCCCACGCAAACGCGAGGCAAGGCTGATAGATGTGTGAGAAGCACTCAACACCGTTGACGGCAGCAGCCCAGGGCTGGCCATACCGAGGTCGTGCGCTGTTAGGATTCTTCGGAGGCCACGCGCGGTACTGGCTGGCCAACTCCACGGCAGCTACACTCCGCCAGTGCAATACATCACGTTTAGGCGCAGGTACATTTGCAGCTGCATAACCGGAGGCACCGATCATACATGCACAGAGACCGACCCCCCGATCGCCATCCGCCGCGATTGATCATTGGCAGTCAGACGGGCGAGATTGAGTAACCGCCCGAGGGTTCCATGGCAGTCTGTAAGCAGAGTCGGCGCGGGCGACGGGCGCAATGAGAGGGTGTACGTGACGTGAAGCCCCGGCAGGAAGGCGATGCGGGAGCCCTGGCCACGGCCAGGCCCAGCTCTCCAGAGTCCCGCGCCGGCGTGGTGTCCCCAGGGTATACTTTGATTTTCTCTAGCACTCATCTCAGCCGCTCCACAAACATGCCTGCGCTCGGACCAAGTACCAGCGCGCGTTATCGTACACGCCCGGAGATGCGAAGCTTGCTAGAGACCCGCATGGCATCGAAGAGGGCAGAGAGGGAACGAGGGGATTATCAGAGCGCGGCGAAACCAAGAGGCTGGCAAGAATCACTGTCATTTTAAAAATGCGCAATACAGAATAGCCTCCGAGCAACGCGGCACGAAACGAGCCTTCCCGGCAGGGAGAGCCCACCCGAGCAAGGACGGTTCTGGCAAGTTCGTGTACAAGTTTGAGTGCGACCCTCTGAGCGACGCCGCGCCCGCCGCCCTAGGACCGCAAGACTAGGACACGCGAGCAGACCCTCGACATGGTTCGCTGTCGACAGGCCGCGGCCCTGCACCGCTGAGCGGATGCAGTTGCAGTCTTCGGCCGTGGTGCAGCGCCGCGGGCCTCACTTGCGACGACGCTGGGCCCGTGGCGAGATAGCGAGCGAGATCCGTCATCGCTTCCAAGGGCGTGGCCGAGAGCGGGGGCTGTACAGGACGCAGTGATCGACATCTGGAATAGCCAATCTTTACGCGATGTGTGGCGGGGGCAATACCGCGTATGACTGCCTGGCGGTGCGCCCGACAATGGCGGGGCGTGACCCCGGGCGAGGAGGAGGCCGGGGTACGCAGCGGCGCGAGGCGGTGGGCACCTGCAGGAACGATTGCGGTGGAGTCTTGAAGCTGACCGGCGAGACTGGGCCAGGACATGCATGCAGGTCAGAACAGTCGCGCCATCCAGAAGCGTGAGATCGCAAGATTGGATGTGACGGCAGGGGGTCGAACAGCAGACGAGGGCCAGTGCACTTTGCCACTCTGAAGATAGAGTACGTCCACACAGCATTAGTCTCGAAACGAGCAAAGCCATCCAGGTGATCACGGCGTGCGAGGCGGATGTCGGAGCAGGCCGTCGAGTGAAAACGACGCGCGATTACCGCTCCGAGCATCTATACATAACAACCGGGGATGAGAGCGAAGATGTCGCGAAGGTGTGCACGTGGCCCCAGGAACCGGGGATGAGCTGTATTAGGGACGGGAGAAGGGGGCAGGAAGCGGAGGGAGGATCTTTCAGATGTGCCAAAGGCCTCTCCCAGACTGCTCGCTCGCGTCAGGAGTGGAGCATGGAGCCGCCGAGACTGATAGTCAGCAGGTGCGAGAGGTACTTCCCGTGCGCAGCGATGAAATGAGGAATCAACATGGGCAGGCGCTGGGGTGTTGGAGACATGGGACAAGGGCGAGGGCTGGGTGACTGCAATGTAGAGGGTCGTGCGATAAGCAGTAGTGTTCATCCGCGAACAATATACGGGGCGCCCGCGCGCAGAGTTGAGGCTGCGGCAGGGCTTGTTTTCTCGGAAAGTGAATGAGGGTTCCACCGAACGGGCAGGGCGCATCCTGGACGCAATCGAAAAGGGCGTGAGAGGCAGTGTTTGAGAGGGCAGCACGTTTGATGCAGGCGCGTTCCTAGTTGGGAGATTACACGCCGCGAAATAGGGCGAGACAGATAGCAAGCACGAGCTTGTGTCGGACCGAATACAGTCGCCAAAGATAATTGAGAGAAACGAAGCGGGAAGCGGGAGATTGGTGGTGTAGGCGATCGTCCTACGGAGCCTTGCTGTTGCAGAGCGCAGAGGAGGCCCAATCCGAGACGCGGATATTTGAATGCGTGCGTATCGATTGCTAAGATGCGGACGAGATTGGGATTATATGGAGGCTTCTGGGCATGGTAGCAGCGCTGTGAGGGGCCGTGGCGGGATGCCGGAGGGGGCGGGGACCGGGTCTGGGCCAGTCACGCGCCGGGGTCCTGCCCGATAGCGCGGGCTGGACGCGGATGAGGGCGCGGCGCTGGGCGATGGACCGCGGGCGGGATGTCGGTCGGGGCAGCGGGAAGAGAGGACGGGGCGGCGGTGGCGGCGGCGGGGAGCGGGGAGCCAGATGCGGC
This sequence comes from Fomitopsis pulvina, assembly GCA_964035675.1. Classification (NCBI taxonomy): domain Eukaryota; kingdom Fungi; phylum Basidiomycota; class Agaricomycetes; order Polyporales; family Fomitopsidaceae; genus Fomitopsis; species Fomitopsis pulvina. The sequence goes on from OZ037959.1 coordinate 833,756, forward strand.
AGGAGGGGAGGAGGGGAGGAGGGATCGGGCAGTCGAGCACGGCGTTGCGTGAGGCAACTCACTCCACCGGCACACTCCTCTCACGTAACACGCCGAGAGTGTGGCGGCCGACCCCGGGGCACCCCGTCGCTGCGACCAACGGCGAGCGAATGGGAGGCGGGTGGTGGAGCGCGTCTGGCAAATGGGATGCCGGAGACGGGGACGGGCGAGGGTGTCAGAAGGGCGGATTGGGAGGTGGCAAGTGATGGGAGGTTGGAACTCCGCCAGGTCGGGGAAAATACATAACGACGTCAGCGTTCGTCATGGGCACTCGCCTCGCATCACCTTCCTTCCCCGTCATCCCAGAGCTCCTGCGGCCACTCACGACATCATCATCCTCCTCAGTTTCCTCCATTGCGTAGCTGTCCGCTGTCGTCATGGCCACCCAGGTCCAAGCACCAACCAAGGTCCCGTCCCCAGACCACGACCACCCGCCCTCTGATCCCACCGACGCCGACGCCCGCCCCTCTTCCTCCGCCCTCCGCCAGCCTTTCCCCAAGTCCCGCAGGACAACCTTCGACCTCGAGCCCAACCCCTTCGAGCAGTCCTTCGCCCGCCCTTCCAACGACTCCTCCGTCAGGACGTTGCAAAAATCCCCCACGCGCTCCTCTGCCGCCCCCTCCGTCAACTCCGCCTCCGCCAACGACGACCATTCTCGTTCATCCACTTCATCCCAGCGTGCCCACTCCGGCTCGCCGCCTGATCCTAAGCCCGTCCTCCCACCCCTGGCCAGCATCTCTTCCCCATCAGATCCGTCCTACTCATGGGCCCTCTCAGCCTCTGGTATGTCAAACTCACTGCGATCGGGTCCCCTGTCCCCCGCTATGCTCGCCGGGCCCCAGCCAAACTCCAACAACGACCAGCCCCTGCCCGCCTTCGACCCCACCACCTTCCGCACAGGCCTCACACCGCGCACCGGACTCACCCCGGGCACTGGGCTCACCCCTCTCATCGGTGGGCCCGTCTCCTTCCCTCCCCCGTCACCCAATACCGCCGCTTTCCTCGCGATGATGCAGAATTCCAGCGGGGCCACCCCTAGTTTGTCTAGCGTCGCTGGCACCATCACCCCAAACACCCTCTCCGCCATCACCGGTGTCCTCTCCACTGCACATCACAACCACAACCACACCACGACTAATCCATCCCCGCTGTCCATGTCGCACGCATATCAGCCGCAGAGTCAGCCGCAGAGCCAGCCGCGGGAAACCAACGGCTATGCCTCAAATTCCTCGGCCAACACTGCTACAAACGGTCTCTTCTTGCTCTCGCAGGCTCATCAAGAGCTGGCGAAGCGTGAGGCGCAGGCTGCCGCGGCTGCCAATGCCAACGGCAACTCTGGCACTAACCCGAGTACGATTGCCCATGCCAATGGCACTGCTGTTGCTGCTACTCCGGCCCACAGTGCGTCAGCTAACAATAAGCGGGGCATCAAGCGGAAGGCATATGAGTCTCCCACTACTGTCGAGGCGGAGATCGCTGCTGACGCGCCCTCCTCTGGTAAGAGGACACGGTCGTCGACTGCATCGAGCGTGTCGCAGCGGAGGGGCAGCATACAGAGTATAGATGGTGAAGAGGAGGAGGAAGAAGAAGAAGACATCTTCGAGCAGCCGCCGCCTGCTGCGAACGGAAAGAAGGGCGCTGCGGCGCAAAAGAAGCCCGAGACCGAGGAGGAGAAGCGGAGAAACTTCCTCGAGCGGAACCGACAAGGTGCGTCTGGAACGTGGGTTTGCGATCTTGTGTGGTCTGAGTCCGATATGATGTGATGTGAACAGCTGCGCTGAAATGCCGGCAGCGGAAGAAGGCGTGGCTGGCGCAGTTGCAGGCGAAGGTCGAGTTCCTGTCGAACGAGAACGAGCGGTTGACGGCGGCGCTGGTCGCATCGCGAGAAGAGATCTCGCGGTTGACCGCCCTGGTGGGTGCCGCCTCCGTTGGCCCGTCGATGTCGCTGTCGGGTTCGGGCGTCGGCGTGAACGGGTCGCACGTACAGGCGAATGGCGGCCCGCCGATCAGCGTGAGCGTGTCGATGCCGCCTCCCGGCAAGAACGCGACGGCAATCGTAGGTGGCGGCGGACGAGGGTACGGCTATTGAGGCGTTAAGGCGTTTGGGCGGTTCTTGGACGGTCTCGTTGGACAGTCGTTAACCCCGCGCTGTGCGGTGTGATACACGGGGACGTGCGGCGCGGGGATGTAAGAGAATGTTAGCATTACTTACGATATACTTGTGTGAATGTGTAGTAGTATGGTGAATGCATGATTCTATGCTCTTAGATGCAGCGGAATCGTGCTCCATTTGCCAGAGGGAGATGGGGGGACGCGGGAAGGGGAGATAGAGAGGGGGGAGGATGTGTTCAGGGCTTTGGATAATGGGCGTCGTTATATAGGCATCTAGGGTACTGCGAGAGACGATTCTCATGACGTAGATGGTATGCATGTGTAGGGATTGGGCAGCGTTGCAGTGACGTTAACGTTGAGTACAGGCATGCCGTGGTACCAGCGATGACATCGTAGGTAGAAATATATACTGTCCGATCGATCTACATGCGCGTCATCACTCCCTGTTCCGGTCACGGGGTCGTGTCGCCTCGCAAGCAGTACGACCGAAACGAGTTAATGAAGTCTGAAGGTCTTCCGGACTGACGCTTGGTTGTCCTCCGACCGGCAACACCCCTCGCAATGGGATGAAGACACCTGCGCCTTTGTCATCGCCCGCATCGTCCCCCACGGCTCATCCACGAATGAAGCCAAACATTGCTGCATCGCAGCCTACCACCACCAACAGTGCTATGGCAGGCTCCCACTCAAGGTGCTTCGCCGCTTCCTTACCCTTGCCAGGCAGCCCGATAACGTGGAGGTCATCCGCGGAGAAGTGCGCGCGATCACGGCAAGTACGGTAGGCACGGGATCGTCAACGTGCTGTGTCCGTTCGTGGCCACGCTGCTGGACATGGCGTGGACGAGTGGGATGGGGGAGCCAGACAGGGATGACCCGCCATACATGGGTGGCATCACATTCAAGTGGGACCTGTTGACGGCGAATACGGACATATGGGGCGGCAGTCAGCTCGGGTTCGCTTCTGCGACCTTTAGATGCTGAAGACAGACAATGCTGACGGGTCCACTATCGTCGATGTGGCCGATCCCTCTGCCCCCGCTTATTGCTTCAACGGCGGATATAAACAGGGCGAGTGTCTATCTGCGGAGGGGTATTTTCAATTGTATACCCGGTTTGGGACAGGAATGAAGAGTACTTGGCCCCAATACGCGCTCTTCACGGCGAGAAGCTCATTACGCCCGACATGGTCGCGGAAGCCTGGGACCTGGATGACTTGCCACCTCCCGACGAGGCTCAGCCCATCGTTCCCATTTCTGTACCCGCCTTAGCAGACAGCTCTGGAAACCGTGCTCACTCTCGGAATACGAGAGGGCGAAATGGTCGAGCTAGAGAAGCTTCTCTGGCAACCTGGCAAGGCCGGGCATCCTTCCTTCGCCGCCTGTCCCCGTTTCTGTACCATGCGGTGCCCCCTCTGGCGAAGGCACTTGTGGAACTCGACGCAGCCTCGGTTTGCCTTGACCTCTCAGAGCTCGACTTCACCGACGGACAAGTACCGCAACTCCTCTCAGATCCTAGCTCTCGAGTGCCCTCCCTGAACCGGCTCGTCCTCATAGGCTGCCCATCTATATCTGAACCCGGCCTCTACACGTTCCTATCGACGTCTCCTCGGCTCTTCTGCGAACTCGACGTATTCCTGCACCCGCTCACACCTTCCGTACGGGACCCGCCCGTATTCCCGGCCACCTTCATGTACCTCGCCTCCTTCGACCGCGCAGGGCCCGCCATCCGGGGGACCGTGTTCACGCCCGCGCGGCTCCTCCAGAACCTGCTCAATATCTTCGTGGCGGCCAAGCGGGCTTGCACGCAGAACTACAGTTGGGACAGCGGGATAGCCACGCAGAGCGTGTTTTCGGGCATGCGCCAGCCCGGGCAGCGGTGGGCGGAGCGCAGCGTGGTGAGCGTGCCAGTGGTCGGCCTGGACATGCTGACGGGCGATCGAAAGGGCTGGATGTGCCTGTACAAGAACTTCGATGCGGATATTTCAGTGCTCGACAGGTGGTGCAGTCGTGGGCCGAGCAGGTTTGCGTTCATCCGGCGCAAGCACTCGGAGACTTGCGTCTGTGTTGTTGGTACGGAGGCAAGGACGTCGCGTGGTTCATCAGCACAGGGTTTGCAATGGACGTCCGCCTTCGAGATCTTGGACATGCGCGGGCTCGTCGATGCTCTTGTGGCAGAGGGGCGTCCGGCCCCGCCTGAGGTGCTCGTTGCACAACTTGCGGACCTCCTCGCCAGCAAGTTAAAGGAAGAGAAGACAGAGCAAGGGTTGGCGAAAAAGGATCTCAGCGGCAGTGTCGAATCTCACAGTGTAGCAGAATTCCGGCTGATGGAGGAGGCGAACATCTTGCAGTTCATGGAAGCCGCTCAGCGGTGCAAGTATGACGAGTTCATTGGTTTGAGTTAGGCAAGCAGCCTGCCGGTGCATCTCGTTGCTCAGGTTGCAGCTGAGACAATGTGTTCTGCTCGTGAGATGTGCGTTTTTCCTCAGGAGCGCTGCCTTCCAGGAACATTGATGATTCAAAGTAAGAACCACAATTGATCACTAACATTCCCAAAAACACTTCCCTGACAGACATGATCTTATAGTCTTGTGCAGTCTGAACACTCCATTATGCAATTGTCAACAAGCTCTGGCTCAAATGTAGAAACCGCGTTGCTCCTCGCTCGAAACTTCAGACCTTTGGCACAAGAGAAGACAAAGATCAGCCTGTATAGTCTACTAATCACTATTCATGAATGTTGGATGTCCTGATGCTCACCCGACCATTTCATCTGCGTCAGCATCAATCATATAATAAATATTGTATGTGACAAGGACCCGTAGTTGAGGCGCCATACTACCGCCAGGTCGTAGTAGATCTCCCCAAATCTGGCATCAAGCAATCTCCTGGCCATTATATCATCTCGTACAGTTCCATCGGCAATGTTGCTCCGAGGTCTCTGCCTCATACATAACATTTCATTATTCTTGTAGCTTTAGGACAGTTCTGTAACCCGCTGCTACCCTCGCATGCAATCTTTTATCGCAATAGCAATATGATGCCTCGCACGGCGTTGATAAGTATGACGATTCATTGACCAAGCACTCGATGTTCTGTCACCTCTCGTTGATATTACGTACTGAGCCCGCCGCCTACTTCCGGGCACCAGTCAGGGCCGCACTCTGCGTCACGTCAATCGATGGGTTCGCATTTGACCTATGTTGGACTGTGAACACCAATAATATTCACGTTGTGAAAGAGACACTTGCGAATAAGCACCCCGTGACATGCTATATACACCGCCATACACGACTAAAACCGAGCTCTGAACCATGCAAAGACACCCCCAGCAACACGGTTGACAGCCCTCCCAACAGCCGATGCCGCGCGCTGAACTACGCGCCTTGCCGCCGTCATAGCTCTACGCATCGGGGGACCGATACGAGTGACTACGATGGGGGAAAGCCACGCAACCAGCCCACCAAGCCATCCACCAGCTACACCGGCGATGAGGGTCCAGACAAGGGGTACCGCGCCAGTCATAGCTGCCGACTGTGCGAGGGCGAACGCAGAGCCCGCCGCGACGCACCCGATAGAGGATTGAATGGCGGCGGCGGCGGATCCTGTGCAGTAAAGAGCACATTAGTGATGCTCCTGCAGTCCCGTATGTCGCGGCGCATGATAGACCACGAACCAGCTGCTACACCAATTTGCGTGAACCCGATGATGCTGAGTACACCTGGGAGGGCGACTGGGAGAACAACAGCGGACACCAGTAATGCACCCACGACGACCCCACCCGTGATAATGAGAACACGACGCCTGACAGCACGGTATCTTACTCAGTGCCAGCGCAATAAGCTAACGATGAGGTGCGTACCAGTTCATAACCATGATAGAGCTTGTTCTAATCTGAGCGATTGGGCTCCGCTGAAAGATGGGCTGAAGGGGCAGGGTGTACACGCTGGGCCTGTTTTAAATATCCTCAGGCGGTGCTTACCAGCCCTGGTGAGAGTACGTAATTCGATGAGTAACGCCGCTCCGAGCCAACTGGCTGCCAGAGAGGTTTGTTCATTTGGCGCACACATTGCCAATTCTCCGTGTAGTGCTAGACAAAGTGGTATGCGAACTTGCCTAATGTAACATGAGGGATGATAATCGCGTCTCGAGAAATCCTTCAGGAACTTGAAGGTCCCGAGCAAGCCCCGAATGTACCTCATCTTGGGCAAGCTCTGGGTCAATTAGAATTGTTCTGAATATAGACTGAAGGACTACATGACACCAGTGCTCGCAGTAAGTTCCTGGACGAGAATAGCATGTGCACTGAGTTGGAATGGCGCTCACCCTCGTGAGACGTTGACGGTCAACAAGCATAGGTGGTACACTCGTCTCATTCAGCACGGAGTAGCCGATGCGCCTGGCAGTCGAGTATCAATTTCCGCTCAAAAGTAAAAACAAAAAATGAGGTTAATTTTCTTCTCATCTACCTCACCTAGGATGTGACAAAGCTAGCCTTCTTTTGCTGGTGCCCATCTTGAAGGCAACCTTGAACTATGCTACTCACACTCTCCACACAGAAGATGCCTGTGTTCCCAGCATATGCCACCTACATACCTTCAGCAGCCAGCATGCAGCTCACTCTTGCCATGTTTGCACCTACATGACTTGTCCAAAACCTGATTGATTTCTTCACAATGATCAAGCAGAATGATGATCTGGAAGATATGATGAATAGTGGTATGGCTGCTTAAAGTGTTTTTTCAGGCAAGCAATAGCCTAGACAGTGGTGGGCAGAGCAGAGCATTGTGAGTGTGCCGGTGATTAGCCTAGACACACTGATAGATGACCAAGGAGACTGGTTGTGCCTGTGTGTGCACTCCAAGGATACCTCACTTTTCAATGGGGAGTGCAATTGCAAGCTGAGCAGGTTTGCATTCATCTGACACAGGGTGAGGCCTATCTGCTTCTGGTAGATGGGCATCCAGCACCAGACTCCGGGCATGATTGCAACATGGTGTAACAATCTTATCACCCAAATTAAGCAATTTGTTGCGTGATGTGACAGTGTCTCAGTGAGTGTGAAAGTAGTGATAGTGACTTTCCGTGTTCTTTATACCAGGTTTGCTTCTATGTTGGCTCGATAGGGCTGAAATTGCACAGGTATGTAGCTAACATGCTACACTATTTTACATCCGGCCTGATTGAAGTACAGTGCCTGTGACAAGAAGTCCGAGGCTCAAACATATTTCGGTGTCTCATTGAGTGCTTGATTACTATACACCACACTTGATAATTATCAACTGAAACTCATATTTACAGTGCCACAACCACAAATACAGTCTGCAAATACAGTCTGCAAGGGACTAGGATGACAGACATCAGTGTGAAACTCTGTTATCAAGGCTCAGACTGCTCCTTGGGACATAGTCACATCACACAGCACCTGCCTGATATAAATGTATGTAGGGGATGTTGTGAGAGAGCAGCAGAATTCAGCTGACTACTCCATGCTACAACACTCGAGGTTAGCGCCAGTGACAAGGCACTAATAGTCAGCAAGGGAGGGTCTGAAGGCGGCAAGGAAAGGGGTTCAAGTGCCGATCAAGGGTTTTTATCTGACGACAAGGGCTAAGTCCCTGTCGAGTTCTCGCACTGTTGACCTATCGAGCCAAATGATAGTCAGATCGAGCTTAGGGCTCGACCTAGTCCACTACCACTTATATACATGCACTGGCCATTCTAGTACCCTACTAAGTCTACCCTTGAAGACATCGCAGGCATCCCTAGCCCCAGCTACAAGTACCACGGAGATAGCATACCATTACTAGCAATCATCTACTGTTCCTATGTTCTGCAAACCTGGGGGTTTCCTGTCTCCTGTCTTCAGTGACCAGTTGACCTCCTCCAAGGTTTGATGTCTGTGCGTGATCGGCCTACCTTCACCGTCATGTGAAGGGTTCAGCATATAGTAAGGATAAATAGAAAAATAGAAGAATGATAAATAAAAGGTAGATCAAAGATGAAATGGAATGGAGAGATGTAACGTAGAAGTCCACCGTTAAGCTAAGAGGCGGTGGTTAGGATTCAGGCTAGAAGGTAGACCCTTGATATGTAAGGAACAGGGTGCCCATCCCATCTTGTCCAAAGTGAAGAAGGAGATAATCAAAAAGAAGAGAAGGTGTACTATAAAGGATAGATCATGGAATGACTCCATGTTGCTCGCTGATGTCCTTGGGCAGCCACCTCCATAGGAAGTACAATTGATGATGTAGGTGGATGTCTCGGGTATGACTAAGAGAAAAGAAAGAAAGTCAGTGTGCACTGCACTGTATCATAATGTCACTATAGTAAAAGTTCTGTGTCAAACTGACTGAGCGTCTTGTAACATTACCCCCCTACTACGATCAAAGTCCGCTTCAATTTCTACAATGTTCATTGACAGATCTAGGCCTCCGGGTCTTGCATGGGCCATCATTCTTCACTGACCTGTCCCCAGTAGACTTCATCCTTGTTGTATTCTCCCTCAACAGCATACTCGTCGTGCTGTTCATCAGTGATGACGTAAGTGCCTTTGGAGGAAGGCGACGGGCTTGACCAAACTGCTTGCATGGAGGCTGCTCGGCGTGGGGTCCATTTGCCTGAGGGGGTCACTGTTACAATTGCTTACTTAAGCGTGCTCTACTGGGGACTTATCTTTTTCCTTGTTTATCTTTTCTAGTTCGCAGGGATGCTGTTTCCATTTGGTATGACTCGGCCTGTGCACTGTTACACATCACTAACAGTACCCATCCCTCAGACTGGCTCCATACCCTCCGCCCATCCCATCTTTCCATAGCCTTACCCTGTTAATGTGATCTCTGTACTATACGGCCGTAGTGCCTTGTTTCCTTTTCCCTTTAACTTTCCATAGCCTTACCTTGTTCACACACTGGTGAGTCAGATAGGTTGTACCAGGCTGTGCAGGCTGGCGCTCTGACCCAGATGTATATATACTGGTAGACTTAGTGGGTTGAGCTCAAGCTCGACCTGGTTAATCATACCTCATCTCACTCCTACTCTTAGCTTCACTTTAACAGCCCAGCTCTGGAGGCATCCCAATACTCCAACTGGAAGACTATACACATCTGCTAGTGTTGACCCCAGAAGATGGTCTTCACACAGGTACGCCAATGTCATTGGTTTACAGACAAGCCCTCTTTTTCCATTCAGAGGAAGGTGCTGTTCACACATATGCAGGACATGTCATCGGTTTGTTCCCCATTTGGGAATAGACACAGTCATTCACTGGCTAGGCACTACAAGTGCGCTAGCATCCAGAGGTGTTGGAAGCGTAGGAGTGCTCTGCCTTCTGATGAAGAAGTCATCCCTAGTGCCAATAGTGCTGACTAAGAAGGAAGGATCTCAGGATCAAGCCTGCTAGGACCTTGGAATATCATCATCTGTCCTTGTTGGACGAAGGTTTGTTCTCTTGTTTGGAAGAGGACGTAACAGTCACTGCAGCTTGTAGTAGGTCGTCCACCTCGACCTTGGATTGCTCGAGGTCTTCGAGGGAAGGTCGCACACATGAGGGACTGGCCATGTTGGGAATGTTGAGTGTGAGCCACTTGCCAGTTTCATGCAGGGCGTTCTGCCGCTCGATGGGGTCATCGGGTATGGGTGACGGCTCACGGGTGGTGTAAGGTGGGGGGTCCTCGACAGAATTGTCAACTAGGAGCCCAGGCTGGGCAGGGCTGGTGAGCGGTTGATTCTGCAGCAGGATCATGGCTGTGCAGCGAAATGGGCGTATATTGAGAGGAGGGGTGGGGGGTCATTGTGCCACTGCGACCTTGTCAGTGATCTCAAGTAAACGTGGCCCCTGGCTGCATGGCACGTAATATCCCTGGCTGCAGTGAGCATCCATCCACGCCTTCACTTTCTACAGTGTTTGCTTAGTAGTAGTCTCATGCGGGCCATGGCTGCGGGCACAATGATACTCTTCTTCTCATATGAAGATTCCAAGGATTCACCCCTTGGCTACACACCAGTACTTTGGTGTGTTGTTGGAAGTGAAGGTGAGGGCCCAGCGTGTAGGGCGCAGGACGGGTGATGAGAGCTGCTTGCCGTTCCTCCTGGCACAGTCATTGGCTTGGTCATGTTGGTTCATGAAGATGGGTACCTGCGCACAGTTGAGGATGCCTGCTTTGTAGAGGATACGTGTGTCCTAGTGAATGGCGGGGCGAGGCCAATCAGGTTCCATTAGGCAGTTTAGCGGGGTGTGACCCGGCTGTCATCGCTTGCAGCTTGGGCAGATGTAGACTTCACAGTCAACCAGGTTGTGGGTCTCGCCTGGGCAGTAGTAGCACTTCATATGTGGGAGTATAAATATGTTAGATGGGCTTTAGGAGTAATGGATAGGCATGGGGATGGGGTGAGTCATTTGTTTGAGGGGTAGGGGTTGAATGAATGCAGTGTGCTGGTGTCATTTCAGCTCAGGGATACGCGCTTGTGCCCAATTGAGGATGGGTGTCCGTCCCAGGTCCAAGAGGGCTCATTTGAGTTGTCATTCAACCTCCAGTGAATTGTATCGGGCTCCTCATGCCAGTTCTTCTTCATTGGCATATGTCATGTAGAGCTGTCCCATGACCTCCTGTAGGTGTGCGAGGGTGTCGGCAGTATGGTAGGCAGCCATTGTCAGGTAGTCCATTGCTAAGTGGTTAACTAGTGAGGCTGGTGCAGTGAGGAGCATACTGAACAGCGCCCAGTCAATCCTGGACTTGGTCCTCATTATCATCAGGTCAGCATGCATGCTGAGGTGCACTCTGGCCATCATGTCAGGGTCAAGAGGTGTGGCAGGTGGCGAGCTTCTGAGCGGGCAAGGGCCTCGAGGGTGGAGGGAGACTCGAGCGAGATTGTGATCTGTATCTGGGTTCATATTGTAGAGAGCCTGAGGTAGCCAAGACGGCGACTCAGCTTATATTCCTTCAGGATGTCATCAGCTGTTCCTCTGAAATTTGACTCCAGTTCCCATGTTCGCTCAGCCATGGAGTATCCCTTCCATTGCACGAGGTATCATCTGCCTGTGTGAGTTCCTTTGTGTGCAATGATCGCTTCGACTTCGTAATTGTCTTCTCTTTCGATGTCATCAGGTGGTGGGTTTGTGTATGATGGGCCGTGTTCATCAGTCTCAGTGTATGGTGACAGGAGTCCTGCGTGGAAAACAGGGTGAATCTTCCAGGATGATGGGAGAGCGAGGCAATATGTAAGTTTTCCCATCACTTGGATGATCTTGAAAGGTCCTTCCCATTTTGGTTTGAACTTCCATGATTTGTAGGGGAGTCGCAGATTTTCACTGTCTAACCAGACCTTCTGCCCTTTCTTGAATGGGGGAGTTCGTTGTTTGATCCATTGTTCAACTGTCCTTCGTGACAGTTCGAGGGTGGATTTGACTTCCATTCTGATCTTCTGTAGCTCACACATCCTTTCTTCAGCTGCCAGGACGTTAGTTCATTCAGTGACTGTTGGGATCCCTCGGGGTACAAATCTCATCATGACTTGGAACAGGATTTGTTTTATGGTGATGTGAAGTTGGGAGTTGTGAGTAAATTGGGTGTCAGGGAGGTAGTTCGTCCATTCAGCTGCATTGTTGGTGCAGAAGATGCGCAGGTACACTTCTAGTTCTTGATTGATGCGCTCTGTTTGTCCATCTGTCTGTGGATGGTATGGTGTTGACATCGAAGATTTTACCTTAGTGAGTTTGCATAGTTCCTGGAATATGTGTGAGGCGAACTGTAGGCCTCAGTCTGATATGATTTGTTCAGGTAGTCCGAACCAGAGATACACGTTCTGGTGTAGGAGTCGGGCTGTTCCGAGGGCATCAATAGTCTTGACTGTTGGAATAAAAATTACCCCCTTCGTAAAGTTGTGGTCCACAATGACTAACACCAAATCAAAGCCGGCACTAATCGGCAAGTCTGTGATGAAGTCCATGGTCCAGGTCATGAAGGGCACCACATGCACAAGTGGAGGGATGGGCATCAGGGGAACCACTGTGGGGTGGGTGTTTGGTTTCATTTGCTGGCATGCTGCACAGCCCTTCACGAAGCAGGCGATGAAGGCGGCCATACTGGGCCACCAATAGTCCCGCTGTAGGCTAGCCAGTGTCTTCTGTATGCCAGGGTGCCCCACGGCGGGGGTGTCATGGTGTAACACAGTGACTCGTCGATGTAAAGGAGTGGAGGGTGGAACATAGAGCCAGTCTTGATACCAGATGAGCACACCATCGGTGCTCCAGTCAGTCAGTGAAGTGTGGGCAGGTGTCGGTGTGTGGCCTAGCAGGGCCTGCAGTGCTTCAGTGACCATGGGATCCTTGTCATGAGTTGCAAGGAAGTCCACTAGGAGGTTGGTGTCCATGCAGTTAGTGAAAACTGCATCTGGCAGCATGGTCATGTTGTCATTGTCGGATTGGCCATCATCGTGGTCGGGTCGCCTGAACAAGGTGTCTGATTGGACCATCTGGGATCTGGGTTGATGTAGGAGTTCATAATTGAATTCTGACAAGAAGAGGGACCAGTGGGCTTGCCGCCGGTTGAGTTTCTATGCTATACACCAGTACATCAGGTTCTTATGGTTAGAGAGGATGGTCACCTTGTGTGGGCTACCCATCAGGAGGTGTTTCCAGGCTTCCAGTGCTCGCACAATTGTGAGGAGTTCGTGGTCATATATCTCGTAGTTTTGTTCTGCTAGTAGGAGGGATTGTGACAGGTAGCTGCACGGGTGCCAGTCACCATTCATATCCTTTTGTCTGAGTACCGTGCTGGTTGCAAACTTAGATGAGTCTGCCTCCAATGCAAAGGGTTTGGTGATGTCAGGCATAAGCAATATGGGCGCACTAGTGAACTCAGCTTTTAGGTTGTCAAAGGCTTGCTGCTGCTCATCATCCCAATGCCAGGCCATGTTCTTCTTGGTCAAGTTGATGAGAGGCTGCACGCGATCCGAGAAGTGGTGAATGAATTTTAGGTAGAAATTCCTGAAGCCCAAGAAGGCGCGAACTTGCTTTACCGTCCTTGGTATTGGCCACTTTGCAATTCCTTCAGTTTTGACTGGGTCCATAGCAAGGTGGTCAGGGCATATGATCATTCCGAGAAATTTGACCTTGTCCTGGTTGAAGAAACACTTCTCAGGCTTTAGGTAGAGGTCATTGTCCTTTAACCGCTACAATACTTGCTTGGTCCGTTCTTCGTGTTTTCTTGTCATTCGAGAAGATGAGCATGTCATCCATGTATATCACCAGCCAGCCTTCGGCAAGTAGATCTGCAAATACTGTATTCATTATCCTTTGGAAAGTGGACGGTGAGTTACATAACCTGAAGAACATCACTGTTGGTTCATACAGCGTGGGTGGTCTTCCATCAGTACTGGGACAATGAAAGCAGCTTTCCATTCATCTTCGTCCTTGATCCATACATTGTTGTAACCCAATCGGAGGTCCATCTTCGTAAATACCGTTGCTCCTTTCAGTTTGTCCATAAGGTCAGATATGAGGGGGAGTGGGTATCGATCCTTGACCGAATTCTTGTTGAGGGTTCGATAATCCTGACAGGGGCATAGTGATCCATCTTTCTTTCCTATGAAAAAGAATGGACTCGCCAGGGGTGACTTAGAAGGTCAAATGTACCCCTTTGACTCATTCTCTGAGATGAATTTTGAGAGTTCCTCCTTTTGCCTCGGGTTCAGCGGGTATACCTGCACTTTCATCTCCACAAAGCCCAGCTTCAGGTTGATTTCATGATCGTATGAAGTATGCTGGGGGAGTCGTGAGGCTGTCTGCTTGTCAAATACCGAATGGTAGGGCAGTAGGTATGTGGGGATCATTTCTTCAATGGTCCTGCTGTGGTTGTCTTTTGCTTGGGCCACCAATTTCATTGCTATAGTGACTTGACCCAAGAATTCAGTTTGATAGATGTGTCACCCAGTATGTGTGAATGCACTGTGGTGCTTCACATAGGTTTGGCTTATCTTCTCTGTGCTGTCCCAGTAGACAGGCGGTTCTTGCTTGGTCCAGTGCAGAAGGAATTCTGCCTCAGGGTCGTACTGATAGACCCCCTCATCTTCTTTCAGTTCCTGTTCGAGTTGCTGGAGGACTTCTTCCAGTTCTTTTGGAGGATCAAAGGTGAGTGTCCCCTTCTTCCAGTCAACTACTGGGTTTTCTTTTGTGAGCCAGTCATGGCCTAGGATCATGTCTTGTTTCCCAATATTAGCAATGAGTGCTCAGAAGGAGCTGCTCTTTCCTCCTATCATGCAGTCTATGTCCACGTAATGTGTGATTCTTCTGGCTCTGTTCGCTGTGTCATCAACATTGTAGACAGCTATAGGTCGAGATAACTTAGCTGGTACGAGGTGGCTTCTGATGACTGCCTTTGGGTGGATAAAAATTCCCCCTGCCCCGCTATCGAGCAGGGCTCTCATGTCAACGTCTCTTCGCCCATGTACACAAATGGGAATAAATAAAGATTGCTCTTCTGTGATTCCTACAAGTACACAGCGCAGCGTTACAGAAACAGGTCCTAGTGGCATTGACTCACTGGACCCATTCAAAAATCCTCATCTGCGGCAAACTCCTCGAATGCTGCTGCTGTTACATCCTCTTCTAAACAAGAGAACAAACCTTTGTCCAACAAGGATGGATGACTATATTCCAAGGTCCTAGTGGGCTTGATCCTGAGGTCCTTCCTTCCTAGTCGGCACTATTGGCACTAGGGGTGGCTTCTTCATCAGAAGGCAGAGCACTCCTATGCTTCCAACACCTCTGGATGCTAGCACACTTGTAGTGCCTAGCCGGTGAATGACTATGTCTATTCCCAGACAGGGAACAAACTGATGATGTGTCCTGCATACGTGCAAACAGTACCTTCCTCTCAATGGAAAGAGAGGGCTAGTCTGTAAACCAACGACGTTGGCATACCTGAGTGAAGACCATCTTCTGGGGTCAACACTAGTGGATGTGTATAGTCTTCCAGTTGGAGTATTGGGATGCCTCCAGAGCCGGGCTGTCAGAGTGAAGCTAAGAGTAGGAGTAAGACGAGGTATGATTAACCAGGTCGAGCTTGAGCTCAACCTACTAAGTCTACTGATATATATATATCTGGACCAGAGCGCCAGTCTGCACAGCCTGGCACAACCTATCTGACTCGCCGATGTGTGAACAAGGTAAGGCTATGGAAAGTTAGAGGGAAGAAGAAATGAGGCACTATGGCCATATAGTACAGAGATCGCATCAACAAGGTAAGGCTATGGAAAGATGGGATGGGCGAAGAATATGGAGCTAGTCCGATGGATAGGTACTGTTAGCAAGGTGCAGCAGTACACAGACCAAGTTATACCAAATGGAAACAGTGTCTATGTGAACTGGGAAAGATAAGCAAGGAAAAAGATAAGCCCTCAATGTAGCACACTTGAGTAAGCAATTGTAACAGCCGCTTTCTCTTCCTTGGTCAACTTGCTGAATGCGGTTCAGACTCGGACTTTGGCCGAGACCATGTTGTTGAATGTGGAGTGGACCCTGTTGTAGGCGGGGGTCATACCCTTGGCTGTACCATCCCTACTTGTCCCTCCCTGAGTGGTATTCTTCATCTTCTGGGTGGGGCAATCTCTCGAGAGATGCCTGGCCTTGTGGCAGTTGAAACACAGGCCCTTGGCTTTGTGTTCACATTGCTGCTCCTCGGTGAGTCTGTCAACATCCATAGTGTTGTCATCTTGCTGTTGTTGGTTCGCTCACTTCTCGGTCTGGTTCCATACATTGGAGGAACCGAGGCGAATTGCCTTGTTGTACCAGTCGGTGATTGTAACCAGCTGTGGGTCATGTCATGTGATGTCTCAGTGTAGCTCCTTGTTGATGCTGTTCTTGAAGAACGTGACGAGGACGTCTTGATGTTCGGGGTCCTTGAGTCCTGCCCACATGGCAAGGACTTTGAATAGCTGCACATGCTTCAAAATTCCTTTTGTCTGTCATAATTTCGAGAGTCTGTCAATCAGGTTGTTCTTCTGGTTATAAATCAGGAACTGCCCTTCTAGGGCAGTTTTGAAGTCTGCCCAAGTTGCATAGATGCTGGGTCCTCCTCCGACCATCTTATAGTATCATTCCCTCCATGCTCATCCAGTGCCCTTGTTCATCAGTTGTAATGGCATAGGCAACCTTCTGTTGGTCCAGCATGTTACTGTTGCCAGTGGCATGGAAGTAGTTCTGGTATCAGCAGAGAAAAGGGTCAAGGCTGATTCCTTCTCCACTGAAGTCTTCGGGTCAGGGAATGTCAAGCTTCCCTGCATTTCTGGGGATCGTGGTAGTAGTTGTTGCATTGACTTGTACATGCTGCAATGCCACAGTGACAGCATCAGCGATCTTCTGGTCCACCTCAGCTTTGGAGTAACTCATTGTCCAATAGGTTTGCTGCAAGGGGTCTTCTTCGGCTATACTCTGAGTTCTTATTATGGGTGTTGGTGCGCTGATCAACGTTGATGGCTCTGTGGTGGCTGTGTTCAGCTGACTGTCAGGGATCAGGACATGGGCCTTCTCGTCTGCTAGCAGGACGCATCTGGTGTGCTGCTTAGCCTGGTCAAGGTTCTGAGTAGGGAACCACTGCCCTGTGGATATGCTTGGTCTGATTCGTTTGATGGGAGTGAGGTTGTCTCATCCCAGTTCTGGTGTGAGTGCAAAGAGTTCTTGCTGCTGGTCCCACATGACTATGTAACCCTTGGTTGGTGCTGGAAGGTTATAGTCAGCATAGTTGGTGAGTCGTGTGTAAGTCATGTTGGAAGATGAGTGTGCCCTGCCATTGAGCAATGGGGGCGAAGAGAAAAAGCTCAATCTTATGCTACAACACTCGAGGTTAGCGCCAGTGATGAGGCACTAATAGTTGGCAAGGGAGGGTCTGAAGGTGGTGAGGAAAGGGGTTCGAGTGCCGATCAAGGGTTCTTATCTGATGACAAGGGCTAAGTCTTATATACATGCACTGGCCATTCTAGTACCCTACTAAGTCTACCCTTGAAGACATCGCAGGCATCCCTAGCCCCAGCTACAAGTACCATGGAGATAGTGTACCATTACTAGCAATCATCTACTGTTCCTATGTTTTGCAAACCTGGGGGTTTCCTGTCTCCTGTCTTCAGCGACCAGTTGACCTCCTCCAAGGTTTGATGTCTGTGCGTGATCGGCCTACCTTCACCGTCATGTGAAGGGTTCAGCATATAGTAAGGATAAATAGAAGAATAGAAGAATGATAAATAAAAGGTAGATCAAAGATGAAATGGAATGGAGAGATGTAACGTAGAAGTCCACCGTTAAGCTAAGAGGCGGTGGTTAGGATTCAGGCTAGAAGGTAGACCCTTGATATGTAAGGAACAGGGTGCCCATCCCATCTTGTCCAAAGTGAAGAAGGAGATAATCAAAAAGAAGAGAAGGTGTACTATAAAGGATAGATCATGGAATGACTCCATGTTGCTTGCTGATGTCCTTGGGCAGCCACCTCCATAGGAAGTACAATTGATGACGTAGGTGGATGTCTCGGGTATGACTAAGAGAAAAGAAAGAAAGTCAGTGTGCACTGCACTGTATCATAATGTCACTATAGTAAATGTTCTGTGTCAAACTGACTGAGTGTCTTGTAACACTCCATACCAAATTAGAAAAGTGTGATGTGACAAGATTGTGAAACTAGATATCATGTCTAGGTGCTCAGATTCAGGTTTGACATGAATGTACACATTCACCACACAGTGAGATATGCACATAGGAAAGCTAAGCATACAAGAAGTACATCTATGTAATCAAAGTCCCCATTTTCCAGATAGAACCACCTTGATGGCCCAAAATGAAAATGTGTGCTTTCTGTTAACATGCAATGTTGACAGTAACTTAACATTCAGTTCATATATCTCACCAGGAGCCAAGAACCACAACTGTCCCAAGGACCGGTCCTAAAGGAGCCGTCCTTGACTGTAAGTACCGTCTTGTCCACACTCATTGGCTGAGACGTGCGGGCGCCTCAATTACCCGAAAACAGCAACTGCAGAATCTGCACAACCTAAAGCTGATCGGGTACATAACCATATGTAACTCTCCGTTGACCTCCGCCCTTGAACTGTCCCATATCGTCCATGCCTCGCATCCGGAAAAGTGGGCATGCCACCTCTACTATCTTTCTGTGCATTCTGACCATGCGAATTAGAGACGAGTAGGCGTGGGACGACACACCAGCGTGAAAAGGTCAAACACAAGGTCGCGGAGACCCGGAAGAAGAGGAAGAAGGAGGCGAAGAAGAACCCCCAGTGGAAGTCAAGTGTGTGCTGGTATTCGGTCAGCTCTCCTGTAGACTGATGGAAACACAACTACCAGAGCATAAGAAGGATCCTGGCATCCCGAACAACTTCCCATACAAGGACCAGATCCTGGCGGAAGTCGCAGAGGAGCGTAGACGAGTACGTCTAGTCTTGTAATGATTTTTTCTCTGACTCACCACCTTGTAGGCTGCACAAGAAAAAGAAAGACGGAAGGAGGAGAAAAAGGTAGCCAAGGCTCAAATTATAGAGGGCGAGGTGACTAGATTGGGGGCAGGGATACCTGAGGACGATGCAGGCGGCGCCAGCACCGCGACCCTACATGCAGAGGACGTCGTAAACGACATTCCTGTCTTGGTGAACCGAGACCTGCCCAACCTGCGCTCTGTGATTGACGCAGTGGACGTGGTCGTTCAAGTTCTCGACGCCAGGGACCCGCTCCGGTGCAGGAGCTATTCGCTCGAGGAGGCTGCTAAGGAGAAGAAAACTATTTACATTCTTAATAAAGTCGGTGCGTCCAGCTTGTCACGTCATCTCGTTCCAAGCCTGCCCATCTCACAACATTGCATCGCAGCCACATGTCCTCGAGAAGCAGTGCAGGAATGGGCAGCATCCCTCCGCAGCCAGCACCCCGCTGTTCTGTTCCGGTCCGCATCTGCCTTCCTCCCAGATGCCCCGGAGCTCGCTGGGAAGGGCAAGACAAAAGAGCGTGCAGACGATGCATGGGGTGTGGACAGCGTCATGGAGCTGCTCAAGAAGTGGAGGCAAGACAAGGAGGGGGCAGCGCCTCTTGCAGTTGCAGTTGTCGGAGTGACAAATGTACGTGCGCAGTCTTAGGTTCTTCTATGTCCATGACACCTCGCCCTAAACTCCAAACTCCAGGCGGGCAAGAGCTCTTTTATCAACTCCCTCCTCCGCAAGCCGACTCTTCCCATCTACAAGCTCTCCTCCGCTCCTCTCGACGGCCCTACGACGACCGCATACCCCCAAGAAGCCTCCCTTGAGATTGACGGAGAGCGCGTCCGCATCATCGATACGCCCGGGCTGGCATGGCACTCTCCCGACGGGTTATCCGCAGAGGACTCGGAGCGCATCCGTGCTCACGACATCTTGCATCGGAACAGGGGTCGGATCGAGCGGCTGAAGGACCCCACCCCAGTCGGTCAGTATGCCCCACACGTTCTCTGCCCACATCACACGCTGAACACACAGCACAGTTGCCGAGCTCGTCTCCCGAGCCGACAAGGAGGACCTCATGCTCTTCTACAACCTCCCGGCGTTCGCGGCTGGCGACGCTAGTGCCTTCCTCGCGGGCGTCGCGCGTTCACACGGGCTGATCAAGAAGGTGCGTCCGTGCCTTTCATCCTGGCTGTATGCGCATGCTGGCTCACTCACCCACCTGGGTACCAGGGCGGTGTACCCGATCTGGCGGGCGCGTCGCGTATCGTCCTCCGAGACTGGAGCACGGGCAAGCTCCCGCGGTACACCAGGCCGCTTGCACCTGCACCGGTGCCAGCGTCTCTGGATCCTGCATTTGCGGATGCGTATGCGAAAGACGAGGATGTCCTGTCCCGGCTGCAAACGCGGAAGGAGATGCGGAAGACAAGGGGCGTCGTGAAGCTGGCTGCTGGGGAGGTGGACCGCAGGGAGGTCATGCTGGACGCTTCGTGGTTCGTTGTGGACGAGGATGAGGACGAAGATGAGGATGATGACGAAGAAGAGGTGGATGAGTTGGACGAATCTGACGATGTCGCACAAGAGGATGTCGACGACGACGACGACGAAGAGGATGAAAAAGAGGATGATGAAGATGAAGGGGAGCCCGTTCTTGCCGCCGGT
Organism: Fomitopsis pulvina; assembly: GCA_964035675.1. Classification (NCBI taxonomy): domain Eukaryota; kingdom Fungi; phylum Basidiomycota; class Agaricomycetes; order Polyporales; family Fomitopsidaceae; genus Fomitopsis; species Fomitopsis pulvina. The sequence goes on from OZ037959.1 coordinate 854,032, forward strand.
AAGCGGAAACGCAGCGCTCAGAGGCCCCCTCCTCGCCAAATCAAAAAGGTTGCGTTTGCAGCGGAACCCAAGGGCACGAAACAGGCACGCTCAGCGGCAGGTAGCAAAGGCTCGCAATCACCCGCCTTCAAAATGAAGGGCGATGCTGCGCCCGCACAGGCGAAAGGGAATGCTGCACCTCCGGCCAAGCCCGCAAAGGCGCAGAAGAAGACGCAGTCTGTTACATCTGCTATGAAAAAGATCGCCAACTCCTCGTCCAAGAAGGCGAAGGTGGCTGTGCCCGCACTCCAGGACGGTGAGGAGACGTACGACTTCACAAAGTTCTTCTAGACGCAATCTGCAACATTGTTGATCTACGATCTAGCACCATTGCAGCTCATCAATCATATCTACCATTGTAAGCCAACCTACCTGCATACAGTACAGGATGGAGCAGTGCCTTGTAGACCGTCTATATGATCGTCCATCAGTCATCACTCTACCGCACTTCAGTCATGAAGCTGATGGATCGAGGCAGGTAATACTAACGAGACAAAGGGGAAGAGTAATGCTAGTGATACGAGACAGTGGATGGTGTGACAAATCGACGCATTGCTAATGACAAGACCAGAACTCGGGAGTGCATGGTATTTAAGATTAAGAAGATGCGAGAATGCAAGAAATGCAACCCTCTGCAGGTATCCCTGGGGAGAGTGAGATGTCGTGAAATAAGTAAGCAAAAGGAGGTAATCCTCTGCACAGTCGTTTAAGTCGGTCGGGGCTCAAGACCACGCTCCAATCTTGACAACGCAAGTGCCCGCATCCTGCAACACACTCCGGGGGCCGTCGGCATCACGCCTGAAGGCCTCCGGCGCACGCTCGAACGTGACGACCCGGTCTTCATCCTCCTCAACACCGGCCCAAGGGCGGACCTGGTTGCCTTCGACGAGCGGCACGACCGCGGCGAGCGAGTCGCGCACGTCCTCGCCCTCGTCAACATCGGCGGCGACGCTCACCCACGCATAGCCAACCATCCGCTTGACCCTGCTCTTCTTGCGACCAAACGTGCGAGAAGAGCTGCCCTTCGCGGGGGCGTTGCTCGTGGACACCGCGCGCCGCAGCGACCGCAGGCCCAGCCGGATGTTGTCGTTCGCGCCAGGGATGGCGCGCGAGGGCATGTCGCCAACGAGGGTGGTGAACTGGGCAGGACAGACGAAAGCTTTCTTCTTCTTCCGCGGCTCCTCGTCGCCCGCGTCCTCCGCATCAGACACAGCACACGAGATGGAAGGGTAAGAAGCGAGCAGCCTGTGCGCCGTCTCCCAGATCTCTACGCCGCCAATGGTATCCAGCACACCGTCGAAAGACTTCTCATCCTCGATCAGATGCTCCAGCACAGCCAACGGCTCGCCAACGAAGACCTCCTCGGCTCCCCAGCCGCGCAAACGTGCGTCGACGCGCCCGCGCCTGGTCAAAGACGCGGCCAACGTGCTGCCCTCCGACTCTTCCTCGCTTTCCTCGTCACGTACAGCCGATTCCGGGACCTGTACACACACCCTTGCCTTCTTCTTAGCGAGCATCTGCAGTGCAATGGCTCCGGCGCCATCGTGTCCGTTGAGGACCAGAATACGCGCGCGACCGCCCTTGTTCCTCCGGATGGAAATGATGTCTGCGAAGGAACGCACTGCGCGGTGAGCGGGTACGCCTGAGATGGGGATGAGAGCGAGATCCACGGGCGTCAGAGCGTTGGGGTCAGAGGCTGCGGATGGCTGGTTTGCACCCGTGCTGCTAGATGCACTCGCCTCAGATGGCAACGAGAGAGTGCGGGTGCGGATGCGCTGTCGAGGAGGGAAGAGAGTAGCGCCCTTGGTCTTGGGCTGCTTCACGCGACAGACCCTGTGACGCTCGGCGATGACGTATTCTGCGAGAGCGCCGCACTGAATGGACAAGTGTTTGCGCAGATCAGGGCTCTGTCACGAAGAAGCCAGCACACAATACACCGCTCACCTTGCGCACGTCCAGCAACCCGACGACCCACTCGCCCCGCTTGCACACGCTGCTGTCCACATCGAACCCACACTCGACCGCGCGCCCGACGAAGCCTCGTCCAGGGATGAATCCCCTCTTCTTTCCAATGACGGTACCGCCGTTCCCGCGTCTTTCCGCCTTTTCGTGCACGATGAGAGAGTCGAGCGCGTCCAGGCCCACAGCAAACACTTGCACGAGGATATGATCCATCGAGACGAAGGTTGGAGGGGGTATATGCGCCGTGAACGCGACGGGGAGAGGGAGCGTCGCCCGCAAATGCGCAGGCGTCTCGCTGTCCTTGTCGTGCTTGCGTCCGCCCTTGCCGATGCCAAACGAGAGACGGCGGCGCGCCTTCGAGATAGGTGAGGACGACGCGCGCCCCGCCGCAATACCGCGCACGATCTCGATCGTCGCCATGCTGCTCTGCGCCTTGCCCGAGCGCACGAGGTCGATCTTTCCGTCAGCGAGGTGCCTTCCGCCCTTGCCGTTGTACGCCGCGTGAGGCAGCGTCAGGCTCGTGTATCCGTCGCCTGAGCCATGACCTGGCTCGGAGATCGGGAATGGCGCAGGGATAGAGTGGGTGGGTAGGGAGCTGCTGAGCGACATGGGCCGGCCGAGCGAGGGAGCAGAAGGGTTGGACATAGACACAGAGCGCAGATGCCTGCGCCTGGCCAGGTCCGATGATTCCGTAAGTGAGGGCGACTGCGCGTCACGGCTGCGTTTGATGCGGTCGAGTAGGTCAGACTCAGACATGGACGGACGGCGGGTCAAGGAATTCCTGAACTCAGGATGCAAAGGCCCGTGTCCCACGGCACCAACACCCGAGGTAACTACAGGCCCGCTGGTCGCCCCCATGCCCTCGTGCTCCCAGCCAAGAGGCGGTGTCGAGCTCCGTGCAGTCATGTAGCCCTCCACAAACGGCATCGGCGCCGGTGTACTGGCTCTGCTGACTTCCGCACTGCTCGCTCCCCAGTCAGAGCTTGCATACTCGCTCTCGTCCTCCTCCCAGAGCGCGCTCATGCGCGTTTTCGAGTGCCTGTGGGATGAGTGACGGCTGTTCCTGTCCCCTTTAGGACGGGGGCGGGCGGTCGAGGCTCCTGCCACGGAAATCAGGTCTGGGAACGCCTGCCGATCGAGCTGGTGAGGCAGAGGAATGGCAGGAGCATCCGCAGGGAGGGGAGGGAGAAGATCCGGATGCAAAGGACGCGCAAGACGACGAGGAGAGTCGGACGCTGGAGGCTTAACCCGGCCAGATGTTGTGGGAGAAGTGTCCGACGGAACAAGCCAACGGACGTCCTTAGCCCAGTCTTCGTCCGAACGCAGAGGAAAGCTTGGCTGTGAATGGTGACGATGATGGTTCCGAGGGCGAGGCTCAAGGGCGCTGGGGGAAAGGTCGATGCTCATCGGACGAGGCTTGCGGGTTGTAGAAGCGATGGTGATGACCTCGACGCCATTTCCCTCTGACTTCTGAGGTACTACTGAGCCCACAGCCGAGGCGTGAGAAGTCGCATGCGTGGATGTAGTTTCACCGGAGTCGAATATAGAGGTAACATCCTGGTCGGAGACCTCAGGTGACACCGACAGAGCAGAGGAAGACGAGAGGGATGAGTCCGACGACGAACGCGAGACTACCGCAGAAGGTGGAGGCTCGGCCTCCGACACCGTGCGCGTCAACGGGCCAGGAGAAAGGGGGTGGTCAAAGTCGAAGGATGCATCGCGCGACAGAGTCGGGGGCGCGACTGACGACTTGAGGTTGGTCCGGCCATGAATGGGAAGTAGAGCTGTAGCAAGAGCCTGAGGTTCGAGCAACATGGGTGGGACAGCGGCAGGCGACGGGGCTAGCGACGAGCTGGGTGTGTAGTAGACGTCGCTGTCGTCGTCGCTGTCGTCGCCGGGTTCGACGGTGAAGTCGATAGGGCGCCGAGCGGGGGAACGTGGATGCCCTGGCGGGCTTATGTACAGGGGTGAAACAGCAGCATGGTACCGGTCGGCCTTCTGCTTCTGTGATGGTGCTTCCGTTGACGCGATTGTGTGGATGACGCATCGGCTGTTAGCAAGGTGCTAGCGTGCAGGAACATCAAAAGATAAGCCAGCATTCCATGCCAAATAGCCGGTAGCTCGCAACAGAGCGCGACACTCACCTCCGGAGCATGCGGGGCCTCCGAACGCACGTTCGGGGGACTCAGTGTGCGCCGTCGCTTGTGCGGGCGACGGCGTGCGGGGGGACCCTGCACTGGCTGTGATTGACCCGGAGGGTCGAGTATGAGAGCAGCGGCGGTGGGTGTGTGAGAAGGTCCTGCCTTACTCCCATGTCGATCTTCGGTGGCGGCACGGATAAACTCCTGCTTAGTTGAATGGTAGTTCTTCTGAACCGGGAAAGAATAATGCTGGGACGGGCGACCGAGGAGAGTTTGGATTATGGTTGGCTTCGGCATGGGAGTAGACGTTTCCAGCAGCGGGGGAGGGAGAGTGGTGCAGGTATGAGACGCATGGTGTTGTGCTCGCTGCAGTGGAGCAGTGCGCGACGCGTGTGCTTCTAGCCGCCCGTCCCCAGCCCAGCCACACGCTCGCCTCTTCCGGAGTACGTCCACTGGTCTCCGCTGGATGCTCTCCTCCACCCTGTCGCCTTCAAGCATATCACTTGCCTATCTCCTGCACCGACCCTAGAAAGCTACATTGCTGTCCACCGCTGCGCTGCCGAGTCCGCAGTCATTAGGCAATTCCACAGGTACTGTTCCGGAGCATTCGGTTCTCCACCCATGCACAATCAATCCCACTATCTATCTGTTCACCATTCGGTGTGAATAAGAACAATGCATTGATACCAACTCATAGAAGCAATGTGGACTAGCCCTCGCGGCAGTTATCTTCACGAACGTGGGGCGGAGCGCGATATGCGCCCTTCGTTGAATGTGGGATAACTATCATACTCAGAAAGGTTTGATATCACTTGCGCCGGGTCTCCAATGTTGACGAACAGGCTGGGCCTCCGCCTTTTCCAGCTGAGCGGAGGACGCGATCATCCTATGAGACGGAGGTCGCCACGGCAATATAGTCACGTGACCGACTTGCTACTCCCCATTATGACTGGAAGCACAAGTTGCGAGGTGAGATAAGTTCAGGATAAATTACGTGCTGATGTTCGGGAGCGAAAAAAACTGCGATCCATTGCTGGCACCTCTAGAAAGGGAAGCAACGGACGCAATCCGCCTCATGGCCGCCTTACGGTGCGAACATACCCGTGCGTTCCCTCCAGGTTTACGCAGTCTTTGTCTGTTATCTGTGAAGGACTCTCACAAGCGTCTCGTTGCGTTGACTATCCTCGTTTGAGAGATCTCAGGCGAGCCAAGGCGAACCAGAACTCTGGGGAATCACTCTGCTTCTCCTGGAGAGTCTGGGGATTGTTAGCTTCGTCCGAGATGGACGATGTACGTATCAAGAAAACTGCACATCGACAACGGCGCACCTCATGGGCCGGCGATGAGGTCGCATACCCGATCGCTGCACCTTGACGAAGCTCGTACAACTACACAAATGGCATGGGCCGACGCATTTCCGCCTCGTGCAATGGATATAGTAGGTCAATGCATCGACTGTTGGCACGCGGTCCTTCATAATATGCTGCGCGAGTACAGGCAACAGGGATGCGCAGCAACGTTGCCCTATCTGACCGCAGCTCGTCATCATTTATATTTGACTCTCCTTCTCCAGCTTCTCCGTTCCGGAAGCAACCACTGCATTGTGCCTATCGCCGTTTCCTTCACAGAGTTCAGCCTGTGAATTGTCTGATGCTCCCCCGTGCGGAATGAGTGAGCTCTGGACGAGCTTCAGATTGGCTTAATGACAGGATATAGATGTATATCTGGGTTCGCCTCATGTCTTGGTTCTTCGTACGTGTTCGCAGTCCTTTCCAGCACGTTGCCCTGCAGCTCCGCTAACGTTTCTACATCGTGTCCGCTTACCCGGGATATTATTCTTTTACCAGATAGATGGCGTCATACTCAGAGTCCCTGCAGATGGATACAATGTTCCTCTTATTCGATCGGATCCCTGGGAGAGGGCAAAGGAAGTAGCGACCAAGCGCAGCGTAACAAGTCGACGACGTCAAGATGCTGCATGCTCTGCGCATATTCATATTGGCAGGCCGCATAAATATGAGTTCCAATACCACCAAGATAGGGACATCAGCTAGTTTTCGAGTTCCCTACGCTGTTCCCATGCTATCTTCTAGTAATACGCCACGCCAGTCGGCTCAAAGAGTCGGCTTGGGGCGATCCGACGACTATCTCACATTACAGTTCAATCCGCTGGACAGACTTTGATTCGTGAATGGATCCTCACTAGAGTTATTCCTGCCATCCGATCTCACATTGGACGCTGCCAGGCGGCCGTCTCTTCTCCACCTTATATCATCTGCTCGCGAGCATATCAGAACGGATATGTAGACAAGCGGTCTTCTTCTGCCACGAGCCCAGCCTCCATCTGCTCTCTGTGGCGTTCGTCGAGATACGGCAGGACGTCCCGATATCTGTCGACCGCCTTGTATCTGCGCACGTTCAAGGTCGCTGTGAACACCACACGACATGAAATATATAAGACCATACGCACTGCGCGACGTCCTCTGACCAGCTTCTCACAGCACTCGCCAACCGCCCTGGCACGCCCGGCTCCTTGGCCAGGTCCACGATCGGGGTTTGGTACACCCTGATCGTGAACACGATGGCGCCGGTCTTCGGCAGCCTCCTCAACGTCTGTCTCTCAGAGCGCAGGTACACCTCCTCCGGCCTCACCGGTGTCTTGCCCTTCACCTCGTCTGGCGGCGGAACCGCGCTCTGCCTGCGCTCGAAGTCGTCGCGCTCCTCGTCGCCGTGGACGGTGCGGCACCACGCGAGCTCCGTCGGGTCGAGCACGACCTCGGGGTCTGCGAGGGTCGCCGGATCCGAGGGCGGGCGGACGAGCTGGAGAGAGTAGTTGTTCCGGACGACGGGTTTGTCGAGCAGGAGCCGTCGGAAGAAGCGGGACATGCTCAGATGGAGCTTGCTCTGGTCTGTGAGCGAGATCAGGGTCGAAGAGTGGGGTCGTGTGAGGATGCGATACTGACATTGGGGGACGTGCCCGGTGACGTGGATCTCGTCCAGTGGCATGCCGATCTTGTCGCTCAACCTCCATGATCCTGAGGGCCAGAGTGCGTGAGACGCAGGTGCTGCTCAGGAGAGGGAACATCTACCTGGGATTATGATTGCACCTGCCTGGAGGTAATATCGTCCGTCGCTGCCTGTCGTGTATGTCATGTCACCGATGACCCAGCACCCTTGAGGGCTAGGATCGCTGACCTTCAATCATAATAGCCAAGTCTTCCTGGATACTAAATTGGGACACGGTGAGCCTGAAAACCAACCAGACGAAACTCCTCGCTTACAGCAACGCAGACAATGTCATTGGATCCTCCTTTTCGAGGTCATACGTCGTCTGCAGAGGGGCGATGGTAATAGTCCTGATCTGTCCTTCGCCATACCAGCCGAACGTGCTCTTCTCGTCAGCCCTCTGTCGTGTGACTCTGTAGATATCAGGATAACGCCTCGCCAAATATTCAGCGAGCTCGTATAACAGCTCGTGGGCTGCCACAAAATGAATACGGCGACAGGAATTACTAGGATTGGGCCAGTACCTGCGGCGCGACCAGAACCAACAATTCCGGGCTGGGCATCGCGCACCTTGACCAGCTGTTCTCTGCGAGTGCGGATGCGATGTTCCCTTAGCCGGTGGTGGGCGACGAAGTTCTGGTCAATCTCTATCCATTCGTTCCATGTCATGTTCCGGATGCCCATCGTTACACTGAAGTTCCGCCCAGAATTGTATCATGGATCATAAGCCGCGTTGTGCTGGAGACGTACTGGTAGTCTCCCCATCGGAAAGGCCGATACGGAATCGGCTTGATAGAGTCCAGCTGCTGGGTGCATGGCTCCACCTTTGGATAATCGAACTGAGCGGGTGTCCATTCTAGAAGCAGGCATGTCTTTTTGAGAACTTGAATCTCTCCAGGCTGCCTAACGCGATGCTCACCTCCCGGTTCCCTGACTTGCGTTTGGTCCTTCGATGCGGCGGTTGCAATTGCAGGCGATCCTGGACGAGGATGCGAGGATCGTTGAGCGTACAATTTGAATAGACCAAACGCGGTGATGGCGAGGAGGCAGATGATCGGCAGGGCATCACTGAGATCCAGAGAAAGTGCCATGATCACCACTCCAGTGTTCGATGCAAGTCCAGCACAACCGGAATGCCTCAATCACAGGTCAAGGAGACGCAGTGAAGGCGAACCTGAAGATGAGCCGCTACTTATCTGGATGAGTCACTCAAAGAGATCGACAAAATTCTTACCCCTGCCGGCGGTACGGAGATCTCGTTGCGGACCTCCGTCGATCAGGTCAAAATCGACCTAAGCGATGTCATTCATTTTCGTATTGAACCTGGACTATGTAAACGGATTGCTAGCGACAATTTTACATGCCTTACCCTAAACTGCAGGGGTATAAATTTGTAAATCCGCCACATATCATGTTGGACCCTAGCGCGAGACCATATCAAAATGGGTAGACATGGCTCTGCTCCTCCGGCCCTACAGCCCCCTTCCGCAGGTGTTCCTCATGCTGCGTATCTAGATACTCTAGTATCTCCTTGTAGGCGAATAGATCTTTGTATCTGTCGGAGTGCCACTCAATGCGACGACAACCACAAATGCAGCCAGCAGGGACGTACTGCGCAACATCTTCAGACCAACCTCTGATAGCACTGGCCAGTCTTCCCGGGATACCAGGCTCCTTCGCGAGATCCGTGACGCGAGTCTGATAGACGCGAATCGTGAAGACGATGGCACCCGTCTTGGGTAGTCGGCGCAATGTCTGCCGCTCGGTTCGCAAAAACACCGTCGCCGGGTCCAACGGCTCGTTCGACTTGCGATCGGCGACGTTCTCGGTCGTCCCTTCCACCTCCTCGCGGATCAACGCAGCGCGCTCAAAGTCCTTCTTGTCCTCGAAGCCGTGCATCGTGCGCGCCCACGACAGCTCGGTCGGGTCGACGTGCACCGCGGGGTCATCCTGAGGCTGCAGCCCCGCGTGCTTGACGACCTGGAAGAAGTAGTTGTTCCGCGTGACGGGCTTGTCCACGGCCATGCGTCGGAAGAACCGCGCCATGCTGAGCTGCAGCTTGCTCTTGACTGGACGATCCACGACGCATGAGCTCTCGAGTAAGCAGGGGCGCAATGTCAGTCTTACATTGCGGGACGTTGCCGGACAGATGGATCTCCTCGACGGGCATGCCCAACTTGTCTTGCAGCCGCCAGAAACCTGGTAGCAATTCGATCAGCAAGGCTGGGCAATTGCCTGGAGCGACTTGTGAATACCTGGTTTGCAGACAGCGCCGGCTTGCAGCCAATATCTCCCGTCGGTACCTACAAAGAACGAATGGATAGCTTATCAATTCTGATCTCGTCATGAAATGCAAGGATCTCCACACCCTCCATCATTATCGCCCAATCTTCTTGCACCCTGTACACCCATTTCAGCGCCCGAAGTCTGGAGCACCCCAAAGCGATCCTCACAGCAAGTTCGTCACTTTTAGTGGGTCTTCCACATCTAGATCATATGTGACTCGAAGCGACACAATCGTGATCGTCCTGATCTGTGCCGAACCATACCACCCGCCGTGGCTCTTCTCCCCCTTCTCGTACCGCATCACGCTGTAGAGGTTGGGATATCTTCGGACGAGGTACTCTGCGAGCTCCTGGACCAGCTCCTCTGCTATCCGTCCACAACCAGCATGCGAAAAAGGACGACGAACAGACAGGAAGCGACACACATACCTGCGGGCCGAGCGGAGCCGACGATCCCGGCCTGGGGTGGATGGTACATTATTACACGGTTGGGCCGAGCTTGGATGCGGAAGTCGGTGATCCTGTGGTAGTCGTAGAACTGCTGGTCGAGCTATAGTTGTCCGAGAGAGTGGAGTGAGCAAAGAAGAGCGTTGTGCCTCTCGGGCTCGAGTACCCGAGCGCTGATCAGGGTCGGTACGCACTTCGACCCATTCGTCCCAGCGCATGCTCCGGATGCCCATCGTCACACTGGGATGACGAGGCCGTGAGCTTGGATGAGAGACTGGAACAGGTGTAGCCTTACTGGTAGTCTCCCCACTTGAACGGGCGATAGGGGATCGGCTTCACGTTCGCAATATCATCTTCGAACGGTGCAATGGGCGGGTAGTCAAATGCAACAGGCGTCCATTCTGAGCAGACGGGACTCAGCAACACTAGAGCATGTCAAGAAGTGGCAGCGATCGGCACACCCACCTCCTGGCTCACGGTCCTGACTGGCGCTCGCCTTTCGGTCTACTGAGGCGTCGGCGTTCTTGTCAGGCTGATCGGCGCAGGAGTCATACAGTGACTTCGAAAGCAATCTCGTGAGGCACAAGACAAGGAGCACGAGGCTGGCGAGCCCGCTAGCAACCACCACCAGTGCATCGGCACCAAGAATAGTGAGATCCGGACGGTCAGACATGGCGTTCATTCCCAGAGGTGTTCAGTATGTGTGTCGGAATCAAGATGGGGTATTCTCATAATCGGCTCTCTGTTCCCATTTGAATGACTGTGAGAGCTTCGCAGCCTTATCTTACCTCATGCAGAGGCCCTTGATAGGAAGCGGGCAGCCATCTGCCCGGAGTAGCCTCGATGTCATTGATACAGGCCTCCGCGAGACCATCTCGAAGCGCCGCTTCACAAGTGGCAGCCAGCACTCACGTCATGAACGCCGCGGGTTGTTGTAGGTCGCGATTACTTGGAAAGCACCCTACCTGTCCGTGAAAAGCCGGAATCAGCACGTGGCAGCGCACACATCGCAAAGGTCATGAGGCAATGAGGACATCGTACACATTATTGTTTTGGACTTGGCACGGTTGACCAGTACTCATAACCAGAGACTCCCACGATACCGCTCAGATGGGGAAAAGGAACATGTAGCATGTCTAGAATATAAGGTTTTGAAAGGGCTCGGAACGGGGATGCACGATATATATATGAGTACAGCAGCAAGCATACACGAGTCCGTGTCTGGTCGGTCGTCCAGAACGAGGTCTCGAGGCGATGCGGACAGAAATGCCGTGCAAGGATTCTGATAAGACCGTGGTGTACAGCCAGACATCTCCGGAAACCGGGGGAGGGGGAGACCTGGGTCGTAATTACAGTAAGATGGTTGTCGTGCGTGATGGTATCAGGGCGGATTGGTGGAGCGACGCGCCGCGGCGACATGCAACGCAATGCGGGTAAGCCTGCTGGAACCCGCACAAGGGGTGGGAGGGCAGGAAAAATAGGAGAAACAGGGCTGTTCGGGCCCGGTCAGCAAGTGAAGGCGGCTGGGGGCGCGAACATGTGTGCCGGGTCAACCTCGGGCGCCGGGGGGTGATGGGTATGCTGGCCAAATGTAGATTGAAGCAAGAACGGGGAGTGCGCCGAGGGGTGGCCTGCGTGAGCGAAAAATGACGGCGCGGGTGCTTGAGACGCTTGGAGCTGCGCGATGAAGAAGGGGTCCGTCGTCGCAAAGTGAGACGTGTTTGGTGAGGGAAGATCTACCGAAGTCGAGTCTAGAGCACTGTGGACATGTGGGATGCTTGGCCGTCGAGCCATCGTTCCGTGATAGGCAGCAGGGGATGAAGGAGGTGGGTAGGATAGGTTGGTGGCGTTCGCCGGCGAGAATAGCATCTCCTCAACCATGCGTTCGTCCTCGTCCATGCCATCCATATCCTGCTTGTTCTCGTCAATGCCACGAAGCTGGGTGGCACTCGCCACGCTGGAACTTCGTGCACGGGTGAGCTCGGTGGGCTCCCAGCACATGCTGGACGAGGGCGTGCGGGCGAGTGGCGTGTTCGACGGTGCGTATCCTCGCCGTTGCTGAATGGGCTGTGCGCTCGTCGAGGCTTGGGAGAGCAGCGCCTGCGCAAGTTGGGCCTGGGGATTATCCTGGTTAAGGGGACCTTGTTACTCCTCAGAGGCACTCACCTGCAGTGTGGCGATATCCATGGCATCCTGGCCGATGTGGTTGGAGCTGAGGGACGCGATGAGGTCGTCGACGGAGACAGTCATGGTGTGTGGGGAAGCGGTAGGGAGGCGGGGAGAAGGCGGTGGGGGGTGTGGGCGAGTAGAGATGGTACCGCCACTACTTAGCGTGCAGGATCTCGACGGACGAGCAGGTATGTATGATTCTTTAGCCATCCGCTCGGCGATGCCCGGTCCGGATCGGGCCCGCTCTAACACAGCCCGTAAAAGGCAGGTTAGTCTCCGTTCTCCTCCGTCGCTTAGCACAGACGCCCACACGCGCTGTCCACCGTCATCCATCTCATTTCTACGTCTCATCTCCGCGCAGCTAGCTTAACTCTTCCGCAACCTGGTCCTCCCCGAGCCGGCGTCGACTAGCCCAGTGTAGCCCGGCCAGCAGACTTACCCTGGAGAATGCAATTTGTCGCAGTACTAGCCGCTGAACACCCCAGCATGTGTCTTGTAACAGCACCTCCTCACATGGATCAGGACAATAATCCGTAGCCCGATTTAGAGACGAAGTCCGGAGGCGCCGCACATAGTCGACGAAGCAGCCTAATTTTGGCGCAGCACTCTGCTACGGCACTTTACATTGCATCCGGAGAAGTAAATGAGTGGACCGGGGTGTTATACAGTACTTGGAGGTGAAAGCCGATGAACAGAGTTTACGAATGACCGCCAGGGTCTTGTGATTCACCCCGTGAAGCCTACTCGACCCTTTTTTCATCAAGTACGTCGGCCCGCTGATACAAATGAGGTGTACTCGCTCCCGTCTACTATCTAGATTGCCCACCCCACTCTACTTGTCATATTTACCTTTGTCCGCTCACCGTGGAGGCCACTGAGCGCTGAGCATGCGGTCGCACCTAGGAACAACATGCCGAACGTTGTGCCAGACCACTCTGTAACCGTTTCGGACTTCGTCAGGTTCTGACGCGAGGTCACCGAGACTCCACCTCTCGGCGTCCCCTCTGTATTAGGATTACATCTCCACCCGCACGCCGGCCACCATTTGTACACAGCCGCCGTCCACCTGTCCTCCCACACCCGTATTGACTGGCGCGGTGACGCCACTTCGGACAGGGCAAACCTCGGGAATGAAAACCAGAGTCCGGACAGGCCTGTCACCTTATGTCACCGAAGTTTGCGCCGCTGCTGCAACGCTAGGGCTGCACAAAAAATCATTCATCCCTTGGCAGATGTTCTGACCAGAGGCTCAAAAATCTCTCGGTCGACCTGCAGCAACCGGGCGTACTCGGCCTATCCGATGTGTAAGTTTACATTGTCGGCCAACAAGAATATCTGGAGACTCACTTCCGCGAGCGATGGGCAAGCAACCAGCAACTCATCATGGACATCTTTCAGTGCATTCCGTAGCGCTTCTGTTTCCGCTGGGCTTCCGCGGTTGGGTGTAATACCGTTTACATTGATGGAAAGACTCACGATTGCCGTCACCGCCTTCGTCATGCAAAGCTACCCAGGATTTCAGGGTGCCTTCGAGGATCTGGCCTTTCCAACGGTGCACGCGAGGCCCACACACCTTGATCACACAGCAAAGCGCGTGAAGCGAGCTCAATCGGAGTTGCGCAGAGGCCGCATTCTCATCCGCAGGGATGAGCGGGAACACGAGTTGTGGGATGATCGCCTAGGTCCGATGCAAGAATGTGAGGATTAGGGCCAGGGGAATTGTCGGAAGGGGGACATGCTCACTTTCAAGTATCGCGCGGTGCCGATGCCCAAGGCATGCACGACCTCCGGCAGGATGTCTATGGAAGCCTGAATCGCGTCCCGTTCGTGCATGGCGTAGAACCATACGCTGCCGATGATGCCGTCGCCGAGGATCTCGCATAGCTGGTCGAATCGCTGAGCAGAGCCGGGGGGCGTGGTGAGAACGGTCAGAGACACAGAGGCTGATGCGGCCGCGCGGATCAGATCAGGCGTCTCTGGATTTTGGAGGAACGAGAGGCATCTCTTAAGCGACTGGCCAGGGTATGTGAGGTCGGATATATTTAGCAGCGAGGTGTCGGTACATGCCACATACAGAAAATAGCAGTCCGTCGACGCCTGTACGCCGGAGCAAATCCGCTGGAACTTGTTGGAGCATCGCTTTCACAATATGTATCCCGCGAAGCTTGTTGGAGGTCTCATAGTCATCCAGTAAAGTCATTACGGGCGGGATGATGAGATGCCAGTGCTTCTCGTACACGACTCCCTGCGTTACAGGTTATACGGATTTGATGCTGAGACAATGAATACTCGCCTCGCAATGTTGAATGCACCAGTCAAGCAGATTGACAGCTCCGGGACGACCCTTCCACGTTTGCCCCTCGAGATGGTCCAACACCGCGTTGGGTCCTCCAGCTGACCGAGGCAGCGTTCGACCAGTGTTTACATTCAACATCGGGTGCGGGCTCGACTGGAAGACAGGTTTGACATGCTGGGACAGAAGCTCTTCGAGGAGTGCGTTGTCAGGGGTGGCGTATGACTGCAGAATATCTGGCGCGTTTTACGAACGTTGTGAGTGTGCTTCTGAAGTCACGACATACCTTCCACCAGACCTCTGTTCATCTCCGAAACCCAAGGACCTTCGCTGTAAAAGGGCGCGACTGCCGCTACAACCTGGGCCCTTTCCCTCACGGAAAGCGAGTCCTGCCGCGCTGTCTGTGCACGGACATTCGTAAGGATGTTCTGCGATTGTCTCTTCCACTCCTCCAAGGCAGCGATTTTCGCCTGTTCGGTGATAGAATTGAAGTTCCGGTATTCTGAAGGGACCTCAAGCTTTCGTAACAGAGTGTCCAGGTCGTCCATGATCTGTACGAGGGACAGTACATCACCAAATGAGCGGTAGTGTCGACGATGTTCATGGTTTTAGACGCCCGCAGACGCGACGCGTTGACGCCCACTTGATCTGAGCCCGTGCGCCCGTGTCAGTGGTCGCGAAGACTGTGACTACCTTTTCACTACACCGTCTTGATATCCTTGTCTTGTCAAGGCAGACCGCGTCAAGCATGAACGGGCTACTGTCAGGTAACATGATCATACCTTCAATTTCATGTTTGTTGATGGTGACCCAGACCCATTTCACATAACTTACCCAACCGCCGTCCAGACATCCCTGAACTCTGGAGCGTCACTCGCCAAGTTTGATCCCACCGGAAGCTACGTAGCGGGAGGAAGGCCGGATGGGTCGGCCGCCATTTGGGACCTGGAGACAAAAGCACCGATTCGGTGGTTGGAAGGGCATGTCAAGTCCGTCACGAGCGTCGAGTGCGTGGTTGCAGATCTGCACTTCTGATTGTGAGTCTTACTGGACTGCATTGCTTGCAGCTGGTCGCAGAATTCTCGATATGTGCTGACGTCCTCGAAGGATTGGAACGTGATCATATGGGACCTGGCTTCGGACACGGACCCCGTACGGCGAAGAGCTACCATTAGGTTCGATGCTCCGGTTGTGTCTGCTTCATTTCATCCGCGGAACAGGCGAGCGCTACAGAACAATGTATCTGAGGTGGAACTGATGTTACTACCGCCAGCCAGATTGTGCTAGTGCTCTTGAGTCCTGGAGACGCCTACCTCGTTGATCTCCGGAGGCAGCATCGTGGCAGGGCTGAGCTATGCGAGATTCAAGAGGAGAGTGAAGATGAGGGACAGGGGAGTAGGTCTAGGTGTGTTTCCCTGAGTTGACTCGTTGCGATATGATGTGTTGACCCCTGTGAAGGTCTATTATGACGGTTGCGCGGTTTGATCCCACCGGACGATACGTCTTCGCTGGTACATCAGCGGGCTCTGTCCTGGTCTTCAACGCTAGGACCAAAACTGTGAGTGAACAGTAGGTGCGAGACAACAGTGTGCGCTCAAAATTACGTGTTTAGATGATCGCCCGGCACAGGATTTCCGGCGCGGGAAGCATGAAGGGATTGGACTTCGCGAAAGGCGGTCGGTAAGTCGCTGGCGGAGACGCCTACGTCTCTTCGGTACTCAACCGCAGTCATAGTCGACTTGTCACGAACTCTTCTGACCGCACGCTGCGACAATTCAACGTGCCGACGTACACCACTCCGGCTGTAGAGGGAGAGTGCATAGAACAGGAGCTCGAGTCCACGTATCGTTTCAGCGACCCGATTAACAAGAATGCATGGCATGCCATGGCTTACAGCCCGGACGGCGAATGGCTAGCAGGAGGTAGTTCTATTTTTGGCTGTCGAGGTTAGCGGAGTGTTGACTCTATTTCACAGGTGCTGCCGATAACGCACAGCATAAGATATACATCTGGGACTTGTCCAATGAAGGCCAATTCGCCACTGCCTTAGATGGAGGTCGCGAACCCCTGCTCCATGTCCACGTATGTACCGTTCTCCTCTGTCACTGCAGAGAACCCGATGGTGACAATGACTCGCAGTGGCATCCTACGAAAGCATCCATAGCATCAACTACTAATCAGGGAAATATCCTCGTGTGGCATTGTCCCACTCCAGAGCGGTGGGGTGCGTTTGCGGGTGGTTTCGAGGAAGTCGACGAAAACGTGGAGTACGAGGAGCGAGAAGACGAGTTCGACATAGTCCGTCCCTTTTTCTACACATCACCCCGCGAAGCTGACGTGGTCTTTGCGCGATAGGAGGATGAAAGTGAGATAGCCCTCCGCAAGCAGAAAGCGGAGGAAGAAGAAATATACATCAACGGCCTTGTGGAGGATACCTCGAGCGAATTAGCCGAGCACTCACAACGGATAAATGAGGACGATGAGGATATCGCGTGGGCAATGGACGAGCTGGACGATGATGTCCCTGGATGGAGAATGAAGGTCATGATAGAGGATGACGCAGATGGGATGTAATATAGCGTCGGCGCATGACCGTGTTCAAGGCAAGCAACTCATATACCCCATTTCATTCTCAATCAGTTTACACGTATCTGACTAGAGACATCGCACTGACACGGCCTTCTGAGTACAGCACAGACAGGCCTTTACTTATGACCTATCCTATCACTCTCGAACTGAATGACAACAATCTGCGAACACTGGTTTTGTGTCATGACTTTGGCAGGTTGGTACTCCAAGTCGCTGGTCCTCCAATGTCTGCAAGTAGGTTCCACGTCAGGACATCCTTGAACAACAACGACAGTCTTCTCCATACGAGAGCACAGCAATCGCGCGCTCAACGACTGGCGGTCGATCTCGCTTTCCAAGGCGGCCAAGAAGCCTCGAAGGTCGATCGTAGGCGCAGCCCTCCACCTGATAAGTCGGAGCACAATTTATTAAAAATGCATACTTCGCGCTCATGCAGATAGCGCTGTCGTCCTCGTACGGACATACCCAGCCTGTTTCCTTGTCCATCAATGGTGATACGGAGTACAGCGGACGCGACGAGGCTACGCCCGTTATATGGCGTCCCTAGCTTGTGCACGGCGATGAAGATACGCTGTGCAGCCATGCAGTCATCCATGGTGAATGTTGCGGTGAAGAAGTTGGTACGTGGCTACACGACACCAGTGGGAGTAGAGCAGCCGCGGACGATAGGGTCGCACATACCAGCACCAACGCGAGCAGTCACGAATATCTGGCCCAAGCTATCATGCGCGCTGTGCCGATCAGAGTGCAACCCATTGAAAATACACGCGAGTGAGGGAGTCTGAGATCCAGGGGGTGGCCCTGCAATTGTTTTCAGCACTTCAAATACGCACCCGCCGAAATCACCCCTGGTAGTAGGCCGGAAATGGTACTCCCGTGGGAAGCCTTGGGCCACTATCTGTGCTTAGATTGCAGCTTTGGGGAGAAGCTCTCCAGTGACTCAAATGGGGGATACCCGTTCGGAAGACAATCCTGAAAATCTTATATCCAAACCACAGAATTCAGGTCTTGAACATCTACCAGGTAGAAGTCGTCAGCGGTGGTATTGATGAAAAAAGGTTAGGAACTGCAGCCAATAGTCTACTGTGAATCGAGAAGTTGCATACCCCACTGCCCTCGAAATGTGGTTCATCGATGATGAGCGTACATGAGAGCTCGGTTGGGGCGACTTGGAGTGCAAGTCCACAGCGCTGTCAGCGCATGCTCAGATGCAGCGGAGAAAAGTTCGATACATGGAGGGATTTGACAGATTCCAGATGACATATACACTTGCTAGAAGAGTAACCATGGCGTGTTGTGTACCATATATTTGGATATAAATATGTGCGATAACTGGCATCAGTGCGAGCAAGGGAAATGTATTAATACAAATCCAGCAAACAGACAATGCGCATGCCCTGAGTCTATGTTGCCGACACCTTCTACCATCTACTGGGGAAATTAGTCCCAACGATCAACTTGGAGTCCTCACAATCATATATTCACGACCCGGCGTCCCCTCCGACGGCCTCTGCAAGTCAACGTCACCGTTCTCTCCAGACATATCACCATCGTCCGTGAAGAATGAGTCTGCATCACCGCTCGCAGCGCTATGGAGGCTCGTCGTCTCGGAAGAGCATGAGGAGTGTGCCGGCCGGATCGTCGGCTCGTCGTCCGTGGAGCCATCTACATCCGTTTCCGTCCCCGCCTCACTCGTATCCGACATGATTGAGAACGTCGAGTGCCGTGAGGACACACTATACAGTCCGGCGTCCTCCAAATCGTCAAACTGCCGAGAAGGGCGGGGAACACGTATGGAGTGGTGTTGCCCAAAGTACGCGTCCACCGCGAGGAAGAAATCCGTGGGACCCACGGGTTGTCGCGGGCCAGAGAAAGGGGAGGGAAGATAGGGGGCGAGGTCCACACCTTCGGGTATCTTGGACTGCAAGTCGACCATGGTCATGTAGTACTCCATCTCCTCGCACGAGATGGGCAGGTTGAAGTTGTTGAGGAGGAGGAAATGTAGCTCCAACTGGTTGAGCTCTGTCAGGGGTAGTCCGCCAACCTGGCACGCCATCTGATGAGTGCCCCGCCAATATGCCCAAAACCGTAGGACAATAGGAGCATACCTTGGCATATCGTGAGTTGGTGTAGAATACGTCACTGAAAAACTTGCTAGCGACCGTGACGCCCGCGATTATAAGGCGGTGAATATTGTACATGTCGATGGGAAAAGTCTTCCCACATGCCTCCTTTGCCAGTCTCGACATGCGGTCTAGGTAGACCAATAGCGAGACGAACACCTCGTTGCTAGCCGGACAATACTTATGTATGCGGTTCAGATACCCTTCAAGGGCAATCGTAGGGACATTGCGTGCGTGAAAAGCGAGGGAAGAGGTGGTAGAGAGGGAGTGACGGGATGCGCTGGTGAGTGAACGCCACACGTCGTTGTGGTGGTCTTTGTGGGGATCCTGAGGCTGACCATGGCCATTTGCATATACCTCCGTGGGTATACTCGCATTCAAATCAGCTATATGCTTCAACGCGGTAGCCAACATCCGCAACAGGGCCTCCGATTCGTACGTATGAACATCGGCGCTTGACAGGTCTGGCTGTACAGGTTCATTGTCCTCTGAGTCGGAGGCTGGGGGTGTGTGTGGATCATCATCTTCCTGGCGTTGTCGGACGACAGCGGGCACAGAACAGTCCGGAGAGGTGCGATGAGGTGTGGCGCGGTGCGCACTGGCAGGTTGGGCCTCCAGAGACACTGACCTGCTGGCAGAGTCTGCTGTCAGGTTGATATAGGAAGACGAGGACACAGGAGGTTTGGGAATGATGATGGATGAATGCAGCTTTCGCTGTGAAGGGCGTGCAGGAGGACGTGAAGAGCTGCCTGGAGCGGATGATTGTGGACGGTGTGGTAGATCTACGGCAGTCACGACGGAATGAGTCGAGTGCGGCATCGGTGGTGCGAACGCGAGCATGGTGTCTGAGCCAAAAGAAAAAGAAAAAGTCGGGCGGCAGGAGAGAGGACAGGCAAAGGGGCTGTTGGGCGGGACGGCAGATAGGATGGATATGTCGCAGGGCAAAACAAGGCGCCACAAGACGCTCCCCATTGGGCGCTATGCGCCAGTATCACATCCGCGCAACGTCACACACTGAACAGCCGTCACAAGGCGCGACGTCACGCCGGATAACCGCCATGACAAAGCTGGAGTCGAGTACTTGAGACCAACTTGAGACTCAGTTGAAGCAGTTATATCGGTACCACCTCATTGAAGTACCTCCCAGTGTGGCTGTCTATCAGGTACTTGCACACCCAAGAATTCTAATTAATTCGTGGCGTTCACAGGTCCGCTATCCCCTTCGTAGCCAATGTCCATGCGAAGAGTGGACCGTGGGTCGTGCATATGACGACTCATCAACATTGCCACGCCGTATCTAATGCGTGCCTTCAGCATGTGGAGACAGGAGATACACATTACTAAGTTCAATATACTATGGGACATGTTCAACACCAGCGCAGGGCACTGGCCTAGCTAAACTCAGCCTCCGGCCATCCGCACTGATCCTACGGCATGGCTCGCGGATCGCCCTGATGAGTCTTGTGTTTCTTCGCTGGTTGAGCATCATCAACTGCACTCGCCTCCGAGGCCTCCGTCCCTGTTTCTGCTGACTCCATCGCACTTCTACGTCTCTTCGCCCGCTGCGATCGCATTATCACGGCAGCCGCGTTGCTATCCTCCACATGCGCCCTCCCTTCCTCCCTTCTGCGTGCCTACATGACGCAGAACGTAGTTTCAGTTATGAATCCGCGGACAAGATTAGACGGCGCAGATCGACGTACATCTACGACAGGCGGCCTCGCATGCAATGCTTCGATGAAATCACCTGGACCTAACCGGGTATCCCAACGTTCCTTTAGCTCGGCGATCCGCGACCAACGCGGCACAGAGTACGGTCTCGAGGAACACGGGGCCCTGTTGGCGCGAGCTTGTTCGAGAGCGGGCAGCACGAACCGCAAATGATGGGCGCCGGACGTGTCCAGGTTCACGCGCGGCTCTGCATACTTGTGCAATATAGCACTGGGAGCGACCTGGACGCCGAGAAGCTGGTCCGTTTTACGCAAGTCTGATCTGAGAATGCGAGGCCCTGAGTTTACGAGCGTACTCGCGGCAAATTGTCGATGCTGAGTAGTGTCCGGGTATATGCGCTTCGGATTTTTCAATGGAGCTGCAAACACGTCACCATTGCTCGTTGCGACCTCGTCATGGACGTCACTGTTCCCATCACGTCGTATGTGATCGCTTTTTCGATGGTACTCAGCGTGTGCGTGAGTTTCGGTTCGTGTGGATGGGTCCTTCGCGCCCGTTGCGTGCAACTCGCCCTTCGAGCTGGACAGCCACGAGGGAACGGGAAGGACAACACCATCGAAGGCCTCGCGTTTGGTAGTACTGCGAGAAGTTGAGGGAGGTCTTCCCGACATCTGCTTCTTGTACGAGTCTTTACCCGAGCCTTCTGCGGGCACGCCATTGCGGGAGACGACTGAATGTGTTGGCAGTGTGTGCTGTTGCCTATGTTCTGTGTCTCCTTCTGTAGGTGAGGCTTTACTGTGGTGTGGCCCACTAAATCCCGAAGCCCTTGGTTTGGATTTTCGACGGCGTCGAGTGAACGAAGTCGGGACTGCACCTTTTGATGGTGGAGGTATGGAATCTTCTTGTAGCTCATCTATCTCTGCTTCTGTCTCTTGCTCTGGAGTTTGGCCTTCCATGTCAAGTGCCGTCCAGTAAGGGTCGTTATGATCTGAGGTTGTGGCCTCGTCAGGTAGAAGATGAGCAGCCGGGAGGATTTGATGAGGCTGATTTGGATCAGCCTTTGTTGGACTTCCTCGAGAACCTGAGCTATGATGAGCAGAGGGGAGTTGATTATGGTATTCTGGGTGAATGTTTGGAATTGGCATCCATGTCTTTGAGGTGTCTGTGGTGGTGTCAGAATTAGATGTGAATCTGAGCTATCACAAACAACCCACTGTTCAGTGGCCCATGATGTGTCATGTCACAGTCCTTGCTTTTCAGAGGCGACAAGACCTTAAGCATGCCACAAGAGGTGTTGAGTTCAGGTGGAAGGTTTCTTGTAATCCTTTGAGCCAATAAAGGTTGAGATAACATTCATATAAGAGGGCTGTGACAGATTCACAAGTGCCATTATGCAGCCACACATTAGCTCAAGCACACATTGGTACCAATCTGGTGTGTATGCCAATAGGTGAAAAGACTATTGAACTTACCTACCAACTTGGCAAAGAGTGCTCTGGCACACCAGTGCAGATGAAGGTTACAGAGGAGAGGGCTGTAAGCTGGTTGGGTGGTGGTTGACAGGTGGCAGAAATCACGTGGATGACTAAGAGTAATTATAGCATGTGCTTAAGTTCAGGGCAGACATGAGTTCAACAGTCCAAGCAGGCACCAACACAGTTCTGAGTCTTACATGGGGTGTATTCATCTGCTGCACTATAGCTTTTGTTTGGACTATGGTAGGCCAACTCAGTACACAGACTCTGCTGAATAGATCACAGAGCCTATGCCCACATGGCAGATGCACAAGCATACAGCTTACTATGATTCGAGAGTCGAGAATTTGGCAACAAACAGGCTATGTGCAATCCTTGCGGAACCAGGTTTGACTACAATGCATCATAGTAAGCGTAAGATCTCATGGTGCTCAGTCTAAAATTGCTACAGCTCTTCCCTGTGTGTCTCTTCGTCTAGAGGAAGACAAAGCGCTGGTGAAGTCGCAGTAAGCTGGTATTCGCACTTCTCCGGCTCTGCCACGCTGAGAATGGCATTCTCCGTTCCACAGCTCATTAGCAGCTATTGAATGGACGTATGAATATTCGTAACCACGAATCAAGTCATCAAAAACGCACCGTCACGCTACGCATCGGCCCATTCCAACACTTGGAGCCGCGCTCGTAGTACTGTTTGCTGTAAAATTGCGGCGAACCTGGCTCGATGCCCGGTGCATTATTCCAGTGCGAGAATTTTCTTTGACAAAATCGGTTAGCCAAAGCATATTAGTCAACGTATCATGCGGAACCCACCCTAAGCTCTGGAACGAACCACCTTTATTCGGCTTTTGTTTCGCCTCGCCAAAGAGACAGACTTCATAAGTGTATCTAAGAGCGACTCAGCCGACAAGCCTCGATAGCAAGGGACAGAACACCTACTCTCCGGTATCCTTCGTAAGGCACGTGCCGTCAAGCTTCTTCCACTCGCCCTGAGCGCCATAGTATTCGGGATCGGAAAGACGCTCGAGCTCATTCCGTGACTTTTCAAGCTCGCTCTTCACCGAACTTAACTTGCTCTCCGCATCATTGTAAGCTTTTCGGGAAGTCGAGGTGTCTTCGCAACTCACATTGTCAGCCTCGCGAGTTCGCTGGCTCAAGACGCATACGTACCCGATGATCCCTCACCCTTGATACCCTTTGCAATGCCAAATGTCTCGAGCCATGATACCAGCGTGTGGCGGAAGGCTTCATATTGGGGCAAGAACGCATCGGGAATGTAAGCAGTCGGGTTAAACACTAGCCAAGATCAGCGCCGCCTCGCGACAAAGCCGGCCTAATAACTCACACAGCGACTGTCCTGACAGTGACCCCCCAATGTGCTTGTCGTGCTCGAGAAGAAGCGTCTCGTAGTCAGCGTGCAACAGGTCTTCGAGATTCTCTTCGAGCTTTTCCGCAGACCACATGCCCTCTTCGAGCTGTTCTGCCTCCTGCTGCGCCACTGCGCCGGGCGCATCGGCCGAGCCTTCCTCTTTGCGCACGTCATTGATGTGCGGCAGAGCGGCGAGCGCTTCCCATCCACGAACAGCCTCAAGGACAGCCATATCCTGGTAGTTAGGGTTGTAGCCGAGACGCAGAGCATCGAGGATATCACCAAGAGCCTTTTCTCGCTCGAGGTGTTTCTTGTGCTCACGCTGAAGAGATTTGAGTGCATAGTGATGCGACATAAGCGTCTGGTAGAGAGCTAAAGAGAACGGACATGATATAGCTATAGCACATGCTGGATAGGTAGCCTCCTGCAGACTCACGAGACTGTTTCTTGTGTGTCATTCCAGCTTCTGAGATGGACTCAACAGTGTCTGCCATGTCTATATGTCCATTAGTGAGCGAGGTCACCTTGAGTCCCACCAATTCCATACCTTTCAGACGAGCCACCTCCTTCTCCCTCACAACGATCTCCTGTTCGGTAGTTGAGATTTGGCCCTCGAGACGTTTCCGCTCCTTCTGAGCATACGAAATATAGAGCTGGCGAATTTTAGAGCCCTACCACGTCATCTGAGTCCTGAATTCTGTCGGGAGGTCGCCAGATACCACCTACCGTTCTCCTTAGTTTTCGCTCCGCTTCCTGGTGCTTTTGATACACTTCACCAGCCTCCTTGCATATATTCGGGCATAGCCCTGACGACTCATCAGAGCCGTCGCAACACTCCGGCTCTTGAGAGTAATTAGTTCAATGAAGTGGTATGCATAATGTTTACGTACCACACAACCCATCTCCGACTCGGGTGCTGGGTATGCTTGAGCCGATGTGGCCTTCGTTTATGCAGTAGAACACACTGTTGGGGCATGCCCCAGTTCCTGAAGTGAGAACCTCAATATCATTACTTATATATAACTGCTTCGCCATTGCTGACCTGGCTCGTCACTTCCATCCAGACAATCACAGTAATCGTCGTTCACAGCAGACCACGCAATGGTCTTGGAGCCGTCGAGACATGTCCACGGCGCTGAGATTGAGCTGGGGGGTTGGTACCGCGATAGGAGTGATGGCGGTACGCCGCGAGTCTCTTCTATACCAGCGAGTGTAGGAATGGGCAGAGCGAACAGCAGCCACAGCATGACCGACCACTGACAGGTCGACGTGGAGATGATTGTTGCTGGCGCCCAGTGTACTATCGCTAGGTGCTGCAGTCTCGTGATCGGCGCGACTGCTCTGAATCGCCCTATTTGGTAGGTCTCGTCGTTTGGGTCGAGTAGGGAACGAGTTCAAGTAATATTCCAGAACATGTACCGCAGGCACCTCACACATATGAAACTGAGGCTTTAGCAGCCAAATCCTATCATTTACGGAGACAACTCATAGCGAATATAACAATGATACTCAGGCCTGATTCAAACGACAACTTCCTGCCATGGTAACAACTCGTCCCCGACGTACTCTTTAAAGAGGGATCGATTGATCAACAGAGGTTTCAGCCCAACTACACCATACTGTATGGGGCATGTGGGCAATTTCGTTTTCCTATCGATAAGTTACGCATCTGCACTGGCGACCTCAATAATGCACTGCCTGCCCTGTAGGAAGCAAATGCTATGCAACGTCATATGATAGTACTGCCCCAGATCCACTGTACAATAGCATCAAGGATGTGCCGCTGGCACTGCGGAGTCCGTCGCAGATGCAGACCGTGATTGTTGCGCAGGCATTCTCTTGTGTCAGCGCGACCATTTAACTGTTGTTGACCTGGAATAACCTCTTCATCAGAACAACCTCCTCCACATCGTAAGCATTCAGATACTTCATCATTACATATACTGACCTTGCAGTGTGAAGAATTGGACCCCTTGCGTCGGGTAACGCATGGAAGCCAGGTCGATGGGAAGTGAGCAAAAGAGTCGGTCAGTCGAGAACCTCAGGGAATCTGTTAGTTCAGCAAATGACGCTGAATGTTCCCTGCCAGCCACATAGAAGACGGAGACGGCGTACAGCCCCGTCCGTCACAGCCCAAAGCAATGCGCCACCATACTCTGCCAAGCAGCACGCCAGAGGGGAGGCCCATCGGACCCATATCTCGGCCTCAGTGCCTGCGATCGAGATCATACCCCCACATTCAACAGCTTCGCAAGCTACCCCGCCTTGAGCCGCTCCCATTTGAGCTCAGTCCGCAGAGGTTTATGTCGGGTCACACCGGACCATTCTCGAGTCATTCCTTTCAATACCCAGTCTCAACTCAGCCCGTTTTAAGATTGCAGCATTCGCCGATGCATGGCCCATCTACAGGAGTGAGCAGGGATGTACTCAGAGCATTGCCAGCATACTGAGCCATATGCCACACAGGAACTGTCTGGCCGGCCATTTCGAGGATGAAAGGGAGAAATGCACCACGGTGGCAAGGATAGAACAAATACCAGCCAATGTTTTATTGATGATACCGCACTTCTTGGATACTCATACTTGCATCCTGACAATAAGGAGGACAACAGCCCTTCTGAACTTAATGTGAGAATGGAAATGCTCAGAGAGTATCAAAGTAAGGATACCATCGCATGCAAGTGTAGGATTGCATCATGATCAAGTGCTCAAGATAACCGTATAGACCTTCTCCTATTCATCTTGGTGATTAGTGGGACGAATATATATTGCTTTGGCGTCCTTATCGCTGACGCTTTGGCACTGCGGGACAAACCTTTTAGACAACCACCTTGACGGTCTCAATATATATAAGACATCCAAACACTCACATCGATGATACGCACACATACTGGTGGGCATCATGAGTTCCGACAAACCCCAGAGGACATCCGGAAAGTGCGTATCTTCTGCACCACGGGGAAGGTCATCCAAGAAGCTGACTTTGCATTTTTGACCGTAGAACGAAGCCGCACGTCTCGAAACCAATGTCACGATCACCATCTCACTCAGGCAGCAGCAACTCACTTGTATTGCGAACCGAACGGAGGTTCCACGGGAATTTTGATTTCGAACCAAGTACCTGGCACTCCGTGAGCTCCTTGGCGTGACATCTTGCCTCTCTTGGCATGTTCATCACGCATCAATTCTCTCCATTTGATTATGTAATACTAGCTGTCTTTCAAGCTGGGTGGAATGGCAGTGCTCAAGGTTCATGGGTGGCCTCTTTGGTCAAGCCACATTTTCAATGGCCAATAGTAGTACATTCAACTAGGACAATGACATAAGCAATAGGATGTGACAGCACTATCTCACTGGATAGCAATGCCCAATCAGGCAAGTGTACTATGAGTGTCTCTCATTCTTATGTTCACTACCTGATTCACACATTTAGCCATGTGATATAAAGAAGTAATAGGTGGATAGTAGTAATAAACATATAGTAAAGCTGTTCAATGTATGATCAAGTGAAATAAAGGGAAAACAAACACTTTGGACAAAGAACATGGCATGTGCAGGTATGATTATGCCTCCTGATTGGGACACTGTGCTCTTGCTTGTTACTTGCATTTGAATTTCAACAGTGCTCTAACTATACTGTAAGACTTCCTTCCAGATTTTTGTACATGCATATAGTGTCAGGAAAGGAGTACAGTAAGTGACCTGAAAGAGATTTGGAAACACCTGCATGACAGTCACAGTGGCACAATACCCTTCTATGGTAATCCTGCCTAATAGAGTGATTGTGCAGCAGCTTGGAGTCATTGGATACATCATAAATTCTCACATACTAATGTGGCACCCACCCTTATTCCATAGGTTCTGCTTTTATTAAAAGATGGTCTTACAACAATGTAAGTTCCTCAGGTTGCCACATATTTAATCATAAGCAAGTGAGTACGCTTCCCGTTGCACGAGGAATAAGTGCCAATGGGAAGCGACATCCACACGAGCATCATGCCAGGCCAACCACAGCCTTCAAGTCACCTACAGACAGCTGTCTTCAAAGATCAGGCTCTGGTAGGTGACTGAGAGGATTGCTAGGGAAACAGGATGGCAGCAGTTTCGAGCCTGTGAAAGCTCTCATCAGGGGGCTACTGCTACCCCAACTGCTCACCCTTCTGGTGTCATTTAGGACAGCTCCCACCTGATCCTACCAGCAGGAGTAAATGGCAAAGGAAAGGCAGGATGCCATGACCTGCCAGTGGGGTGGTTGCACAGGGGGTGAGGACTACAATCAGGGGAAGCAGAGGCTTTGTCCCAGCTAAACAGCCCATTGCTGATTGTAATTCAGACTCCACCCCACTTGTTTCCAAATGGGGGGGAGGTTCTGTTGATGTCTGTGCGACAATGAGGGTGGAACTAGCCATCTTGACCAAAGGCAGTGCAGCAAGTCATACCCAGATTGCATAATAGCACCAGGTGGCTAGGGCAAATAGAAGGATAAGTAACCCCATACTGGGGTTTATAGCCCAGTGCTAGTCTGTGAACAAGATGCACAGTCACAATCACACTAATTTGATAGAGGCAGGACCCTGGCACAGTGCAAAATGTTGTTGCGAGTTTAGATTTGAGCTGAGCCCTCAGGACAACCATAGTGCTCACAGAACAACTAGTGTAGAATCACATTTGCACAGTATTATATCTCTAGCATGAGACTCCCAGGATTGCATAGCATATGCACACAAATGGTGGTTGGACAGTGGTTCTAGTACATGGTCACTGGGCAGTGATTGTACTGGCGAGGCACCAAAGGACCCCTGCTAGTGCCCATAAATGCCGGTCAAAAATTTTGGGATTTCTGAGGTCCATGTCTGGATGAATTTGGTGGTCCTTGTCTGGACATTTCACCAGAGCCCCAATAGAGGGGGGTATCTGTCCAAACTGTGCAGACTGGCCTTACATAGTGCAGCACTATGTCCGGACATCTTGGACTGGCCTTCCATGAGCCATGTTTTTGTCTGGACCACATTGACTGGCCTACCAAGGGTCAAGGACCTTGTCTGGGTTGCAAATGGAGGTCTCAGCAAGGGTTGTGAACAAACTGTATGGTCCCATACAGCTTCTCTATGCTTTTTGAGAGTTAGACATCATACTAACTAGATGTAGTGTGAAGAGAAGTATTCAAATAAATATAAGCCATGACTATTTGCTCTGAGCACCTGCCACCTTGCTCCTGCATTTACGAAACAAAACCATTGCCTTCTTCAAGTTCACTGACCCCTGTTGCAGACTCCGAATCAACACATGATCTTCCTCATGCAGTTCAACAACCCCAGCCTGCAAGCAAACAGATTGGCGAATACAACACAAGAATGCAATGGGAGGCAGCAAGGCAAACTGATGAGTGTGGAACATGGCTGTTGTGGGAGTGACAGTGGTAGGCCTGACGTTTGGCCAAGCTCTGAAAGCCTTTGAGGCCCCCAGACATCCCACTGTTTTTAGCCTCTCACTTGAGCAGTTGGCCCTCCTTTGAGTACCTGCCTTACCCCCTGCCACTGTGAGCCAGCCTTCATGTGCTCGTTGAGCCTTCAAATGCCCCCAAGTATTGCTCACACACACCAGACAGTCACACTCTCCCACTCATCCTCGAACATCCCTGAGCAGCCTTTGAGCACATCGGGGGTCCATCGACTGTCAAACAACTGCATTGGAGCCCAAACTCCTGGGAGAGCTAGTCTGCCTCAGGGGGCTGTCACCAGCAGAAGAAGTACAATAGCTAGGCATACCGCCCCCTGGTAACAATGACAGGAGAAGCAATGCCCACTCTGTGGTGTCCTCCCTGACATGGTAAAACATGTCTCAGACCTCCTGGCCCTCCCACTCCATTCCCGCAGTTTATGCCCACCTCAATTTGCTTGAGGGGATCTTCCTGCTGACCTCATCCTTGAGCATGCTCATATACATGCCTGCTCTCTAAGGTAGCATAGGTGTACCGGTACGAATGTATATATACTGTGCATGCCCTCCCTAATAACAAGAGAAGTTTACCCCCTGGAGTTAGTCTCTCAACTCCCCTCGTCATTCGCATAGCCTGAGTTCACTTGGAACTCCCCTCATCATCTCTCATTCCCCTTCGCAGCATCCCTCTCATTCTTGAGCCTCTGAAACTTGACCCTCTCGCCCTTCCTTTAACAAGCCTACACCTTACCCGAATCCTCAACAACACCCGACATCCCTTCAAACATATGCTGCACCCCTTTGAACACCCTCCGAACCAAATCCTACACTCTGAACACACCCAAATGTCCTCAAACAGCCCAGCGCACTTCAAGTGCACCCCTGCTGAGTATCTCACCCTATCGAACCTTGCTCGCACCTTCGAACACTTAGTCAAAGCCCTGAACAACTCAATGCGCTCTCGAGTGTTTTCATACACCCTTGAATGTACTACATACCCTGTCAAATGTACTACTTCCTCCTCAAGTGTTTTCACTCCTTCACCTGGCCTTTCAGGCCCATCCAGCTGTCTCGAAGGCTTCCCACATGGATCGTGTATCTTGTCCTTACTCAGGGCACTCTCATCTTAGACCACCATAGGGTACTCAAGTACCCTGACCCTCCTTGTGTGCTTTTGCCCAGGCTCCACATACTGGTGTTCCACCTGGTATAGTAAGTGTAGGGGTTTCTTTTCCTGCACTTCGAGGCTTGTTTGGTCACATCAATGGCGCTGTATTGTCATAAATGCAAATGGCTGAAGACCTGGACACCAATGTAAGACAAGGCACCAATGCTTGTAGCCTTGTTGATAGTGGCGTGCCTTGCATTCCTCCCAGTGCTCTTGGAGTACAACACAATCACTGCCATACTGATGAGCACAAAAACCTACTACAATGATAGCTACTAATATATTCATACCTCGTGTGAGCATTGGTGAATCATCACCAACTATCACAACTCCATGATCGTCAATGATGAGAGGTTGCAGGTCAGAAATACGAGCTTCTAGTAGGTCATGGAGATTTGGTGCAAGGGCCACCATAAACACTGATGCTCATTTCTTGATTGCCTGACAAATCTGGGGATCAGTGATGTTCTAAGAACTGGTGTACTTGTTGCACATACCTCTTTTGAAACATTGTTTGCGACGACCTGTGCATTTGTGGTGTTGCCTGTTAATTGCAGGTCTGCCTGCTTGCTATTAGCAATATCTGATGACTCAGTCCAGCGGTGACTCCACCCGTAGCCTGTCGTTGTACCACAAACTTGCTGCTTCCTTAGGACAGTATGTACATGCTTGATTAGTTCTAACCATGCTGTTTTTTCGGGGCTTTGCAGAACCCGTCTTGACTGAGTATGAACACCCTTCTCAGCCTGCCATGTCTGGTGCTTGTATTGCACACGAGCAGCATCCAGAGCCGGTAGCATATTTTCTGGTGATGGCCATGGTCTCCCTATCCATTTTTCCAGATTGAATGATCAATGGTAGCGGCAGTGTGTGCAGTCATCAGAAGTGAAGCAGGCCACAGTGGATGTCGAAGCTTCGAAGGCCGACACGGATTCACGTCAGGTTGGCTCATTCTGGTATTGTGCGAAATTACATAATACTACTAGATCTTGAGTAGCTGTCGTTGTGGAATTGATATTTATTCTGAACCTAATCTTGACTGATGTACTCAGTACTTAAGCGCTTAGGAGTGGTCCTCATATGCTTGTCCGGACAGGTGACTGGCACATCCAGACCCCCATGTATCTTGTCAGGACACTCAGACCGGGTATCCCGGACCTTGGGTGGTCTGTTGTCCGGATCCTGACTGACCTGCCAGGATATTTGGCATTTTTTTGTCCGGACCGCCGACTAGCATTGATGGGCGCTAGCAGGGGTCCTGGCACCAACACTCGAATATGACTGCGGCGGCTGCAATAGCGGTGCGAATGAGCAACCTGTGATGACAGTGATGTTTCATTTGATTCTAGCAGGATACAAGGGCGCCCAATCTTTGAGCTCCGCTCGGCATTGTCCGTGGCGCCATAGGCGTGCATCGAGTACCCACACCCGTTTCCAGCACTCACGACAGGCCGTCAAGACAATGGTGAGTGCATTGCTTTGTGGCTCTTGTGCGATTGGGCCTAGCGATTGTCGACGATGCCCAGAAAAACGGGGTCGTTATGTCCCTGGTCATGCTGGATGCCAAATCTTTGCCGTGGATGACATGACGACTGATTCCGTTTGTTTTCGTTATCATAGGCCAAAGCTAAGGCAGCTCCCGCGGCCTCCAGTGGTGGCAAGGCCGCTAAAAAGAAGAAGTGGTCCAAGGGAAAAGTCAAGGACAAGGCCCAGCACGCTGTCATCCTTGACAAGCCAACCTACGACCGTATTATGAAGGAAGTCCCCACCTTCCGCTTCATCAGCCAGAGCATCCTCATCGAGCGGTTGAAGGTGAACGGAAGTTTGGCACGGGTGGCCATCAGACATCTGGAGAAGGAGGGGCAGATCAAGCGGATTGTCCACCACAGCGACCAGTTGATCTACAGTGCGTATTTGTTATCGACGATTTCGCTCTCTCACTCATCTTCAAACCCCTCAGCACGATCAACAGGTGGCGGATCAGACTGAGTCGCCGGCGCTTTGCATTGCTTGTGTTGTCGTCCTTTTTGCACGCACGTCAGGCAGTGTATATACTATCATCACATTAAATCATGCCGTATCATGCCGTGCCGATTTAACTGTGTGGTTTTCTTCGATCAACCTAATGCCCAAGCCTTTTAGTCTCTTGCTGAGAGACTCGGCCATTCACACTCTGGTACGTGAGACCTTTGATGAACTGTGAGATGGTGAATTTATTTTGGCTGGGCTGATGAATTCTATATCAAGAGGTGCTTGAGGTGACGCAGCCGTCCACGGTAAAAGAAAGAGGATGTCCTCTCGCTGCCAGTCTACTTTTAGTGGCGTTGGTACAAGACGCTGGTACGCAGGCTTATTAGTTACTCTCGTTGATGAACACCTACTCTATCTAGTCTAGGGTGGGAGAGCGAGCGACCATTGAGTTGTGTCGGGCAGGAGGACCAACCCAGCATGTCATTTTGAGGCGGTGAGGATAAATCTGATCTACTGGCCAAAGCGCTCACATATGTATTCAAGCGCCAGGATGCGGTCCGCAGTTATACTCTGGTACCAGGTGTGGCCAATGGTCGTCATAGCACTTTCATAACGCTTTGTCTGTCTGGCCCTGCCTGCCTTTTAACGTCAAAGCGTCGCTGATGGCCTATAACTATAGCCGGCCTTCGGCAGACTCACCACGAGGGCACACTGCCAAGGCGTTGTGGCGCAATGGGTTGAGGAAATGTATAAAACGTCGCCACCCAGCAACGCAGTAAACCCTTACTTTCCTGTCGACGCCCCACATCTTCCGAGCCGACGCATATTCTGTGAAGCATACCATATTCCCGCATTCCTCCCACAGCATGAACCACTACTCGCAGGTCCTTACATTCGAGGAGGGCAATCATCCAGTCCCGATCTCGGTGCCAACACATTGCCACCCCGGTCGTCTTCCCGAGCTGTTCAAGGTGCCCTCTAACAACTGGGGTTTTGCTGGTGAGTGGCAACGCCACTTGCAAGTGGCCTGTATCTCACCATGGACGCTCCCCAGACTATGTTATCAACCACATCGTAGGATGCGTCTCCACATTCACACCGATGCGACAGTGGCGAGATTTGAAGACAGCCTTTCTTACGAACGTTGTTTGCAACGTGCTCTTCCAGTCTGGCGTCGACACGCGAACGGTTCTCGTCGCCCTCACTTACATCGAGAGGGTATCACACAAGACACTGATGGAGGTTGAGCCCCAACGGTGGTACTGTGAAGACATCTTCATAGGTGCACTTATCTTGGCTAACAAGGTATGTAACCTTGTCCACACCTGCGGTTTCATTCACACTGATCTCGGGTCTAGTATATCGACGAGTTGCCCCAGCGCATGGCAAATTGGTCCAAATGGTCCAGCCTGTACAGTGCAGAGACGTTGCGACAAATCGAACACAAACTCCTCCTCTGCATCGATTACGATCTGCATGTCAGCGAGACCGAGCTGCTCAGCCACTACGATGGTATTCAGGAGAAGTGCTTCACAAATCCTGGGTATTGGCATGTTTTCTTGGCTGCTGATGTCGACGACCCCAAGATCATAAGGAACAAGGCCGCCCTCTCTCCTGAACAAGCCCGCCATTGCCCAGCCCCAATCGGCACAGGCCGTCCTTCGCGGGAGTCCCATCTCGAGTCATCCCTGTTGACCGCGGATCAGCCCCAGCCATTATGCTCACTCGATCCACCGCAGCCGCTTGTGCACCAGTCGGGACCTCCAGAACCATACCTTAGCCCCCCTCTTGATGTCCTGTACCCTTCCCAGCAGTCTATGCACTGCCAGGTGCCCCTTCCCCCGACGTATTACATCCCCCCACTGATCCTGGAGTATGCCCTCCCGCTGCCACAAATGACTTGCCGTGCACCCGCTTCGCCTGAAACCGACCATCATCCCATTGTGGAGCGACACGATCTACATGCCGCGACTCCCACGGCAGGCGACCGAGCTCATCACCGCAGCCGAGTGCATCATGAGGCACGCCGCTCGCGCGCATATCGTCCATACGCCGTCGATGAGCGCCCTCGCATCCACTGCGACTGGCGTCGGTGGCGATATGATGAAGGAGCATATTGCAGTGCGCGTGACTGGGACCTCTGGTATCCCGGACGCGCAGCTGGGGAGCACTGGCGCGAAGGGACGGCTTAGGCATTGCCAATAGGCCGGGAGCAGCGAGATCATTCTCGCGCTCAGCGGGCGACACCGTGCACGAGTGGAGATGAGTGGCGGGCCGACGACATGCCTACGACCGGTTGTGCTCCTGGAATGCGGCTAGAACGCATCGTGGGCTCAGGAACACCCTCTAGTGAGGCGGCAGGGCGATGGGTGGCTCGCGGCCGTCGAACACGACAGGGACCGCGTACTTTGCCTCGGTCAGCCCTTCTCTCCTTTACCTCCTTCTTCGACGATCCATCAGCGCATTCACCTCGTGTAGGAAACTGGCGGTTCAGCTCTGGATCGCTCACCGTACATCACACTTGCGTGTGGGTGCCGCCGAGGCTCCTACAATCTCACAGTCTCGTTCTGTTCTTGTCTTTTTTGTACACTTATCGCTTGTGGTTCGGGGGTTTGTGCTGAAATCTTAACTAGTTGGGACGGCGCCATTATATAAAAACGCGCTCCGGGATTGCCCTTGCGGGCAATTCCCGAAGCTGTCTGGCGCTAATGTTACTTGTACTCGACGACAACTTGCCATGCTCAAAGTGAAGACCGTTGCACGATCACTATCTTAGTGTCCTCGGCCATTGTGTTTGCCTTGTCTGTTCGCCACGAGACGGTGATCACGAGCGACAGCATTCGTCAGGCCGATAACCTTAGGCAGAACGCAAGAGTCGCAACTGCTGCCCAGGCTATAGAACCGATGGACGTCGATAATGGCTCAAGCGGTTATTGTCACGTCACCTTGACTCTACTCATATTTGGCCGAAGCCATACATAGAACAGCGTCGTGTGCTACCCGCCTGGCCCTTCACGCTTTGGCGGCGGATTTGACATTGTTATAGTCTCCATAGCTGACCTACAACTTGAATTAGAATGTCGTGTCGCGATGCGAAGGCTACACGGCATTTAGAAGGCCTCGCATGTACCCGCCGCATAGGTCATGCTGAACGAACAGCCACCCGACTGCTACTACGGCCATACGACGGGGCACGCTATCACCAACAACACTCTAAAATGGCTCGGTATTTTGTTTTTCACACCCAGTAGGGCCTGGCCCACCTGCAGAGTGTCGCAAGGATCGCCATCATTATCTTGGGTCCGCTTTCCAGCAAAGACTGAGTGCGGGCGGCGAAGATCACGGCACCTCTGCCTAGTAGACCACGGCCCTATGAACATGTCTTTCTGGGAGCTATTATACTCGCAACAAAGGTACGCACGCCACGCATTGAATGCATGTACCCTCAGTCCTTGCCACTGGCGGTGTAACGGTCACGATACACTTTGTCGATAGGTTATAACAGTAGTCATACAAAATGAAGTGATCGAAAGACGCAACTTGCCATCCACCTACGACACCTCCTTTAGTGAGTCGGACCACCCGGCCACTGCGTTCGTGTTCTCCAACATCGTCGCGTATCTCTTCTTCGCATATTCGACACAATCTGGACCGAGCGGAAGGAACAACGGAGGATCGGCAAGCGCTGCGATCTTGTACATGATCTCTACACCCTTGACAGGGTCTGACGCATTTGGGATTTCGTCGAGGCCGAGTATTGCTCGTGGCCCCGACATGACTTTGTCATAGGCAGGAAGGCCTGGCAGCCGTACGAGATTGCGTTGGGCTGATGTACGGAATGCCCCTGGCTGGACAATGATAATCTGAAGGAAAAGGTCATTAGCGAAGAAAGTGTGGCGGGACAAGATATCACCTTAATATTCCAGTCTGGATCCATCTCCTGGGATATAGCTTCGCTGAAGCTGGCCAAGGCTGTGAACATTAGCTGAGCATCCAATCGCATGTGAACTAAGTTACTCACCGCTCTTCGCGGCCCCGTAATATGACATGCCGGCGAAGCTCTGGATAGCTATGCCCGACGTGTTTTGCAACAGCCGCCCTCCTGCAGGTTTGTTGATGTCGCGGAATACTCGAACCGCTTCTTTGCTAACATCGATGGCACCCCATAATGTGACATCCAGTTGCGCCCTCGCTACGTCGTCAGGTACGGCCTCGGCTTCGGCTGCGAGTGCGTAAGACGCATTGTTGAACACGACATCGATCCGCCCGAACTGTTTTACGCCTGCAGCAAGAGCGTCTTTGATCTCCTGGGCTCGGGCGACGTCGACCTTCAAGATCAGAAGCTTTTCGGGACCGTACTGTTTGGCGAGGTCGGACAGAACTTCTAGGGACCTGAGGGTAGCGACCGCGATATCTCCCTGTTTGAGTACATGCTCTACCATGAGCCTGCCAAAACCAGAGGAGGTCCCGGTGACTGATAACGACTATATTATGAGGAGTAGCAGAAATAAAGACCACGAATAATACTCACTGAACCAGACCTTCGTGGTGGTCGACATTGTGATGAGGATAGTGCAAAAGAAGCATTACACTGTATATATATAACTCGCTAGCGCCTACTGATATGGTTGCCTCCTTCACAACCCACGGATACTGCCCCTAACTTAACACTGACGAGTCCAGTTCTGACAGAGATTTACACGGCATTGATGGCCTACTCACTTCTCTGCACTTTATGGGCGCCTGATTTGTCAAGCGCCTGCCTTATCACCCCGATATAGGAGATAACCGTCACATCTCAGATCTGGGAGTGATTATGGATGCTCTATCATACACGTCATGTGTTGCAAGTCACCAAATGCAAATGTCACTGTCAGGATGACTTCCCGTAAGACCATTTGGGTCGCATCAGACCCAGATTTGTGACCTAAACTGCGCAGGCGCGCAACTGCACATGGTGCTGACCTGATGAACTAACTTGAAGAGGACCCCATCGATTGGGTGCTTGTGACCTAAACAGCGCAATCTGGACGGGGGGGACTGACTTCTGCATATTCGCGACGTGTCAGACGAGCTCTGTAGGGCTCTGTAGGGCTCTTCAGCACGGCGTTAGCGCCGTAATTGGCCCCACCAAATCTACACGCCAGTGGTGCGGATCTCTATGTACACGGGGTGGCGCGGATTTGGAGCACCAAAGTGACATGTACAGTACTCTTGTGCGAGCTGCCCTTGTCTCCGCGGCGCGCCACCGCTGGCTTTGCTTATCAATGCAATTGGCCCCACCATTTGAAACGGTCTGCTGAAGAGCTCTATTACATTGCTCGTTCCTAATCTCGGGTACATGGATCTTGTGCATTTGGGGCCAAGATGTGGCCGCACCAGTCTGTCCAAGACTGACCGGTAAGTGCCTCGCTAAGAGCAGGTGTCCCGGCTCCGTATCAGAATGCCCCAGACGTTAGGGAGGTGTGTGGTGTGTGACTCCTCCAATTGGATGGGTAGAGACCAGACAGCGCTACTGGAGCTTAGCACTTAGCCGTGACCTCGAGCTCATCGATGATCACCTAGGAAGGTCACCCAAAGGTGGCCTAGCATGCCAAGCAGTTGTTTGTCCTCTTTCAGCTTCAAGTTCAAGCATTAGGTTCTGGCCTCCTGAATCTGTGTTATTTGATTTCTGTGCAGATTCTGAGTGCACAGCCTGCTAGTTCCAAAATTATAGACTTACCTGAAGTGGCATTTCTCCTGGCTATAAGATCCTCGCACCCCACCAGTTCACCGACATAACCCATCCATGATGGGATGCATGAAGGGCGAGCGCCGCAGCGGCAAGGACTCGCGTATCCAGATGACCGAAGTGCAGTCTGTAGGCACTCCAGGTTTGTCTACGCCTCGTACTCGGTGTCCGAATTACTAGAAGGTACAAGCGCTTGCAACATCTGACATACATGTACTTACCCGCTAACGGGCCGAGAACAGCAAGACCTAGACCACTAGCCTGTAGACACACCCAAAAAACGAGTTCAGTAGGGTTCAGCAGGATATCCAAGAGAGGAAATTCCCGACACTGGCCTTAGCTCTAGGTTGGGGTTAGCGCATGGCGTGACCAGCGGACCGGCGGGCCACTTTCCCTGGTCCGCCGTCAACCCTTCGCTTCGCTACTTATACTTTCGTCTGCACGTTTGCTGCCCTCATCCGTAACATTGAACTTACTCTTCACCATGCCTGAAAACTACTACATCGGTATTGATGTTGGCACAGGCTCTGTCCGCGCTGGACTCGTCAAGCAGGACGGGACGCTCCTTGCCTCGTCGACCGAGTCCACCATCACCTGGCGCGACCCCAATGATCACCGCATCTTCGAGCAATCGACGAACAACATCTGGGATGGCATGTGCAAGACTATCCGCGCCGTCCTCGCTGAGGCCAAGGTCCCCCCATCCGATGTGAAGGGTCTTGGCTTCGACGCGACGTGCTCTCTCGCGGTATCAGACATGAATGGCGACCCCGTCGTCGTCACGAAGGGACCCCAGCTAGGCGATATCGGCGACAGGAACATTATTCTCTGGGCAGATCACCGGGCAGAGGAGGAGGCCAATTTGATAAATAGTACGGGATCGGTGGTGTTGGATTACGTAGGAGGCACTATGAGCGTGAGTGCCTCATTTGCTTGTTCTCAGTGGGACAGGCTTGAGCGTACTCTTGCGCTGCGGATGGCGTGGCCCCGGCTCCTTGTCACATAAGGCAGCGGTCCTCTCGTCTGACAGAGCTTGTATACCCAATCAAAATAGTGCTACGCCTATGACGGACCAATAAGGTGGGACAGGTCGACAAACCTACAAGTCCATGGGCACAGCGAGTTGACATTCCCTCTCACGGATTTCCATCCTGATCTCCTCACGGCCGGCCGGAAAGGGGCCAACAACCTAAGGTTACAGAATCTAGAATACGTCCGGCCTTTATATTCGTGTATTCTGTCGCTGTCCTG
The DNA here is from genome assembly GCA_964035675.1 of Fomitopsis pulvina. Classification (NCBI taxonomy): domain Eukaryota; kingdom Fungi; phylum Basidiomycota; class Agaricomycetes; order Polyporales; family Fomitopsidaceae; genus Fomitopsis; species Fomitopsis pulvina. The sequence continues at coordinate 893,158 of OZ037959.1, forward strand.
TGCTGATCTCACTACTTACAGCTTGAAATGGAGATCCCTAAGACCCTCTGGCTCAAGAAATATATGGCCCCCGAGAAGTTCGCCCGCTGTCAGTTCTTCGACCTCCCCGATTTCCTCACCTACAAGGCGACCGCAGACAACATGCGATCCTGCTGCTCGCTCACGTGCAAGTGCTCTTTCGTCCCGACGAAGCAGGGCTGGCAGAATGAGTTCTTCGAGAAGATCGGGCTAGGTGAATTCGTCAGCAACCGATTTAAGCAGCTCGGCGGGCACCAATGTGACGTGCTGACGGCGGGTATGCCGGTGGGTAGAGGACTCACGAGGAAGGCGGCGGGGGAACTGGGGCTGGTGGAGGGCACCCCAGTTGGGAGCGGTGTTATTGATGCGTAAGTAGAAAAACGATTGGTCCATCCGGAAGTACTAATAGTGCGTAGCTACGCAGGATGGTTAGGTACCGTGGCCGGACGATACAAAGAGAACGACAAGCTCTCTGGGATCCCATCTATTGATGAGTCGCGGCATCGTCTTGCGGCGTGTGCGGGAACCAGCACATGTCATATTGTGCAGGTGCGTTTCCTACTTGACTGCTGTGAGTATCGCTCAACGACGTAACAGAGCAAAGACGGTGTCTTCGTCAATGGTGTATGGGGGCCGTATAAGGTAAATCGATTAGCAGTCAATTATGCGAGTGAAGCCGATATATTCGCCGCAGGATGCTGTGATGCCTGGTTGGTGGATGAACGAGGGCGGACAGTCGTCCACCGGTCAGCTCATCGATTTCATGATCAAGACGCACTCTGCGTACCCGAAACTGCAGGAGCTCGCTAAGGAGCAGAAGACCAATATTCACGAAGGTTAGCACTTCCATCCTCGTCCTGCCCCTTATTCTGACGTATCATCAGTCTTGCAACAGCAGTTGAATGAGCTCTGCAAGGAGGAGGGTGCTGCGACATGGACTGAGCTCACGAAGGACATGCACTTTTACCCTGACTTGCATGGTAACCGCTCGCCCATCGCGGATCCGCGCATGCGTGGTTCGATCACGGGTCTCGCCCTTGTACGCCCGCTCTACTATCGGAATCCGCGCTGTGGTCTGATCCCCCCTCTCGCTACCAGGACGACGGGCTCAGCGATCTCGCGCGGAAGTTCAACCTCACTCTCGAGGCAATCGCGCTGCAGACGCGGCACATTGTGGATGACATGAACGCCTCCGGGCACGCGATCACCGCAATCTACATGAGCGGCGGGCAGGCGAAGAACGCGATGATGATGCAGCTCTTTGCGGACACGTGCAGTATGCCCGTTGTCCTACCCAAGAGCGGAGGCGATGCTGTCGTGCTCGGTTCTGCGATGCTCGGACGGTTCGCGCACGAGGCCAGAGGCTTGGGGAAGATGGCGGAGACGCAGCAAGCGCAGGCTTTGTGGGACATCATGGTACGTCGTTCCTGTGACCCTTATGATCCTGTCTTCTCATGCGAGACGGGTATTAGATTGAGATGACCCCGATGGCAACGATTGTCTCGCCCAAGGCTGATGCAAAGGAGAAGAAGCTGCTCGAGGCGAAGTACAGAATCTTCCGCGAGAGCATCGACATCCAGAAGCGGTGGCGCAAGGAGATGGAGGAAGCCTCGCAGTGAACGTCGGTACATCGGCAAGCAGTGAGAAGACAAATAGATCATAATATGTACTGCCAGTGTAATTGCACAGTATTGAATAGACAACGTTGCTCGCACAGGCATATGTAGTCGTGCGATTGCCCGAGACTCAACGGGCGCGAATAGCGACAGCGATTCGGTTTTCAATCCATGCGCCGCTATACCCCTCAGTCATTATGACTCAGGGATACCAGGACGCAGGCGGTCGAGCACACCAGCGTAAGTAGCTCACGAGCTACTTGTCCGCGTTCAGATTCTGCTTTGACGAGTCGGTGATGTTTGATTTAATGTGGGCATTCCCGAGTGCAGCGGCACCACTCGAGGGGAGGGACAGTACATTATGACCCATGCTCGTGTGGATAGATAGAGTAACCCCATTAGTTCATGCTCCCGGCTTAAGTATCTTAGTGTGGCCTCCAGCTAAGGTTCTGCTCCAAGTCATAATTGCCATATCCAGGCTGGTGCCTGTGTGATTTCTTTGGAGATGTAAAACGGCTGAGATTCTGGAATACTGGCCTCGTTCCAGAATCCACACGTGCTACCTAGACATACACCCTTCATCATCGGAGGCAAGACCAGATCACTCCGTGGTGACTCTATGGGGCTTGCCTGGCTGTAACAGAGTCCCGTTTATTGCCATTCTACACAGACAACGCTCAGGCTGTACAACAACCACGGCGATCATAGGGAAATAGGTGTGTTTCTCTTATCTCACTCCGACCAGACTCGGCATGTTAAGTAGAATATCATACTGGGATGCTTACTGCACAGAGAGAGGAAGATCACCAGTGATGGTATGAACTTATGAAGAGAAGCCCCAGTGATCCTCCAGGCCCATCAGTCTGATCGTCCGTCATATCACTCCTGCACTGCCCAATGGAAAGATGACATCGAAAATCTTGTTTAGCAAGACCAATACTCTGCGACTTGCAACCCGCCACTCCAGCCTCCAATTGACACGTCTAGTCACTAATGCTTCGTCCGGATTCAGGAGAAACATGACTGACCTAGTACTCAAGAACTCGTCACGCCGTCGCTACGCACCGAAAGTCCTAGATCCTCGTGGACCTCGCGACTCGGAGCCAGTAGGGGTCCCCGACAGGCTCATGTCGAAGCTCGACATGTCCGAGGCGTAAAAGAGAGGTCTGCTCGCCGAGACCAAGAAGAAGGTCGGGCACATCGACGCGTTATTCAATTATGCAGACTGCGGGGTGTTGGGCAAGATCGAGAGTGTAGCAGAGGACACGGCGCGAGGGGTTTTTGAGGCGAATCTGCGGGGCGCTGTCAACGTCTAAGAAACCACTCAAATCTTCCGCGATGTCAACAAGCCTGCAGGCGGTCGTCTCCTGCAAGTTTCATCAATCGCGGGAGTGTGCATGCCAGTGCTAGTGGTAAACTGCAATTATAACGATGTGGCATGCATCAAGGCTGATCGTCGCCAGCACTGGACGGTGAAGCAATGGCACAGAAAGTTGCCCCGGAATGTAACACCAAAGCAAGAACTCTGTCGTCACTCTAGAGGCACATCCTGACATTCACTACTGACGAGCAGATTAATCATCATCGAGCCTGGAGGGTTCCGCAGACCAGCGGCGACGCGTAACATGATTCACGTACCTTCGCACTCCACCCGCAAGACCCCTGTCACATTGTATAAGTTGCTCAGGCCCTTCTTTGAGAGCTGAGAACATGGGGTGTCTGTCAGATCCAGCCATTAGCGTTGCGCTCATGTACAAGTTAGTAGATCATCCGGACCCACTGTTGCACTTCCTCCTGGGGAAAGACGAAGCCAGATTATCGTCGTTCGCGAAGAATAGTGCAGATCTTGCCTCGTGTTGAGATGAGATGCGAGGGCGACGGATGGATGGCTGGTCGAGGAGCGAGTAGTAGATAGCGACCGTGACATGCAGTCAAATATTCGTTGACACCCTCACGAAGGTTTTGGGATGCCCATAACACACAGTCCTAAGGAATGTGGATGACTGTTAATGTGTGCAGTGCTGTTGTTATCCAGGTTATCCTGTCATTGGGACTAGCTCATCCAATCAACTCGAGACAATGCTCCAAGTCCATAAGACCGGTGGAAGACGAAGCCAGTAACAAACAAGTTGTGTTATTGTGGGGGATAAGAGGTATGAGAAATGTCACGATGATCCGTCAGTGGATGGGGGTTTGTCAAGCGTACTCGCTTACGACGGTTCAACTGCACCTCCACACACAACCTCCCCATTCGAGGAATCGACTGGTACACCAAGTCTGGCTGTTGTCACAAGCCCATAATGATCGCTAGCCCACTGTCCTGTCTGCGTCTTCAGCCCAACACCCACCCGTTCTGGAGCGTCTACAACTAGCGGCGATCCGGCGGTGTATAGTATCTTGTCCATCCTCCGTGGAGGGTAATATTCACGGTCTTGATACCCCCACGTATGACTCGATTCATCATCTTCCGCTCCCCTGTACGCATCCACCAGCTTTGTTTGTGCGGGAATAATGGCATCCTGAGGATCGATCGGGTTCATGTCCCCTGCAACAACACCAGCGCGTGCACCTGGCGCTCTCAAAAGCTCGGCGGTTGCTGCCAATTGAGCGGGACGTTTGGGAGTACCCCCACTCAGCGACTCTAGGTGCACGTTAGCCACGCGCAACACAGCTGGCTCCTCGCTCGGAAGGTCGTTAAGATGGACGTCAACCAGGAGCGCGTTCCGGCCCATCTGCGAGTTTCCAAAGACCAGCGATTGTGCACCCAGCACTGGGACGCTCTTCGCGACGAGCGTGACGACACCATATTGGGAAGTCGGCTATTGCTTCGTGGACGCCGGGATCGCGACGAAGTGCTCACGCACCCACTTCGACGCCAACAGCGTCTCGAAAGCGTCTCCGTGAACCTCCTGCAAGAGGACACAACAAGGTTCAGGGCGAGAAGGGTCCTCTTTGGACGATGATCGTGCCAGGACATCCTCGATGTGTCCCAATGCGCGCGATAACCTTTGTTCCACGTTCGCCGCCATGAAGTCGATATTCCATGACATAATACGTATAGAGGAGGGTCGATGGGTGACACTATCCGTGCGTGACTTCGACACAAACTGCCAGTCTGCATGCAACTTCAATACACTAGTCGCGAACCGTATCGGTTGCAAGGGGACGATTGTGTTGGCCAGCGGCTTCATCACCATTTCACCAGCTGGAGGCGGAGGGGCAGCCGGAGGGGTTTTAGTAGTATCGGGTCCTCCTCGAGCAAGATTTCGGTCGTAGATAGCGATGTCATGGTTCTAGGAGGTAGGCGGAAGAGTATAACGACAACAAAGTCTGATCCCCAACGAAGTCGGTACGGTGCGATCTGATCAGGTGCGATGATCGTGTTACTTACAGAGACACAATTACATACCCTCCTGAAGCAACACCCTTAAGCTTCAGCTTCAATTGCGAAGTCAGACATACAAGAGTCATTCAGCGAGTCTAGTACGGGCTATGACACGCTCCAGTGTAAAACGGCTTGCGACAGAGGACTTAATTCTAACCTCGCGCAACTTGGGAGCATGTGCCATGGTCACGCAAACTTGTGATAGCAGAGCATAGGTCATGATGCATATGCAAACCGCTGCATACAGAGCTTTTGATGTGTAGAGGGTAATGACATGACATAAAGACAGCGAGGCAAAGAGATTTCGACGACAGATTATTACACCTCCTTGACCTTGACCGTACCGCGGAGTAGACCAGTCTGCGTGACCACCGGTCAGCATCTCCTCCTGGCATTTCAAGACGGCATAGCGTACGTACCCGGCGGGCGGCAATAAGACCGACTTTCTGACCGGGGACAGCAGATCGGGCAATCGTCGAGGCCTTACCAATGTGCTGGTGGTTACCACCACCATGAGGATGGTCTACGGGGTTCATAGCCACACCACGAGTACGGGGCCAGCTATCAAAGGCGTAAATCATGCTTGCATACTCCGGCAAGCATCTGGACACTCACTTGTAGCGCTTAGCCTTGTACTTGTGGTACGCACGGCCAGCCTTGAGCAAAGGCTTGTCGATACGTCCACCACCCGCAACAATGCCGATCGTCGCTCTGCAGCCGCCCGAAATGGTCTTCTTCGCGCCACTGGGCAGGCGGATGCGGGTCTTGTTCTCGTCGGGTGAGTGGCCGATGATAGTAGCGTAGTTTCCGGATGTCCGGGCGAGCGCACCGCGGTCGCCGGTCTTCTCCTCAACGTTGCTCACAATGGTACCCTCAGGGCACTGCGACACGGGCAGAACGTTGCCAACAGCAAGTTGGGCCTTCTTCCCGCAGTAGACGAAGGCGCCGGTGTGCAGACCTTCCGTTGCAACGAAGGTCTCCTTGCGGAGCTTGTAGCGGTATGGGTCGCGGAAAACGACACGGGCAAGGGGAGCACCACTATCAGCGAATCAGGATAGATCCCGGAAATTGCATTCTGTGAGCACTCACCGGCCGGCATCATGGATGATCTCCTTCACAATACCCTTGACGTACCCGTTGCGCTCCGCGAAGTCGAGGGCACGAAACTGCGCCGGCGCCTTGTTGTGGTGCGTGTGCGCCTTGAACTGTACGGCGCGAGGCGACGGTTTCGGTCGTCAGCTTGCTATGGAGTTCGCGGACCACTTACGATGGCATGAGAACGCCTCTGTGCCCGAATGACCCTACCCATCGTTCGTTCTGAAGAGAGAAGATGTCAGCAACTAGTCAGAACTAGTGAACACATGAAGCTTTCTGCCCAAGCGCATGAGTGCATCCGAACTGGACCAGGTGCATCCGCCCAGAAATCCGGCCAAAATCGACCGACTCTGCTCCGAGAGCACACAGCCATGACAGAGAGGCTCGCCCTGCGGCGGGAGACAGTGATTTAATGAAGCATACTCACATTCTGGCTGGTCGGAGACTTGTTGACGGCGTTGGTAGATTTGCAGACGATGAGGCAGTCTTTGGCGTCTAGATCATGTGATGAACACGGCGCCAAAGCCACTCAAAGTTGCCACAAGAAGCTTGAATTCGAAGCAGACACTCTGTTATGCGCACTGAATCTGAACATGATATTGTATATGCAGGAGGACCGTATACCGGACAAGGTCTCCACCGCCATGGTTCTGAGCGCGGGCTTTCATGGCACAGTTGCTCAACACTATTATGCTTGATCAGACAGCACAGAACAATATCATCCTTGTGGTGCTTTGCCTTTCTGAGAGTCATTGAATGGTCGTTCATCAGGGACTGGCTATCAGGTTTGCGCCCACCGCTCACAGTCCGTCGGCGACAGGAACGGGTGACTGCTGTACCTCACGGGAGCCGGCGATTGTGTGGACGGGCTATATTTGCGGTAACCTAGCCCGTCTATCAGGAACTCTTCCGGACACGGACTAGTCTGCGTGTCTTGCGTCATGATTGCCTTTGAAAGAGTGGTCGACCGCCATCTCCAGCTTATTGACGGTCGCTCTCAGGACGAGAGACTCAGGACCTGCAAGGTTCGGTGATATGGTGCATCAGAGGTGGTGGCTGGGCGGATTTGAATGACACTGATGTTCACTCACCTTGTATGACGAGGATGGTTCCCACATATACGGGACATTCGCCCACGCATGGCGGGGATGCATCTGGAGATGGGTGCAGCGTCCTGGAAAGGTCACATTATCCCATGCATGCAGGGGTAGTGGAGACGCGGAGGAAGAAGGAAAGGCTCGAGATGTAATTGGTGATGTGCGCTCGACATGGAGGCTTTGGTGGTTCCCACTTCAACTAAGGTTCTCTTATCAACACTGACCCTCACTGTATACGGGATGACACCGATTGCCTATTCGTTTCATATATTGCGCGTCCCAATAGAGGCAGGTTCCGTGATCTGAAGAGGTCGATGAATCGATCACGCAGCGTGAATGCATTCTCGATGCCACGACCCGTTTTAGAACCCGACGTGGAGGACGTGTCGCTCGGCCGCGCACACGCAGGGGACGTTCGCAGCGCAGAGCTGGACGACGACGAGGCCGCCTCCCAGATGCGGATGCGGGCGCTGGCGGGGCGCTCATGGCGAGGTTCGAAAGTCTCACGCACCGCGTGCACCGCTTTCCTCCTCCCTCGAGTTCGTCCTCTTGGTCACTGGCAAGCCGGCCCATTTTGGCTCTCCAGCCCGCAGAACGCACGCCCTCCACCCGTCTCCGACCACGCCCTGATCCGGCCATTTGCCAAATCTCGAGCACGGGACGCCTGGGCGGCCACTTGACGACCTGCCCGCAGCGACCCCTGCGTACTGGTCTTATATCCGGTGATTCAGATTGCTATGATACATCTCGATCGCGGCCACTCCTCTGCTATCGCTGGACATACAAAGTCTAATCTCATTTTGGCGGATCCACCGCATGCTGATCAGCACCCCTTGCTCGCCTGGTCCCCCCGTCCCGACGCTGCATTCTATCACGAGCACCAGGATCCATTCACCTTGACAAGCGACACCCCCAAACCTCCCCTCTCCTCCAACGCCGCCTCTGCCCCTGCCAAACCCGGCCCGCCTTCCTTACCATCTTCTAATCACGGCCCCATCACTCCTGCCGACGCCGAGGAGCCCAAACTGCCAGAGCCATCCCCGTCCAGCCCAACAGACACCCGCTCACCAGTCGCCGAGACGTCGTCTTCTCTCAGCCCACCACCGGACGCTGCGACACCCAGCGCAGTCGCTGACGCCGAAGCCAATGTCGACAAGTCTTCCGGGCGTGATGTGGTGGCAGGACCAGCGGAGGCGCCGCCAGAAGGGGGGAAGGCCAACACCGCGCAGGAGGTTGACAGGGCATCCCGTGCTTCCACACCACTTAGTGAGCTCTCTTCTGACGATGATGACGAGGAGAAGACGAAGGAGAGTGGGGCCACCGACGTCGGACCATCCTCGGCTACCCCGACGGAAAAGAAGAGCATACACGAGGCCAATGGTTCAAGCGGAAGTGCAAAGGACGGAACAACATTGAAAGGGCGTGCCCCAGCTGCATTCAAGGCGCAATCCCCACGCGGGGTTTCGGCTGAGGCATTACCACTCCTTCCAAATGCTGCCCATACCGCTACCTCAGAAGTCAAGGGGTTATCTATCCCTGGCCCTCTGCCATTCTCACTCTCGAGCCCCTTCTCTCAGCAAGATCTACAGACGTTGGGAAGTGATGTCACATTCCCCAATCATATCCCCAATCTAGCTGCATCGTCACCCAGCACGAAACTCGACCCTAAGGTTGTCACCATTTTAGAGCTGAATAATCAGCTGCTCAGGTGAACATCTTCATGTTATGCCAGCTCTCTTATGTTCAGCAGCTCACTGCTCGTTAGCGTAATGATGGCCTTGCTCGATCGGGGGATGACGTCTGACAACCCTATGCATCAGCAGTACGTACGCTCACTTTGTTTTACGTCTCGCATGTCTTAATATTCTTCCTCAGGTATTCTGCACACCTTCAGACGAATCTGGCTTGGTTAGCGGCCGCCGCTGATGGCAAAGAAAAGGTGTGTACTTCACCTTGACTTCCGGACCGCGGACTCAGTCAAGCGATTCACACTTCAGGGCCGCAGTTCGGTGCCTCTTCCGAAGATGACACCCCCGCCTTCAGTTGCATTCCTGCCGATGGAACGGATACAGCGGCTGTATGCGGAACTGCCTACAGTATTTGCCAAGGAAATTGCTCGTCACGAGCAGATGAACGCTGTACCAAGTGTGATACCTCCGCCCACCGATCTACAGAATAGCCTGAAACGAAACCGACCAGAGGACATCTTCCCTGACCTTGCTCACAAACGACGCGATACCGGCGACACCAAAGTCACGACACCCATTCCACCAACCATTCAGCTCTCACATGCCGGCCCGGCGCAGATGAACGCGGGTATGCTGCCTAACGCTGCTAACCCATTGCCCTCCCTACACGGCACACCAGCGCCACGATTGGGTAGCCCCGCAATGTCGCCACCATCGATCCCACTAGGCATGGGACCTGGAGGGAACGAGGCTCACTTGCAGGCGCAGGCCGCTCGTGAGCGGGCACGACAGATGCAAATGCAGGCAATGCATCGTCAGAATATGCAGCAGCAGCACTCGGATGGTAACCGACAGATGTCTCCACCAGCTGTACCGAACCAGTCTGGTATGGCCATGCAGAATGTTGCGGGGCCGTCATCCATGGGTGGAATGCAATCGCAGCAAATGAATATAGGGATGATGCAGCAACTATCGATTCTACAGAACCCGAATCATCCGCTTGTGCATTACCTGACGCAGCATGTGCCAGGGTTCACGACTTTGCCGCAGGCACAGCAGCTCCAGCATGTCCAGAAAGCCCAGGTAGGATACTAGGAATCGAGTCGGTTTCGAACCACGTCGCTCACGAGAACTTTCTTGAGCAGCTCCTACTCCAGCAACGACAACGTTCAGCGGCACAGCAAGGTCAACCTGGCGGTTCGATGCAGAACATGAACATGATGAATACTGGGATGATGGGCAACACCGGCATGTCGGCGGGACAGATGGGTGGCCAGAGTAGTCCGACGAGACCTATGCAACAGGTGTCACCAGGAGGCGGCATGTCGATGGGGAACATCGGCACTGGAGGAGGCGGAATGAACATGAACGTAGCCGGACTTACGCCGCAACAGCAGGCGTTCCTGGCAAGCATGAATCCCCAGCAGCGGCAGTTGTACTTTATGCAACAACAACGCCAACTCATGCCAAATAATGGCATGCCCAATCAGGGGATGATGAATCCCCAGATGATGGCTGCCGCGCAGGAACGCATGCTACAGCAGCAGCAGCAGCAGCGCATGGCACAGGCGAGCATGAACGCGAATGCAGGCATGCACATGTCCGGTGGTATGGATGGTGCTGGCCACATCCCCGCTCTCCGCTCGAATCCGTCGATGCAGGGGATCGCTAGGAATACGAGGACGCCATCAGACTCGGCGCCCTCACCAGCTGCGGGCATGCCGCAACGGATATCTGGGCACGTACCAGACGAGCTACAACGTGCGATGATCCTGCAGCAGGCCCAGCAGCGCGGGATTACGCCACAGCAGTTGATGCAGCAGAACGCCGGCGGAGGCATGCCTCAGATGAACTTCCAGCCGAACATCTCGCAGCCGATGTCGATGGGTGCGAATCCGTATAGGATGTCGCCGCCGAACAGCGCAGGCCCGTCAGGGGGATTTGGCGGGATGCAAGGAGGGATGGGTGGCACGCCGCAGCCTGGCGTCGGTGGTCAACATCAATGGCAGCAAGCCAGCGTGGGAGGCAACGGACAGTTCCCATTCGTCGCGCCGTCACCTGCTGGAAGTCAACATCATTCCGACGCCGCCATGACGCCCCGGCAGATGTCCTCTACACCGGTGCCGAATCAGGGGATGTCGCAAAACAGCCCGCAGGTGGACCAGGGCGGGCTGAACGACTTTGATATATTTAATTGGGCGTAGTAGCCTCCGGAGACGGACCCACTGATGATATTCGGATTTCTCCTTCTGTTGTCTCGTTCTTGTCAACTGCCCGGTGTATATCCGGTGGTCGTGCACATCGTACACATGCCCGTCCCTTTTTGTCCATTACAATTCGAATCTGGTCCCGCAGTCGTTTCCGGTATAATATCTGTAACGTAGGGGAAGGCTGCTCTGCTGTCGCATTGTTATTGATACCTATCTGTTGTACGTCCATAATATGCTGACCTGTTATTGCTCGTCATGGCTGTGCTGATTTTGAGTGGCGTGGATGATTCGAGATTCGAGACGCATACTACAATGATCCTGCTTTGACAGCTCGTGATCGAGTATGTATGTGAACGTAGGGTTAGTGACCATGACTCTGCTGTCTCTATCGCCCTGTCCACACTACGCGTGTCCAACCTTGTAGCTCAAACCATGGTGTTCGCGAACCTGAACAATAGTGAGAAGGACGCGTTCTTTTCACTCCTGGACGAGTTGAGTTGCATGCATTTTGCCATGATCGGTCCATCAATCTGAGCGCGTTGTGGCAACACCTTCCGTATTCTCATATCGCGCAGATACTTCACCTCCCGTCCGGATCTCCTGAATAAGCCAGGGCAAGCCAGCATATCACCCGAGGCGGCGAGGTCGACAGCCGCATCTGCGCTGCACAATGCGTTCAGCAGGACGACCCCTCAGGAGGCCGCTTCGGCAGTGAGCGGGCTGAGGAAGGCCATGCCTTCCCCGAGGCCAGATGCTAGTGCAGGGTCGGTGAGTGCGATCTCTCCTCAGAGCCCTGAGCAGTCTTCATCATCTATGTTGTTCTATTCGCACAGGCACCCGCTCCGGAAATGCCCATGCCATCTGTCGGCAGGGTCGCCGCGGCGGCAGCAGCATTCACATCATCTGGTGCACAGTTGCCTCGACCACCTGCTCGCAGAGCCCCCAGCTCTGCTTCTGAAGAGCCGGCCACTCCTGCCACAGAGTTGTCGGTCAACAGGCTCATCTCGCAGAAGGTACGTTCCACCCTGCCCTGTGTCTAGCGCTCTGACAGCGCGGGTCTTTCTGTAGAAATTCGGCGATGTAGATGTTTCGTCCAAGACAGCGATGTTCTCGTCGCTGCGCGGCAATCAGGATGCTGCGCCCCCACAGGTCGCTCCGCCGATCCCTTCAGCCTTCCCGCACGGGAAGAACAACTTCGCGCCGCCGCCTGTTAGGCGAGGCAACTCGGTCGCATCCAGGGTGACAAGCAACCCGTCGCCTCCGCCTCCACCACCCCGTACTCGGGAACCAGAGCCTGAACCAGAACCGGAAGGCGAGTGGGCGGAGGCATTGTATGACTACGCCAGCAATGTGCGTAGTGGGGACACGCGCCGTCTGATATTATATGGGCATTCTGACGAGGACTTATAGGATCCTGGTGATCTGGCACTGGAAGAAGGCGCAAGGGTGCTCATAGTGGAGAGGACGTCCGATGATTGGTATGCGCGCTCCTCGCCACATAGGGAATTCTACTCATTCTAACTGGTGACAGGTGGACGGGCGAGATTGATGGTAAAAGAGGACTCGTCCCTGCTGCATACGTGAAGGCACTATAGTCCATACCAGTCTGCGCGCCAAGGTCTGCTGTTTCGCTTCCTGCCGATCTAGTTGCTTTGCTTGGACTTTGAAAACGATGTATCCTCTCTTGTGGGCTGAAGCCAAATGGAGGATTCGTCCAGGAGCCTGAGCCTCCATGCCACGTGAAAGATGTCGGTGAAGGTGCTGCCGCCGTTGTAACATCGCGGTCAGCCCCCAGTCCGAATTGCACGGGGTCAGCTAGTCTGGCCTCAGTGGGTGGTAACATAAGGCAATGCTGCGGCCTGCTTGAAGCTTTTGCGCCTTGCCCGCCTTCACTCTGCACTGCTTGCAGTACTCGCCGCGCTCACTCTTCACGTTGTCACCGGCTGCGACCGAGCAAGGACTCGGGCGCGTCGTTACTGTTTGTTTGTCCGCGCATCGACGATCCGCGGTTCGAGTATAAGAGCCCACCGTTGCCGCTGTCCTCCCTGCGCCTGTTCGTTCTCTTCTTGTTTTCTGCTTTGTCCCTCGACGGGCACCCACCTCTAAAATCCCCACTCTCCCTCATCTCCGAACATGTCTCTAGATCGTCGTCACCCCGCCTCTCTCTTGCCCCGCTCCTGCCACGACCCCGCTCTCGTCGACCTTATGCGCCAGCCGGTCTCGTACGACATGATCCGCTGCATTGCCCTGCAGACCACTCGCGTGATCAGGCTAGGCGACGAACCTGCGGCGCTCCCCACTCCTCCGCACACTCCCCAGAAGGCGACTTTCGACGACGCCCCTGCGTCGAGCCTTCCGTCGCTGGAGGACTTCATCATCTTGATCGTGCAATCCTCTCACGTGCAAGTGCCAACCCTGCTGACGACGCTGGTCTATCTCGAGCGGCTTCGTACAAAGTTGCCCAAGATGGCGAAGGGTGAGTCCGTAACTGGTAAAGCTTCCATATATTCACTTGACGCCTTTAGGTATGTCATGCACCCGGCACCGTGTCTTTCTGGCGACTCTTATCGTTGCTGCCAAGTATCTGAACGACTCGTCGCCGAAGAACAAATGTTGGGCTAACTATGCTACGCTCTTTGACCTCGCAGAGATCAACTTAATGGAGAAGCAGCTCTTGTACCTTCTGGACTATGACCTGCGCTTCCACGAGGCTGAAGCTATACAGCGCTTTGCTCCCTTCCTGCCTGCTTGTTCCACCGCTGCAAAGGAAGCTCGCGCCGCTGCTGTCAGCTGTGCCAAGGCTCGCGTGCAAGCTCAACTGCCGCCCACGCCTCCTCACGACGCGGTACCGCCTGCTTTGCCATCACCGGCTGCGCCTTTGTCTGGTGTCCAGCGAATCATGAAGCGCATCTCCTCGCAGTACCTCGGAGTTCCTGCACCTACTGTCAGCTCTGGACTTCGGCCGATGACTCGGGAGTTGTCCACTGATTCTGAGGCCAGCACCGCTAGCTGTGACTCTGAAGCTGGCTCCCTTACCTCTGACAGCGGCTCCTCTGCGTCAAGCTCGCCGGCTCTCTCGTCTTCGGACTGTGAAGTGGACACTATCGAGATCAAGGATACTCAGGTCAACGAGACAGCGGAGAGGAAGTTCGTCTTGCAGCCTGTCCCCGCGCGTGCGTTCAAGAGGCAGGGAAGGAAACCGTCGACGGCGTCGACGTGTACTGTTAAATCGGACGCTACGGAGAGCAAGAGGACGTCTAGCCTTTGCCAAAGCGGATCTGAGGCCCCGTCTCCGGCATCCTCTGGCGTGTCGTCTCCGTCTCCACCAGGTCCCGACGTCATCCCGGTCGACTTCAAGACTGGCATGGGCCGCGGTCTCCGCCCTGCAAGCTACATGGTTGCCCCACAGGCTCTCGGGTCTTCTTTGACGCCGAGCTCAACCATGCCCGTGATGGCGCGAAACGCGTCCGACATCGGTCCATCTACTGGTGGAAGCTTCCTCAGCAGGATGTTCGGCTCCTCGAACAAGGGTGACAAGGAGAAGGAAAAGGAAAAGGATGGCATGGACAACGTTAATGCCGACATTGCCGAGCCACACGGTGTCAGCAGCGCGTTCCGCCGTCTCGCGCACTCCAAATCCGCCCTCTTCCGCACGCAGGCGCAAACAACATGAGGTCCTTACCCTCATAATGACGATGACGATCAAAGAGACCCTCACGAACACTCATGCGCGCGAACTTCTACGCCCACCTCTCTTTTCTTCCAACTCGAACCCCACCTCTCTTTTCCGTTCTTGTTTCGCGTTTTGTGCGCCTTCTATTCTCGAATCTGGATTCGCCGGACAGTCTACCCCCTTATGCCCACCTTCCTTTCTATTGCAGTGCGCGCTTCCCTTCTACTTCGCCCTCGTTTGTGCATGGACACAGCCTACCCTCCCCTTACCCGACGATACCGCTGCGGACTCCCTTTCGGAGCGTGCATGGACAGTAATACCCGCTGCCAACCTGTAGCGTTGCTGCAGCTCCATATTCCACGGACACTTGCGTAGATTAGCGTAGTAGCGCGTGTCTGCAACTGGGTCCTTGTTGCGTGGCCCTCTGCATGGCTAATAATTAATCTATGTGCCGGTCTCTGTTGTGATTCTGTAAGCATGTCGGGTGGGCGCGAGGAGTCGGACGCGTCTGCGACGCGCGACTGTACCACTTGGCATGATGTCAGCCGGGCTCGCGTTCAAGTCTTAAATTAACATGGTCCTTTCCTCCGCCTCCCACAGCACGACGGACGGCTGCTGTCTGGCGCACTTCCCGCTCTGACCATCCTCGACTGAACAAGGAAGACGAACAGTCCGGCCAATGACGGCGATACACGTTGGCGTCGTCGCAATGGGCAGCGCGCCCTGACGCGATGTGCGTGGTTTAGCTGCCGCTCAACACGCCTCACGCCATGCCACAGGCCTGTGCAGTCTTCTCTGTTCCCTGTCGACGTCGAGACTACAGATGTCGGGCATCGTGCACGGTCTATCGCTGACGGCGCTGTCGGAGTGGACGTCTATCCTGGCGCTCATCTTTGGAGGATGCTGCAGGTGGGCACGAGTCGACCTGGTTCTTGCGCGCAGACCGTCTCACGGTGTGCGTGCAGCAATGCGCTCACGTTGGAGCAGCTCACCACCCACCACCCACACGCCGGGAGCGTCATCACCTTCGCCCAGTTCCTCACGATCACCGTCCTCTTCCTCCCGCGATTCGTCGTCTTTCGCCCGCGGTCGTTCCCGCCTCTCAGCCTGAGGAGGCGCCGCGTTCCCCTCGCGCGTTACGCGCTGCAGGTCGTGCTGTTCGCGGCGGTCTCTCTGCTGAACAATGCCGCCTTCGCTTATGCGATCCCGATGCCGGTGCATATCATCTTCCGGAGCGGAGGGCTGGTCGCGAGCCTCTTGCTGAATTGGGTTGTGCTCGGGCGGAGGTGATCACTTCGTCTCTGCGCATTGCGAGTCGCTGAAGGGACCAGGTATAACCTCATGCAGATTTCGTCTGTGGGCGCCGTCACGTTCGGCGTGGCCATCACTACGCTGTCTGCCGCTGCTCCAAAGCAGCCGTCCTCGAGATCGCTCAACGTAGAGGCGGATCCGTCGCTGTACGTGACAGGAATAGGAATGCTCACGCTCGCGCTCTGTTTGAGCGGATTGCTGGGTGTCGTCCAGGACCGAACGTACACCTTATACGGCGGGAAGAAGACTGGGCGCTGGCATGTACCCGACGCGGCTAGAATGCCAGATATACCTGAGACGGATACGAGACGGACGACCGTTCCTCGCTCGAAACGAGGGTCCGTCTCAAACAGAACGGACGGGGACATGCCTCCTTGGCAAGAGGCACTGTTCTATCTGCACTTCCTGTCCATGCCACTGTTCGCGTTCGTGTGGAGAGGCTTGGCCGAACAATTCCGCCAGCTAGGCGCTGGTCGCAGATATGACGTTCCACTTCCGACGGCGCTGCGCGACGCTAACATTTCACTGGGCGTATGGGAGTGGGCAGCATTGCCTGCGCTCGTGGATGACGGGAAACTCTCAATACCGGAGGCGTACATCGCACTGGTCCTCAACACGCTGACACAAGTGCTGTGCGTGGCCGGTGTACACCGGCTAACGGCGAGGGTGTCGTCGTTGACGGTCACACTCGTGCTGGTTGTGCGCAAGGCGGTTTCGCTCCTGATCAGCGTGCTGTGCTTCCGCGCGTCTGGGCGGGTACCGGCAGGCGGGAAGGCGCTGCAGATGTGGGCGGGTGCGGCGCTGGTGTTCGCTGGAACGGTGGGTTATTCGGTAGCCTCGGGACAGGGGCAGGTATGGTCGCGGACGGAGTCGGAGAAGACAAAGAGAGCATGACACCTGGGATCGATGGATGCAATGCATGTGTGGTCCGACGGATTTGTGCGGTGTACCTGGAGACTGGCGGAATGAGACTTTACATACACCCCAATAGTACGGTGTCATCTGGGCAAGGCTCGTCCGCATGACCGCTGCAAGGGCACGATGGCAAGCCAAGCGCGATGGTTGATTTGGTAGGTAGCCAACCGAAACGGCTATGGGAGGAAGATGCCCAGCATGTAAGCCGAGAGAGGTGCTATAGCGCTCAGCCAATGGACGGCGGCCACACAAATGTTCGGCGCAATCTTAGCGAGGTGGGGTGGCCGACTATTAGCGACACAGTCAAGGCGGGGGAGATTTCGTCAATGTCCGTGCGACGACGAGGGCGGACAAGCTGGTGAGGGCGTGCAACCGGGAGACGGCGAGGCCTAAGGGCGGTGTAACGCTCGGGGACGACAGGGTCAGCGAAGACAGGACCGCCAAACGCGCGCGCTGCGAAGCACGCGTCGGCTCCGTGATGCAACTCGCGATCCCATCGGGTGTAGCGACCGATCATTCCCTTATCAGGCAGTCAGCCGCTGGCGGCAGGCTCGGCGCCGGCTGGCACTCTCTGCCCGGTTTTGACTTTGGAGGTCAACCACCTTGCCCGCCGCCGTGCGTGCATATATATATCCGTCCGACCGCCGTCAATCTTTTCAACCCCCCTTCCTTCCCATCCAACACCATCCTCTCCTGGTGTCGTCTACCTCGCTCCCAGCGCAGTTAGTCGCTACCGCGTTCCGCGCCCCTCCCCCACCTTCCTCCCTCCCTCCCCATACCCTTAGTTCATCATGTCGACTCCAGACGAGAAAGTCGGTGAAGTCGACACCAATCAGCCTGGCACCCCCCTCGAGCAGCCTGAGAAAAAGAAAAGGGAGTACAAGGACTTCGGTCAAGAACAGGAAGAGGCTACTCGTAGGTTTTTTGTTCGAAAAATTTGTCGCGTATGCATGGTCCAACGATGTCGCAGATGCCAGGGTCGACATGTCTCAGATCCAGCTTCGTGCCGAGGACTTGTACGACAAGGAGAAAGTCGACCTTGAGACCATCGTCGTGGAGGACGTCTTCAAGCTCCTCCAGTGCGACGACAACGGTCTTTCTCAGGACGAGGCTAGTCGCCGTCTTGAGCTTTTCGGTCCCAACAAGCTCGAGACCGAGGAACAGAACCCCTTCCTCCAGGTATGCTTTTGACTGCTGCCACGTTATCAGGTGTGTGATCTGACATCTTTGACAGTTCCTGAGCTTCATGTGGAACCCCCTGTCTTGGGTCATGGAGGCTGCGGCACTCGTCGCCATCGCCCTTTCCAACGGCGAGGGCCAGCCGCCCGACTGGGAGGATTTCGTCGGTATCGTTCTCCTTCTGCTCATCAACTCGTCTATCGGTTTTTACGAGGAGCGCAATGCCGGTAACGCGGTCAAGGCTCTTATGGACTCGCTCGCACCAAAGGCCAGGGTCAAGCGTAACGGCACGTGGCAGGAGATCGAGTCTGCCGACCTTGTCCCTGGTGACATGGTTGCGTTCAAGATTGGTGACATCGTTCCTGCCGATTGTCGTCTTACCGAGGCCATCAACGTGTCCATTGACCAGGCCGCGCTCACCGGCGAGTCTCTGCCCCAGAGCAAGAAGCTCGGCGACCAGTGCTTCTCGTGAGTTTTGCGATTGCCGCCCTCTTAGAATCCACTCATTTCTCTCGCAGCGGTTCCGTTTGCAAGCAGGGTGAGGCGGAAGGTGTTGTCATCTCCACTGGTTCCAACACGTTCTTTGGTCGTGCCGCATCGCTTGTTGGTCAGGACGACGACACCACCGGTCACTTGCAGAAGATTCTCGCGCAGATCGGGTCGTTCTGCCTTGTCGCCATCGGTATATTCGTCGTTGCCGAAATCTTCTGCTTGTATGCTGGTTTCCGCTACCAGTACCGTCGTGGCCTCAACAACATCCTCGTGCTCTTGATTGGTGGTATCCCCATTGCCATGCCCACCGTCTTGTCGGTCACACTCGCCGTCGGTGCTCAACAGCTCGCGAAATACAAGGCAATCGTGACTCGCATCACGGCCATCGAGGAGCTTGCCGCCGTCACCATTCTGTGTTCCGACAAAACTGGTACGCTCACGACCAACAAACTCACGATTGATCGCGAGACAATCCGCACCTACGGCCCATTCACCGCCGAAGATGTCATCCTGCTTGCTGCGTACGCGTCTCGTACCGAGAACCAGGATGCCATTGACAGTTGCGTCGTTGGCGCCCTCGGCGATACCTCTCGCGCCCGTGCTGGCATCAAACTCCTCGACTTCAAGCCTTTCAACCCCGTTGACAAGCGCACGGAGATTACTTATGTCGAGGAGTCGTCTGGCAAGCTCAAACGTGTCACGAAGGGTATGACCGGTATCATCATCGAGCTGTGCACGCGCAACAAGACTGAGGAGCAGGAGAATAAGCTAGAGGCTGACGTTGAGGAGTTCGCTATGCGTGGTCTTCGTGCTCTTGCGGTTGCCTACGAGGAAGTCGACGGTGACAATTTCGAGAACGAGGGTAACGGATTTGAGCTCATCGGTCTCCTACCCATTTTCGACCCCCCTCGCTCGGACACCAAGCAGACGATCGATGATGCCCAGGCTCTCGGCGTCAGGGTCAAGATGGTTACTGGTGATCAGCTCGCTATTGCGAAGGAGACTGGCCGTCGTCTTGGCCTCGGTGACCACATGTACCCGGCGAAGGTGCTCAAGGACGGACCTGAAATTGGCGGCAAGCACGCGTCGCTCGACGAGATGATCCTCGACGCCGATGGTTTCGCTGGTGTATACCCCGAGCACAAATATGAGATCGTCAAGCGCCTCCAGGGCCTTGGTCACTTGGTTGCCATGACCGGTGACGGTGCCAATGACGCTCCTGCCCTGTCTCGTGCCAACGTTGGTATCGCTGTTGAGGGTGCCACTGACGCTGCCCGTGGTGCCGCCGATATCGTCTTGACGGAACCGGGTTTGTCCACCATCGTCCACGCTATTCGCGGTTCTCGTGTCATTTTCCAGCGTATGCGCAACTACTCGATCTACGCCTGTGCCGTCACGATCCGTATCGTCGTTTGCTTCGCCATCCTGGCCTTCGCGTTCAAGTTTGACTTCCCGCCGTTCATGGTCCTGATTATCGCCTTGCTTAATGACGGCACCATCATGACGCTTTCGGTTGACCGTGTTCTGCCCTCGAACCACCCTGATAGCTGGGACTTGGCTGAGATCTTCTCGTTTGCGGTTGCTTACGGGTTATATCTGACTCTGTCTACGTATGTGTTTTCTTTGATGTCGTCATCTTCTTTTGCGCTGACGAGGTATGTCCACAGGATCGCCCTTGTTGCCATCTGCATCAGGACGACGTTCTTCTACGACAAGTTCGGTGTTCACTTCGAGGATGGCGCGATTCAGGCGACGAACCACAACGATCGCGTCTTGCACTCAATCGTCTACCTTCAAGTCGCTATCATCTCCCAGGCGCTCATCTTCGTCACTCGTTCGCACGGATTTTTCTTCATGGAGCGTCCGTCCGTCGCGCTGTTCTGCGCATTCTGCATTGCGCAGCTCGTATCGTCCATCATCGCCGTCTACGCTAACTGGGGCTTCACTGACATCCACGGTATCTCGGGTGGCTGGGTCGGTATTGTTTGGGTCTGGGTGCGTAGCCTTTTTTAACGTTCAATTGTCCGGTCCTTCTGACTTCGCTTCCTTCAGGACATCTGCTGGTTCGTTCCTTTGGATTGGATCAAGTTTGCCATGAAGGCTACTGTCATCAAGTACCTTCGGAAGCGTCACGAATCACAGTTGGCAAAGACTGTGAGCGAGACCGGAGTCCCAGTCTCCCGCACTCGCTCGCGAGCCGCCTCGGTCAACGAGTCGCTCTACTCGAACCGTGTTTCCTTCATCAGGCGTGCGGCGCGTCGTGTTGGTCTAGGCCAGAAGGTGTCCGTCAAGCCCGAGGAGCTCCAGCGTTTCAGCAGCATCCAGGCCCAACGTGCGGGGGCGACACTTGCGCGTAACCCCTCGCGCGTTGCCGCATAGAGTATTTGTGCATTCCCGTTTACTTCTTATCATGATCTAATGTAGCACTCCTCGTGGCGTCTCGTTACCTTTATAGACAGACGTTCTCTTTGCACGGGTTGCCGATGCAGCATCACACTACGCAATCTTTTTGCCTGGACACCGCACGATCTCTTGCACCTCGAATACATACACACTTACCGTAACGTACAAAGTAACATAGAAAATTCATGATTGCATCGGAATGGAGTGAAGTTGAGTGATGAAAATGAGGGCACACTGGACTTGCAACAGCCTTGAAGAGCTGCGTGACGCTGTGTGAGTCATGGTATATCGTGTGCAGTGCACACCATGTCTGCGTAATGATGATAATGGACGACATAGGACGAATGTTTTGATAGCAGATACATGCGACCGGCAATCGCGACGAATAGCGAGGTACAGCAGTTTGACTAGCAGGTGTCTGGCGGCTTTGATGCTCGGCGGGCGGCGTAGCGTGGAGGTGCCTTTGATCCTACGTACGCCAAACGCCCTTCACCATATAATCAGTATCAGGCAGAGGAAACTGAATAAGCCACACATCACATCGATACGAAACCTCACAGGCAGCGGCAATAACATATTACTCTCAATACAATAGAAGCATAATGATTCCTCTGCAGCAACAGGCGGCCGGGAGTTTACCACAACCAAGCGGACTTAAACCTCCTGACCAGTCGCGATGTTCCATGTTTTCCGGAATACGTCGACGGCTGGATCAGAGGGCCCGACTTTAGTCAGGAACATCTGTTCGAGCGTCTGCGTGTAGTTCCGCAGATAGGGGGAGTACTTGTGCCGCCGTCAGTTTTCGTGATACAGAAGCCAGAATCAGCATCCTCTCACCACTCTGGTGAAGTGACGGAACCAGCCCCAAGTCTGCCAGGTCTGCCAGTGAACGTCGGTCCAGTTCGCGCGATTGTGCCATGCCTTCTCTGCGATGACTTCCCGTGCCGTCGGGTTGGGTTTGTCTTCCGCGGCCAAGTATTCGACAAAGCCGTCCAGAGTGCACGCCAGCGCCGCCTTCTGTTCCTTCGTCAACGTCGCAAACGCCTTGAGAGCCGTGGTTAACGCCGGAGATTCTGCGGCAGGCATCACGTCTGCAATAGGGTAAACTATCATCCCCAAGAAGGCATAAGACGATGCCTACCTGCTTTAGCCTCAGCATCGACCTCCATGGCCGCGGATTCAGTGGCAATCGCTCTTGCAGCGGTGTCGTCAGCCTCCTTCCTCAATGCGGTTACCTTTTTGCGCGCTATGGTGACTCGGCCGTTCGCTTTGTCGAGCGCCCCCTTCAGTACGTCCCATTGGAATGCGTCGAAAGTCGCCTGTCCGACGGTCCCACTCAGGGCACCACCATACGAAAACGTCCAAGAAACAACGTCCGTCGGGTCCACGATTTGGTACTGCATTAATTTGTCGAAGACGATCACGATCATGTTCCCGATGCGCTTCCAATAGAAGGCTACTGCGTTGAGGATGTCCATGCGTGCCTCGAAGTTCGACCCCCCAGCGGCGCTACCTCCGCCGGCTGCGATGTTGCGAAGCAGTGGCAGATATCGTTCGATAGCATTCAGGAAGTGAGAGAAGGAACGGTTTCCGATGTGCAGAAGCGATTGCACTGCAATGGACCGAATCACGGAGTTGACGTTCACATCGCCTTCGGCTGTCTCAGATATAGTGTTCTTCAGCGAGTCGAGATGCGCAACGACGTCGTCTGCTTTTGTGCGCCCTCGAAGTAGGCTCAACAAGGACTGTGCTGCGTCGTGGTGAGGCCCCGCTACATCAAGACGTCAACACCCCACTACACGAAACATCGCGCTTGGCTTACTGGGATCATCGTACTCATACTCTGGACCAGGTGACTCTGTTGGCATGACATAAGCTTCTGGTGCCTGCATCGGCTCGGGGAGTGTCTTCATAACACGATCATAATACGAGAGGCGGATTTCATACTCCAAGGCCTTCCTTACAAAGAGGCGTTTTGGATGTTGGACGGAAAGCGACAAGTCAGGGACCCTGAATAGAAAAATCAGTTCAAACACTGAATCCAGTCATCTGGAGCGGGAAACGCACCATTCTTTCCAGACCCATGCGAAGCCGAAATTACTCATATGCACCGAGAACCAATCGGCAAACCGGTGGGCTACCTCGACGTCCAGGCCGTCCGCAAGGAGCCCATAGAGCTTACGGATCGACTTGCCGACAGCTGGGCCAACAGTCTGAGGTGACAACTTGGCGATCTCTGTGATGAGCGCAATGTAGTACACCGGCTTGTGCCCCGACTCTGGTAGCAAGAATAGTGAGCCAAGCGCCGTCTACATTACCAACTGTCAGCAGAGACGAGACAAAACGTGACAGAGAAGAGAGACGGTGAACCTCGATGATCGTGTTCTCCAGCTGCCAGTCTTTCTCGGGCACAGGTATCTGCTCGGGAGCCCCAGGTCGAGGTTTGAACGTCCCTGGCAATGTCCACTTCGGGTACTCGAGGAGGAGCCGTGCACACTCTTTGCGGTTCACCTCGAACACATCAATGATGTCAAGAATGGCTGAGCGGATCGCATAGCCCGATGGTGTCGCTGGGTCAGGCGTCACCTGTAAACACAACTTATCAGTCGGCTGACCAACAGAACACAAGTGGGGCATACATCGTTGTCGAACAAGCGGACGAAGTACGCGGGCCACTCCTCCTTTATGACCTGTGCGTCTTCACCAGCGTCGGTGGTCAGACCGTCCAGCTCAATAACCTCTGGTGGCACTAAGACCGAAGGAAGGTCGAAGAGCACTGTGGTAACTTCGGGCAAGTTCATGTAGGGCTGTGGGAAGCTGTCCGCTGTCTGCGCGAAATCTGCTCGCTTGAGAGCATTGAGGACAGTAATAGCAGAATCCAGGAGCTGCGGCAACATAAGCTTAGATTCGGGTTGAGCGGAAGGCGAACGAACCTCGTCTGCATGCTCAATGACAGGAAAGTCGTCATACAGTCTTACCATAGGCCGCACAAGGGTCTTCGAACTCGAGACGGATTCGGAGTAATCACGTAGGGCAGTGATGATTTCGGATACATCCACAGCGTCCTTGACAGCAGGACCAGCCTAGCAAAGAAACGTGGTCAGCAGTCGCTTCCACGAAAACGCTGCCAGGAGCGCTTACTATCATAAGTCCCTCTGCGGCGCAGAGTGCAGCATTCATGGCTCGACCATGAGACACGCCGAATTCTTGTAGTACGGCCGTGAAAGACTTGAGGAATTCGAGCATGGACTGCGAGGAAACAAGACCGGCCATCGTGCAGTGTGCGAAAAATTGTATCTACGAGTGAAGACAATGAATGAACATTCAGGTGTCTAACGAAGGCTGCACGTACGCATAGTCGGATTTCTCGCCATGCGAGCTTATCGAGGAAGGCTTGAAACCCTTTCCAAAAATCCTCCAGGACCTGCCTGCCCACAGGTATCGTAGTATCTGTAGGAGCTTCGGACTTGACGTCTGTTTGTTGCTCGTGGAGTAGGCGCAGCAACGCTGCATAGTAGGGAATTTTGAAGGGTTGTTCGGTGACGCTACACAACGAGCAAAGAACATTAGCACCACCTCCATCAGAGCAACATGGCAGTTGCCAAAGAGTTTTTTTGGGAGAGTGCGATTGATATGTGATACACGAGGAATCTGGTATGCGGGCATGCGAGAATATGATGAGAACGTACAAGATGCAGTGGAGAAGAGCGTGGAAATCAGCGCTGCAGGGCCAGGGCCAGCCCCAGAGTCACGCAACGCAAAAGATAGATCGCACTCACCCTATGCGAAAGCCCTCAGTGATAGCAGGAATAGGAGGAGCACCGGCAGTTATGTCAGATGCGCGTATTTCGTTCGCAAGCCGTGGAAGTTCTTGGACAGGATCCTAGCAGACGTAGAAGGTGGAAGGCTGCGCTCAAGCTAAAGACACTTACCACCTCACCCAGGCTGATGATGGTCTTCCTCAGTTTCTGCTCTGGGGTGTCGAAAGTCTCGCGTCGATGGTCATGGGTGCCATGGTCGTCTGCACCTAAGAACGCGACCAAATTGGAGTGTTGGCACGCGGTCGCAGTCTCGCCAGTCTCACCTCGGTTGTGCCTTCTGCGGTGTCCACCCCCATGGTTGCTCATTTTATGGTATTCTGCTTCGTGTCTGACAACAACCCCTGATCTGACTGTTCTCGTCGTTGTTGAGCACCTACTTACCGCTGTTCAAGCGCCTGCCATGCGACCAAGTTGGTAGCGTCGATGTAGTATTTAGTTCCCACGCATATCACGGTTACCTATGACCTCAGTGAGGTTCCTGCAAGTACTGGCGGACTCGAAGTCACTTTCCGCGCGGACTGTAATTACTGTGAAATCTTTGTAGAGGATGTATTCTCAACCTCAAGGCTGTATTGAGGTCGTGAGAGAATACTGGCGTCATTCATGAGTTGAACTTAACCTTGAGTCGACCTGCGAGCACGAGCTCCTGGCGGACAGCCTGGCTCACTGGTTCAGTCCACAGTGGACGTCAGCAGGCGCCAACCACCGTCTCATCCACTGCATTGACTCTGCAGGACGCTGCTCCCCATCGGAGCCGTAGGGCAGCCCTGGTATGTATGCCATCGCATGACGTGCTGCAGCTGCTTATGGCGTGGGCCACAGTTATGCCAGACACATGCTATGTAACTGGTCGACATCGGCCAGTACCATCCTGCGCTGTGTCGCCCGCTGTAGCTCAGCGTTACCTCCACTTCGCCATGGACCGCCAGCATTCTCTTGCGGGCTATCCAACCGTTCGCATGCTGTTTTCTCGGTGTACACCATCAACCGGGCTGCCTTCATGTCGACCTCAAAGAGGGCCAACGGTGCGACCTCCTTGGCTGAACGCCCAACGGACATCCTGCTCGCTCCTGCAACCCTTGCAACGTCGCCGGACAACTTATCGGGGCAGGTTCTTCCATCGTCACTAACCGCGGCGCAAATCTCGCGCGCGGCAGCACAGACCGCTCGTCTATCCGCGCGTGACGGCGAGTTCGCGGACGCGCTCTACGTCGTCATCTCTCTTTTTCACTCCACCAAATCAGATTACTTCGCTCCGACGATTCCAATGTTCAAGACGAAGGCACCACCACCACCTCCCATTAATTTCGGCCAGCCTGTCTCTCCTCGTTTGTCCGCCCATGCCTTCCTCCATGGTCTCCTACGTGCCGGGTATAACAAAAAAGCCGCCATATATGCCCATGTCCTCCAAGACGCAGGGTTGCGTATCCGGCCAGCAACGATACAATCCATTATACAATCTCTTTCTCAACGACCCTACAAGCCCTTCAAACTTCACCTCCAAGACGCGGGCATCCGGTGGAGGCCCAGGAGATTCGTGGATGGTGAACAGGTTCTCAAGATCCGATGCACCATGGTCTCTGATGCTTCTACTCGCGCGGCCCTCAAACTACTTCTGCGCGCACGCGTATTCGGCCAACGGAGAACTCAGAGAATGTACGAGTCATTGATCCAAGGCCTCCTGTTTCAGGGGGAGATCATGGCTGGTTCGATGCTCGTTGTCCTCCTCATCAAGTGTCTCCAGCACATGACTGGTGTGGATTCCGCCGCACAACCGGAGACAGGTAGCGATGCGGGCTGTGTGCCCCTTGGCGTGGATGGGTCGCCCTTTATCTTCATTCCGCGAGATCACACGTTTAAGCTGCCGCATGCTACGTTGGAAACGATGAATAGCGTTTTGAGGGAGGTCAACAAAGCCATGGAGTCAGAATCGGGGACGGAGGATGAAGACCGCCTACTTCCAGCGCTCCAGGCCTTGGCGAACCTTGCAATGCTACTGGACACTGGCCAACTGCCCACCGGAAAGCTCTCAGTTCTCATACATACCCTGTACTCTTGCCCGAAGACGGATCACTACATCTGGATCTTGGATAGGTTCCACAAACCAGTCCACGTCAGGGCATATACGTACTTCCACAGCGTTCTCATACGTCTGATAGAGTCGTATATCAAGCCCAATGGACTCGATCCTCCTCTCCCGCGCCTTGATCTGAGGTCTTACAACGCTCTGCTCTTCTACGCTCTTCGGCATAGACTGTCACCAGTCCTCATGGCCCGCATCCTAGATCACATGTGTTGCGACAGGGACCCCCCGCTACAACCGAACCTGGTGACCTACAATACATTACTACGCGCTGGGACACTCACGCGCAGGAAGGATATTGCGGAGGCTGCCCTCAATGCACTGCGAGTGCGCATTCCTCAGCTCGTGTCCGATTCTTCAGAACGCCCGAAGTCTTCGACCGGCGGTCATAGGATGGAAACATCTATGGATTCAGCAGGCGAGAGCTCAAGTTCTCCCCTGCGGTACAGGCCACAGTCCCAGGAGCCATTGACGGAGAATCCACCACCACGTCAACAGCCACCCGAAGTGCTCAACACTGACAGCTCGGCACCCGTGTCTCCAATCGAGCGGCGCCGTATGTATTTCGTCACACTAAACGGGTCCGCTTCTATCGTCCGTCGAAGGATCTCCAGGTTGATGAGGGCGAGCCACACAGCTTCTGGCCAATACACTCAACACTCACCGTTGTCCCAGCAGGTCACCAAAGCCGCCCATAGCCTCGTGACTCATAACGGGCGACCGAGAACTAGTGGCCCAGAGAGAACCCTCACGGAACTAGAAGAAGGGGCTGTGACATTTCCAGCGGCGTTCTTCTCCAGGAACGATGCGGTCTCAGTGGACGCATACACGGTCGCCAGCTATATCTCTCATCTCACCGCCATTGGGAAGCCCGAAGTCATCGCAGACATTCTCTTCCACATGATGCCGGAGCTCACGATTGTGGACCATCCTACTTGGGGCAAGCATAGTGATTGCAGGCAGCGGCGTCGGATGCCGGGACTGCGGAAGGTGCATCTTCGTCGGGCAGTACACTTTGGGCCCTACCTGTTCTCCTCTATCCTCAATGCGTTGGCCAAGGCAAGGCAGACCGGCGCGGCCGAGCGCGTTTGGCTACTTGCCAAGGAAGCAGAGCGGGCGAGCTGGCTCCCGAACTTCGCGCCCGACGTCGAGCCGTGGTGTCTGCCTGTGCATGCATACACGTCCATGATGCGGTGCTATGCTGAGGAGGCGGCAAGAGCAATATCGCGATGGCGCCGCGAGCAGCAGTCGAAGTCCCTACCCTTACCACTCACCAGCGACGCTCAGACCTGGGTCCCGATGTTCAGAGGTGCCCGTCCCGGCTGGGCAGCGTTTGTCGCGACAATGCAGAAGCTCCATCAGCCGAAGTATTCCAGACGACGACAGTCTCTGCGGAGCGTCGGCTCGCTTCTGCATCGTTGCATGATAGCTGGCGGTCTGTCGGTGTATCGTTCCCTGACGTCCATGGCGAAGATGCACAAGCCGCGCAAGAATTGGAAGGGATCGTTCCCTTTGCCAGACACGCGGTTCTTCAACGAAGCATTACGGCTGTTCGGTCGACACCCGGATATGCCCGCTCGTGTGCGATGCACTGGCTCTCGGTTCTGGCTCTCCCAGTTACGGATGGAGCGGCGTTCGCACGAGCGCAGAGGTGCGAAAGCGCCGTATTGGGCACCCGCGTTACAGGAGATAGCGGAGGGTATCATCAGAGCGGGATTACCTGTACCCCTCGGCTTCCGTCACTTATTTGTTGGACGTTGGGAAGCGGCTACGGTTGATACGGGTGAAGAAAAGCGGCGGAGGGGTCACCGCCCTTACGCGTTCCCATCGCCTGGTCCTCGTTTCAGTCCGCATGCTTTCGTTACTGTCAAAACCCGAGGACTCCCCCTCCCGCCTAATGGCCGTCGGACTAGGCTGCGTCGTCGTCGTCGTAATGCAGATCATGAGTAGATGTAGAGTGTGTCCGTATTGTAGTCTACATAATACAAAGGTTCGAAATCTAGAATTCAGCTGCTGCTAGTGTTGCACCCATCCCGCGCCGCTGCTCCAGCTGCTGCTGCCGCTGCTGTGCTTTCAGTTTTCTCTCCAGGTTTTTAAGCCTCGCTTCCTCCTTCTTCTGCTTTCTGATCTCACTTGATAGCCGTGGAGTTAGAGGTCCAGGCTCACTGTGTCCTTCTAGGCGCAGGATAACACTCGTCCTTGAGATGACACGCGGCTGCCACTCGCGGCTTACGTCGGCCAGAAGATCTACGGTCTCCGCAGCGCGAGCCTGCATCTGCTCTGGTGTGGGCTTGCCCTGCCCCTTCTTCGGCATATACACCACATTAACCCTATGACCCGCCTCTAGTTCCTCCCGGGCCCTGGAGAGCTTGCGCTCGAGATCGCTTGACGAGACACCCCAAGACATCTGTATCTCCTTCTCCTCCCTCGGCGGCTTCTCCTTCCTCTTCTCCGTGCGCGCCCGCTGCTTCTTCCACACCTCGCTGCGCTCTACGATCTTGACGACCGGGTCCGGTTTCAGGCTCACCAGCTCGACGTACTGTTTCTTGTGGTCGATGTTTTGCAGGATGTCTGAGAGCGCGGCGAAGTCACCCAGACGGCCTGTCTCCCTATCTACCAGGCGGACGACACGAAACGGTATTCGTTCATCACGATTGTGGAGGGCTTCGAGCTCTTTCTTCTTCCGCTCCTCTGGGGTGTCCTCCGCCGGCGCATCGTTGTCGGACTCCTTTCGTTCCTGTTTAGTGCCATCGCGCACGGGCGCACTATTGTGTAGCTTTCTATTCCGTTTCTCTTCAGTGTGCTCGCGCTGGTGGAATAGGCTGGCCGCGGGTCTTGCACGGAAGGGATGGATCACGACCTGGCTTGAGAAGCTACGTGCAGCCGCTCGTAAGACAAGCGTACTCATGCAGTACGGACTGGGGGTGACGCCATGAGCGGGAGGGCGACATCGGGAAGTAGCGACTTACTGCTTTGCTACGTCAGTGTCGGTGGTAAGACGGTCTGGTGGCTGAGCTGCCCTACAACCTTCCCGCTCCTGCCAAATTGGGAACTCAACGCCCACCGATCGTTTCTCAACCTCAGATTCCAAATCAATGCATATAGGGGGAAAAGGAAGAAATAACGGTTCATGTAATTAGTTATCACTGTGGCTGCACATCTACTAGTGTGACAGTCGGATAGCTTCGGACAGCTCATTTCCTGAGTCAGCATCCACAACATTCATATATATATACGCTCAAGCTAGGTTGTAGGTTACCGTCTCGGCTCCAGATGCGATAGCCTACTAATCATTTATCAATCAATGTTCATTCTCCATGGAAGTATCCCGCCGATGCGTTTATAACCTGTAAACCGACAGATAATCTGTAACAAAGCATATTGACCCGCTTGAGCAACATCTACGGAAACAAGGGTAGATTTTTAACCACGTCTCGCCGCCAAGCCCATGGACTGAGCGATGAACCCAAGTTTATCTGCTGCTTCTTTAATCCTGGAAATTGGTCAGAGTATGTTGACTTCGCATATGTCATGGTATACCTCTTCTCAGTTGACTTGCCAGCCCCATGTCCTGACTTCTTGTCGATGCGGATTATCAGAGGGTGTGGGTTGTGAGGTAGCATGTGTTGCAAGGTTGCTGCATGCTTGAATGAATGTAGAGGAACCACCCGATCGTCGTCTATACATTTCGTCAGCGTTATATACAGCATACCACTCGCCGGCACGTACGGTCAGCGGTGAGTAGGAGAGTCGCCGGGAGGACCTTGTTAGTGGGAACGCTATGCACGGGTGATAATGGATAGATAAAGTCGAAGTCGTGTGGTTCATGGGGATCGCCGTAGTCAGAAGTCCACGCCCGACCTGAAGAAAATGGTCATTCCCGAGGAAGCTTCAGTCTCACACTCTGACAAACCGATAGTGAAGTCCGCGAACTATTTCCCAAGGGGCACGGTCAGTATAAGTGCATCCTGCGTTGGACGACGTCGACTTACCTTCAAGAGGTCCAGTACGCCGACTTCAGCAACTCCGGCACCCAGAAGACCCTCCGGCGCACGGTTCACGCAGGCAGCCACGAGGAGACCTGTGGCGATGAGCAATGGCAATGGCAGACTTAGAACTAAGGGATGCTCACCTCCGTTCGAAGCACCGTTAAGCGCCACCTTACCCCGCGCTGCGTACTTGTTCTCGACGAGATATTCTCTGTAATGTGTTAACGATATTAATCGTTCGTACGTAAGCGAGACTTACGACGCAGCAATAAAGTCGTCAAAGCAGTTGTGCTGAAGAACAACTGTTATCTGGACCATCGCAACATCAGGTTGTGGCAATTACCTTGCGTTCCCTTGTACCGGCCAAGTGCCACTCCTCGCCGAACTCACTGCCACCACGGATATTGGGCACCGCCAGGACAGCGCTGTATTTCTGCAGGAAAGTCAAGATGGACGAGCTCCAGAATGGGGAGACGGGGATAGCAAAGCCGCCGTATCCTGAGGGCGGACAGTGATGAGCAGTGCTGAGCATCTGGTAACTGGGCAGACACGTACCGTATTGGAAAGCGGCTGCTGTCCCATCCAGCTCGGTGTCTTTGTGCCGGACAATGAACATGGGCACCTTCGTGCCGTCTTTGCTCTCATACCAAACCTGTGATTACACGGTTGAGTGCAAACGCAGCAGTGGCAGTATGACCTAACAGACCTGTTTAGCAATGAAGTCATCCGAGTTTAGCCCTGTCACTACGGTCTTCCTGTAGACGCTCCATCGCTTCGACTCTTCCTTCTCCGAGAAGTCGTACTTCGCGACGATCCCGGGGTTCGTGAATCCGATCAACTGCGCGAAGAACCAGGAATGCTGGCGCTTCGCCGTGACACGAGCCGCACCAACCAAGTCCCCACCGACGCGGCTAAGCTGCTTGCCCGATATGTCGTAGACATATATCTCGTCGATGACCTGTTGTGCGCCCGCGTCAGGCCCCGGGCGACGGGAAGATGACGGGTGCAGAACGTACGTTGCGCTTGTACGTGACGACGAAGTAGTCGTGGTTCACTGCGATGACATCCTCGAGGTGCGCACCCTTGTCTTCGGGTATGACATCGCGGAATACGCGCTTCTCCAGGGGGTCGGCCAGGTCAACGGAGACGAGTTTGTACTGCGGCGCGTCTTTGTTTGTCAACAAGTACAGCTTCGTGCCATCATTAGCGATGCTGTAACGTTGCCCTTCAGTCCCAGTAACGATACTCCCGAGCAAGACAGATAAGACTGACTACTGGTATTCTGCATCATATTCATCAATGACCTTGTTCCAACGAATGTTCTGGCCGATGACCTCTTTATCAAGATCGGCAATCCACAATAGATTTTTCTGGTAGAAGGTCAAGCATTTATACGGAAGATCTCATTACACTGTGAGATGACTTACTCGTGCAGTATCACGGCTGACGGTGACAATCAAGTAGCGACCGTCGACCTCAGACAGCTGTGCATGCCACATCCATTCTGGATGAGCATCGTCCTTCAGAATCAGACTGTCCTCGGCTATCGTATATCGGAACTCGGATAAGTCTCATGCGAGGGGACAAGAGCTTGTGCACGTACATTGCGGCGTGCCGACACGATGGTAATACAACATCGCATTTTTGTCCGAGTCCGTTTCTGTGCCAGCCTTGTCTTCCTCCACAGAGCCGTGGGACTCTCTCGCCGGAAAGCGCTATATGATGCTTAGTGTCAACAATCGCACCACCGGACCCTTCATTCACAATTCACATAGCCTGCCACAGATCCCGGAACACGAAACGGGACTGACTTGGTAGAAGAAGCCTTTGGAGTCGGCTGACCACGTGACGCTCGAGAACTTAACGAACCGAATCTCGTCGGGAAGTGCTTTGTCCGTGTGCACAGGGCGGGTGTCTGAGCCCTCAATCTGGGCGAAAGGTGCCGAGGTCGGTCGGATGTAGATGGTGAAGAAGTCACTCCCCTGGCATTGGCGTCAGCTACGATATTCATCCGAGAATGTCTCTGCGAGACACTCACCGAGCGAGAGATACCGTATGCCCAAAGCTCTCCCGATCGAGAGAAAGCACTGGACGAGATAGCTGCTGTACCATCCGTTGTCAGGAGGTTGGGCTGGAATTATGACGACTCAGGGCGCAAGTTCTACGAAGCTGTGAATAACCGGCTGCTACATACGTCAAAGAACACTTCTCCGCCTGGATCTGACTCTTGGCCGAAATCCGGGAGCTTTTCATCCTTAGAACGATACATGACTTCGGAGAATCAGCTTTTCTAATTTTGAGATGGTGAGATATCAAACGCACCATGCTGGCTTTGTAAGCCCGAGTTGTGGGACCAATACCAGCGGTTGTCGTACTTGAGGCTAGGGGAGGAGAACTGCGGCGGGCATCTTAGTGGTTCATCCTCGAGTGTCCGTCAAAATCATACCTTTGCGAACTTTTCGTTTTGTCTGATTTCTTCCTCTAGACTTTGTCTCTCTGGGTTCTTGTCCAGGTAGGCTCGCGTAAACGCTTCCTGGGCGTCCACCCATCGCCCAGTGTCCTCGGAGTTGTGTTCGAGCCACTGATACGGGTCCGGAACGCGGACCTCGCCCTTGGACTCGCTCTTGTAGACATCCACATGATCTGAGCGACGAGCTGGGGGGTAGCTGTTGAGGGCCCACTGAGTGCGAAGCGGCATGGCTAGAACGGACGTCGTGTGCAGATCGGCCTTCAGAGCGCGTCTTAAGAAGCCGAGAGCGGTCGGAGCATGTAAAGGAGGGCCACGCATAGCATGTGCTGTCTATCGACTCTATCTGGGCGTGAATCAACATCGATTTCTCGGGGAAACAAGACCTCGTAAATCTCCACCTCGATCCTAACTTGGCAGACCCGAAACAGGGTGCCCTCGCGTTGCAGACCTGACCCTTCGCAATTTAGCAGAGCCTAGGCTTGCCTCCTGTATCAGACACTACAGGGCCCACCTGCCGAAAGCTGTTCGTCAGTAACCAGCACGAGCACGACTGGCAGTGATGTGTCCATACGCAAGGCAAGAGCGGGCCGCGGAACAGGAACAGGTCGCCTCCGAGACTCCGACGCGGTGCGACTCGCGAGACTCGCGACATTGTTGTCACAATCTTATCTTATCTATTTCCTCATTCGGAAACAAATGACGAGATTGCGAAGTTATGCGCCCGAGTCAACGGTACAACCTTTCCTGCCACCGCGCTGCGTCCTATTACTAGGCTGCAGACTGGGTTTGCATGTCGCGGCCTGCTCCAAGTTTTTTTCCGACATCAGCTATCGTGAGTCCGGGCTCCTACCCGCGAGGCCTCCGTATCTCACGACCTCATGTCTTGACACACCTAGGACCATGCTTTCGCCGGTTTGGGAGCTGGTGTTGTCGCGGTGTTGTGCATGCACCCATTGGATCTCCTCAAGATCAAGTTCCAGGTGGCGACCGACAAACCCCGAGGTGGCCTGGGGAAACAGATATGGCTATCCTTGAAGGACATCAAGTCGGAGCAGGGATGGCGAGGCCTTTACAGAGGCGTAGGCCCCAATATCGCTGGCAATGCGTCCAGCTGGGGTTTCTATTTCTTATTGTGAGTGTTAGGTTCCTCATGCTCCATGTTGCTGCTGATACGCGTAAAGCTACAACATGCTCAAGAGCCGAGCAACAGGAGGGGATCCGAGCTCTAAGCTTCCCTCAGGCTCTTATCTGCTATATTCTGCAGAAGCGAGTTCGCAACCTCTGGAAATCCTATTGCTCCCGATGATCTAACATGCAGTTCATTTGTAGGTGCTGTCACTGCCGTCATGACAAATCCTATATGGGTTGTCAAAGTGAGAATGTTCACTACGCGACCCGATAGTCCGAACTCCTACCGCGGGCTCTGGGGTGCGTCTCTGCCTGTTTCTCAGTTCATTGGATGTCATTTTTAGCTGAGAAGGGTCCCCTCATAACAGACGGCCTGAGCTCCATCTACAGGACCGAAGGCTTCCCCGGCCTTTATCGAGGCACTTCTCTTGCACTTCTCGGTGTAAGCAATGGAGCTGTTCAATTCATGGCATACGAGAAGATGAAGGAATGGGGTTTCGAGCGCAAAAGGCGACAATTCGCCAAAGCTAGCAGGCAATACACGTCCGCAGACGACAAATTGGTGGGCTACTCGGGCTGACTGCGCCTAGCGCCTCTGACACGCATTCCCAGTCCAACACCGCGTACACATTTATGTCGGGGGCCAGCAAGCTCTGGGCCCTGTCAATGACGTACCCGTATCAGGTGGTCCGATCGCGCATACAGGTTCGTATCTCTCGAGAGCGCGAGTCCTCGTCATGGACTCACTGAACACTTGACGATAGAACAACGCAACAGCTCATCTGTACCCCACCATCCGTACCTGCATAGAACGTACCTTCGCAGAGGAAGGCTTTCGCGGTTTCTACCGGGGTTTGGGCACCAACCTTGTGCGCGTGCTGCCGGGGACGTGTGTCACCTTTGTTGTGTACGAAAACCTCGCATGGCTGTTGCGCACGTCCGCCGCCCGCAGAGAGGAGCGGAAACGCAAAGTTTAGACGGACCGAGGTGTTGTGTTCGGCGCTGCCACCAGGTTTGAGATGCATATGGCTGTGGCACGGAAACTTGACCACTCATCATACACGCATGCATAGACTGGTATTGACGTCATGGACCGGATTGTATGGCCACGAATTAATATTGCTACTACATAGAGCAGATGCGCTCCAAGATCTACTGTATCTCGCGTCAGCCACCAGTGGCTGAGACACACTGTCGGCTACTGCGAATGAAACCCCTTATGCGGAGAACCACGTCTGGTCGATTGTATTTCCTCTGCGAGCATGGAAGCCTCGGATCCTATTGGCGCACGACGTAATACCGCACCGGTTATCAGATACACTGATGTGCAGAAGAGTAATTCCTGGGCAACAATTTGCATGCCATTGGACGCGGCGACTCGCGAGGTTTCGGACTGCAACTGCCACCCCTGTATATGAGTCCTGAGAAGGAACTGCAGACGGTTGCTGCATCAGCCAGAGTCAGGATCGTGCGATGTTGACCTGGGAAAGATGTCTGTCTTCAGGGCACGGCCACCCTTGGACTTGGGAGCCGGTGCTGAACCCCGTCGTCAGCACGGTAAAGCCGCGATGCTAGGCCATCGTCTTACCGTCGGTGTTCTCCGTGATGTAAAACCTGCGCAGCACCATTATAGCATCCTCGCGGAGATATCCACCTGATGCTTTGTATGCCGGGTGCTTCGGATGAGTCACTCTACGCGCGACACACCCGTTAGGACAGACGCACGGAGAGCAAACGCGGTGTCCACTCACTTGCTATTCACTCCGAGGACGCTTCCGCACCCACCGAAGCGATCGTTATCACAGCCATAGAAAACCTCCTTGATGCCTAACTGCCGGAGGGCAGAGGCACACATGATGCAGGGTTCCACCGTTACATACAGCGTCGTCTCCGCCAGCGGATACTGAGTCACCGTGGGCGTTAGGGCCTTGTCGGCGAGGATCTCGTCGATGGCCTCTAGCTCGGCATGCCGCGTTGCCTGTGCGTGGCCTCAGTTGCAGCAGAAGTACACACATCTGAACTCAGAGTTACGTTACGCAGCTCATTGGTCCGGTTGCGCGCTCTCGCGATGATCCTGCCGTCTCTTACGAAGACGCAGCCCACGGGGACTTCAGCGGCGGCTAGTGCCTCCTCGGCCTGGCGTGTCTGTTAGCAAGTAGCAGTGCGGAGGTAGGGAATCGTCACCATATCCATCGCTGCTCGCATCCAAGGCAAGTGCACCGGGTCTACAGCTGCACCTGGCAGAATATCAGACATGGAATCCACGTTCTCTGAATCCGTCAACTTCGCATCGGACATCATTGTGGGTTACCCTAGTCTAGAAAGTTAATGATATACTAGTATGCAGCATTGAAGATTGCATAACGATATGGACGAGGTACACACACTGTACACGAATGGCTGACAGTTCTTGTAAGATCATGAAAATGCCACTTGAGTCGTCTCAAAGCTCCTTGAAGATAGTCCGATGTTCACGTACACCAGGGCCTGTCTAGTACGGCGCCTATGAGACTAGTAAGTGTCGTTCAGAGTTCATGCAAATGCTGAATGAGCGTCCGAAGCGCCCGTCACAATGCGAATTGCTAGAGAACCACAACAGTAGTACATAATCTCGCGGGAGCATTCTACTTCCAACGAAATTCCCTGGACGATATATACACAACACGGCAATGAAGATTGGGCATCATGTCAGGTGAACGCCACGAATTAGGTCGTAAATAAATGAAGCCTCGGAGCTCCGACTCGCCACTGGCCTTGCCCCTGCCAGGGTACTACAAGCAAGCAAATCTTTCCTCTGAGTTGAATACTGGTCTGCCCTAACATCTTAGCATAAATTGATCTCGGCTCCTCCCTACGCCACGCTGCAGCGAATAGTGGACACATATCAGAGATGTACAACAACTGCGACGAAACGGGAAGCCACCTGGCACACTCTTACCGAAACGATCGAACATCGAACGGCTGGTATAGTGCTATAGTACAGTGATAGTACATAAAATACACGAGATGAACGATGAACTAACCAATGTGACAAAGCGTCCCTCTCATAGCCTCGCGTACTTGGGCATGTTCTTGATGGCCCGCCTCACACCTAAGTCGCCGAGCACATCCTCCTGGCCGCCAAGAATAGCGTCATACGGTGATGTCCGATGATACTAACAGGTACGACGACGCTGTGAGTCATGAAGAATGCATGTCGGAGTGCCACGTACGTTCTCGATCAACTTGCCCATGCCACCCGCAGTGATAGACCGTCCACCAAATATCTGCGTGGCATCCTCAGCGGTCTCGCGCCCAGTGCGCGTAATGAACCTGTGACGTGGCACATGCGCTCAGCAACTTCGATGAATAGCATGGTCGACAACAGACGTACTGCTTCAACAGGCCGATCTGTCCGGCCAGCTTGTCGGACTGTTCATCGTAAGACATCTGTGCAAAGCGACAGGCGGTCAGCAAGCAGACCGTCACCACAGCAGATTTCACACATTGTTCATTTGGTACGTGACGGTTTCGAGCCAGCTCTGACCGGACTCCACACGCGTGATCATATTCGCCAGTTTGGCGCGCACGACCGCCTGTGCGCTCAGCGGCTTGCCGAACACCATCCGCTGGTTGACTCATCTTCCATGCGGGACATCAGCAAGTGGCCTCCGAGGCATGCCAAGGCACGCACTTTAGGCACTCTTCGACGACCAGTCGCTGGGCGCTGAGACTCGTGCAGATGATCATCCATCGCTCGTGGTTGAAGTTGCTCAGGATCACCTGCAAGCCCTGGCCGACCTTGCCTAGAGTGTTCGCCACGGGTACGCGGGCTTTTTCGAATGTGACGTACGCGGTGCCCGCGGTTGATGAATACGCCGTCTTGATCGCTTTGGTGGAGACATTGTCCGATCGCGGGACGAGGATGACAACGTAGCCGTCCTATTAGTAGTTCGGATCCGAGGGGTCACCGTCACTAGGCTGTGCTCGCATACCTTGCTCCTGCAACCAACGGCGAAATAGTCCGCGAACATCCCGTTTGTAATCCACCTGGTGTCCCGGTCAGCTAGGGTACACTGTGCGACGAGATAGGATTACTTTTTCGTGCCGGTGATGATCCATTCGTCTCCCTCTCTCACCGCAGTTGTCTGGAGGCCGGCCACATCGCTCCCTGCAAAAGCCTCGCTGATTGCCAGACAGATGAACTTCTTTCCGTCAAGCACTTCCGGAACTACTTTTGCCTGGAGTTCGGGCGAGCCAAAATTAAGGACGGGAGGCAGACCAATGACCTCGCCTGCCAGAAGGGCATCCACATAGGCGCGCGTCCCGAAGCGGGAGAGCTCGAAGTTCACGATCAACTGGAAATAGTTTGTACATTCGCTCCAGTAACATGTCTTCCGGGGAACACACCTCATGGAAGTGGTCGAACTGTTCCGGAGTGATCACACCGCCAAGGAGAGAACGGCCTTTGAGGTGTTTGCCTGGACCAAGGCGCATTGCAGGGATATTCATTGCACTTCGCCACGAGTTTCGGACGAGGACTGTTCATAGGTTACGAAAGACCTACCATAACTGTTCCAAAACGCCTTGCGAGATTCGCTTGCCGTTCTCCTCGCACTTGACAGCATCTGGATAGACGACCTCCATCGCAAACTTGCGCATTGCACGTTGAAACCTCCTGTGGCTATCATTATAGTATGGGCTGAAGTGGCCTGGAGAGAGCCACGAAGGTTCTGCATATGGAACACCTGACGGCTCATCTGCAGCCACAGAGTTCATGACAGGCTCTTCTCCAACGATGGTCCCAATTTGAAGCCGGGTATA
This sequence comes from Fomitopsis pulvina, assembly GCA_964035675.1. Taxonomy (NCBI): domain Eukaryota; kingdom Fungi; phylum Basidiomycota; class Agaricomycetes; order Polyporales; family Fomitopsidaceae; genus Fomitopsis; species Fomitopsis pulvina. Next base: position 932,534 of record OZ037959.1, read on the forward strand.
CTGAGGCCTCAGCAAGACCTCGTGCCGGTGCAGACCAAAGAATGCCTGGGTTGCGTCCTTCCCGGCTGCGCACTCAGACAGTCAGAGACAGAGTCTATGAAATCCTAGGGGTGTGTACCAATGGATTCCATCAAGAGAATGCCAGTGCCTCCAGGATGCAGGTTGGCGAACCGGGAGATGTCGTACACCTTTGAGTCGATTATGATCCACTGTAAGGGCGTAAGTGTCGTCTCTCTCCATGCGATGTGCATAATGCTTACCAGGTCGCCCTCTTTGTTGTGCTACCCATTCGGCCCAATCCGAATCAAACGTGGTGTCATAAACTGTAGACCAACCACACACACCTGAGCGACTTCTTCCACAGTGAACGACTTTGACTGTGACGCCATTGCAAGAACGACAGGGCCTTCTACTGGGTGAATCCGCGATTAGGCTTGCAGAAAAGTAACACAGGGACGAATACAGGGCGGATAGGTTAATGAGTGGTCTGTCCAGGACTCGGGCCGCCCAGACATCTGAATCTCAGACATTCGGCTTACCTCGTCTGCGCTGCGGAGGAAAACTCAACAGCTGCGATTGGCCAGCGAGCTCACAGTCATGTGATTCACCACAATACCCCCACTGCACACGCGCCAGATCTAGATCTCTGCACTGGTGGCGCGGACTTGTGGGACCGATTCATCCGAATGCAGTACTCAACCTGCAGCGTCCGCCTTGCACTACCTCTGGCATTGCATACTCTGTAGTTGAAGTGGCCCTAACATTTGTAATGGGTTGCTGAGTGCCCTACTCCAGCATGGCTCGATGAGTCTTCATGGCATTATCGTTTGTTCACTCTCCTCGACTCCTTCCACGTCATGCACAACCGACTCGGATGTACTGACCATAGCAGGACAGTGGAAACACAGTGGCTTAACAGCATTTGCTACAAACTGTCCGCGAGCGTTTAAAAAATGACAATGCGATATGAAGCAACTGTTGCTGCCGTAAGTGTCCTCGTTCCGTGACATGTCGGCGCGCTCATCTGTACAGCTACAGAACGTAGCGGTAATCGAATTTAGGGTGTCTGTGTGCAGCTCTTCCGAGTGACTCACGACTCGTCTCCTCAAACAGGCTAGCTGCAGTCCAGTGCTGGCACAGGCTCGTCATCTCCCATGAGTTCGCGTCATCGTCATGATTCAGACCCACCGATCTTGGTCAAAAATCCGGACGCGCGGCTACGTATACTACAATGCATCGTTGTTCCCGTGCGGTATGGGCAGCACACAGAAGCGTCTGCAGGCAACGACCCGTGCTGCAAATAAGGCGTGCACGATGCAGCCCTAGTACCTACATGCTGGTACTGTTGATGCATAACAATAAGATCGGTTCATTTTGAGAATCGGCCAGCGCGTTTCACCCGCGAAGCCAAGAGGCCCGCCACTCCGAGTCCGATAGCCTACTCCCCTTCGTCGTTGATGAACGTTTCAGCCTCGACATAGAAATCCAATGAACAAGCTAACGCCGATGTGAAGATAGATGCTCATTCAACAAGTTCGCCAACTGGTCACATTCGCCCAGGCACGGCATTCGCTGCCCTACTGGCGGTGCCAGACATCCGGCGGGATCATGGTCCGTCTATAAATCGGAAAGTGCACACTCCATTCTAATCAATGCACACTGCTTCTCAGGCTGTGATGCAGGTTTAGGCCTCAGGCTCGGAACACGGTCAACCGGTCCCAAGGGTATAAAATCTGAGTAGTTTCTTGTCTGCATGCAGACCTACCTACGTTGAGTGACCATGTTCTATCCTGACCTCGCACTATTGAAGGTGCCCCTTCTGCTCGCTGCCGTCTATTTCGCCAGGCTGGTGCGTCCCTTTGCAACTAGTTATTCAGAGATGTGCTGACCCCCCGACTTAGTGCGGCAAGCCCCCTCAGCCAACTCCGAAGAAATGCGAAGAAAGAAAGTTCGCGGGCCTCGAAGCGAAGGGCTTCAGGACAATCATCCGATGGCTGCCTCCTCTGCTCATAGTGGTACGCGGCTCTAGCTGAATCCTCTTCCACGTTCATTGACATTTAATAAGCCTTCCATGTACCTGACGCTCGCCTTTGACGCCTCGAGCATTCTGCTCTCGAACGACGCCACACTCGGTCGCTCCGCGCTTCCCCCAAGGCTATACAAGGTCTTAAGTCCCGGTGCAGGGCAGGATGTGCGTCTGACCAGCACGTTCCTCCTCGGCTGGTTCCTACTCGCGTCGGGAGCGCTCATCCGACTCACCTGCTACCACTACCTTGGTCGGTTCTTCACTTTTGAACTCGCCCTCAAGGATGACCACCAACTGGTGACCGCGGGGCCGTACTCCATCGTCCGTCACCCGGCCTACACCGGAAGCATACTGGCCCTCACTGGCATAGCACTCATCGAACTCGGTCCGGGGTCGTGGTGGACGGAGAGGGCGAGGCTGTGGTCGACGCCCGTGGGCGCAGTGCTAGCATGCGTGTGGCTCGGCATGCTGTTTATAGTGCCGGCTGGAATTGTCACTCGCACTACTGCAGAGGACCAAGTACTGCAGGAAGAGTTCGGAGAGCAATGGGAAGTTTGGGCACAGAAAACTGGATATAAACTATTGCCAGGAGTCTTCTAGTTACCCACTATCAACAAACCGTCTGTACAGTGGACCGTGAAATGCGGAACAGCGACCCATCAATGAACCATTACATAACATATAGGGACGACACCATGCCAGCCTATCCAGGTCGCGCATTATCAAAGCTAAAGCTGGCAGACTGTCAGCGTCAAGATCAACACAACGAAGACAAGGCTCACTCTGAATAGGAAGCTGAGCTGAGCAACCCATACAGTCGTTAGACGCGACTCCACCAGAATGAAACAGGGCAAACTTACGTCTGCAGGCGTGAGCCTTCCCATAGCCTGTGTTCAATCGTTCAGGACACGACCACATGCATGTCACTGACGATGGACGCACCGAGTCATCTGTCGACAGCGTAGCATCGACCATGGCTGCCTTCTTCTCCTGCAACTGGACAATACGACTCTCGATACTATCCTCGACGACGAGCTTGACAACCTGAACGGGACGATGTTGCCCCAGCCTATGTATACGATCCATAGCCTCTGTAGAGGGCAATCGGTACATGACTTCTAAAAACACGAAACACTCACGATACTCGACCTATAGACGGCATGGTTCAGGCGAGGTCTCAAGAACGTCTAGATAGGCCTACGTACCGCGGGATTCCACCAACTGTCCATAAGGAAGACGCGCGACGCCTCGGTCAAGTTTAGCGCCACGCCTCCAGCCTTCAAACTAACCAGGAACACGGTAACGTGCACGTTGTTCACTGTGCCAGCGGTCAGATCCACGTCCGCAAATCTGTGACGACGATCACGCACTGAAGTGTTTGATAGTGGCGTCTCGCGCCTGAGGGCTCATCGTCCCTTCCAAACGGCAGATCTTGCACGACGTTGAGCTATCGCTCTAAGCAGGGATACGTTATGCGACACTTACCGTGAAGCCCGCTTTCTGTAACCGATAGGCAATCAAGTCAAGGAAATTCACGAATTGACTAAAGACGATGCTCTTGGTGGTGCAATCTTGTTTGCGCAGGTTGCTCAGTTCCTCAATGAGCGCCTCTATCTTCGAGGACGACCGCCACGTGTCCAGGTCCAAACGGCCGAGGATCCCCTGACGCGGCTTGGCGTTCTCCTCGAGCTCAAGCGCGGGTGCCTCCAGGTCAATCGTCAGCGGGACGTGGCACACGGGACAGTGCGGCTGGACGAGGGCGGGTCAGTTACTCATTTATCATGAATGACAACGTGTCAACGCACCTCGACCTCAATGGCCGTGTTAATATATTGCTTGATACACTCGCGGTCAAAAATGTGCCTGCACCTGGCCTGGATTGCATCTTCCGCGATTTCATTGCACACGCGGCACACGGTGGCCTCCCCAATGTCGTCCTGCAAAAACGTGCCTGCGTTGCTCTTGCTCCGCAAGACGAGATCCGGATGGCAAGCCATTTGTCGCATGCGGGTGAGTCTGTTATGGTACATGGTAAGTAGATGCGATGCATTTAAGCGGAGCGTACTGACAGACTGAAAATGTTGGAGTAGTCTGGCAGAATATGATGGAATTAGTAGTGTTCGAGTTGAGCGAATGGAGTCACTTACTGTTCAAGACAGTGCCCGAATCCACATAGGTGGTGAACTGCCGCTTGGCATCAGAGAAGAGCGAGAGGTATAATTCCTTCTCCTCAGGGCTGAAGTAATCACGCCTGACGACGACTGTGCGAGGAGGCAGGCCGAGATCGTCCGCTCGTTGCAACTGAGGGAGTCATAACAAGTTCGTGCTGTGCGATAGCTGAATGGAGGGGCGACGTACCTTCGTCCTGCGTAGCATCATTCGATCCAACAGGATCTTCAATTTCTTGAACGCGGTCTCTCCTGGCCCGACCATGCCATGCTTCTGGATCGGCGTCAAGATCTCATTGTTCCACAAGCATGTCTACACATAACGAGGGTGTTAGTTTCTCAGCTGGCATAGGTGTACACAAGACTCACATGCTGCATCGGACTGTGGCCACAATCTAAAGAACACGATTAGCGACTCGTCTTTTCAGTAACACAAAGGTGAGCACCGTCACAAGTCCTCTTGTCGGTGAACTTCCAGTGCAAGGACTTGCATGGGCATCGCTTGCCTGGAGAGAACCCTTGTCAGCCAGCAAATTAACCACCCATTCACACCGCAAACTCACAGAAGTAGTAAGAGAAGGGATCCCCGCCCAAGAAACGGACAAGACTGTACAACTCTCCAACACGATTCTGTAGGGGCGTACCGGACAAGCACCATCTGAAGCTGCCCTGTAGCTCGAAGGTCGCCTTCGCAGTGTTCGTCGCTCGTTCTTTGATATTATGCGCCTCGTCGAGCTACGATGACATCCTTTGAGTCATGTACGGCTCAAAATGTTCGGAAAGCTTACAATAATCCGATTCCAGTGAATTTGATGCATAGGTGACTTCTCTTTGATGATCTTGCCTTTGCGCTTGAAGCCGCTCTCTTGCTTGCGGAAACAGCTCTCCAAGATGGCATACGTCGTCAACACCTGCAGCAGACCCAGCTCAATACAGCACTAGTGAGTGATGAGGAACACATACAACGTCATGAGACTTCAACTTCTTTATGTCAGTATCCCTTGAGGCTCCATGCCACACGAGCACTTTGAAGCCGTCTGTGTGTGCTTCGATCTCGTTCCGCCACTGCATGATAGCGACGGTGGGACTGTGGGTCGCGGTGGCACCGGTCAGCACGAAATATATACACGCAAAAGCGTAGATGAACGTACGCAACGACTAGATTTGGTTTGACCCTATTATAAGAAACGAGCAAGGCAATCATCTGTATCGTCTTTCCCATCCTATACAATAGCTGTCAGCGAGATGAAATAGATATATGCGCGTCAAACTAACCCCATCTCATCCTGCAAAGAACAGACGTCAAGCTTTAGTATATCATCACGCGGGTGCACCGGATCCCACTGACCGCGAGCATTCCGCCCTTCCAAGGGCCCTTCTCTTGTTCTCGCATCCAAAACAGACTTTCCTGTTGGAAAGGAAGTAAGGAGACTTTGAGGCCCGCGGGCTGCGGCATCTTCTTCGGCTCAACAATAGCGACTTCTCTCTGCAAGTCTTCCCAGACGTCTTTGAGCTCCTGATGATGGAACTGAAGGGCAATCGTGGCCTTCTCCGCCTGCACAAAGACATGTGAACAATCGTGGCGAATCTGAGAGTATACATACGTGTGTAAGCTTCCGGCCGAGCTTGTAAACCAATCTCGACTCTTCAATCTTTACTCTTGATTTCTCGATTCTCGCGAGCCGGCGAGCCTCACGTTTCTGGGAGAGTGTCATTACAGTTGGCTTGCTCGTGTCGAGGAGTTTCGTGAGTGCATTCGAGGCTTTGCCCTTTCCCTTCACCAGTGGCACATCGTCCTCTGGGGTGAGTCGGCTATCGTCTAAGTCGTGATTCTCGCCTCGCTCCTTTGCAATGCGACGCTCAGCAGCAGCAGCTCTACGGGCGGCAGCAGCGTTAACAGGGGCGCGGGCCCTAGACGAGCCTGCACCTGCACTCGACGAGCCTGCATTGCGACTAGAGTCAAGTCGAGCAGTTTCCAAGGAGGCCTGGATAGCGGCGTTCATCACCACCTCGTCATCATCGATGCCCTGTTGCGCATATTCGTCGTTGATGAGTTCCTCAGCAGATTCGTCTGAGGAGCCGTCTTCCTCAAGGCGTACGGGAGCCTGATCGACATCCGACAGTTCGTATTCAGAGCCGCTGTCATCTGATTCAATGATTGAAAGCCTTCCTAATTCGCTGTCTTCAACTTCCTCAGCGCTCTCCTCGGTTTTCTGGAATGTTCTTACGACGGACTTGGGCCCTTTCGACTGAGTGGCGACAGCGGGACGCTATTACCGTGAACGAAGGATTTAGCTACTATGCAACCCGCCGCAAGAAAACACGGGAGTCACCTTTGCTGGAAGTGTTATCTCGACATAAGCCCTCTGAGACATTACTCTCCGTTTCGTACTTGGGGTCTTGGTCACCGTCTCATCCTCCTCCTCACTCTCTCTAGCACGTTTTTTTCCCTTTGCATCTACGCGTGTCCTGGCAGATCTTCTGGCTTGTATAACAGGCTTCTCAGAGTCATCGGCCACCGAAGTGGCTGGGGTAGACTGCTTTGAGGATTTGGTGCTGAACACCGGTGATACTGACGCGGAGTTTGATGGTGACGTCTCGCTACGCGCAGAGCGCGTTGTGCGAGCCATTGCTTGACAGGGTCGCAAGTTAGAGTGAGTTAGGAGCTGCGAAAGGTCGCGACCAGGGTAGAGACGCGCGACGCGTTAAAAACCTTGTTTATATGCGTGTTTTGGACCACACAGTCACAGACTGCCACACGGCTGTCGCGGCACCCCTTTTCCAATTTTGGGCACGCGCCGCTGACTCAGTCTCTCATTGTTCTCATAACCCCCAAATCGGGAAGTGCGTCGGTCTGACTCGTTCATTGTCTTGTCGACCCTCGTTGCCGTGCTTTGGCTATCTTGTATTCTACACTTGGAGGTGACTTAGACAGTGTACGTTATCGCGAGGATCAAGGCCCAAAGCGCGACTCTCTGCACCCGGTTTGCATCCTCCTCCTTCCCGGGACCATCTCCCGCGCGATTCGTAAACCAGTCAAAGGCCATACCCAACGCGCTGTACTCCCCTCGCTCCAGCACGCCAACGAGGCGCCCATATTCGCTAAAAATTCTGATAAATGTGCTTTCGGCCATCGCGACAACGAACCGCCATCCGCTAAGGGTCATGTTGAGGGCGGCAGTCCTCTCAGGGTGCTGCCAGCTATGTCGATAGAGATCGTGCAAGACATTCGCCAGAAGTAGGGAGAGGCATGTCCGCATGCCGAGAAGAGCAGTGAGGAGTAGCCCTCCTACTGTTCCGCTCAGCAGGCAGACCACGCATCCACCCACCGTCAGAGCCACGCAGATGACGAGTAGCTCGGCGCTATTGGGGACGACCTCGCGGTACGAGTACTGGGGATACTTTGCAATAAGCGCACCATCTCCCTTGCCCCACATGTAGAACCTCCAATATGACCTACGCCCGTTGTTCCACCAGGGATGGGTCACGACGACATCCGGTGCAGCGTGGAAGCCGCTACCACCGTGCATCACAGAGTAATCACGCTTCCTGAGGCAATAGTCAATATCCTCACCTCCCCCGGTCTTTGGGAAACCCAAGTCGAAGGCGACATTATCCTCCACGTTGCGTCGGGCAATGAGGTTTGCCGTGACGCCCCATGGAAGATCAGTATCGTCTGGGCGCTTCCTGGCGATATCCCAGAAATAAGTGACCCCCGCAAGATGAATGGCTGCTATGGCGATGGTATCCGCGACCGGGAATAGGGCTGTCCCAACGAAACCTGCGGCGCCAGGGTTATTGCGTATGGCTTTCTCAGTCTCTTCCAATATGTCCTCCTGGGGTTCTACGTCGTCATCGAGGAAGATCACCCACTCCGCGGAGGACTCTTGCAGACCTCTGTTACGTGCAGCTGAGGCCCCAAGATTCTCCTCGTGAACGCGGATGCGGACGTCCGGTCGATGGCCATACTTGTGGTTCAGTGCCATGATCTTTGGCGAGTTAGGATCGTCGACTATGATGATGAACATCACTGAACAAGCTAGAGATGGACGAAGTGCAAGGAACTTGTCAATGTAAGTCAAGTTCACCCGGTAGCATGGGATAACGACGTCAATGGTCAGCCTGCGTTGGACGGCCGAGGAGTGCCTGCGGAGCCATAATTCGATAGCGAGGGTTGCGTCCTCAAGTGGCCTGAACGTCCAACCAGTTGCGGATACCTTCTTGTAGCGAGCGGCCTCGCTGCCTCCGACGGCGTTCGAGATGCGAGACGGTATCATGCGCGAGCATCCCCAGCGACGGTACAGCTGGAAGAGGAAGGGGTCGCCATCTTGGTTCACGAAGATATCAGGGATAATCTCGCCACCGAATATATCCATATGCGTGCGGTGCAGGACGGGGAAGGTTGGCATTCCCGGAAACGAGGTATCGGTGAATGCGACACAGCCAAAGCCGTGTGGAACGCGCTGCTCGACAGCTAGGCTGGCGAATGCGTCGACAACTGCCGACATCCAGCAGGGATCTTGAAGAGTCACGTCATCGCCCATCAACGTGATGTAGTCCGCCCTATCTTCCCATGCCCGGCGCGCGCAATCACGCCAGAGGGAGCATACATGGCCACGGGGATGGTTGCAGATGATGGTATCGACATGCAAGAATCCTTCACGGTGCAAAATATCCTCGGCCTTGTTTGGTTTGCCTTCAGCCAAGAGGAAGTCGTCATCGTCGTCGATTGCGAGGTAAATGTGCACGCGATACCGTGCTCCCATGCGTCCTATGTCGTACACGGTGGTGGCTGCCAGGGATCTGGCGAAGCGGACGAGATGCTGTAAGCAGTCTACAGGCGACGTGGTACCTCGGGAGGTAATCGGGAGGAGGATGGCAAATGTGGCCGCGTCCGCTTGTAAGTCGACCTTTTCGCTCGTCAGGTAACGGCCAAGTATCCTCTCCCGTTCATCTCCATCCAAGTCAGCGAGCTCCTTCTCCATCTGACCTGCTATCCAACCCGTAGTACGTCGCATTCCCTCTTCGAGAGTGGTACGCGGGGACCAGTTCAGAAGACTTCGGACTCGGTCGTTGTTTGAGTTTCGGGACCCGACCCCGACAGGCTTGTCGCCAACGTACTGGTACGCGACATGGGTGGGATCGAGGCCAGCGCAATGCACGGCGATGTCGGCTAGGTCTTGGATCGTCACCGAACGATCAGACCCAATGTTAACGACCTCGCGGCAGTCCGAACGGACGAGAGTAAGCACCGCTTCGACGGCGTCATCAATGTAACAGAAACTGCGCCTTTGAGTGCCATCACCCCAGATCTCGATGTTCCTTGAAGATGTGATAGATCGTTTCAGCGCGAGGGCTTTGCGCAAAAGTGCAGCTGGTGCCTTCTCGCGCCCACCAGCCCAGCATCCACCTGGCCCGAAGATATTGTGAAAGCGCGCGATACGGACGCGCATTCGTGAGGCATACTGGAGGACAACGCACTCGCTGTTGAACTTCTCAAGTCCGTACAGGCCCTGAGGACGGGGTGGCAGCTCGGCCCACACGTCTTCCTCCTTCAAGGAAACATCCGAGTTCCTGGTGTTTTGAAGTGAATCGGGATAGACACATGCCGAAGAGGCGTAGAAGAACAAATCGACTCCAGTGGAAACGGCGGCGTGGAGCAGATTTAGCGTCATGCGATGATTCTCCTGATATATCGTGAAGTCGTTGTCCGAGTGGATTACCCCCATCCCGCCCATGGTAGCCGCGAAATGGAGGACGGCCTTGACCTCGTGGACCGCTTGCACACAAAATACTGGGTCGCAAAGATTTCCAATCATGGCTTCTACTCCAGCTGGAATGTCCAAGTATGGGATGCATGAAATATCCGCAATACGAACTTTGTGTCCCTCGGTGACAAGGCGTCGGACTACATTTCCTCCCTGAGGCAGCGGTCAGCGCGAGAGCGAGGCAGTGACTGTGATCCTCACAATAAAACCATGCCCGCCTGTTACGAGAATCAAGCCGTCGGGCGAGGGCATCTCTGTCGTTGACAGTGCCAGTGGAAGGGCGATAGCAACGCTTCAGGGAGATCAGACGATTGTTTTAAATGCCTGATTCCACGAGAGTGGATAATATTCTTCCTGATGAGATCTGAGGGTGCCGTGGAGATAATAGCTCGACAGTATCATGGCAGGGCGTGCACGGTCTGCGTTCTCGCGTTTTCGCTGTGGGAACGAATACAACAAAACAGCCTGTCCTGCTGCGCCGGGACCTTATCGTGCTTTCTCGTGCATTAAGGTTCGACACAGTAAGCAATGACCGTTCCTATGCAGGCACGTCCGGTCAATACAACTGCAGAAACACCAGATTAGCTGTCGGACAGCATGGCAAGGTTTGAGAGATCAGCCTGACATCTACTCAGAAGTTTCCTGATGTACGGCGTGCCGTGTGGCAAGTGCATAGTCCTGGGTGTCATGGGGTGCCTTCAGATGTGGATGATGTCTCACTGCCGAGAGGCGAACCACTGATAGATGTCATACTGCTTTCAACTCACGGACATGATCCTTGTTGGCCCGAGCTGGAAACACCATAGACGAGTATCAGCTCACATGCGAGAGATGATAGAGCTCTCACCACCGTCCTTGTGCTACCCAAGAGTGCGCGGCTCTAGGTCGTCCCTCCGCAGCCTGCGCCATTTCCAGCGTGAGTAGGTAGGCTTTACGGTCGACCTTGACTGAGATCCGCCTAAATCTTCTCAGATAGAAGACGGCGACATGGACCAAGCAGAGGGAGCAGGATACCAGTTTACCCAAACCCAGGATTGGTTCTCATTCAATGTCGATACATGGAGGCAGCTACTTCCACTCGTTCGATCCACCCGTCCCCGAGTGCTCGAGATTGGGTCTTGGGAGGGCCGCTCGGCCGTCTTCATGTTGACAGAGCTCTGCGCCGATGGCGGCGGGATTGTCTGCATCGATCATTTCGATCTCATGAAGACGGCCGCAGGTCGCGAGCGTTACGCGCGAATCACCCACAACCTAACGTTGACGGGTAAATCGTTCCGCATCCTCGATGAGTTCAGCTTTCCCGCCCTCGTGACACTCTTGAAGGAGGAGATGGACAACCCAGACCCAGGCTATGATTGGATTTACGTCGACGGATCGCACGAAGCGGACGATACGTTCCTCGACGGCGAGCTTGTCTGGAGGCTCGCCAAGAAAGGTGCCATTGTCGTTTTCGATGACTACCACTGGGACAAGGAGCCTGCCGACAGTGTGCATCACCCCAAGCGTGGGATCGACGCGTTCATGGCCCTTCACCATGGAGAGTACAGGGTGTTGTCGAGTCCCGAACAGTACCAGGTCGTCTTGCAGAAGGCGTCGGAGATGCGCATTGGCTTTTTGATGAAGAACAGCCCGCAACACGGGCTCAAGGACGCCCTGGGATACAGCATGCACATTGCGCTTGCGGCCGACTCCCAGACTGGTTACGAGCTGGCAGCAGCGGTCGCCATCCGCAGTATCGTCAACCATACAAATGGGCGGATTACGTTCTATATCGTCGACCTCGGTCTGACCGATACCGATCGCGAGAAGCTGGAACAGTGCATTCCTTCCGAATCCGACGTCACCATTGTCTTCCTCGCCTTACCCGACGGCAGCTTGACGCACCAGGCCGGAAAGACATGGGCCAAGGTGGACATGATAACAGTCCTTCCCGTAGAGAGGGTCCTATACTTGGACTCGGACGTATTGGTCAAGGTCGACCTGCGAGCTTTGTGGGACGTCGACCTTGCTGGCAACGCTATAGGAGCCGTCAGAGACGTCGGGTTCCCGATGGGACACGGCGGGGTCGAGAGAGAACCCTACTTCAACGCTGGCGTGCTTCTGATGGATCTCGCTAAGATTCGGGGGAAGCTAGAGGCGTTGACCGCCACGGTCGGGAGCATGATGGCTTCTAAATATGCTGACCAAGACGCTCTGAACGTGCATTTTCGCGGTGATTGGTTGCCGCTGCCGATGAAGTGGAACGCGCAAGGTCTTGGCACATATGCAGAACTTCCTTTTCCTGACCGAGAGCTGCTCGACCTGTCGGCGATGAAGCAGCCAGCGCTGGTGCACTTTACGGGACCCGTCAATCCGGCTATGGAGCACGTCTTGAATCCGTATGTGCAGCCGTATACTGCAAAGCCATGGGGATATGCGGGGGCACCTGGACACCCATATACAGAGGAGTGGTGGAAGACCCTGGAGGAGACACCGTGGAAAGGGTGGCGCCACTCTCATGAATATCGAGCACGTTGCACTCAAGGACGGAAGGAAGCCATGGATTCTGGTTGTCAGAGATTCATGAACATGTCGGAAGCAGGATCGGTGGCTTGAGAAACATGACACCATCTAGCCCATGGTACATTGTGCTGCCCGAATGTAGTAGATCGTCAGCCAAGAATAATATTTGGGTCGAAACGTCCAGACGTACAATCGTACGTCAGTACTTCAGAAACCTGTTCGGACCCCGGTCACTGTGTTGCCACGGAAAACAGCTCGATTGGGCTCGTGTGCAGGGCCGAGGCGTACATCTTCTAGCATCCTTGGAGGTATAGAGCTCACACGATTAATGGAAAGGTTACACGAGCATCCGCGCTGCGACCGATTCTCGTATGGTACCTGTTGGCTTGAACACTTTATAGCTAGTATACATGGTTATATGCAGGGGTTGAGGTCCTTCCAAGCGAAATAACGAGCCACCAACGCCATTGTGTAGTCAACCAGATCAACAGTACAAGATACCACTGTTGCAGACGTTAGGCCGATACAACATATTGGGGAATGCCTACTCACAAGACTTCAGAAGAAACCGCCTCCACCAAAGTCGTCCTGCGGACCATCGAATCCGCCGCCGTATCCATTGTCCTGCATTGCCAAGGCTGATATATAATTGAGCATTTAGCAACCTGTGTAACATCTCGACGTCAAGCTCACCACCATCGAATCCTTCCTCTCTCTCGTGCTGATCGTGATCCTGCCATAAGTCTTCTAATAACGCACCACCCAAGAGACCTGCCCCGCCTGTTGATCTAGACATCAGTCGTGTTCGGATGAACGTCAGCACTGTAGTTACGCACCAACTGCCAGAGCGGTTCCCATTCCTATACCGCCGCTCTTCTTCGGAGGCGCGGGTTGCTGGACAACTGCAGGTTGCTGTGCCGTACTACCGCCAAACCACCCTGGGCGTGTCATTAGTTGACCTATCGACCGCCACCGTTCTGCTGCGCCCACATACCTTTGTTCTCGCGAGAAGGCCCATATCCAGGCCCAGGGCTGTAGCCTCCTTGCGGGGGAGGTCCACCATAACCAGTAGGCGATCCATACCCATCGTATCGCTGGGGCTGCGGCGGGCCTTGGTATCCAGGACTGTAACCGCGGTTTTCAGGCGGCGGCGGCCCTGCAGGTGCCGCATAACCTTGTGGACGTGGAGAACCAGGAGGGCCAAGAGGATGGACCCACGACGATCGTGGCGGATTCTCTTGAGTGTTCACATAGAACCTACGGAGGGTGAGGAACCCGGATTGCCGTCATAAACCTGCAGTAACGTACCAAGTATTATAGCTAGAAACGAATGTAAGTGCGAATCAGACATTGCGTGAGCAAATAGGGACATCTACGCACTTGGAATCATACTGCTCTATCCACCCTGGCGGTAGAGGCCTGCGGTCGGGGTTCTCGCGCCGCGGAGGGTTCGGGCTGTATGGCCGGCTGTACGGCGGGGGTTGAGACATGGTAAGTAGATGGAGAAAGGCGTCGATGGGATTCAGACAGTGGCCGATGTGGATGAGTGGATGATCAGGTCTCAGACCTCATGCTTCGGGGTCCGACTTATATCTAGTTGTGACTGTGTACAATGATGTACACAGCATGACCATAGCAAATCCCGTGCTATGCTCTTCGGATGTATATGCCGTGTTGCTATACAGTAATCGCACAAGTTGCTTAAACAGCTAAGCTGCAGTGTTCATTCGTTTCTGTACCATCCACGATAACAGCTGTCGTTCAGTAATAGGCTCGTCCGCTGTCACATCCAATGCCGTGTTGATTACCACCGGATCCAACACATCCCAGTGTATAACAAGCTGTGTTGTGCAGTGCTCCTGTGCCATAGGCGCCGCGGAAACATCTGGAACTTCCTGGTACATGTCGTGGGATCCGTGTGCTACACCCGACTGTCATGAAGCTCAGCGCAGAATGACCAGCTACATCTGCACTCGTCCCAGGTGGATCGATCGCCATCATATGGATTAAGAAGGCTTCAAGTTACGAACACAGGTATTATTACGCCTGACTAGCCGGACGGCATAACAGCTACAAGTATGTACTCACAAACCGAAGTTCATCTCAACTTCGAACAGCCTCGCTCAGTGCACCAATCAAGCCCTCAGCTGCTTCTTCTGCTTCTTGGGTGTAGCTGCCACTTTTGCAGGAGGCTCGTCTTTTTTCGATCTCTTACTCGGAGGAGGCGCCGGTTCCTCGGAGACAAGAGACTCATCCTCCGAAGAGTTTTCTTCCTCTTCTTCCGACGAGTCGTCGGATGTGGGTGTTGCAGCCACGACCGGCGCAGGAACAGCGACAACTTTGGCAGCAGTAACGGGCGCTGCAGTGGGCTATGGGCACGGTTTGTCAGCTCTAGTCTAGCCGCAAAGCAGACAAGGAAACACGTACAACGACACCAGTGACTGGAGAGCTGCCCGCTTGGTAGGCATCCTTCTCCTCCAAGTACCTGTCTTTGGCAGCCTTCTGGAGGTTCTCATATTTCTAGGAAGCCACACGTGTCAGCGTTGTGAGGACGGCGAAAAGCAAACATGCGTACCTCTTTGTCCTCTTGCGACATTTCGGACCATTGCTTGGCAATCATCCCCAACAATTCGTTGTTGGGCAAACCCGGGTTGGTCCTTTTCAACTCTGAACGGACCTCGTTCTGGAACAGTAGGTACGAGGACGGCGGACGTTTTGGTGCGAGAGGATCCTTCTTCTTTCTCGTCTTCTTGCCTTCGACGCCATCTCGCGTCTTTCGCTTTCCCCCAGTGGCAGGAGCGACTGCAAGGCCTGGAGCCCCGACCGGGAACTGCATAAGTGGCATGCCCGCGGGATTGTACGGCATTCCCGATACTGTACCAGCTAGCTGGTCAGCGAAGGCAGCACAATCACGCATCTGCTGCGCGACATGGCCCAAGCCGTTCACGAACTGTCGCGTCAAGTTCGTGAGTAAAGGCGTTCGAAAGTGCACAGGGCGCGACGACATACCTGCATCCTTACGAACTCAAACTGGGCGGCCGCTTGACCTGGGTCAAGACCCGCCATGTTAATCGAAAACAATGAATAAGTTCACGTCTGGACGCGTTAGACGCGGTCGCAGGCGAAGCGCGACAGTAAACAAGGACTGAAGGGTGGGTAAGAAAAGGGTGAAAGGAAGTTTGATGCGAGGTGTATTTGCCCTCTAGGCGTTGTATATGTTTGGTTCAATTGACGTTTGTAGTGTCACTACAAATCGGCTGAACCGTGATTCAGTATCGGTCATGTCATCGAGCATTTATTGTTCCTAAGCGTCCCTTCGGATTGCTGTGCGTTCATAATACAAACTTGATTTCTCAGGTAACATGAGAAGGCCACTTCCATACGAAAATTTCCGAGTCCCTGGCACGATTAGCGAGGACCGGTAAGTGTGGGAATCGGTTGTAAGTGTGGGAGTGTCGGACGAAAGAGGCAAGGCGTTGCAGTGAATACCAGCGGAGACTGAAAGGGCGGTATCGAGCCTAACCTCTCACCACCATCACGAACGGTGAACGCGACGACGAACTGGCGAGGTGATCACTGCGAGGCCGCTAGTACTGCAGCCTCCTTGTCTCTTTCCATCCCGTTTGCAGAAATAAGCACGTTTAGTGTAACCGCCTGAGAGCGCGAGTGGAAAAAGTGTCGCTACAGATGGAATTCACGAATGCGGCATGGCTGCAGCAGACAACAATTCCCGACATGCATGTCACGTCCGATGGGCAACATGCAACGAGCGAGGAGTGGAAGGATCCGCCGTCGACCTCGTCGGTGGTGTCAGGGGCTGCGGCGACCATGGACCTGAGCGATTTTGGGTTGGGTGATCTGTCGGGTGAGCACGTCCCTCCACGCTCCTAATTAGGCGCTGTCTGGCGTGGGCTGTACTCTCAGGCTGAGCGTTGGCTCACAATTCGCCCTCGCCTCTCGTAGTGCCGTCCTCAGCATCGAGCTCATCGGTTGGATCCACGTCAACGCCCTTCTATTCGTTCGGGCAACATGGCTTTTACCTGCCGACCGCCCCAGGTCCATACAACGCAGTCCCCTACGGAGGGACCTCGCAGTGGAACCCAGCCTCCCAACTTCCTCTCTCGACTTATTCCTCCCTGAATGGCGCGACAAGTGCGTCGCCATCAACACAGCAACAGACGGCATCCGCATCGTCACCGAGCATGATGATAGAGTATGTACTCACTTATATCAGACCTAGTGCTGCCTGACCTCTACGTGTAGTCCCACCCTCACTACCATGAACGGCGCAGCATCCTCACCCCCTCAACAGTATCAGCATTCCCCTCCTCCATTCCTTTCATCACAACCTCTCTTGCAACCTCATCAACGCACGCAGTATCAGTATCAGCAACAACCTACTTTTTCTATCAATCCTTCTTATGTTCACAATACTTCGCACTACCAACAATCTCTCCCAATACGTCCGTCATCACGGCAGCAGCAGCACCCACAACCACAAGTTCAACAGCAAGGCACTCTTTCTCCGTATGTTCTGCATTCCTCGTCTAGCACGCTCACTAGTGCGCTGCCTCCATCGTCGTTCTATGGTACCCCTGTTCCTCCCAAACCTGCATCCCCAACCCCAGAGCAGCGCAAGGCAACATTTCAAGCAGCTATCAAACCTCTGCTTACACCAACGTCATTCACGGGGGCTGGCGCAGTCTCACAGCTGGCGGGCCACATCGTCGACTACGGGTTTTCGGAGGTCGAACCTTCTGTCAGGCTCGAGATTCTCACCAAGATGCGAGACAATGCTGGTAACCATTATTTCCGGGCCTGGGTCGAAAACGAGGAGGCTATGGACGTCACACGAGAATGGTTGAAGTCCGCGTATGCAGGGAAGGACGACAATCAGTTGATGGAGACCATCATGCCTTTGTTGCACGTCAGTCTCGTATCCTTGATGGTTTGCTTTGTCTGACGGTCTTCATTGATTGTCGGCGATCTACTCATGGTAGATCATTGATAGGCTGCCTATGTCCTTGGACAGTCTGAAGGCCTCCAAACTCGGGAAGATTGTCGTGCGACTTGTAAAGGATCCGCCAGCTCCAGGTAAGTCTCGTCTCCCACGCGAGACTTGTGTCTTTGCGCGCTGAGTATCTCCTATCATTTCGTAACTGTGACATAATATCGAGCCGATGCGGCTCGAGGTTATGTCACAGCCGTGTGCTTATAGAAGCGCATATGCGAGCAGAGAATATATACTATGGAATGTGGAGTGGTGCAGGGCGTGCTCCACGTCTTACACCGAGATTTAGAGTACCCTATCTTGGGCGTAGTGGCACTCGTCGATATTGATATGAGGGATTGATGTATCTAACACAACCTTTGTCGGTGGACAGCGATCAAAGACATGGCGTCGAATTTGGAACGTAAATGGCGACAATTGTTAGCCTCCTCCAGTCATGAGGAGTCAAAGAGGACGGACGTCGACGATGGTGTGTTGAGTTCCTGTACAAGATTGAGACCAGCGTCTAATGTTGTCATCAGACCCGAAAGGCAAAAAACGGAAAGCTGAGGCGGCACCGGCGAAGGCCGCCCCCGCCGCGAAGAAGGCTGCTGTTTCTACTTCGACAACTTCGACAAAGCCAAGTATCATCAAAAAGGAGGTTAAATCAGTCATCAAAGAGGTCAAAGATGCGAAATCAGATTCGTCTTTCTTCTCAGCACCCAAACCCAAACCGAAATTGCCCAGCTTCAAGAAAGCACCTCCGCCCCCCGCCGTAAAGAAAGAACCGGACCCGAATGTTGCACAACCTTCGTCGTTTAACCCTTTTGAGGAGGCGCTGAAGTCGATGGCGAAGATCCGCAAAATCTCACCGTCGACAGCCACGCCGCCACCTGTGCCTGCTTCTGCTCCTCCTGCACCAATATCCGGTTTGACAATGTCGGGCAAACCGAAGAAAAGGGTGACCTGGGCGCCCGAGGGCGAGCTCGAACGAATCAAGCACATTGAGCGCGCGATATACGATGATGATCCTGCAGATGTCAGCTTCATTTTCTTGGACTGTGATATGTACGGCATGTTCATTGTTTGTTGTTGTTTGCTGTCGATACACAGGGGTTACTGTCCGCACACAACGTTCGTGATCTTGACCGAGACGAAGGTGCTGCATTGCATGCCCATCTCTTCGAGGAGCAGATAGAATGGTCCGAGCCGATTCGTAAGCCAATTTCTAGCAAAACAGTGTGCCCTGTTATTCATGAGGTCTTGCAGTGATCGAAATACCTCCAGGCATCGACATTCGTCCAAGAGGGGAAGAAAGTCGGGAGAAGGCCACGCAAGAGGAGCGAGAGCAGGGTGCACTGGTCGCTCTTTACGTCGCGGAAGCGCAGATCCCGGCGAGCCCGGATGAGCCACCGTCGCAGCTCATGGAGGAAGAGACTGACGAGGGCGTCAAGGCAATGTTGACAGGTCCTGATGTCGACGCTATCTTCTGGACTGCGGGGGCGCCAGCTGCAGTTGAGCCACCAAAACAGTCTGTAGCTGAGCTGGTGGGGCAGCTTGCTGCGAGCGGAGTCGATGCTTCCGCGGGGAGTGCGCCTTCAGCTGGAGGACTGTCCGCATCCGATTCCGAGCCGTTCGGACTCGATACAAATGTTATTCAGGCAATGCCTGGCTTCGCGAACCTGAATCCGGAGCAATTGCAGCAGCTCATGCAAGCACTGAGTCAGAGTCAGAGCGGCGTGTTCCAGGCGCAGCCCCCCGGACAGCCCGCCCCGGGCGGCGACTGGGACTCCGGCCAATATCCGCCTGATTATGAACGCGGTGGCGGAGGTTACTACCACGAAAGCGGACATGATCGGCGGTGGTCAGAAGACGGATGGGGCGACCAAGGCGGTCGTGGTGGTGCGTTTCGTGGTCGCGGGAGGAGTCGTAACCGCGGTGGCGAGCCTTATAGAAATAATAAACGAAGACCATGCAGTTTCTTTGCAGCGGGAAGGCGAGCGCTCTTTCCACGATGAAGTCCAACATGGGTGAACTGACGTAAGACATCCAGATGCAAGTATGGTGATCAATGCGACTTTAGTCATGAACCAATTTATTGATCCTATGTATTATGTCCTGTGTTACACTCCGCTACTACTGGTCAGTACACGCATGCAGCAGTGTTTCGTTATCGTTCTGCCTCGAGTGCCGGTGCAGGTGGCAGGGAAGCCTTGCGAGTCAATGTCCGGCTTGTTGGGCCGCTCTTGCCCAACCTCCCGTTCCCAGCCTCTGACCGCCCGTTGGTCCTTGGCGCGCATTGTCATTAGAATACAGTATCACACAGCTTAAGTAGACGACGATAAAACAAAGTAATTAACAGCAGCAATGGTTGGATGGGGAGAGCGGGGCACGCTCACTCGACCCCTACTCAACTTGATGCAATGCGACATGTTCCCCCGCACTCACTGATCCACCTGCAGGGCGTGGTCATTCACGCATTGACAACTCTATGTCCCGTTGAACGCGAGTACTGACAACTGTGCTGGCACGTCCCCCGCCCGCGATTGATTGACGACATCTGCGACCGCCTCAATCGTCCCACAATCTGAATAATATAGTTAGTTGGCTCGGATGACTACTAAAATACAGGATATCTATGCTATGATGAGTTAGTGTAGACCAGTGATTGCACAACCGACAGCAAGCTAGAAAGACAACAGACAGAACGACACGATAAAGATATCCTATCCACCCCCCTGAGTTCCGGTCCGCGCCCGTTTTCGCGTCGCCCGTTTGGCTGCGGGCGGTTGTGCCTCGACGCTGGCTGCTGCCACGGCCGGCGACCCCGGCTCCGTCCGCTGCGTAGCTTTGCGCTTCAGCGTTGCGCTGGCCATCGCAGGAGTGGTCTGCGCTCCGGGCGTGGCTGCGGCGGCAGGAGTAGACGCCGATGCCGGCGTCGAAGCCAGGTTCTGGCCGGACGACTGGGAGGCTGCTGGCGTCGTGCCTTTGCCCTGCTTTGCCAGTTCCGCATGCGGCGGATTTTGAGGAGTCGCGGGGGCCTGCCCTGGCTGTGAACCCGATGCACCAGGCGTGCCGGGGTAGATTGAAGATGGGGGAGTCGGGGCGATGCCGCCGTTAACACCATCTAGCACGTTGCTACCCGTGGGAAGACCCTGATGACTGGGCTTCGGTCCAACACCGGACTTCATATCCCCCGTCTGCCCAGACTGCTGGCGCAATCGGTCAGCGTATCGACCCAAAGCATCTGCACCAGGGTCAGCATGTCTTTTTCGGCAGTCACAATGCTGGGCGGCAGACCTTTTGGCCCCAGCCTATTGTCAGATGAGAATTGAATGAGATCAGACATCTGCGTCACGCTCTCCGCCAACTGAGAGAACGTAAGTTCACCACATAGTATCAGACATGAGACGCGACACACCTCCAGACATCGCATGGTGGCCTGCGGAATGCCGAATGCATTGATAGGTTCAGCCGAGAAGGATGCACGTTCGATGTTGACTCGAGGTTCTTCGAACCGTGGATCAATGTCGCCAAAGCTCATCGACGCCGAAGGCGAACTGTCCATCCTCCTGCCTTCAATCGCATCGATGTTGATCAGCTTCTCGTGCGTCAGCGCATCAAAGATGAGGTTTTCTATCCTCAACCCATAGCCTGGATTTACCGGTATCCCCTGACCCGCCGCAGGGGGATCCGGGACGACGACGATATGCGCGGTCAACGGTCCTTTGAGGGTGACAGTGTACCCATTCACGTAGCGGAATGTCCAGAACGCGTCCGGGCACTCCACGGTGGCCGCTGCATGACCTGTTATCCGCTCGCGCGCACCATCCAAAGACAACGACATGCTCTTAACCCCGGACTGAGTCGTTACTTGAAAGAATCGCGGGAGGATCGGGGTGCCAATCTCTGAAGACGAGGTGGTACAAGCGAAATGGTTAGAACAGATCTCTGGCCTAAGCGAGATGTAGCGAGATCCACGCACCAAATGGCTTCGCCTCCTGCCGTTGATTGTCCTTCCACAACGTGAACTTCATGTTCGCCTTGGGCGTGAAGTATCTCTTCACAAAACCCTCCCAATACGCGAGGTTCCTCTGATCCGAGCGATTGTTCATAAATTAGCCCCCCTTCATAACGAAGCGGTTACTCACCGACGTCCTGAGGACCGCCATCTCACCGCTCATGTGCAACAATGTCCTGATAGCCTGTCCCAAGCCCACCAAATACTGCGGGCTCGGGTAAGAACTTTGCAACGACGATAGATTAGCGGGCCGGCCTCAAAGATAACAACGCAAACGTACGCCACGGGCCGCGGTTGCGCGGCGAGCTGTGCGGGTTGAGCTGGAGGACCAGCAGGTTGAGGCGGCTGTGACGGTGGTCCTCCATCCTGCTGGTTCTGCGCAGACGGGCCTGGATTGGCCGGCGCCGGACCAGGACCAGGACCATGACCATGACCTGGAGGCCCCTGGGGCTGACGAGGCGCAATCTGCACCGGGTGAGCCGGTGGTGGCGGCGCAGCGGCGGATGGCGGCCGTTGCGCCGGCGGCTGTTGGGAAGGTCCTGGAGCGGGTGGTCCAGTAGGCTGCATAGGTATCCGTGCGGGGATCATCGAATTGGGAAGCGGCGGTTGCGACACACGAGGCGTCCGCGACGAGCCCGCCTGAGGAGGCGACTGTCGCTGTTGACCCTGCTGCGACCGTGGTCGTTGTGCCATGTGCGGGTTCATGGGATCGGCAGGGCGGGGTGACTGATGAGGGGCGTGTTGAGGCGGCTGAGGAATGGGGAAGGCAGAATGCGACGGGGGTTGTCGCGATGGCGGTCTCGCAGGAGCGTTCGATTGCGACTGTTGCATAGTGAACGGGGTAGGAAAGTTGTCGTTGCCTACCGAACTCATGCGATCGACGATCTGCGCTGGCGTTGTGATGTGCCCGGGATGTGGATTAGGCCCTGGTCCGCTCATCTGTCCCGGACCGACATTCTGGGACATGTCGCCGGGCGGGTTCGGCGAAGTCGACGAGGGCATAAAGGGAAATTGAGTGCCGGACTGTGGTATTCGAGGAACCTGCGGTAGATTTGGCTGCATCGGCGGGTTCTGGAAATTCATCAACATATTGTTGTCCCCCGACTGCTGAGGCCGATTCGCAGGATTCTGAGGAGGCGGAACGTTCCCCATTGGCATGCCAGGAGCAAAATTTGCCGGGGTGTGATTCTGCGAATGCGTACCAGCATGCGGTGACATTCCTGCCATCTGTGGCGGTTGATGATGCACGAGCGACATCGGACCTCCATTGAACGCATTCTGGTGCATCGGCGGCTGCATCCCGCCTGAATGTGGTTGCGTCAAGCCCGACGGCTGACCGAGGTTGTTCATCATGCTCGGCTGGGTGGAAGAGGTTCGATTGACGTGAGGGATACCGTTGTTGACTGGCATCTGGGGCGGCCTGTTCATGGGCATAGGCATATCGGGCGACATGTGCCCTTGCATGGCGGAGTGTTGAGGCTGTTGCCCGACACGCATGTTATTCAAAGGGTGTTGCGGCGCCATGGGCTGTCGCAAATGCTGTCCGTTTATACCTTGCATTGCCAGCCCCTGCATCCCCTGTGGTATGCCACCCATATGGCCGCCCTGTTGATTGAGCGGTGTTGGTTGAGAAGCCATACGCCGCATAGCCTGTTGAGGAGCCATGATGCCGTTAGGAAAACTCATGCCCTGGAGCGAGGGATTGGGGCCAAGGCCGTTGAGCGGAGGTCCGCCCCCTCGCCCTGGATTGAGACCTTGGGAGTTCTGCGCCTGCATGAGTACTTGCTGACGGCCGTAATGGTTAGATTGCTGCATCTGGAGCTGAGGCAGCTGATACTGAGAGTTCGCTGGATTGTTCGGCTGGCCACCAGCGAGCATCGGTAGCGATTGATTGGGATTCGGGTTGTTTTGGAGAAGGCCCATCTGGGACGGCTGGCCCTGAGGGGGCTGACCCTGGGGATGGTGCTGTTGTTGCATGAAGTGCTGCGTGGGCATGTTCAGCATGCCCGGCTGAAGTTGCGGCAAACCTGAGCGAAGAAGGTCGCCAGTGTTCATCTGAAGGGGGGAGTGCAGGAACTAAGATGTCTGGAGTAGATACGACCAGGTGAGGCAGATAGCCGGGCCCTGGCATGCAGACGGAAAGGATGCCCAGCGAAATCAGCAAGGTTCGGGGGAGGGCGGAGGGTGACCGGCAGCGCGATAGACGTGTGCGGCGCGTGAGAAGAAGCGAGGAAGATAAGGTGGATGGGTGAAGCGAGGATTGGGATGTCGCTGTCGCGTACGCTGGCCGCGATGGCGGCGACGAGGAGAGAGGGAACAGCAGGAGGCGGTGGGGAGGGGGAGGGGGAGAGCTCGTCCGGATGTTGACGAGCGTTAAGGCTGGCGGACGCACTCACACGCTCGCGACGGCACTGCTTCTTCCACGCCACGAGTCGACGGGCAAGATTTCGATCCTAATTATACACGTAAATTCTTATCGACTCCCTCCCCTCCCTCGCCCCCTCGTCGTCGCCCACACCCAGCGTGCTCCTCTACCCAGCGTCCCCCGCCTCCCGCCCGCTACAGTGATCCGCCGCCAGCCATCAAATGCTTCCCTAATTGGCAATCGCCACGCCACCACCAGGCGCTCCCCCGTCCCCTTCCCGCCGCTCGTCGGCCTCGACAATAATGTCTGCTGCGACGGCGAGGCCTGTCTCAAGCCCTCAAGCGTGCCGCCCAGCTTTTGTGACCGACCAGGCGTCACCTCTGCGGCGCATGGATCTGGTCCGGAGCTTCTTCTCGCGCGTGTCAAGACTATTGGTCCGCCCTCGCCTCCTGTTACTGTAACGTTAACGTCGATGCAGGCGGTGCATCTCAGTAAATGATGTACAAGTCCACAGTGTCCACACGCTGCCTGAGGTCCGGCGGGGCTGAGCTCACCGGATACCGTCTACTTATCATGCACCGCGCAGTACCAACGTGGACCGGAAGGTCCGAGCGCAGGGGGGGTCCGTGTGCCGTGGTGTGTCTTGTCTGCTTTACTGGAATCTTGCAGCGCTGAAGGAAGTCCCCCGTCAAGGCGCCTCTCTGACTTTGCTCGAGCAGTTCCGCCCGATCCTTGCAGCTGCGCAAGCTCGCAACCGAGGAGTGGGCGACTGTGCAGAGTCACTGCACGACGTATTCTATCATCCCCCGTAGATCCCGTAGGTTCTGTCATTTGACTTTCGCGCGCTCCCACGGCCTGCCGGCATTCAAGGGCACATCCTCCTTCTCGCGGCTCGGCGCAAGTGCATGCAATCTGCGTGCCGCTGGAGGGGGCCTTCACTCAGGATGCATGCCCCGACTTACGTAGCGTTGACGTGGGTCAGCTGCGTGCAGTCGGCGAGCGTGCTCGTGCTGCATCAGCTTCCAAGCTGGCCACGGCCGAGGAAGGTCGAGTCCACTTATTGCCATAGGCCAGACAGCGTCTGTACTCTATCTCATGGGAACACATGCAGCCGCAGATGACCACCGAACGTGTCCCGCCTTGCGGGTTTCTTGCGCTAAAATGACAAATGCCTTAGCCTTCTGGCTGCCCGTATGCCCATGCTGAATTGAGTGTTACCGCCACCTATCGCCGTGTTCCAATCATACGCGCGACCGACCACTGTTCTCGAGCCGCGATGACCGACGAGCGCGCGCACACAAGCGCGGGGCGGGTTGACTCACGTGACATGCATGAAGTTTGCGACTGAGGAGTCGACGGCGCTTGTCTCTTGAGGTGACTGTTCCCAGTCGTCGGCTCACCCGACGTGCAACATGGTCCGCCAATTCAAGTATCACGAACAAAAGCTGCTCAAGAAAGTCGACTTCCTAAACGTGCGCGCGAAAGACTGTGCGCGACTGTGAGCGAAGCTGACCCTGCTCCCGCGACAGTGGAAGCAAGATGCAAACCTGCGCGAGATCAAGGTCATGCGTCGCTACCACATCCAGGACCGCGAGGACTACCACAAGTGCGACTGATTTGAGACTCTCGGTTGCGTGCGATCTGAGCGGCCCCGTCGCTGACGTCCCAGGTACAACAAACTCTGTGGCTCCCTCCGCTCGTTCGCCCACCGGCTCTCGCTCCTCCCCGCGCAGGACCCCTTCCGCGCACGCATGCAAGGCCAGATGCTCTCGAAGCTCTACGACATGGGCGTGCTCAGCTCCCAGGCCAAGCTCAGCGACGTGGAGAACAAGCTCACGGTCGCTGCGTTCTGCCGGAGGCGGCTCGCGGCGGTCATCACCATGTCGAAGATGGCAGAGACGGTCAGCGCGGTGCGTTCGTGGCCACCTCCGGGACGAGAGAAACCGCTTACGCGCTCGTGTGCTCAAAGGCCGTCAAGTTCATCGAGCAAGGACACGTCCGCGTAGGGCCAGATACGATCACCGACCCTGCCTACCTCGTCACCCGGTAAGCTGGCTCGTCTTCTCGTTTCTACCATCTGACCAAGGTCCCCGCCAGCCACATGGAGGACTTCGTGACGTGGGTGGACCAGTCCAAGCTGAAGCGCACCATCATGAGATACAACGACGAGGTGCGCCGCCTCGTGAGAATCTGACCCTTGAACGTGTGCTAATGTCGATTTCTCCAGCTCGACGACTTCGATCTCCTCTGAGGCGGAGCTGCACTGGCACCATGCGTCTCTGGCCTCGAAGACGGAGCAGCACGGCATTTCTGATGGCCTCCCGTATGCGACCTCCAAGATCGTGCATTTCTCGGCCCATCCCCGTTTAACTTCGCTAGTTGCGGCAAGGACTTGCTGGATGCTCGCTGAGTGCAGACACACGCATCTGAACTATGTGTTTCACATCTGTATTTGGATGGCGATGCAGCAAGGCACTACGAGGGAAGGAATACACATATGGTGGTTAATATGCCGTAATAGGTGGAATATCAGATATACAACTATGTCATGAAGAGTCGAGCTGGTCACAAACGAGGGAAGTCAGGTGGATATATGTATATACGCACGTAGGATGGTATACGTTGGTAGTAGATGCACCGAGACGGGAAATGCACGATAGTTAATCCGATACAGGTTCAGATGAGCATAGGCTGACAGCAAACGAGCGATAAAGAGAAGAATAAGGGAAGCTCGTGAAGGGGCATCAGGTCATGAAGGGAGGCGTGTCGGGTCTAGTTTGGATGTCCATGATTGGAGCTCTTTCAGACTGGGCGCCGAAAGTGCGTAGGAATTGGTGGAGGTGAAGAGAGTGAAGGTGAACTTCTTCTGCAGTAGGAGTCAGCAACCTGCGCAACAAGACGGAGTGGAGAGGACGAACCCCGAGTAGTGCTTCCATCTCCGGATTTATTTCAATGTTCACACCGTCGAGATGGATGATGTTGACCTCCTCTATCTCGTTCGAATGCGCATAGACGTGCAGGTACGGTCTACGATAGCTGTCTTGTGAATACAAGACCTATACGACTGCGGGGCTACGCACCTTCGCAATACAAACCATCGCCGCTCCCAGACGTTCTCATTCGCGTCGATCATAATCATCATATGGCCCTTCTTCGTAGGGCCATC
Organism: Fomitopsis pulvina; assembly: GCA_964035675.1. NCBI lineage: Eukaryota > Fungi > Basidiomycota > Agaricomycetes > Polyporales > Fomitopsidaceae > Fomitopsis > Fomitopsis pulvina. The sequence continues at coordinate 959,540 of OZ037959.1, forward strand.
ACTGTCACGCACGGATGTAAGGAACACAGATCATCGGGAAGAAAGGCTATAACGGACTTTCGCGGCACGACCTTCGTTGACGAGATTAGCTTCACCGACTCCGCATTTTGAATTCCGGCAGAGCTCCTGTCCGACTTGACGCTGGATTCATCCGGATCTGTAGGGTCTTGGCTGATCACGATCTGAGAAGCACGAGAGAGCACAACAGTTAGCCGAAACAATGCAGGCCAGGGCTGATGGAAGTTGTCAGGCTCTAAACTTACCTCGCCAGGGTGCCCGAAGCGCTTTCGCCACAGAGTCAGCGCTTTCCGAAGCGTGTCTTCAGATCCCCACACAGCAGCGTCGGCTTGAGTGACCCGACTGGATGGCGAAGCCGCGAGGATGACGCGGATAGCTTGTACGTCCGCTGCACGGCGCTCCATCGTCACGAGTTTGTTGTAATCCTCCACAACTGACACACCACGAGGTCGCCAAACACCTAGAGCCTCCTCGCCACGGACATACTTCTCCGCAGTGTCTAACCGCCAGAGGTCCTTTGGAGATCTCGTCAACGGTGGAGAGAGTTTGACAGTAAAGACGGTGCTCGTCTTAGGAATGATTCTCGTGGAACCGAGTAGACTGAAGAAGCGGGATGGTGGGCGTGCATCTCGTGTTTGTATGGATACAGCAGTGTCCATGGTAAACTGCACTGGCTCCTCACAGATCTCTACATTCACAGAGAACTGCAGTTGCACAAGGATACGTTGGCTAGGCGCAGTGACTCGGTTCAGCAGGATCGAATCATGCACGCTGGAGTCCCACAGGGCATCGGCGGACAAAACACCTGTACCGTCGGCTCTGAAGTCCACATGCTGCTGCTGCAACAGGGGTAAGGTGATCATTGCCTTCGAGTTGGCTTCGTGTAACCGCCCTTTTGTGTCCAATAGCCTAATGTTACCAAGCCGTACGCGAGTCAATTCGGTCCAAGGCAACTGTCGACCGGAATTTGAAAAGAGCTGTAGGACGATACGACGCTGAAGACCCTGATGAAGCTGGAATGCACCCGGATCCAAGTTTCCTTGCGAGATGACCGGGACAGGCGTATACGTGCCATCAGGCGCAAGTTCACTGATCTGGAGCCATGTCACGACATCGTGTGTTTGCACCACGACGAAGTCGGTTTCCGAGCGGCGCATAAGAGACAACGATTGAGACCTGCTCTCCGGAGAACTCGACCTAGTGTTTGGAAGGATGCGCTGTTCTCGCATTTCATCCCAGCGTTCCATACGTTCCAGATACGTCGGCTTTAACCTTGCGAAGAACTCTATGGGTGCATATCCATGACGGAGATACATGAGCACCTTGGAAGATGCCACGATGGAGAAGCTGCGACGGAACTTGAGGTCTGAGAGAGTAGAGGCTTCTAGATCTGCCACGGGAGAGGGATATACCTCCTCTGATGATGTGGACGGACCAAGGAATGAGGAAAGTCGAACTTGCAAATGAACGGAGTGGAAGTCATGATGTGAGAGGCCTTTCACATTGTCGATGCTCAGAACGAAACTGAGCTTGCTGCCCGGAGGTACTGTCCCAGGGACAGGGGAAGATGCACGGGTAGAGGTAGTGGAAGAATTGGGGTGTCTGTGGTTCAGGACGACGTTGGAAATCTTCACGTCTATACGGCATGAGCCTATAGCCTCCGCCGTGTAGCGGTCAAATATTGGCACGATCGAATTTGACGACAATCGTCGTGATAAAGGAGCCAACGATAGCAGGGCATTGCCAATGAAGGAATATTCGGGAGGCGGATTGTCATAAAACGGCTCTTCGGACGAGAAATGCTGGGAATAGGATGGGCGGTCAATAAAGGTAGTGAGATTGCGCATACGCTGAAGCTGCTGCTGCAGGCGATCCAGTGACCATGCGTAGATGGCGTTATTGCGCTTGTCGACGACCTTGACAGCGACAGAGGGCTGGGTGGCAGAGGCTAGGACGGGGTCAACAACATCACCGAACTGATCCAGTCCAGCAATGGTATCGATAGCCGATGCTGGTGCTGCAAGTGAACCACCAGAGGCGACAGTGAAATTGTACGAGACCTCCTTGCTGAGCTCCTTGCTATGCACAGGGTTAGTCTTGGCCTGCAACGCGCTCAGAGAAAGGAATCTTACCTGATGACGTTTGCTTCCTTGACGAACACGGCGTTCGACAGAACAACTTCTGCCATGGAGAAGGAGCGATGCGCTCTCCACTTGTCCAGAACCTTGCGAATGAGTCGAAGCTGTTTTGCAGTGTAGATGACAGGTTCGAACGCTTCCAGTTCGGCGTCATGTTCTCCTCGCGCCCGAGCCTCCAAAAGGCGCTTCATGTGGTTCTGCACAAGCTTCAGCTGATGCTCCATCTGCTCCTTCTCCGCCTTCAAATCTTCCGCCTCGTTTGACTCCGCGATGGATTGTAAACGAGCCTCAAACTCGACGCGTTGCGATTCGAGCTGGTTCCGAACATCCTTCAGTGCACCAGCATCCGGGCTGTCGTGACTTGTCATCGCATCGACGCTTGTATCATCTGTGAAGATCTCGCTAGCGGATGGTCGCCCATTCTCACTCCAGATATCGTCAGCTTGGCTGAGACTACTTTCCGGGCGCGGTCGAGCGTTATGATCGCGCATCGTCTTCACCTTTGTGATTTTCTCGAAAAGCTTGTTCAGATCCTCATCCGGAAGGTTGTCAAGGGTGGGGTCCAGGCCCAATCGAGCGAAGGCCGCCTCCCTCTTGGCAAATGTCCAATCCACATCAGCAAGGTCAATTGAAGAGGCAGGCGAGTGGGGCTCAGTTGTTTTCTCAGCCTCGCTGGCATGCTGCTGAGCCAATTCAGCAGCGGATATGCTGACGGACAGGTTCGACTTTGCCAGAGCGCGGTCACGCTGTTTCCGGACTTCTTCGGGGTTGTTGAACCGGAAGACGTGGTGCTCCCCTACCAGATGTCAGTCAAGTTCAGCAGCAAGTCACTCGAGACTTACCAAGGATGATGCGGAAACCCGATCGTAGTTTGTACGTCTGCAAAGCGGATCAGCGTCTTCCCTGATTGAGATATGGTGAAGCTCGAACCTGTCCTGGAGTGATTTGCCGACCGTTCAAGAACTACATAACGTTTCTCAGCGGAGTGCACATGTGTCATCGAGGATTCAAAGCATACCGTGACACCATCAGGCATAGCATGTAAGGTCACTTTGCTGTCTATGCTCTCGAAGTAACAATGCTCCTCTCCGATACTCTCACCACTGAGTCGGATGGCTGCAGGCTTCTGACTGTTAAGGCGACCAATCTGCGAATGTAGTGTTCAGGAGACGTGGCTCATCAGTAGAATGGTCCCAACATACCACTGTCTTCCCAGGCTTCAGCTGATAGATCAAACACTCGCTCATGAGGGGATCTTAGGGATCGCCATTAGTATATACGGCATCTAGGTGGACATACATACCTTCGTTCTGTAAGATTCGTGAGGCGTCAGTGCGAAAGATGCGAAAATCGACGTGTTACGCACCAAATTGACAAGGTGAGGCATCTATGGATAGAATGAATAAATCCATTAGCAACACAGAGACTACGCGGCATGAATGCCCACACATACCCTCTTTGGTGTGTGCACACCGACGTTGTTCTTATCAATTGTAATACCAAGCTCTTCGAGAGCCTTCTCTCGCTCCTTCTGAACTTCCTGCGTTCGCTGCAGCTTGTCTTCCCAAGTTTCGTTAAGACTCTGCATCAGTTTCTCGCTCGTCTCCAATTGGTCTTGTAACTCGGCCTTCGTGACGGTCTTGAGCGTACCATCCTTCGCTTGATATGTGACCTTCTGCTGGGCAGCGGGAATGTTAGTATCAAAAACTGCCTCGCTGGAGCTTCCGGAGACACGGCCTGAAGACTTGTAAGCTCAGCCAGTCACCACCAGCTAAGAGATCTACCTCTGAGCATTTCCAGTTCTTCTTTGAGTTCCCGGACAAGCTTCGCGTTCGGATCCTCATTGACGACAGCCTTGTTCTTGATTTTCTTGGCTTGATCCGCATAACGCAGAGTACTAAGTGTCTCCTCGTACTGAACGTCGGCGGGGGAGATAGCTGCGATCATAGCGGTCTTCGAATTACCACCCAGACTGTCCTTCAACAGCCATGTCAAGACCTAGATAGGTTCCTTAGTATCAGCATGAGGAGTGTTATGTACCGCCACGCACGGAGTCTCGATAAGGGACGAACTCATCCGCTTTGCCCTTCTTCCCCTTCTTCCCCTCATTTGAACTCGCTGCGGCGAGGGAGGCGATAACCTTTCCGAGAGTAGTGAGTGACTTGTTAATGTTAGCACCTTCCTTCAGTCGCTGTCCAGTCGCTCCGGTGGAGTTAGCACGCTCGGAACCGGCCAAATCGACTAGACTATATGTCGCACGGTCAGCTTTGGGTATGCCACAGCGAGGCCCATCGACGCACTTAATGCGGGAAACCTTCTCAGTATCCATGTTTGTGTCCACATCATGCCGCTTCATGGTAAGGATGAGGGTGAAGACAGCATGCGACCGAGATGACCTGAGACACGAGTATGAATACCTAATGCAGACGACCTGATGAAACGGCTCACGTCTCGTTCATGTTCGTGGCAGCGACCGTTCGCGCCTTGTTGCCCTCGTCCATGAGCGTCATCATCTCGTCATAACTACTGACGGCAAGCTTGGACAAATCCTCGACGTAGGGACCCAAGCTTGGGTGCTCTCGGACCCTCAAATTCCCAGAGTTCTTCGGGTTCAGCAAATCCCGGACCTTCTCATTGTAGATCTACAAATCTTGTGGGCACTCTGGTTGATGTCACACGATTAGAGCACTCACTTCGATATATGATACCTCGACCGTGAAGTTTACGTTCGGGTCCGCCGCCTTCTTGTCATCCACTCGCGTGAACAACTCTGAACATGTGAGTGGGATGATACCCTTGTCCGCGCCATCTGGCCGCGAGCACACTGAACTGGCGCACATATGCATAAACAGAACCGGCACTTACATCCCATCATACTGTAAGCAATGTCAGGAAGAAGACCCGATCGTATAACCGTGTAACGTAACATACCTATATGATTTCCCAGAACCTGCATCCCTCGCGTAAGCAACCATCGCAACCAGTGTGCACATGCAACATACCAGTCTGTCCATCTAGACTGTATGTCAGAAACGTATCAAGCAACACGGTAACCAGAACGCACAAGCCATAATACACGCATTAAATCCCGCGAACCCGTGGTCTAGCAGCTCCTTCCCAAGATCATCGTACAGCGTCTGCTGAGAGCAATAGTTCGAGTCGTCCCGCGAGCCCGCAGACCAGTAGCTCTTGTCGAACGCGAAATTCATCGCCTTGCGCTCTGTCGAGCGGCCAGACGCGGCTTGTGCCCCCGCGCTGCCGGGCTCGGGCGGTTCGAGGATCGTCTGGCTGCCCTCCATGCGTACCAGGCACCTCGCGCCGCGAGCGATCTCTACTCGTTTGCGGCACGCAAGACGAGAGAGATATGATTGTGCAGGTCCAGTAAAGAAAGCCGCGTGAGTGCAAGGTCTCTTGTATGCATCAAGTTTTGGGACGCACCGCGCGAATTGAGAGGCCGACATCGCACGACGACCTTGATGTTACCGCCATGCTCAGCCATTCGCTCGTATGACCGGCTCTATCTCTATGGTTGGTAAACAGACGGAGATTATAGCGAGAGGAGGGGACGTGATGGGCTACAGGCAACCCTTGAGGATGAGTTCAAGCCAGAGACGCCCAATTTGGGTACACTCGGCGCTACACGACGCGTCCTCGTTGCAACCGATTTCTGGTCCTCGTGTTTCTCTGCCTCTTCCCGCTATTCTGCTGTCCGAGTCCACTTGCCTGTGACTTTGCTAGTGAACTCGATTCATTTGCAAGCACCACAGACAGTAACTCCACCAATTAGAGTGTCCACTACGCCGCTGGGCCGATTCAGAAGGCTGCGCCACAACTTTTCACTGCGTTCCGTACTTACCTTGGCGCTTCAGCCCGGTGGCGGTGCCAGCTACGAGTGCTGCGTGCCTTCCCTCGTGCACATTCATTTCCGTGCCGAATGGGACTATACCTACCATACGCATGCAATGATCGAACGGCCCATAAGAATAAACACTACCTCGTTGCAATGACGAGTCTTTCACTATGCACATATGCAGCCACGCCGCAATACCATGCATGACGCAACAGGTTATATACACTGGCGGCACTATCTTCCTAGGCCTATTATCAGCGCCAGCGCTGCAAGAACTCCACAAACTCCCCCGACATCTCACGAAACTGGCACAAAATCGCATCTCCTATGTTCAACGGCACAACGGACAACGAACCACAATTTGCACATGTCACAGTACGTATACGGACGACGCGGACGAGTCAAGTACAGACTAGGGTAACTACATACAATGCATAAAACGGTGTAGAATTCGAGTATCAGCTTATACACACGCTATCGATACATGATGTCTGTCCCAGAGTTCAGAGTGTACGCGCGCAAAGTGGCGACCCGACTGAGTTACGTCGGAGGTAAACAGGGTGTTGAGTCGGGGATCACCAGCTTGCAAGGACGTCGCAATCGAACTGTGCCAACCTTAAGTTGCGCGTGTATGGTACTGGACAGTCGATGCAGTCGTGACGCGCCAAGACTGCACGAGAGTGAGGATGAACGTCGTGTATGATTCGATGATTTGCGATAAAGGAACAGCCACGCGAGTCGAGGCCTGACAAGAGGAATACAACAGCCCAAGAGACGCACGTCGATGGGAAAGAAGACTGCGAATGCGGAAGATAACGACGGAGAGGGAGGGCGAGACATCGAGAGGAAGAAGTGGAGAGGAGGGGAGATCACGATGATTGACAGGCGAAGGTGAACGCGGTGGAGGAGGAAGTTGAGGGTATGTAGACCTAGTCTACCCGCATAGGGCTTCCCGGCACATCGACCAGATCCATGGGCCGCACAATCTTGCCGAGCGGACTACTCAAGTCTGCACCCGCACCCAAGCCCCGCTTATGTCTCCTCCCGAGCAGCGTCGCATTGTCCAAGTCCAGCTCAAACGGTTGCTGCCGGTTCCGTCCCCGATCTCTCGATCCCGCTCGACCATCGTAGTTATCCGCCACTGCGCGTTTCGCTGCTGCCTTCGCGCCCGCGCCGACACCTGCGACCGGCACTTGCTGCTGCCTCGCGCGACTCATAACGGTCGGTGGTTCATCCTCCTCCTCGTCACTCTCGTTGAGGTTTGTGAGGAACCCACGATTCGCGCCACCCTTTGCCGCACGTCTCCGCGCGCCTTCCTCCTCCATACGGTGTACTGCATACGTGATATCGAATGCCTCCTTGAGTTGGGCGAGCCCTGGTGAGCGGGCGGCGAGTGGATCGCCACCGCGTGCGGCTGCAAGCAAGGGCGAATCCAATGGCATGGCTGCATGGATGGGCGTTGGGAGGGGTGCGGGTGCTGGAGCAGCATGACACCATGGGTGTGCAAGGAACTCGTCGATCGTGTAGCGTTGTGCGGGATCGACGCAGAGCAGGTGGGTGATCAATTCCTTGGCTGAGTACGAAGAATTAGATTTGTGTACGATCAATGATGGGTCATGGCTGACCTAACGCGCTGATCGAGTCCCACCATGGACTGAGGAAGGTATAATGTCCCCTCGCCACTTTCTCCGTGAGCACGTTTATGCTCTCGTCATAGAATGGCGGAAAACCGCAGAGCAGGGTATACAATACGCATCCGAGTGCCCACATGTCCACGCTCTTGCTATACCTCTCGTCCTTCACGATCTCTGGCGCAGTGTACCCGACCGTTCCGCAAGGCGTCATCGTCTGCTCGTCCCAGACAACCTTGCTCAGGCCGAAATCTGCAATCTTCACACGGCCAATTCCGCCACTGCCAACACCTGGAACGAATTCGCCCTCGTCCTCTTTCTCCTCCTCGAACTGCTTTGGAGGTGGGTTCTTGCTGGGTACCACAGGGATCTGCTCAAACAACAGATTCTCTGGTTTGATATCACGGTGCACGACACCCCGTTCTTCGTGCAGGTACCGGATGCCCTGCGCCACCTGCAGAATCACATGTCGCGCGAGGTTCTCGCTGAAGTACGTTAACTTCACGATCTGGTGGAACAGCTCTCCACCCTCGAGCACTACAGCATGTCAGTGTCGTATATTTCGTAGCGGAACGTATCACATACGCTCGAGAACAAGGAAGTAGTGTTCTGGCGATTCGAAGAACGCGTAGAGCTTCACTATTGCTGGGTGATTAATTCCTCGCATAATCTGCACCTCTGTCACAACTCGTCAGCGTGCTGATCGAAAATAACGATCCACACCGGCACACACCTTTGAGAATGTTCGCGCGCTAGGTGAAGGGCGAACAACAGTCAGTGACCGATCAGGACCAGTTAAGTATTGAGCACCTCTGTTACCCGCGGTTTCTTTTTGAACTCGCGATTTAAGTGCTTATCACCAGCCTGCGGCGATGCGCGGGAGTGTGGCATAATAAATATAAAAACGAGACTTGGAGAAATGGAGACCAACCTGTGACGCATTGAGCTCGTATTTCCGGACTACCTTGACGGCGACTCGCTGGCCTGTACGCAAGTCAATGGCCTTGTAGACGTTCGAAAATGCGCCACTAGAAGTGAATTATCAACATTGAGCACGGAGATAGAAGTCCGAAGGGTGAACGGCGCGGTCGAGAGCAGTGTCACCTAGATCCATTTTGGCGGGGACGAGTAAGGGCACGACCGGGATAACCGGATCACAAAGACTGTGCACGGCATCCGCAGCACGCCAGTGGTGCAGCAAGGGACGGTGACGAGGTGGAGCCCGCGACGCGCCTGAGCAGCCCAAGCAAGGGATATAAGCGAGTGAGCGACAGAAACACTTACTCTCCCATTTTGTCAAGAAGCTGGTAGTTCTCGAGGCCTTTGTAGACGGGCATCTTTCCCTTGGCCTCACGTTCCTCCTGGACGATGGACTCAATCTGCTCTTTGAACTTTGTGTTGTCCTTCTGCTGCCGCTTCTCTTGCGGTTGCTGCTGAGGCGGTGGTTCGCGATGATGCGCGGCTACAGGCTCGCGCTGGTGTGGCTGATGCGTGGCTGCAGCGTGCTGTTGATGTGGTTGCGCGTAGGGGGCAGCCTCGTCGTGCTGGCGTACGGAATGGTGTTTGCCATGGCGGATGAGGTCTGTAAGAGAGCGCAGAGGGTGTGAGCGGGACATGAGGGTCACGAGAAGAGGAACTTGCTCTTGAAGGCATCGACGACGCCAGTTCCGGATGGCATATTTTGGTCTGGGAACCTTGCTGGGAACGGAGCGGATGGGAGGGCGAAGAAGAGATCTAGTGGGTGTATAAGCGAGACCTGCACATAGTTGAGGAGCGTCTGCGCACGCCCGGGGCTCTGTCACACCGCCGACGTCATATCCAGTCGTCGAACCCATCCCACCGCCTCCCACCTCGTCCCTGGCCTCCATCGTTCCCCGCGTCCAGCCGTCACTCTCGCCGAGGTCCAGCCACCTCGCCCTGTCTCCAAGATGCTACATTTGGCGGTCTCCGGGACCCTATCAAGGCCAGCCGCGCCCATGCGATGACGCGTAATAGAGAGCGCCCCATCTCGCGCAAAGGATGCACCTTGGCTGCACCCAATTGCCAGTAGCTTCCTCGCCACAGATGCTCGACTATAGCCAATCATCGCAGTCTCCGTGGAGTCCGTATCCAGCAACCTCCACTAACACCGTGTAGTATCCACGCTCGCTGCCTGGTCACACCCTCGTTCCCACCACAGACGTATCAGCCGAAGACCTAGCTGTTCTCGGCTTCTCTTACACGCAAACATGAGGTCCACCAGAGCCGTAAGTACTGACTGCCCCATTGAAGATTTCAAAAATGGTCCTCTTGGTACCTCAAGGAAAAATCTGACGCGCAATGTCGGAGCATTGAGCTCCTCGCTTACTGGGACTGGAGACACCTAAGCAAACCAATTGTCAACTGCCTGCTTCAGGAGACACTTCGCGGTAACCCAAGCAAGACGTACAACGAAGTCACGGTGTAATCAAGGTTAATCAACTTCATCGGGGTTAAGAAGACACCAACATTCCAAAAACAGAGGATGAATGAGGATGATGAAACAACAGTACTTGTCTCGAACCTCCTGGCTAGAGAGACTAATCAGCCACCCACGAATCTGCGATGTATTACTTTAGTAGGACCCTGCCCGAACTGCAGTAATCGCACGAAGCGATGAGAGTGGTGTTCGACGGCGGCGGTCTGAACTCGGCCACTGGGGCCGCGCAGGATCGACTATTCCGCGGGTTTCCATGTTCAAAGACATGCTGTCGGCCGACGCAGGCAGGACAAATTGTGCGTTTGGACGGCGCTGCCTCTGGGGCATTGCTGAAGACGCGGAGGCTACGACAGCTTCGTATGCGCCACCAGAGACCCAAGCGGAACGACAAGCAGAACTCTGTTCCTTCCTTCGAATGTCTTTCGAGTAGGGATTCAACGACCGCTGGGTATGAAATAAACAGTCGGAAGCGAGTGGCCCCTCGACATACTACCTCGCCCGGTATTCACGATACCAGAGGTTTGTGAGCTTCCGCCAATGCGACCTGTGCAAGAGCATGCTTTGGCTCTCACGAGTACGAGCACACCAACGGTACTCAGCCGTGCTCCCGTATGCATTCGATAATAGCCCTGAGCGTTTGCATTGAAGAAGACTCGAGGTCCGGGATGGCTTTCCATACAGGAACGGTTTTTGCTTCCAGTCCACTGAGCTGCTCCAAAGCCTGTCATGTCCGAAATGTCGCGCTTTATGTCTCTACACCTGTTGTCGCGGTAATTATGCATGTATGAACTCTAGCTGAAAGCCTGAATTTAGCCACCGCCACCGCCAACGAGCATTATTAGATTGTGGGTTTTGTAAAGAACTGAGAGTGGCATATAATTGTGATTCTATCTTCTCCGGCTCTAAGCAGACACTGACGATAAACACATCCCATACCGTCATGTCTTTCTCGCACTAAGCTGATGCGAGTCTTTCTCAGCACGTCGACGTCGAGTAAAGCCTACTGCTAGTGCTATTTGTGAACCCCGAGATTGTCGGGATGCACCACGTGCGCTTTATCGCTCTGGCCCAAGTTAAGGGTGTGCTTGTTGAACACCCTTCACCGCCCTATCACCTAGGGCTCGGCATCGAACGAATACGCTAACGCCGTAATTTCAACAGATTTCATACGATCACGGCGTTATCCCGTTTTCCGTGCTTGCCTAAAACAGAATACGATACGATACTAATACGAAATGGCCCGTTCACGGGCTGTATGTACGAGTAAATACGGCGTGTAAAGTCCACTTCGAGTTGGCATCCTGGCCTGATCATAACCACTCTAATGCCTGTTGCAGCCACTTATGTTCAAGTAAAGGTTATAGTAAGGATGCTAGATAGTCTTAGACACCACAACAAGATCTTGCACTTGGACTTCAGAAGTTAATGGTGTAGATTGGTAGTCTCTGGCTTCAAACTTGTGTGACAGCAAGAGACAGTGTGTTACAACCCAAGACAACACTTTCAACAGTGATGAGCTTGATCAAGATTTGACAGGCTCACTGGGGTTTGAATACAGAGATATACTGTTCATTATTGTCTAAATTGAAAACCCTTACTCTACCATGCCACTCACTCAAACATGGCAGTACTTGTAAGTGCCAGACTGAGTGCCAACTCTTCAATACTGTACTGAGTGATTGGATCCTATGTCCATTATATGCTTCAAAATTCACATGTGGTCCTGGTCCAAGTGTAACAAGATCACAGTTGGTCTTGTATTGGGTTTGATTCTTGTGCTTACCTAATGCAGCTAGTTAGTTGTATTGAGCCGAGGGTGATCAAGCTAATGATGTTCAGGTTGTTATCAAAGAAAAAATGATAATGTATTTCTAAGTAAAGGAGATAAAGCAGTTTGTACTCAAGTACGGCGCGTTGTGTTAGCAAAGTGTGTCTAGCCAGAATGCAAGCCTCCTTATATACTGCAAGGTGTCGACATAGACGCTGGCCAGGCGATGTTAGCAAGAACCATCGACACATCTCGCGCATTAATATTGGCACAAAGCTTCTATATTAAGCTATAGTAGACATACAGAATAGGCAAGTCAGATGTGGGCCAGAAAGTGAAAATAGTAACAATCATAGTAGTAAGCACATTGATAAAGTAGTTGACCCCTATGAGGAAGCGAAAACAGGCGTATATACGCGAATACGGTCGTTGGAAACAGTTGCTAAACGAACGATGCGTATTCCGAACAGGCCCTAAACGCGGCATCTAAACCGAATACGGGAACGGCCGTTTTAGTCCGTTTTACCCGTTTTGCGTTTAGACGCCGTTTATACGAAAACGACGCCGAGCCCTACTATCACCACAAATCCTTTGTTCTCTGTCACTTCCATCGACCTACCGCCAACTTGAGCAAGGCAATATGAGCGCCACAGCCTGGATGCCCTTCTCCGGGCGACACGCCGTCAGCATCGGCCCCTCGCTCGGCCGCGCGCTCAAAGCTCGTAGAGGCGACACCGCGCAACCAAAGAACAACAAGATCCCGGAGAGGGAGTTTTACTCTTTCAGATGTGAGTGTCGGCATCGCTTTGCCGACTGGATTCCACTTACGATCACGGCATGGGTGCGCCATAGACAACTTCAAGCCCGAGTCGGTGGACGCAACAAAGGTGGGCTCGATCGAGGTGCACCGAGGGCGCGACACGACCAATGTCACAGTAGAGAGAGCTAGCCAGCAGGTACGTCGTGTAATTTCCCTGGAATCGCACTTACCTTGCAATAACGTGGTTCACGATGAACAGCAAGGTGAAGGTCACATCTTCCGGGGCCAGGAGACGACCGCCAAGGAAGCTGACTGTGTATTGATCTACGACGAGGAGACGGGCGTGCGTCTTCGTCCGTCCTACGTCACACTATATTCTGATCTTACCCGTGCAGCGATACACGCTAGAGAAGCTCGACTCGTTCATAGCCCTTACATTCGATCGCAAGACGACCCATGACCCACGACCGGCTGTTTCACGTACGTTCCTTCGTCACACACGACAACAATCCGTGCTCATTATATACGACAGCGGCGGACACAGGACCAGGCACACCGCCCACTCCATCGCACGTAGCCAATACCCCCACCTCGCGCCCTGGCTCGTCCAAAGCTGCCAGGGCCGAGCCAAAGCCCATGGATGAAGTCGCCCAGCTCCTCGCGCATGAGCTTGGCTTCTCCACCGCCGAGGGCGAAGACGAGGACATTCCGCTCGCGGCCACGACGAAAGCGAAGAGCGCTTCCTTCACGAGGCCAGCCAAGACCAGACCCGCTCCTCTGAAGGCAATCCCGAGGAAGGAGGAGAGCGAGGAGAGCGAGGGCGAGATCTTGGAGGCGGTGGAAGCGGCATCCAAGGCGAGGCCCCGGGTGTCAGAGCATGCGCCCCCGCCACCTGCCATGCCGAAGCCTAAATTCGTGCAGCGTACAAGCGGGCCCCCACCGCCGCTCGCAGGTGCAGGTGCGATGGAGCTGCCTGCGCCGAAGCCACGCCCGCCCGCAATGGCGCAGGCCAAAACAGCAGAGCACACGAGCACGAACAAGAGACGGCACGCCCCAGACATGCACCAGGAGACACTCGAGGCCGGGCGCCCGTCGCAGCCCACGAACCCGAAGCGCGCCCGGCCCTCGCCGCCCCTGCCGTCCGCGAGGCAGAAAGAGGAGCGGGAGCAAGAGAAGGAGAAGGCGACCTTCTCGCTGGCGCTGCCGATGCCCTCCCCCGCGCCGAGACGGACGGAGCCGCCGACGTCGCTGTCCTTCCCCGGCTCCTTCGCGCCCGTCACGCTGCCCGGGGCGAGCTCCTCGGGTGCCGCGCGCGAGAAGCAGCAGCCACAACTGGCACCGGCGCTCGACTCCGACGAGGAGCGGGACGAGGTCCTGCCCTCCGTATCCACGTCCGCGTCCGTCGCCGCTCCGTCGCCGATGCGCGTCATCGAGATGGAGGAGATCGTGCCGACGTCCTCGCCCCGCCGCCCGTCGCCGCCTCCGCTGGACGAGAACGACGAGGACGCGGAAGGCGAGGACGACGAGGACGACGACATGGAGGAGGTGGTCATGGAGGACGCGCTCGCGGCGGAGATGGACGAGGAGCTGTTCGGCGGCACGGAGGGCACGGAGGGCGCAGAAGGTGCGGAGGGCGAGGACGAAGAGGACTTCCTGGCTGCAGCAGTGAGCCCCGTCGCGGAGAGGGCGGCATTGCCGAATGTGGGCGATGGCGGGGATGGCATATATGGGGATGAGGACGATTATTCCAGCAGCGAAGACAGCGACGATGATTGAGGTGGTGTCAACAAGTTGTACCGGTTAGGGTGTGGACCATGGAGGTGTATATCATGCGTGTACAAAGAAGACATATTGGAGCACATGTGGATATAGAGTATAGATACAGCCTGTGTAATATAAGGAAACTGGCTGGATGTTCGAATGCTGGGACGGGATTGTATAGGGTTACCTCATACCACAATCTTCATGCCGGAATACCAAACCCACGAGCCGATGAGCACAAGGCTTGCACAAGCCGGACCCAAGTCTAGTTGTAAGACTGTATACACCCACAACGTCGCCAGCGGTGGGCACTGTCAGGCGGTCAATGTCACAGAGGTCGCATGAGTGGGATGTGTGGTGAAACAACTTACTTGCCGCATGACAACCCGCCAGGACGCCATGTTCATGAGCCAGATAAGCCGCGGGCCGACCGCGAGAGAGATGAGGAAGAGCAAGAGTTGCATCTGACGGGTACACTTATAACGGTTTGCTGGTGAGATCGAGTTGTATCCTCAGCCCGAGCTTGGATAACATATGAAATATATACTCGCTGTAGAAGACGAACAGTGAGAGGACTTTCAGGGAGAAGGGATGTCAGACTAGCGTTGAGAATCAAGAACAGGAGAACATACTTGGGACCCCTGGGAGCATCCTATCTGCCAATGCTCCGTACGTCGGTCGTCGGCCATACTGCCAATGCACGAGGCTAGCACACGATACACCGCAACAATCAGACAGTCGGCCGCCCACCCAAGCATCCCGACACTCACATCTCCATCAACAGGAGCAGAAAAGACATCGGTATGACGAACAGCGTGGCGTTGAAGATCTCCTCAGCGAGCGGTAGCCCCTCCCTCTCCTCCTCAATCTTAGCCTGGGGTGCGGGGAACTTCTTCAGGATACCCGTCTCGTTGATGATTCGCCATTGCTCGTCCTCGCTCATCTCCAGGTTCTCTTCCTCTGGTCTGCGTTCCGGAATGTCGGGCGTCTTCGACCTGCCCTTGTCTTTCCTATTCCTGGCCATGATCGCTATGTGTGAAAGAAGGGACCGGCCGCAATGACCAAATCGCACTGTAAGAGTCGTGGTACAGAGTTAAGGCGCTCGATCGGGGACGCGAAGCACCTGCGATACTACGGCCACGTGACAATACAGAGTTGGAGACGCCCGCAAGCCACGCGCATCAATCCGACGCATACCCGGAAAGAAAGATGCAATAAATATAGCCACTGTGTTGTAAATACGTCGTAATGTTCGTCTCTGTCATCCGCACCCCATGTTGGCGTGCGATAGCGGAAAACCCATCACAGAAGGTAGCGGTAATCCGGGTTCAGGTCACCCATTTTCGTTTTCTCCTCCGCCGTGAGCGGCACGCCCTCGTCCGAGCGGCCTCTTCTCCTGTTCTCGTGGATGATTCCGAAGAAATAAATGACGTCTGCGATGATGGAGAGGCAGATGAACGCGATGCAGATGCTGTAGCCGCTGATGTATTTTGGCGCGTCTGTCGAGAGGAACGCGTACACGGCGATGATACCTCCAACTGCACACAAACAGGTCAGCGCCTGACAGAAGCAAGAACCCAACAGACGACGAGACGCACTATTCCCGAAGCCCACCTGCCACGCGGTGCCGACCGCACGCCGGCGATGCCCACCCAGGTTCGTATTGAACCAGCACACGATCATCGGCATCGCCGCGTACGTTCCCATGGCGCTCAAAAACAAAGCCCCATACTGTAGCTTCGCGTTGTCGTGCACCGCGAGCAAGATAATGAAGCCGACGAGGCTGATGGCGGTGGGGACGAGCACAAAGGCGAAACGGTGCCGGAGGGCGTCGGACGCCGCCGCAGTGATCATCGCAAGCGCGAAGGCACAGGCCCACGGCGGGACGGAGAGCAGCTGTGTGCGGATGTTGCTGTGCCCGAGACTTTGGATGATTGTAGGGGCAAAGTATGCTAGTAAACTGGTCAGTGGATACGCTGGAATACGTAGAGCAGGGAGGCATACCGTAGCCGTAGGCAGGGACGATGAGACCGAAGTACATAAATCCACCGACAATGATTTTGTCTAGTCAAGGCATCAGAACAAGACATATGTGAGATCTACCTTGCACCGTGACTTACAGTCCTTGAAGACGTCCAGAATAGAGCGCACAGTCAGTGGGTCATGTCTCCTCGACTGCCCGACATCGGCATGCAAGCGCGCCTTCACGAAATCCTTCTCCTCTGGTGTCAGCCATGAGGCCTCCTCCGGAAAGTCAGAGATGGTGAAGTATAGGATGAAGGCAATGACGCATGTCGCGGTACCCTCTATGAAGAGCGCGATGCGTCAGCTGTCGCTATGGACTAAGTGAGACATAGACTGACCTATGATGAAGATCCACCGCCACCCGTGGTAACCCCTCAAACCATCCATCTTGCCGATTGCGCTTGCCAGCAAACCACCAAAGCCGCCTGCCAAAGTAGTTGAAGAAAAGAAGAATGAATAACGTGTCTGTGCTTCCGCGCGCTGATACCACCTGAAGAGTGGTGAGAAGACGGTAAAGTCACCATGAGCAGACAGGCGTACATGGCAATCAGATAGAAACACGCTGGGAACATCCCGCTTTCTGCGAGGCCTGTTACAGATGTGAGCAAAGTGCATGGCGGTCAATCCTGAGCGAGCACGATTTACCTAGGAAGAACCGACAGGCGATAAGCCCACTGTAGTTTTGCACGAGGCCTTGGCAGATGGACACGAAACCGAACAAGAATATACATATTGACACTGGGGTTCTCAAGCATTAGTCTACCTTTGAGACAGTAGGCAGCAGCGGTGACGCACGCCACACGTGAGGCTTGAAATGTTTGAGCAACATATTCGACGGTATTTCGGCCAGGACATACGGTACGAAGCTACCAGCTACTGTCAGTCTACACTGTTCGCTATGACGCGACACACTTACAACACGACGAGGGCGTTGTTGTACTTGTTGCCCGTCAGCTTCAAGTCCGTCTTCAGCCCGAACAGCGCGGCATTCGAGATATTCACGCTAAAGTGCGAGCCCAAATCAGCACACGCCAGACACAGACACAGGGATGGACACGCACCGATCGAGGAAAGCGAGAAGGTAGAGGATGCAGAGCGTGGGGACGACACGGATGTCGATCTTGCGAAGGACCTTCTTCTCGTTGATGTTCGGGAAGTGGGTCCTGTAGTCCGTGTCCAGACCCGTGTCAGACGTCGAAGACGAGTACCCCGCCTTTTCTACATTTCCACTGATGTCCTGCGCGGACTCGCCATCCGAGCTTTTCACTGGCGCGGGTCACTGTCAGCTGGCAAGCGGCGACATGCAGGAACCACTCACGGTGTCCTGCACTCATCCTGGGAGAGTGGGCTTGGACAATATGGCTCCGGACGGGGAGGCGGGTACACGCGCTGGGGGGTTAATATAGTGGACTACGAGCCAGTTCCAGGCGACAGACGCTGACTCGCCAATCTGACACTCGCAGGCATCTCCACTATGTGTCTCCACTATATGCAGTTAATAGCATTCCCTCCAACCAACTCAAGCGGGCTGATCGCGCGCCCGTCATTGGCTCTCGCGCCGCGTGCACCCGCCCAATCAGTGAACCACAGCCACACTTCTCCCACGCGAATATTCTCCTCCGTGCATGTTTCTGGTACAACATTGCACCTGGACCAGAGAAACACGCCCTCGGGAACTCGGCTGCTGCCTACGCCCCATATTCGTCCGCACCGCACCGCAGCATTGTATCCACGCATGACCTGCGTTGCGGACGCGTATCCAGAATGTAATATTCGCTCAGAAAAAGATGAAATACAGTGAAGCCACAGTCCCGGTATTCCGCGCTGTCTTCCATGGTTCAATACTTCTACCTCGCGACCGGGAGTTTGTGGCAAGCGAGGATCAAGTAAAACAGGCATCTTGAAAGCTCATGTTGTCTTTCACAGATCAGCGTGAGCACGGTTCAACCGCTAGTCCTGTCCTCCTGTGATGCGAATGTATACCCCGAGGCCTCCAGCAAGCACCCTCGGGATGGACGATAGTGTTGCTGCCTCAAGTTGAAGGAGACATCAACATGTGGATGGGTATCATGACGGCATCAGACATCGAAGCACTAAGATGTTCTCAAGTGGAGGCTTTAAGGAATCCACAGGACGAAAGCGCCTCCTCAGTCCGTCGCAAGAATTTCGCCGCACGCGGCCACTAGGATCCAAAGTGGTATAGTGTCACATCCATGCTGCAGCGCTGACAAGATACGCACCCTACTTCGCTATCCATTCGTATCAGGCGCGCCGCTCGGGTCCGCATCCTTGGGCCCCAGGCCGTCTGGACGCTCGGTATCGGGCTCACTCGGTGCATAGTCCGCAAAACGGACCGCCCGCGAATTGTCGTCTTCTGGTGTGCCCTCGTCCATAGGCGTCTCCTCAACGATTCCGTCAATGTCCATGCCGTCGATCATTTTCCCGTCTGTTATTACCAACAGAGGATTAGTCCTGCTATGCTGTGATGACGCCCAGCGGGAGTAGCCGCTCACCATTCCGGCGATCCTCTTGCAAGATGTTTTTGACGGAATTGCGAATATTGATTGTGAAGGCTGGATCCGACAGCGACCGGACATCACCCACCGCTCGTTCGATCAACGGATATCTGTAAAGTAAATCATACGATCCCACGTTCGTTATGTAGGGTCACAGTACTCCATACCTGTCTAGCTCCTGCATGAGCTCTCTCGACATCATGGCCTCCGGCATGTAGTTCAACCTCTGGTCCGACGCGAACTTCTGCCTGACAATGTCTTCCACTCGGCTCATGAGTGTATCCATGCCATCCTGCAAGCGTACAAAGACTGTGGTGAGGATGAAAACCTCTACGAGGCACATGAATGCGTACACTTGCACGGAATTGAGCGAGCAACTCCCGTCGTAGACGGTCAAACTCGCCAGACCTCTTGAACCTGTCGATCTAGCTCTGAACATTCGTGAAGAACGGAGCCGAGAATCTGTGCACGCACTCCTCAGCAAGCTGATTTGGGTTGTCGATGGGCATAACGGCTCAGCGCTGCCTGCTCATTGAGTGAAGCCTTTGTGGACAGAACGGTTGGGTAAGAGCTAAACGAGCGCGCATCTTTGACACGCGCGCTAGTTGTCGATCGTGATCTCACGACTTCGATCGCATTTCCGAGTCTTAGTCTCACTTTCACTATCCCCAACAACCACAGCGACGACGAAGGCGATGTCCGCAGAGTCAGAGTTCCCGCCGTTGAAGAACGATTTGCTCCTGCGTGCCGCGCGAGGTACAGTCTCCTGCTCATGCGGCTCTCCATCTCCAAGACACCTCCCTCACAGGAGAACAGACAGAGCGTGCGCCCGTATGGGTCATGCGACAAGCAGGGCGGTACCTGCCTGGTGCGTATCTTCTACACACCGCACGTACAACCCGCTGATACCGCCCGCAGAGTTCCGCGAGGTCCGCGCGCAGCACGGCTTCTTCGAGGTCTGCCGCACGCCGGCGCTCGCGACCGAGGTCACCCTCCAGCCCATCCGGCGGTACGCAGGTCTGCTCGACGCGGCCATTATCTTCAGCGACATCCTCGTCGTGCCCCAGGCGATGGGCATGGTCGTCGAGATGAATCCAGGTCCCTACTTCCCCGAGCCCCTCGCCGTGCCCGCGGACGTCAGCCGGCTGCGCGCGACCGTGGACGTGCAGAAGGAGCTCGGCTACGTCTTCGAGGCAATCGCCATGGCACGGAAGGAGCTCAAGGGCGAGGTGCCGCTGATCGGGTTCTGCGGCGCGCCGTGGACGCTGTTCTCGTACATGGTCGAGGGCGAGACGAGCAGGAGCTACACGAAGGCGAAGACGTGGCTGTTCAAGTACCCGGAAGAGAGCAAGGCGCTGTTCATGCGCATCGCCGACGTCTGCGTCGACTTCTTGGTCGGGCAGATCAAGGCTGGGGCTCAGGTGCGTCCCGCGCTTTTTCTGGGCCCGCACGTTTACACACCCAGCGCCCGCTGAAAGCTCGTGCAAGTATTCGATTCCTGGGCAGGCGAGCTCGCCCCGCACCACTTCCGCGAATACGCGCTCCCTTCCTTGAGACACATCGCGTCATCCGTGCGCTCTAAACTCGAGGCGCAGAGCATCCCCACCGTGCCGATGACCCTCTTTGCCAAGGGCGCGAACACCCTTCTGGCTGAGCTCGCTGAGCACGCAGGCTACGACGTGATGGGCATCGACTGGTGTCTTGACCCTGCAGACGCGCGCGAGACTGTCGGCAGCCTCGTTGCTCTCCAAGGGAACCTGGACCCGAATGTCCTGTACGGGGGACACCAGGCGATTGAGCGGGAGGTGAAAAGGATGTGCGAGAGATTCAGGGACGGGAGACCGCCAAAGGCGTGGATCGCCAACCTCGGTCATGGTATCACACCTGGTGTGGACCCGGAGGACATGCGCTTCTTCCTCGAATGTGTCCATAAATATTCAAAAGCGTAGGCCTCTATCTGGCCGACTTCCTCCTAAATGGTGACTGGGACAGTGCTCGATCCGTAACAGACAGATCACGAAACGACGTGTAGCCCGAGTTGAAAATGCATGTATTGCATGTGTAAGGTCGCTTAGATGACATGTACATTGGCTGATCGTCGTGAGTCGGAAGGTGGATGAGAGTGTGCGTGTATGTGTGACAAAGGACAGGGGGGATTGCTATGCAGACGATGCTATGTGCGACTTGGTGATAATAACAAGGAGTGGAATCCAACAGACCGGGATTGTATAGTGGATATAGCGATAGATATAGACACTGACAGACAGGATGGTGCAACTAATCCTTCGGTTATATACTTGCTTGATCAGAGTTCAGAGTTGAGGCCCAGCCTGAATCACAAATCGGTACACAAGAAAAAATTGATATGGGCTCTTCACGCAACGACGTCCACAGAGCTGAAGCTGCTCCGCCGCCGGCGGACCGGCCTCAGGTTGGGTCGGCCCTCTTTCGACACCACAGCCGCGGCGTTCGTCGTCATCCACGCGCCTGCAGTCTTCGCGGCCGCAAGGGCCATGGCGGGGATCTGGGTGACCGACGCCGTCGCGGTATGATGCCCGCGCTTCGCCACGAGCGTCGGCAGCCGCGAGGGCACAGGCGAGGGCGGGTTCCGCAGCTTCCGCGTCGTCGGCGTCGTCGGCGCGCCCGTAGCCTCCTTCCCGCCGTCCTTCTGTGCGACCGTCCCGCGTACGCTCGTCCCGTTCGCGAGCCTCGGGATCTTGTTTGGCGCCTGTCCGTTCGTCTTGACGCTCTTCGCCAGCGCCGTCGTCGCCGCGCCGGTCTTCCGCGCGGCCGCAGTCCCCGCCGTCGAGCGGGTGACACGCGTGGGTCGCTGCTCCGACGCAGTCCCGCGCACACCCGCAGGGCGCGCACTCTGTGGTTTCGTTTTCCGCCGCGCGGGAGGCGCGATGCCGAGGGCGGGGAGGACATCGTCCTCCTCGTCCGCGTCCGAGTCCTCGGCAAGCCGCTTCGCCAGAGGTGTCTTGCGTGGCTGCGCTGGCGGTGCGATCTCCCGTGCTTGTGCTTGCGCGCGGGCGACATGCCTGCTGGGTGTGACTGGGGGTACTGGGGCTGTGGTGGACGCCGCGATAGGCCCATCGCTCAGCTCCATCCAGTCGTCTGCTGGCGGTGTTGCCGGTGCAACAATCGGCACGATGGCCGCGGCGGGCGCGGCCTGATTTCGCCTCACCTCGTCGTATGCAGACCATTTGCACCATTCTAGTTGCTTGAGGTACATGTACTGCTGTTGCGGCCCAACGACGCAGCCTGGCCGTGCTATCCGCATGAAGGCGATAGCCTCCGATGCTGTGAAGCCGTATTTCCAAATGAGATAGGCGCCTACCAATGTGCCTGTACGACCAAGACCTGCTTTACACTGATGGTGGGGTGAAGTGAGGTCTACCAGACGTAGAATACTGAAAGACTTACGTGCACGGCCACGACCCCGCCTGCTTCCACCACCTCGTCTGACATATCGATGAACTTCCTTACAATCTCATCAGTTGGGTTCGTTCCGTCGTCAAAGTACAGCTCCTGGTGGTTCATCCCACGATCCAGGAAGTGTTGCCTGTCGTATAGCGGGTTGTTTAGCCGTACCACCAACCTCACGCTCGACTTCTCGAAATAGTCCAGACAGTTCAAGAATGTGGTGGGTAGCTTCCGCTGCAAAGCAAGATCTCGCGATGTCGATTTCGCTGGGGATGTCGGATCAGGGATCTCGCTTTCTGCCCTCTCCTTCTCTTTCCTGATCCACACAGGATCCACGGGTGACGCGAAAGCGATGAAGTTTGGCGTTAGCCAGTTCCAATCCCCATTCTCCACCTTCTCGTAGTACTCATATTCCTCAACGTTGAAGTCGTTCATATCGCAGAGCCCGTTTTGCATTGCCTTGTAGACGCCCCAGAGGCAGTCTTGGATACTGAGGTTAAAATCCGACCGACCCCTACCAGCGTCCCGGAACGGCATGAATTCGATTTCTGCGATTGGATGGAATGCCTCCCATGGTGGCCGTTGCTGGACAATCATCTGAGGGGCAGGTCGTGTGAGAGTAACAAGCACTCTGGGGCCAAGCCACTTACGACATAGAGGGCCATGAGCAGCGCCGCGTTGGCCTTCCTACGCGCATCGCTCGAGGAGTAAAGCACGAGACGGTGTGAAGAGAGCGATTCGTCCTGCGATGCATGTATGAGCCCAAGCCCTGGTGGCACTGTAGGTGTACGTACCTGTAGAAGTTCGTGAATAAGGATACACGCCTTGTAGACCATCGCGAGGTTTAGCGGGCCCCAATCTTGGAAGAAGGATAGATACAACAATTGGTCGTCTATCGTGAAGTAGTAATACTTCGCATCATCATCGGGGGTGACAGAGGTAGGTCCAAGGGGCGTTCCGCGTATCCGGGGTGCATAATCAGGGCAACTTGCCGCACGGTTGAGAACTTCCGGTCTAGATGGAGGGTTGGAGAACGACGTGAAGTAGAGCCTGCTCGACGCGGTTCAATTTCAAAGCGCTCATGGCCGCGCTGGCAAGAGGGTAGATATACACACCTTCCACCAAAGTGGCAGAGAGGGTCGCACGCTGGACCCATCGCGAAGAGTCGAATTGACTAGATCAGTGACGAAGAACGAGCGTGGTGGAGGTCGCGGCGGAGAGTTAGGAGCAGGTCCGCCCACGTCCCCGCTTGCAGGAGACCGTTCCATACCACGTGACCGACATGTGGCGTCCTTGAGGTTTGACGCGCGCCACACCCGTGATCGTGGCGGCCCCAGTGTTCCCGCTTCAAGACCGCCAGTGAGCGACGTCTGGGATCCATTCGACGCGGAGACCGCGATAATCTATGATTTTATCGCAAGTTATGTGGAGTCGTGTACTGAGGACAGGGATGTTGGTCTGGATTGGAATAGCGCACGGACGCGGGTTCCGCGAAGACGCGCCCAGGTGCCATTCCTACCTGCGCATGGGACTTCCAGCCCGACGCACACTACTAAATGGGCGTCCTCGCATGCGACCTCCGCGACCTCCCGCTTCGCCACGCCCCCAAAAGCAGAGCACTGCTCGTCTCCCTAGCGCGATTCTCGTTCGAGACCGCGGTCAGCGAGACACCCGGCACGTGGCTGTGGCGCGCGTTGGAGGCGCGTTTGTCATTTGTGGTTTACGCGTCAACGGACACACCCCTGTGTTCCCTCCCTCGCCGCTCTCCCCCTGCCCCCTCCACGCCGGACGTCGCTGAACACTATCATAACGATTACCACCACCATCAAAGAGTACCCCCCACTGCACGACACCCAAGATGCCCGAGAATCAGATATTTAAGGTACGCCCCTTCGCCGCGTAAGGTCATCTTTTCATGACGACTCCTGACTACAGATAACACAGGCCACCTACAGTGGTATCCCGGTTTTTGAAATGTAAGTCGTCACTGACGCGTTCTACGCGCTGTCTCTCACCGGGATTCGTCAAGGATGACCAAGGGTGTTGCCGTGATGCGGCGGCGCGCCGACTCCTGGCTCAACGCGACACAGATCCTCAAAGTAGCGGGTTTCGATAAACCACAAAGAACACGGATCCTTGAGCGTGAGGTGCAGAAAGGAGAACATGAGAAGGTTCAAGGGGGATACGGGAAGTACCAAGGTGTGTCGACGCCGTTAAGCTCGGGCCACCGCCCTGCCATCTCATGTTGCTTCGTTATAGGCACATGGATTCCTATCGAGCGAGGCCTCGAGCTTGCGAGAGCCTACAATTGCGAACATTTCCTCCGACCGATAATCGACTTCCATCCAGAAGCGAAAAGCCCGCCTCTGGCTCCCAAACACCTTGCGACCGCGAGCGAACCCAAGCCCAGTTCCCGCAGAGGCGATGGTGGCGGTTCTACTATGAGCACACGCTCATCGAGGAAGAAGGAGAAAGAGGGAGATGCCTCTGACATTGAGACGATGTCCGCTCGCGGCTCCGAGGACGGCACCATGACTCCCGATCCGTCGGAGGCATCATCGAGTTCTCGGACCCCTTCTCCTATTAGTCCGGGACCTTTGGCCCTTCGCTCGAATGGCGCTAATGAGGAGTATCAATCGCCGTCAGTCAACCCGCGGAAGCGGAAGCACCGCGCACACGAGGGCGAAGACGAAGAGACGCAGGAGAACGGGGAGCATGACCCGTCCGCATACGGTGACCAGATTCTCGAGTACTTCATCTCAGACACCAACCAAATACCTGAGATCCTTGTGTCGCCTCCCGGCGATTTCGACGCTGACATGGCTATTGACGACGATGGCCATACGGCTCTCCATTGGGCGGCGGCCATGGGCCGCATCCGCATAGTCAAGCTGCTCATTAGTGCAGGTGCAGACATATTCAAGGTGAACAAGGCAGGGCAAACAGCGCTCATGCGGAGCGTGATGTTCGCGAACAATTACGATGTGCGTAAGTTCCCGGAACTATACGAGCTCCTGCACCGGTCGACTTTGAACATCGACAATGCGAACCGGACGATATTCCACCATGTTGTTGATGTTGCAATGACGAAGGGGAAGACGCACGCTGCGCGGTATTACATGGAAACAGTCCTAGCGCGTCTAGCTGACTATCCAAAGGAGTTGGCGGACATCATCAACTTTCAAGACGAGGAGGGCGAGACCGCGCTCACGATGGCTGCGCGGTGTCGAAGTAAGCGGCTCGTCAAACTACTCATTGACAGTGGCGCAGACCCGAAGGTCGCCAATCGCGACGGCAAGACGGCAGAGGACTACATTTTGGAGGACGAGCGGTTTCGGTCATCACCCATTCTTCCGTCGCGCACGATGGCAATGTCGTTCCGCAACTCTGCGGCTGGGTTCCCACCACCCGGCGCATCGCAATATTATTCCTTCGGCCCTTCACATGGCGATCGGCCGCCATTACACTACTCCGCGACCGGGCAGAAAGCGGCTAGTCGTTGTGTCAATGATGTCACAATGATGCTCGACAGCCTTGCTGCCGCGTTCGACCAGGAGCTGCGAGAAAAGGAGCGCGACCTCACGCAGGCGAATGCACTCCTTGGGAACATCCAAGCGGAGATCCTCGAGAGCCAGCGCGCGGTAGGTCATCTGAAGGTGCAGTCACAGGCACTCCCGCAGGGGAAGCAGCAGCTCGCGACGCTGGAGGAGGAACTGCGCACCACGATGGGGAAACGGTACCGGGTCGGGTGGGAGAAATGGTCGAAGGACGAGGAGGAGCGCGAGAAGGCGGTCCGAGACGCGCATGGCGGGGAATTGCCAGCGGACCAGGACGTCCTGGACCTGCTCGCGCTCCACTCGGTGTCGACGGACCCAGATGCGGTCCGCATGGAGTGCGAGAGACTAAGAGAGGAGCTTGCGGTGCATAAAAAGAGGAGGCTTGATAAGTTTGAGGAGCTCGTGAAGTTCCAGGCGGAGGCAGGTACCTGGGGACATATGGCGGAGTATCGTCGTTTGATCGGTGCAGGCTGTGGAGGAGTGCCACCTAGTGAGGTGGATAATGTGCTGGGTGTGTTGCTCGAGGTACGTGGTGGCGTTGGCGCGAGTTATTTTTTGTACTGAAGATATGTTGCAGACTCTGGAGTCGGAAGAACCAAGTTCGTCATCGGCAGCTTGGAGTGGCAGCGTCCGACCACCAGCGCAGAGTTAGTACGTGACTGTAGCATTAGAGTGTTCTAATTGCTATCTTCGGGTTGTCGTATCTATTTGTGTTTTGTGCTTGTAAAGGTAATCGTCATGTCGCATTGCAACCGTCGTGTCTCACTTAGTGTACTGGAGGAGTCCCAGCTACAGGCCTTGAATTGGAATGCGCCAAGCGATCAATATCTTGAGGAAGTGGCGAATGCCGCGCTCCGCTGGACCGTTGATGATGATGATGATGATGAACTCTACATTTATAGGCATACGAGTGCGTGCTTAGAATAGGTTGCATTATCCTGGAGGTCACGTCTATTACCACGATCGGAGGCAACTGACTTCTATCAAAGCCTATCGCGGGAGCGGGAGCGCGATGTTCTACATATACATAGATTGACTCGGACTCAGCATCGAGTATCATCGACTCGACGATCCTCATTCCCAACCATCACTGACTTTACCCATGGTGCGTTGGGCACCAGGTACGATACCGGAGCCTCCGGCATCCAAACTAAGCTCCATGCAAGTCGCCATGCATCTGAAGAAGAATCCTGAGCGATTTCACGAAATAACTGTCCGTTCACTTTGACATCCACAACACAGTACATCAAATTGATTGGTTGTATTTATGGTCTTGTCACGGTGCAGGCCATGTTGCGGGAGTTAGCCCGGGAGCACCTTGACGTGACAAAGCTGCTCAAGGAGCAAGATCCGAGGGCCTTTGCTATCGTCTCCCAAAAGGTGCGCAGACTGCACGGACTGATACTCGCTGCATCACCGGGGAAGTTTGACATGTGCATTAGGCGAGACAACACCGAATGATGAAGTTTTATATCGATGCCTGGCCCATCAGGCAATACATCAAGAGATGGCTTTCAAATCATATTCACCGCGCGCATAAGAAACGACAGGCTGGTGCTGTCACGGGCCGGTGTTCGAACAAGATCTGTTCAATTGGGGTACGTTGAGTTCACCAATTCTGGGTGTGCCACTATGTGTAAATTAAATGTCATACCAGAATGACGGTCCAATATCATCCACGACAGTCTCGACCACTTCATCAGCTTCCTACCATGCTGTCTCAAAACTCGGTACAAGAGCAAAGAGTGTGGGCACACTTCCTATGTGCACTCCTACTGTACTGATATCATACTGTCAGTCTCAACTCTCGCTTCCCATGCCGAGTGCACAAAGGGCTGAGTTACAAGCACCGCCCAACACCCCCACACAGGACACATCAATCTCTCTGCTACCATTTGCCTCATATTTGCGGTCCTGCACACCATCTCTCGCCCATCTGGTCGAAGTGTTTCATTCGGCAGGCATCAAGAATGAGAGGGATTTGATGCGAGTGGCATTGTTAAGTGACAGATACCAGGATGAGTTGCTCAGGGAGCGGATGCAGTTGTCAGACCTAGAGATTATGGAGGTCCAGACAGTCTTGGATAACATGCTGGAGGAGGCAGACTAGTTCCCACTGATGGTACAGCTTCAATCCTGATGTGTATTCATTGATATCCGTACCACTCCGCCATTGTTATAACCAGACTATTCTTTTGTATTCGAGTTCTTTCCAATGTCTGTTCCTTCCCCGCAGATTCCTCTGAGTCGGAGGGCCCAGACACGCCAGTAACACTTGTCATTCAATCGGCTTTGCAGTTCATGTGGCATACCAAGGGTACATCGACACGCAGAGTTGTGGATGGCTGAAGAATATAACGATCAGTGCTTACGACTGCCAGTGGCCACAGCGCGACGAGTCCAGGTAAAGTCGGGATCTGGCCTGCCGGATCTAGCTGCTAGTCTTGATCGGATGCACGTGCTTCTAAGTGTGGGTGTGGCGGCGGCCGTGGTTCCGTCGGAAGAGCCTTGGACTGCAAGTGAAAGTCGCCATGGCTCGTTCTCGGAGTCGAGTGTCGCCGAGTTCCATGCCATATTTCACTCACTCTAAACTTACTTATATATGCCCTGCAAAAGCCATTGAACTCCGAACCATCCAACTTTGCCTATGTCTTCTCGCTCATCTGACACGGTCGCTGTAGAACCAGACAAGAACAAGGTCCGCGGTAGTGCGATGAATGGGGAGAAGGCACCGGGACGGCAGCAGACCTTGCTCCCTGAGCCTAACATAAATACCGACGGCACGGCAACGCCGTCTACTGCATTGACCGTCGCAGCGTCAAGCGAAAAGTATGAAGTCACTCTGGGACCCGAGGACGACCCAAAGAACTTCAACAACTTGCGGAAGTGGTTTATCATCTTGCTCATCTGCAATGCGAGCCTGTGTGCGACCTTTGCGTCGTCCGTAGTGCGTCATAGATTGATTTGTCACGGCTAGGGAGCTTAGGTTCCATACTCGTCTCAGGCTGCGTTCACGGAAGCAGGACTTGCCCGAGACCTGCACACAGTACACGAGGTCACCATATTGAGCATCAGCTTGTACGTAGAGGGACTATGTGAGTAGACTCTCCTCATCCTCACCATGCCGTCCATGCCATTTACCCGCGCTCTATAGCCTTGGGACCTTTATTAGTAGGCCCGCTCTCTGAGGTTTACGGACGCAACAATGTCTATCGTGTATCGTACTTTCTGTTCTGGGTCTTCACTTGGCCCGTCGCTTTTCCGCCAGACATCGAGACGTTCCTCGTGTTTCGGTTCCTCACCGGCTTCTCGAGCTCGGCTTTTCTGAGCGTTGCAGGCGGGAGCGTCAGTGATTTGTTCGATAACCGTACCGTGGCAACGTGAGCCAACGTCTCTAAACACGCCCCAGGATTCTGACTGCGGGAATAGACCCATGGGGGTGTACACGCTATCACCTTTTTTTGGTCCAATAGTAGGGCCATTGGTCTCCGGCTTCATTTGTCAAGTACGTACTGTGAAGTCTCTGGAATACATTGAAACATATGAACTCTCTTAGAATACAGATTGGCGTTGGGCATATCGTGTCTGTCTCATCTACGAGTTTGTAACTTTGAGCAGTCTTCTCCTGGTACCTTCAACTTCACTGGATGATATCGCCAATGTTCTGACCAGCGTCTAGTTTGTGCCGGAGACATTTGTGCCTGTCTTGTTAAAGAGGAAAGCCGCCAGGTCGGGTTCTTGTATTCAAGAGTCAACCATCGTCGCTGATCGCCATTGGCACAGGCTACGCAGGGAGACTGGCGATGATCAATACTGGGCACCACTTGACCACCGGGAAGGCTCCCTTCTGCATTCCATCACGATGAGCTGCTACACCCCATTCAGTGAGTCGCTAGCTCTTATTCTCCGAGTTATATCATCATGCGCCATAGGGCTCCTGCTTCAGGATAGAATGGCACTATTATTGAACACCTGGTACGTGGAAATCAGCCATTGGATCCCGTGGTCGGTTTGATTGTATTCAATTTTAGGAATGCTCTTATCCTGGGCATTCTCTATCTTACCTTCGAAGCATTCCCCGTGATCTTCGAGACTGTACATGGATTCAACTACCAGGACACAGGTCTGGCCTTCCTTGGGATGGGCGTCGGGATGATAGGTGCGCTCTGCACCCAAGGGCTCTGGAATCGGTGAGCGCCTCTCGCTAGCGCATCTACTGAATGTAGCAATTGTCTCATCCTATCTTTTTCTCAGATATCACCGCAGTGTCGCGGCCAGGAATGGTGGGAAACTGCCGCCGGAGACACGGCTCGTCATGGGCATGGTCGGCGGCGTCCTTGCGCCCGTCGGGCTCTTCTGGCTCGCGTTCACCACATATAAAAGCGTGCCCTGGATCATCCCCATCATCGGCTCTGCGCCATTCGGGGCGGCGGTCTACTACATCTTCACATCGACGTTCACCTATCTCGTCACGGCGTACCGACCGATTGCCGCCAGTGCGATGGCGAGCAACACCGCGCTGAGGTGCAGCTTTGCGGCGGCGTTTCCGCTGTTTGCGCAGCAGATGTACAACAGGCTGGGGACAGTCGGAGCTACTGCGCTGTTGGCGGGGTTGACGACTGTCATGGCCCCATTACCGTGAGCATCGTGTTCGCTTTGAATGGCCCCGTTCGTGATGGACTGACCGATGTGTGGTGCAGGTTCATCTACTACAAGATCGGGGCGAGAATGAGGGCGAAGTCGAAGTTCGCTGTGACTGATTGATCAAAACTGGGCACAGCATCCCCCCTTTTACTATCGCATTTGGTTATGTCGGGACGATTTAGAACAGTCTGCGATTTCTATTAGAGCTAGATTCAGATGAACTCACATATATTGGAAGGAGCATCACTACTTGCCACGCTAGCTGCTGCTGGTGTTTCTTGATCTCATGTAGGTACCGTCACTCCGTTACAATGGGACTGTCTTGGATAGTACCAGTGCTATAGTACATAAGTGCCCTCAGAATATGCGGGAGGTCCCGGAGACCGTCGGGCCCGCGGAGCGCCCGGAGACCAGAGTGCCCTGCAAGCATGAGCTCGTCATTGACAACTTCAACCACAACTCACCACTAGCCATGCCCCTCCTCGGTCATGCTACTCCCGTCATCCGCCAGAGCCTCGCGCGCACAGCGGTTAAGGTCAAGACCCCAGCACGCTTTTCGCACGACCACCACGGCCCTGAAGAAGTGCGTCTCGCCTGCTTTCCACACCTCGTCTTCGCCGTACTGACGATGGCTCACCAATGATGGTTTGGGACTTCCTTTTGATGTTGCAGACCGTACCTTTCAACTTCAGGTCGAGGCTGTTCGGTGCGAAGGTCGTGGTGTACCTCGCCACTGGGTTTGGTCTACCCTTCTTCGCTGCGTGGTACCAGCTGTACGTGCTTCCTTCCTTCTCTCCTGTGCATTATATCCGAGAGGCGACATTGACTAAGATTTACAGGAAGAAGGCTGGCGGTTCTGCATGATTGTGATGTATTCACACCGCGGTCACGGGGGTCTGCAGGAAATAGAGGCCTGGGCAATCTGAATAGAGGAACCTATATCTGCATTAATCGTTGTGCGCTCTCCGTTACAATGCGTCTCCCAGAAGCGGTCAACAGAATATAAGCAATTATACATGGATAGCTAGATCGAGAAAAAATCATGTCACTGAGCGGCCTCTCACTCGTAGCCCAAGTCAGCCTTCTGAGTCTTCTTCACTTTTTTGCTCTGCTGGTTAGCCCGGCAGTCGCATGTACGTGACAGGAAGTCAGGATCTCCATCCAAAGCATCCAGCGCACACATTGCTGCCATACGTGATGTGGACGCTATATTGCTATCCTCTGCACTCGCCAGGATAACATCATGCACTATGACTATGGAGATGGACTGTGAGCCTTAGCCATTCATCTAGGAACTCAACAAACCTTCACAGCGTCTTGGCCTCATATCCTCCTCCTTCAGCATCCTGTGCTGTTGGCATCCATAGGAGTGCAGCAAATCAAACAGAGTCGTTGTCGGGTGCAAGGAGAGGGTCTGCATCCTGATGTGACGGTCATAGAATGGTCTCAGAACACTGTCAAAGAACTTGAGCACTGCCGTGTCGGAAAACTCTTCGGAGATATAGAGACCACCGATAGTCGACTCGACAATGTCAGAGAGGACCTGCCATAGCTCTTGTGAGTTGCTGCCATGCGGTGTGCATTCTGACTGACCTTTGGTGGATTGATCTCCAGCCAATACTGACCGGGAAGCCGTTCGCCCAGCTCGGCTGCATCGTCTTCGCCTTCCTTCGCCTTCTCAATCTTGTCCGCGTACGCACTTATCGCCGCACCGACTTCCGGCGATGCATGTCTGAAATATTGATACAAGCCAGCGTCTACGCAAAATGCGCCCAGCGTGCTGTTAGATATCATTGCAATCTGAAGGTGCGATGAGCGCAGTATCCGACAGGTACAGCGAGTCCGAACGTACTTTGATCAGAGTGAGGCCACCTGGTGCCAAGGCGGGGTGGCTCTCAAAAACGTAACGAGCGACAACTGAAAAGGTGGCAGCAATGAGTAGGCTTCTTGCGAGTGTGACACATCCACGCACAGAAATCGAGGATAGCATCTCCAACGAACTCCAGGCGCTCATAGCCGGTGTACCCAGGCCCGTGGACGGATGAGTGCGTCTACCCATATATCAACGGGGTGATATTTGTCACGGTTTGATTGGGCCCTCACCAACGCTTGGGCGAGAACGTCGCGATTCTTAATATCACAGCCAACGATGGACTCCAGGGCCTTCACGTCCACAAGCGGCACGAAATTTCTTGGTGCAAGTGGCGTCCGGTCGAACACACGTACAAAATCCGACCACTGGTTGACGAGCGGCATGTCGATGTTCAGTGTCTTCATGACGTTCAGTGCGACGTGCGATCCACCACTCAGATATGCGGCACCTATAATAGCCTCAACAACATCGGCCACAGTCTGCTCGCGGCTGAGAAACTGTCTACTCGGCAGCTGAGCAGTGCAGCTCACCTTGTCGCCTACCCACTGGAAGTCTTGCTCGTCCTTCTGCTTCTGCTTTTTGCTGCGCTTTGCAGGCTGTTGCATCGTCAATGTGACCTGACTCATTTGAGATTTGTAGGTAGGCTCACTTGCGAGTCCTCATCACCTACTGCCGAAGTCATTGCGGGACTCGTAGCGGGGATGGGCGGCTCGTTCGCTGCCGTCTGTGACAGCAGAGGCTCCCACACCTTCGCTATGAATGGCTTGCTCTGGATGTATGGAGGCAAACCAAGCTCGGTGGCGCCCGCGAGAAGCGTTCTGTTCGTGATGATCTCCTGGCGAGCGGTATGTAGCTCGCCCTCTCCAACGGCTGGCATCGTAACGAAAACATATATCGATGCGACATACTTCAAAAATGCATCGCCTGCGCATAACCAAGAGACAATTAGTATGTCCTACCATTACTGAATGGCTTGACGTCGTACCAAGGAACTCTAGGCGCTCGTAGTCGCATTCCATGAGCGCTGCTGGTGCGGTAACGGCTGAAAGAAGATGGTTCTCAAGAATAGCGTCCTGGAAGAATCTCGAATTCAGTTCTTTAGTTGTGAGGAGGTCATCGATCCTGCGCAGAACCGACGGCAGAATGAGCATGGTTCGTAGGACGCTGTCATAGGGCGTCAATGCCATCGGCTACGGATATGACGCGAGCATAGAACCTAGCAGGTATTGTCAGTTTTTGGCAAAGTTCTGGGATGAGGTCTGCGAGGCGACACCTTCAGACTGCACGGTGTATTGAAAAGACATGCCTATACTCACATTTCGCAGGGGACTTCGATGTCATTGTTCCCGACTTCGACGTTGGGTTCAGGTGATTAGTCATGTTCGGGACGACCTCGACCTCGACCATAGGCTGCGTGTTGTCTTTAAGACCCTGGAAATCCTTTATGCGCGCCCTGCAGTACTCTACGAAGTTTTCGAAGTCGGCCTCGCGCTGGCAAGTCTGGATTAGTCATCTGCACTTGATACACAAAATACATTGGCACGTACTGGGCTGTCCTCGGCCTTGCTCAACGGTGTCATATCACGTCTGACCTTTGTCACAAAGTAACGGTTGGTGAACTCGACCTTGCGGTCCTGAACGACAGCGTCTTTGGCAAATTTATCCTTGAAGGTGCTCCCCTCTGGTACCATTGGAGCAATGAAGTTGTCCGCCGCGAGCTGTACCTCGTCCCACGGGATATGGCCGTCCACCTGCACCTCAGCTGGGGATGCCTGTTGTGCCATGCTAAATCCATCGCCTAGAGGAGCAACAAGGTACGGTAGGCTGTCGCCCGTGCAGCTGAATGGTCTGTTCGTGATAATACGGCAGATGCGGACTGTATAGCCGTGCAGGGCGGTTAGCTGCTCTTCGTTATAGTCCAGACACGCCGTCCTCTGAAAACGAACAGGCGCCGATGTCCCTGAAGAGAATACGGCGAAGTTTGAAAGTTCTGGGAACGGATCTCTAGTGAGGATCACAACGGGTGAATGGAATACACCATGCAGATCTCCAACTGAGACAACCAGCGTGTAGAGGCGCCCGGCGCGCGAAGGCAAAGGAGATATGTTGTTCCAGAACCTGGGCCGCTTCTTTTGATAGCGAAAAACTCCTGCGGCAGCGACTGCGGCCTTCTTTTCGGGTTCTGTTTCCGGGGGTGGGGGAGGCGGCCGCGGTATATCGACTTCGGTAACGGTTAGCAGCTTAGCTCCGAGGTAAAGTTCGACGCGTGAGTATGTCTTAGGGAGCTTCTCGCCGCCTTTGGGAGCCATTACCACTGCAGAGATGCGCGGCCGCGAGTGCGTGTCCGCTGCGCGACAGAATCGACCGAGCTCGGCAATGGCGTCCGAGAAGGACAACGGATCGCCGACAACAATGGACTGGATTTCGCTCATGACGAGAGTTCGACACCGTAGCGAGTCCAGCAGACACTATAACCACGTCAACCCCCAAGTAGCTGGTGTTCGGAAAAAGAAAGGCCCACCTCGACGGACACGACCGCCAAATCGCTCTCTGCGAGGCGAGTCCATTCGAACTGGGGTGGACTGATGCCTTGGGCCATAGATGCAGTGTACGTCCCGACGCTGGCGAAGTCACCAGAACGCACGTAGTCTGCAACAGTCCGCCCAACGATCTCATCATCTCTGTGGGCGAGTCTCGTCAGATAGACTCAAGTAAGGATGTACAATGAACCAAACTAACAGTAAGACGAGCAAACAAAGGCGACGATGGGCAGAGCTTTGTAACATAAGGCGTCTTTTCCCTTCGATATTCTGGTTCAACAAGCTCTTGAGAATCTTGTCATGGAAATCCGGGTCGTCAGCAACTGCGATAACTGACGATACGTGAGTAGTATCTTGGGCCAAGAATGTCATGGACCTACTATTCCGTATGGTGGCTTGTTCGAGGACCATCCGAAGGTCTGCGACGTTGGACTGCTTCGGCGCATTCTCCCCGCTTTTGATCTCAGTTTGTCTCGCGGCTGCATTCGTCTTCCGCTTCTTTGTGGGAGGTCCGGGCACATCGTTAGAGAAGGAATATAGCGAGTCCACGGGACGAATACGAGTGTTTGAAGTACTGCCAGACTGGGGACCGGGATCCATACCGCCTGGAGGGACTTATCGTGCTGAGCGACGTAAATGTATGAGTGGCTCAGTACTGCGGGTGTCTTGCGATGCTTTGTGACGCCAATATCTGTGAGTGAGCCACAGAGTCTTGGGTGGCAGCCTTTCAAATATACAATGCGATATTTGGCTACGAGTGTAGAAGGACAGACAACAATAAGAGGAGAGAGGGGGCCTCGGGCTGCGAAGAGAGACGGCAGAACGAGACACCCTGCGAACTTCAAACAACTGACGCGGATACCAAGAAAGGCATGGCCAGATCTTGATCTCTGAGCGAGCGCCCGCGCCACAATAGTCAGTGCGGTCACTCGCTACGGTAGCGACCACAGCGCGCTATATCTTATTATCTGGCCTGAGGTCGCCTCTCTCGGAGGCGCAAGCACCGCTAATGGACCCTCATAAGCACTTACTATGCTTAACAACGCTCATATCATCCGGCAGCTCACTCGCCATCTCCAGGACACGTCAGAATCGTCGGAGTCTGCGATGTTGTCAGTACTAATGAGAGAACACATACGCCCCGAGCCCTGCATGCTCGCCCGTCTGCCCACTAGCGGTGAGTAAACATCTCATCTCTTGCTACATTCGCATAGACCTGTTGAAAGCGTTCATGGAGCGTGAGGCGGAGTCCCTGGCGCCGAGGGCCATCATCAAGCAGCTGAGACGTTCACCAAGCCCTTCCCCACCGAGCTCAGTCGACGAGACACAAAGGGGCGCACCGACATCGCCACGGCTTAGCCCAGTCTCTGAAGATGAAACCCCGCCAAGGGCAAGGACAATGAGTATCACTTCCGTGCTGTCCTCGATCTCCATGCCATCTCCCAAGTTATCCGTAAGAGGACGGCCAGGGGCACAACCGAAGGGATGGAAGGAGCCAGAGGTATGTATGTTTCTTAAGGGTTTAGATGAGCCGTGGTTTGATCTATTGATTTTGCCTTGCAGTCCTTCGAGATTTTCCGCGCTGTCGAGAAGAAAGATATCATGTTCCTCATGGAAGTCCGGGACAAAGCCTTCCACCTCCTCCTGCGCAAGAACGGGGACGCTACACCTCTCCTACACGCCATGCGTATAGGCAAGTCACACCAGGACGTCGCCATCGTCCTCCTTGGCGCCTTCTCCCGCTACATCAACAGCCTCACCGACGACGACTTCAACTTGCCTAGTACGAAAACGCTGTTGAGGGCGCTGCGGGTGAACCTGAGGGCCGCAATTGACTTTGGGCTGCAGACGCAGCAAAGCGACTTGATCGCGAGCTTCTTGCAGACGCTGATCATGAGCGAAGGTGAGAGCTGGGTCGTCGCACAGGTGGGGAATGTCGCTGCTGTGTTGAGAGCCGGAACGGGGCAAAAACCGGTGAAGACTGCAGAGGATGCGGTGCGGGACTTCGCCACAAGTAGACTTGGACGCGCGGGGATGATTGCGAGCTTTGAGGACTATGTGGCGAATGCTACTGCAGACTCAGTCATGATGGCCGCATGGTCCTGCGCGCTCGCAGCCGGTGTAGAGGGTGAGCCAATACCTGTGCGTCTCTCCCTTCCCTATCTCAGAGACATCTCTTATGACTGTTGTTGGTCGTCGTCAGACATGGTATTTCGCGCGGGATGATCGCGTCTTCAGAGTGTTCGTAGAACGAGTCGACCAGCACAAGGGGGACATCAACCGCCATTGTGGCAAGCGACTACGGTGGCAGCTGAGAGTGCTGCGGAAAGCGATGGATGGGAGAGCAACGAGCTGGCATGTGAGCACTTCATGTCAAGACTTCCGTCCTTGTTTGGCAGCTCATCTTGCCCTGCAGCAAAAAGTGCAGGTATTGGCAGAGGAGTTCGACAACAGTGAAGACGTACGATATCATCATTCCCAGACATTAGGTTCTTAGTTTCCTGGTCTTTGTTCCATCATGCATCCTTTTGTCCTTGGTTCACCGGATTGCTCTCTGCTTCTACTTTCTTATCGTCTTGCATACCAGCTACAGCATCACACATTCTGTAGCCTGGCTCCCAGGCCCGGATGCAAGATGTGTAGAAGCCAGTCCCTCAGGTGAGTATTGTCGTCTCTCTGGACCCTCGATCTTGGTCGACGCCCTACGGGATGTCCCTGCTCGAACAAGGTGCTATCTGGGTGAAGTTCACACCCCGACGATGGCCTATTGTCTATCGAGCAAAGATTTACCCACCCTTACGGGGTGAAAGCACTCGCACTTTCTGCCCTCGACTGGCTACTAGCGGCGACGAGCGAGGAAAGTGCTGTGCCGTCGTGTTCGTACAAGGTGCCCCCCAGGTACGAGATTGAGTCTGGGAAGGCGTATTCTCGAGCATACATAAATGCATACGTACATCCATACATAGCGGTGTATCATTTAGTATGAAGACATACTATGCCATGTGCCTGTTTCCCCTGCCTTGCTTTTTCGCCTCTCACAGTCTAAGGCGCACACCAGAAGGGAGACGTGTCCATCTAATGCTCAATCAATGCCCTGACTATAGATTATAGTGATGCACTGCAGACGTGACAAATTCGAGACTGAAATCAGTCTGAAACTGCTGCCAAGATAGGCGTCAACCCCTGCATGATGTGCATGT
Source organism: Fomitopsis pulvina (assembly GCA_964035675.1). Taxonomy (NCBI): domain Eukaryota; kingdom Fungi; phylum Basidiomycota; class Agaricomycetes; order Polyporales; family Fomitopsidaceae; genus Fomitopsis; species Fomitopsis pulvina. The sequence goes on from OZ037959.1 coordinate 997,705, forward strand.
CCGGACTGCAATCGTTGGTAAAAAAAAAAAACATTGAAGGGTGACGAGGCCAAATCAGCTTTTCATCCAAATGCGCGAATAAAACGCGATATATTACCGTAAAATAGTCAGATGAACCGCACAGAGCAGTACTTTTGCACGCTTAGTATCACACCCGTCCCTCTGCGACCGCAGAGCCAGGAAGGACTTGGTTCGGCGCCGGTGACAGGACGAGGTCACGCAGTTGCCGTTTGCGCCTCTCCTCCTTCTTCATCTTCTTCTGACTCTTCCGTGCAAGCCTTGCCTCATCGCCCCGGTTCTTCCAGCGGCGTTTCATTTCAGCCTTACGCTCCTCCGCGAGGTGCTGGCGCCACTTAAATGTCGCCTCCGCTTGGGCGTCCGACCGCTTCCGGCTGTCAAGGTTCTTCATCTCCTCGTCGACGAACTTCTTCAATAGCGAGCGCTTGTATAACTGGTAGGCCTGCCACCTAGCCTGCTTCTTCGCGCGGGAATGTGGGTTAGAGAGTTCTTTGGAGAGGAAAACCTCGACGGGCTGTGAAGGGTCGTAGTTGTCATCCCCCGATCTGCGCACCGCCTTGATGTACTCCTGCTCGGAGGGACCCTGCGGTGGAGAAACGCTATGATGGGCGTAGACGGGGAAGACGGGAGGCCTATACGTGACTTGCATCACCACATCCTCCCGCGTGTCATAGAGGGTAGCTGTAGTTGCTTCTGTTAGTCTATGACCAGGAACTGCGTGGCTGCTACGCACGCTCTGCGTATCGGGGCCTTGGTACCTTAGGCCACGGGATGGATACATGGTCTGACTCGCCCTGCGCGAGGTGTGGTAGTCGGGGTACAGTTGCAGTAGCGTACCGGTCCCAACTCCACCGGTTTCCCCCCCAATGTACATTTGACATTCCAACGCGCAGCGCAAACACACTTTTATGTCATTCGGAAGTGAGTAAGATGGCGTGCACACGAAAGAACAACCTACGGCTCAAGCCGGGGAGACGTTGTGTCGCCCACCGGAGGGAACTCGTACTTCCCAACGAACAGCTGGCACATATGATACGGTGCAGTCTTGCTTCTGGGACTGTTCACCTCAGAAGACTGTTCGTAGCGCAGATGAGAGGAATGGTCAGCCACCCCATTATTAGACAGTACATGTTCGGAGAACGCACCTTGTCCATCTCCGTTTTGAGCATGACGCGGTTACTCAACCGATTAATCATGTGAACTTGGTAGACTGTGCCCTCCCTATCATTGAGCAAACGGACCTGGTCCCCGGGCACGATGTTCCAATACTTGATGCGGTCATTGGTGCGCACACACTTCACGACGGGATCACGGCGCAAAATAGCCCACTGCCAGTATCGTGGAATAGGAAGCAGATGTCTAAAGTCCTTGCAAAAGGACAACCTCGTCCAGGCCTGCATCGCCTGGAGTTTCGTCCATCCTCTGGGCATACTTGTGGAAGGCGCGCTGACGGTCGCAGAGCAGACGGACTTCGAGAATGTAGAGACGCCCATCAAACGGAGTATCGATTACGTAATATCTAGGATACTAGTAATAGTCTAACGCCGCTCTATCATTTCAGTGGCAAGTCGCCACCTTGTTGGTATCTTCGTTATTGACCCAACATGTCTGACATGGAAAAGGAAGAAATGATGCGTATCCTTGAAGCACATGGTCAGCAATTGCTTGGAGCTTTCTCCTCTCCATTATTTTTGGGCAAACGGAAGGATACATCACTGGAAACCCCGCGAAAGTCTAAAAGACAGCGGACTCAGAATGAATCTGAAGAAGAGTGGTCTGGTATCGCATCGAGCGGGGCCGAGGAGGACGGCGAGGAATCGGAACATTCAGGTACATGTATGCATACAACAGACTTTCACACATCCAGTTTACACTATTTGAACAGAAGACGAGCCGTTGCATACACGCGAATCTGCACCACAAGCTAGAGTAGTCGTGTTCTCCGAAAATCATCAGATGCCCTCTAAAACTAGCAAGATTCAGATGAAAGCCTTCATGGTAGGAGCCTACCGTATTGCCCAACAGCCACGAATCCTCAAATAGCTTTACAGTCTTCGAAAGTCACGAAAGTAACTCACGATGTTCGAGAACGGCTCGAAAAAGAGGGAGAGGGATCTGATGACGGAGAGGAGCTGTAAGTCTCACTCGCGAAACGCGACAATGCGCTTTACTAATAATGTGGATATTCAGGACGAACGCGCGCAACGATGCCCTCTTGCACCACCTCGTACACACTCGCATCCTCTCTGGGTCCCTGGACCCGTCATTAGATTTGAAACCCGCACAGCGCAAGAAGGCGCTCGCCGGGCGTGTCCTTGAAGCTGCGGGGAAGGCACAGTTAGGCAAGGGGGAGAGTGCAGTTCGCCTTGCCGAGCGCAACAAAGCGGCCAAACGCGTACGGGAAGGGATGGCAGCAAAACAACAGGAACGCCATGCACAGCAACTCGAAGAGGTGAATTTCGATCACGACCTGGTTCTCTTCCCTTCTTTTCCTGACATAGATACGATAGACCAAGCAGCTCGGCAATTATAACCCTGCATTGAAAAAGTTGTATGAGGCATCTTCTCAAGGACAGAGGAGAAAGAGGGAGAAGGGACTGAAGATGGGTGTCGGTTCATTCAAAGGTGGTGTCCTAAAACTGAGCAAGGGCGAGATCAACTCTGTGGTGGGAAATGGTGGCAGAGGTGGCAGGGGACCAAGAAAAAGAGGAGGCAAGCGATAGCTGCGGTGCGATAGTCTCCTGTTATTCATCCTTATTTTACGTAGACAGTATCAAATACATCGCAGCAACATAGAAAGAGTAGCTTATAAATACTCCAAGGTAGCAACGATGTCAAGTTCATCCTAATGCTCGGCAGAACGGGTTCTCAACACACCCTCTGCGCTCACCAGCCCCTGTCGTACTCCCGTACACGACGGGATCCGTAGCTACCAGAGCCCGCACTATCCGCGAGTTAAGAGTTAGTATACTCCTTGAAATGTATGTGTGGGAGTAATACCTCGATCTTCCACGCCTGTAATCGTCGTCGCGGTAATTATCGTATTCGACCAAGGGCGGAGGCCCGTAAGAACCGTATGCATCCGCTCTCAGGGAAGGGTCGTAATAATCACCGCGACGGCTTCCGCTGTAGTTTGAATAGGTCCTTTGAACTGGACGCCCTCTTCACTCATTGCGTCAATTGTTGTACCACATTGAGGGAGGAAGCACGACTCACCCCAGGACATAGCTCTCGTTCGGGTCGATGAACGTCACGCCTGATCCAGGGGGCCGATACTCGTAGGAGCCATTGCGACTGGCAAGATCATGTCAACAGCCGCCAGGTAAGAGATCGTAGAGGCGCTGTCCTTACCGGTACGAGGGCCGACCATCGGTGTACCCATCGTAGCTGCGTGATGGATGCGATCTATACGACGAGGCATATCCCCTGTCGTAATCGCCATCGTACATCCTATCGTAGTATTCACGACGAGAGGAGCGGCTCCGGTGATAGCCTTGTACGCCTCCCAGATACTGAACGTTGACGTTTGCACCGTACGGTCCAGGAGAGACATGGCCGTCCGAAGACCCAACACTGGAAGCCAAAGTATAAGCCGCTATAGACTAAAGACCCTATCGAACTCACCGGCAGATTTCACGCCCGAACTCATCTTCAACGATGACAGGTCGAGAGGGCAATGGCCTATAGTATCCGCTGAAGTCTCCGACACTGTTGGCGGCGATGATCAGCTCAGATCGTGCCTAACCATCGGAGCAGGTGCCCCGGTCAGGGAATCGTCCTTACCGAGTGATTTCTTGGCCATACTCGTCCTCAAAGATGACAGGAGCACCCCCAGGTACGATATAGTATGTGTCCTTTTCGCCGTACCGTCCTCGCTGCACGACAACCACCACAGGCGGATATTCCTCCTGACCTGGATGGTGTTCCCAGTACACCGGACCGCTGGTGACCTTTGGCGACGCGAGGCAGAGCAAATCATTAGCTTCTCCAACGATATGAAGGACCGCGCGCACTCACCACCTCAAACATATCTCGTTCCTTGCTAGCTCGAGGCAGACTCTCTGGATCGCGATGGGAGCGATGATGTCTGTGCTTCGAGCTCGAGGGCCTCATAACGTCGACATCGGGCCGAATGCCCTCCACGCTTCCGTTCGAGTCGTCGACGATCACGGGCTCGTGTCTCGCCTCATGTACTGTCTTCATCTGCATCGGACCGGCTGCGTGCATTGACATGGGGGGCATCCTCGGCGTACCACGCACAGGAGTGGTGGGGTCGATCATCACCGTCGGTGTGGCCGCACTATAGGTTCCGTGATCAGCGAAGGCGTCCTGGAGCCGCCCCAGGCCGTTCATATCCGTGAACGAACTCTCCCGTTGCACTATGGGCACGGGGCTCTGCGGCCGCGAAGGGATGTTCACATAAGATTCCGTGTCATCTGAATTTGCATATTGCGGGACTCGGGCTGGGCGATCGTACATGTCGTAGTTTGGTTGGTGCGAGCGCGAGATGGTGCGCTGAAAGCCCTATATATCCCGATGAATGCTCAGGCGACATGGCTGCAGGCGAATTTACGTACTGGCACCTCCCCTTCGCCGTAGTAGGCCTACGCTCCAACGCGGCATGCCTATTAAAGGAACATCCACAAGAAGTGAACGAAAAAACTCACCCTGCCCCCTGTCCTCGTACTCGAGGTCTTTGTGTGCGAACTCGAATTGGAGCTCCTCGAGAGCATCTTGCGCCAAGCGGGTCTTTCCTGCTGCTGGGCTTCATAATCATAATCATATCCATCGTAGCCATAGCCATGTTCGGGATGGCCATAATAAGGGTCATACTCGTCGTAGCCAGCGACGGGCTCCTTCGAGGAGCGGCCAAGATGGGGAAACAAGCGAGGCATGCTGAACAAGCAAGCAGATAAAGCGAAGAAAAGGGGTCGTCGAAGTTGATGAATCAATCCGTGGAGAACGCACCCATCAACAGTCGACCGCTGCTGAGGCTGAGCGATGCTGTCAAATCGCCAGTGGAAAGTGGTACAGGTTGACTGCAATTCACTGCCAGACCTTAAGCCAAGGTGCGTGGAAAGAACGTTTCATATAGCCGAAAGGCGAGGTAAACATGCGGGAACCGTGCTTCCGCAGCAGCACGGTTGACGATGGAGTCACACAGTTCCAGAATGCATACCACTGTGCAGCGGCATAACGGACATGGGTTAGGATCGAACCTAGACATGTTGTTCGAGGATGGAACGTATCTGAAGAGCACCGGTCCTGAATCTCGAAGAACGGATCAAGTTGATAGAAGAGTAATATCTCGCGACGTCAACGCGGACAAAGAAGAGGGTGCACAATGCACGTACCAGTACTGTTCCAGAGAGGCCGAGGGTTACAACGCACCAATCGCGTTGCACTAATCACAGTATTTGAACGCTCCCCATTCTTTACATGCTCTTCCGTTAATGGCATTTCACTCAAGAGTGAGTTTGACCAATAGGATGAATGTTACACCTATGCAGCGAAGCGTCAGACCCAGATATTTCTGATACAAATGAAAGAACATACTATATCGCTATGCTACAACTTGTATTCGAGCCAGACCTATCGTAGATGTCCCACTTGTGCAAGCGCTAGAGCAACTTTCGATATAGCATCCGCAGTCTGCGCTATTAGCGTCGGCTCTATAACCGGCCCGCTGGAAAGCATTTCCAATCGCGAGGACAGTGCGTGTAATGAGCCTTCAAGAGTTTGTATCACCGCTTGTACATCCAAAGACGGGGGAGGCTGGACACAAGGCAGTTCAGACACAAGGCAGCCACGTGGACCTCAGCGCACTTACAAGGTTGATAAAAGGTGATGGCCGCATGGCCATATTGGATGATGACTAGTGCCCGCCATATTTCGTCAGCTGCATGTGTAGAAACATGTACAGGGTAACGAACCGGCTGAGCATCCAGCCGTGTCACTGCCTTTCCGTCTTGACGCGCTGTGGCCGTCGACTGGTGCTCTTGGGGTCGGGAATCAGGGACGAGCTGAGGTGCAGGCTGAGGCTGAGGAAGAAGCGTGACGCGTTCTCCATTGCCATTAGGCTGTGTAGTTTGCACGGGCACCAAATGAGTGCCAAAAGGCCTTTCCTCGTCGACATAGACCGTCCCACAAATCACACATTCCTGGACATATAAATCACATGAATACTTCCATATTGTATGAGTGTATGAGCGCTCACTTTTCGAGGATCTTTCTCACCACCCGCCTTCGGCGGACGTACGAGCGGGATACCATAACAATGGCGATTTGGACACTCGTCTGCCAGCATCGCCCAGCCCCTTAACATGCGTCGGCCGATTTCAGCAGACGCGGTGTCAGACTGTTGACGCCGCCGTAATATCTCTTCCATATCTGCCGCAGGAGCAAAAATCGGGGAGCTCGGTACGTTAGACACTTCGGTAGGCGGTGTCGAGGTGCGCGAAGGGATCATGCTTGATGCACTGCTGACTGAAGACCTCTTGTCGAGTTGGCCGGACTGTATACGTGCAGGTTGACTCGGAGACACATGCACCGACGTAGGTAAACCAGAACGACTTGAGGATGGACCAGACGTTGGCGGGGTGAAGTCAGAACTACAGTTTGCGCAGAAATACACGCTCGGTCCTGAAGGTGAGCGCATAAGCGGGACATTAGAGCATTTCGAGCAAATCTTGTCCGTCAGGACCTAATCAAGGTTTAGTCGCTGTGCTCTCTGTGAGTCAGCGGCTCTCAGTGACTTACCCAGCCTTTCAGCATATACTCCCCGAGCTTTCCTGAAACGTCAGACACAGTGCTCATTCCGGTCCGCTTAAATTGCCAGCGGAGAAGTCTCAGTGTAGGCGTCGAGGCTGAGAGTAGCAAATCCGCAGTTCAGTTGACGAGTTGAAACTTGAAAGGTCGTCGTGGCGTAAATCGAGATTGCCATACTTCATTAAATCACGTCTCCGAGCGAATTCCGACGATCTGTAAATCACGAGATTCGAGGAATACAGAGGTTCTTCTCACTCCCCGTAGGTACTCAGGTAGTGTGTTCGGAAAACCCCAGACATCATTGAATATCATTCTCAATAGTAGGGAGGTAAGGGCAGTAAGGAGAAAGGGGTGTGTTTAGTGGCAGCACTGTAACCCTGAGTATTCAAGAGGAATGACTGTCTTCCTCTCCGTCATACGAAGGCTCATATACTAAACTCCACATGCCCATTGCACTTATGAGCTTAGTCTGTAATACCCAGTATGCGCCATATTCATTTGAGATCGCGACACTGTTCTCGCGACCTGTGCGTTCGTTGTGAGTAGATACAGGGAATGCAGCATAAGCCAGCACAACACATCTTGCGGGATTGAGATTCGATATCTGATACTGCAGCTGGGTGTATCCAAGATGTACCGTGGAAGTCAACATGTTACAGACAACCTCGCAGAGCGGCGTTCTCGCGCGCACAAGAGTGATTGCCTGACTCGAGCCCGCGTATCTGGTTTGTGAATATTGATTAAATAGTACCAGGAAAGCCGTTCAGCGAACCTACACCAGTACTACGATGGTAGCTAAATACAGCAGGACGTGGCAAGGGCGACAGTCACATTCACCTTCGAGCTTGAAGGGAATAAACCTCTTGAGGGTTTGACGGTATTTGCTTCCTTCGGCCGTACCGCCCATTACGATTTTCCATTGCACGCCTACTGGGGACGTGATGGCTGATGTCGAGCACTTGAAGAGCCTCTTGGCTGTACACCCCAATTTCCCAAAGAAAGTGAGTCGACTGGCATTTCCCCGACAACCTCGCCTCATCCGTTGGACCAGGGAATCAATTTCCTGGACATCTTCCCCATCCTGCGGGATCCACTTGCCTTCGAGTCCCTCATCACCCACTTCGTGCACCACCTCAACTCCCAGACCATCCCGAAGTCGTCCTCGAGAAAGATCGATGTCGTCGTGGGGCTTGATGCGCGGGGGTTCCTCCTGGGTCCGATCATTGCGATGAGGTTATGCGCAGCCTTTGTTCCGGTGAGGAAGAAAGGCAAACTGCCTGGTGCGTGCGTTACGGCAACGTATGAGAAGGAGTATGGCCCCGTGAGTGTATACCAGGTAGCATGATTGCACATGTTGACCGTATCGGCTCAAGGACTCATTTGAGATGCAAGAAGAAGGCATCAGGGCAGGTCAGAATGTCGTCGTTGTGGACGACCTCATTGCAACTGGTACGTATAAATGCTACTCTGCTCCGCTGCGTCTCATCATCGTGATAGGCGGGTCCGCGAAGGCAGCAGGCGAGCTCGTGAAGAAGCTCGGCGGCAAGGTCCTCGAGTACATTTTCGTGATCGAGCTGACCTTCCTCAAAGGTGCTCAACAACTGGACGCACCCGTCTACTCCATGGTCCAGGCTGACGATTGATCGATGAGACCTTTAATGTCACTCAAGGGGGAGTCGGCGCGAAGCAATCAAACCAAGAGTCTTGTATTAACTAGCGGGTGCCCGTTAACATATAGCATGCGGTTAGTATCCCTAGATGTGTCACTGCCCTTCTTCTCTGCAGTGGGCGTCGGCTCCAACGCTGGTTGCGCCTCCTGCGCCTCAGGCCCAACTGCTACCAGTACCTGTCCGAGTCCTCTTTCCTCAGCATCGTCCAGCATAGCCTGCACTGCCTTCCCCACGGTCCACTTGAGCACTACAATGACTGCATCCTGGATGAGGTCTTCAATACCATCAAGATCGTCCTGGTCAGCGGATGGGTTGATGTCTACGTCTTCGTCGCTGAGAACGATAACCCCCGAGGCTCCTACCGTCCGCGCATGTACGAGCTTATCTAGGAAGGTGCATTCGCCGCGATGTACCAGGATTGCTTCATCATTGAATGTCTGATCGTATGGTGCACAACCGAGTGGATTCGAAGGGTCCCTCAAGACGCGCACCCCTTCGCCATGTCCAAAACGGAGCGGTGGTTCGCCTGTAGAAGGCGGTGCGTTTGGGTCGCCACCGAAGAGTGCTGTGGACGCAGTCAAGAAGAGCTCCGTTAACCCCTCGTCGCTGAGGCCGGTCTGCAGGTGGAAGAGAGGATCGACGTACTGGAGATGGAACCGCAGTCCCACCTCCGGTATGCGCCGCATGCTCACGCGATTGAGCGCTCCTCCAACGTCCAAGGGTGCCAGGACCAGCTCTGGGTCGCTCAAATAGACTACCTGCCCCGTCTTGACAGCGAATGGTCCAACTGATGTACAGATGATTAGCCAAATGGTGGTCTGTATACGGACACCACTCACGCTTGGTGATGTCGTAGCCCTTGCCATCAAGCCGGCTTACAATGTGCGCCCGGATGCCAGAGATGTTATAAAGAACGTAACCATCGGCAACAAAGGAGATCTTGTCCATCGTTGGATGGGTATCCTCTGGTACGAGCTGTCCTCCCGGCGATAGTATGAAGTCGTAGGACTGAATGCGATCGGTCTCATTCATCGCTGCGCTTGGGGATATTATGATGTGCAGACACTCACGAATAATCGCGGCTTCGGAATCTCGCACCAGCCTCCTTCAAACCACCACTTCATGTCGTGATCGCTTGGCTGCACACCAATCAGTTCCCTAATGTAGTCTGCGTCGGATCGTGCTCTGATACCAGCGGTCAGGCCGCTCTCCTCTTTCTCGCCATCAACGGCTACAAGGGGCACAACGTATGCAGGGCAGTGGTGCTGTTCTGGACCCCGGAGTTTTCTCCGCACCGCTGATATGGGCTGGATATGGGCAGAATCAAGCCACAGAATGTGTCCTTCGGTGGTGAAAACATAGTTGGAGTCGTCACTATGGATAGGGTTGTCCTCATCGAAGAGAAGAAAGAGATACTGTACGACCCTTCAGCCTTTCGAGCCGCGCTGCACAATCGTAATGACACCCACCTTCAACGTCTCGGACAGGACGAACGACTCCATACGGTCATCGTGAGCCTTGCTACGCAAGTCTTTGATGCTCGCAAGCCCGCATTTAACTTTACTACGCGTAATCAAGTCATACAGGATGCGACCACCGACGTCGAGATAGAACGGATCGTGTGTCGCCTACCATGCCGTTAGTCGCGACCAGAAACAATGCTCGCAGGTAACACACCCGGTATAGATACCAGGTTGACTCTATGAACTCTGCAACGGTGCACATGTCAGCGAGGGCTCGTCTTGAGACAGAATGTGGCTAACCTGGTCGTAAAGGGTACTGTGATGCAGCAGCTTGACGGAAACTCATATCCCAAACCTCAGGAAGCCCAGAATGCGCTCTCCATAAATTCCAATCTACGGGGCAAGATGTCTCAGTATCGAACAACCTAGGAAACGGTGTTACTTACAAGTTAGATGCGATTTGATAGCGTTCTCGATGTCGCCCGCAAGCACTTGTAGGCCAGGCCAAAATGCGGATAACGAATCGAACGTGTTGTATGCAAGGTCCCCCTGGATCATTAGTTTAGTCCACGCAAGCAGAGAATACTCATGTCACGTACCGTATGAATATTGACGCTACGATACTACGCAGTGAATCAATAATTTTCGACGCATCTCGGTGTATAGTGCTCACCCAAAAGCCATCAGGTGCGCGAGCGTAGCGCATGATAGCTGCATATGCTTCTTGCCAGACATCAAGGAACTCAACTTCTCCTACATGCAAAGATATCTAGGTCTCTGTGCCACAGGGAAGTCAAACAAACATACCGCTGATGACATACCACTTCAGAGCATATTCGAAGAATGAATCAATCCCTGCTCCTATACTTGACACCTCAGGTCGTAACCAGGACTATGCCGAGCAGAGCTTCCTGTCAGCAAGGTTTGTACATAGAGACTGTATGAAAGCCCCACCCCTGTCCAGGTGTTAACCGTGTTGCCAACGAGGCTGATATCGGACTTGCGATTCCACAGAGCAAAGAAGGCCTTGTATGCCGCCTTCTCAAAACGTGGGTCGCCCGTCAGACGACTTAACAAACCAAACTCAAGGATGAGTGATCCTGCGCCGGCAGTACCTGGTATGATCATCACACGACAGCCTCGAAAAATACGTAGAATAACGCACATGTATCTACTGTCTCTGTTCTCATTAACCCGTGACGTAAGTTAATCTGCAGCAAGCTCAGTGACGGACTCAAAGAAAACAGGATGCGCATTCACCCTTGCTACGGGCAATCCGGTGGGCGTCATGAATGCAGGTAGCAGTCGCACACCCAAGTCGTGGGCCAAGTCCAGGAGCTCTCCACGGTACCAAGGAAGGTAGAAGGGTTGCCCTGTTCGGTTAGCAAACAGGTGTCCAGAGAGCAAGCCACCGAGAACACGGATAGTGGTTTCGAACACTTGCGGTTTCGTGTCAACATCGAACTGGACGAAGTCTATAGTGTTCCGCACGGCCTGCTCGAACCCTGCTGTGTCATTGAGAATTACGAACGTGTCGAGAGTGTCCACAAGCGTGAGAGAGAAGTTGCCATCGACATCGTTTGTAGCGATATTTGTAGGCTGTCGCCAGTCTGGCCCGCGCCCTTTGCAGGACAATGGTCTGAGTTCATCAAGGGGGAACGCTACCAGGTGAGGTTGGCTTGACATGAGGATCAAGTCTGACTCAGATACACATACCATGTTTCATGTAGTTATCGAAGCCATGGTACCATAGCGAGCGAACTTGCTCTCTGAAATCCATAAGTATAGACATTTCTAGATCAGGGAATTGTACCTTACCTTGCGTCTAATTTTCGTTCCTTCGACCATCCTGCTCCCTCCACAAACCCTGACGTCTTATCAGGTGACCACGCTGTCCAGGTATGGATGTTCAGGCCAATGATCATTAAAGAGAGGTAGACTCGCGGCCACAACGTTGGCCACTTCATGAAGAGCCGTGGTGTGCGAGAGGTCCTCGTGTGTTCCTCAAGGGGACATGTGTAACAATGATATGGCTTGTGGGAACACAGCGTTGCTCGCTCGCCAGGACTTAACGGCAAGCCGAAGTCTTCAGTTGTCCGTGACCTCGTTCTCAGAGGACCAGTTAGATACAAGTCAGTGGCCTCGGACTCGGAGGGGTTGAGCGCTGTTGGGCGCTTGAACGATCGGTGACGTGGAACGCGATGTGGCCCATATAACAGGTGTCATAAAGACTTGTCACTGATCATCTGATCATCTGTAAATCGCGAGTTTTTCTGGCCCCCTTATGTGCACTTTCTGATCGAATTGAGGGTAGGTTTATGCTTTCAGCTACACTTGGGACATGCGGCTACTAGACTCAAACATCAGTCCGAAAAGTACGTTGGCAGAGGCTCGTGTAGTGTTACTACCTAACACTTACTTGCTTCGGGCTGACGCGACGCTGCCACGGAAGAAGCACAGGCTAGCTCGTCACTAGGTTCATATTGAATCAGGCTTCGTATGACGGAGGAAGACAGTCATTCCTCTTGTGTTCTAGGCACACACACATACGTGACGGACCAGCCAGTTGTCAATGAGGCGACATGGGAGTCTTCCTCCAACACTACGGCTTCGAATAGTCCACATGCACGCACGTCAGCCGAGCTATCATCTTTCGCCTCTTGCGGTCATTGCCATGTCTGCATGGTTCCTGGGTCAGTCGAATTGAGGACGCACACAACAAGGGAACAATTTAGCAACAGTGCCTAAAGGCTATTCAACCAGACACAGTCCAGTGCCACGACTTGAGGTGGCCGATGAGGTGCAAGCGGGTGCTCTTTATGAAGTGCGGTCCGTTTAGGATCCACTGTGCCTGCTGAGGTTGTACCATACATGGTGTAGCGCCCAACCCACGCGGGGTATTGACTAGTAGACTGGGTGTCAGGGACGTTGGGGTGCTTTGGACACTGATAGGCTTGCCAGCAGTTTTGGCAAAACTTTGTCCGGACCGCCGACTGGGATCCATGGGCGCTCGCAGGGGTCTTGATGGACGGTGACCAACCCGTCGACTGGTGACTGAGTTAAGTATTTATTTATCTACTGTGTGGCCGGGTTAGCCTACTCGGTCAGTAGAGTGCAGCAAGCAAAGTTTGATCCTATTTCCAAAGTAAATACACCAGCAGATAGCTACCATCAAAAGGATCACAACCATGTAACCCTCATCCAAAAAGATGCAAGGAGCTGTACTGGGTGGCCGAGATCCCGGCCCGATACTCTATTTATCGAATTGCGGTGGGAGAGCACCACTGCGTCAACGTCAGCCACAAACCACCTGGACCTTCACAATCTCTCTCTGCGACCACGATGTCGAAACATGTCCTAGAACGGCCAGATGATGGTTCCAACAAACATCCAAGGGCCGAAGATGACTTTGCTATGGTGCCCCAATCGATGCACCCCACAAGTATGCTAGAAATCAACGAGAGGATTGCAGCTCAGGTCTACCGTTGGCGTGATCAAGTTTGGAGCCCTTTTATGATGTCCTACATCTTCATGGTGATATGCTCTCACTGTGGAGATATGGATTCTACAAAGGAAGAGTCCCTAAAGGGATCTACTTATCTCGACAGTATGTTCCGGGAGGCGATGGACCAGGGCAGGTTTGACAAAATCATATGCCTTAGTAGGTCCATGGTGACTCCTTGTTTGATGGCAAATATGAGTGTCATAGAACAACTCCGTAAGGTGTCTTTGAAGACAGAACCTTCTCTCCCAGCACCTGTACTCTGTACGTTTATTTATCCTCGTATTAAGCGACCATCTGCAGCAATTTCTGATGTGAATACTTAGCGAGTAAGCTGGTTTCCCCGTCCAATTCATCAATACTAATAGAACATCAGCTGTTCTGAAGGCGTGGACGTGTCCGATCATTGGGGATAATCACATAGTTGCCCACTGCAACATTCAAGAAATGCATGAGCAGTCTAGGAAGCATGTGGCATCATCAGATTACATGGACCATGCCTCCATCATCCAGAGCTCAGGCTCAGGGAAGTCTCGGCTGGTCGATGAGATTTCTAAAGGCATCTTCGCAATCCCACTCAACCTATGGGAGGCTTTGGATACAAAGGGTATGTTGACTTGCCAATTGCTGTTGCCACCCACTCACATTCCATTAGATGGTGCCTTTCCTCTCCCAGATGACAAGACTCGGGACTTGTTGTTTAAACTGCCTGCAGCCGGTGATGAAGGTGCACTTGTTAAATGGTATCTTTGTTTTTTCACTGAGAATTCTATGGTGGACAAAATCCCGACTGTCATTAGCAGTAATGCTAGCTTGCTGGCACTTGCATGGCATGGCTACCTAGTTGAGGGACAAAACTGTGAGCACCTATATGCCAAGGTGACGGCGAACACGGTGCGTGACAACTATTTGTTGGCCGAGTTCTAATACTCAGCTGTCATGTATGATACGCAACTACAGAAGCTACAGAAAGAGTCACAAGTGCGTGATGTGCCTTGCATCTGCTGCCACTTACTGAATTGCCATTGGTAACATCAGGGATCTTGTCACACCAGTACTCTTACACAGCTGCGGCGGCTCATTCACACCTATTATGGAGATGCCCTTCGACTGTTTCGATTACCCAGTTGTCGCTGCTCGACTGACTCTCGAGAGCATGTGTGACATTGGATATATGGCATCATTTGGATGACTGCTGTGAGTTCACACCGTTGAACATTAGCCTGTCGATGTTTATATGAGCATCAGGTGGTGTTCGATGCTTTGGCCATACACAGAGAAAGTCACCAGCGAAATCACCTCCAAATCTCCTGGCCATGCAGACTTTTCTCCTGGCCGAGAATATGGAGTGAAATGTACAGATCTCATCAAACTCGCTCAGGCAAAACTCCTTTGTGCAAATACAATCATGGAGCGGCATAGTGCTCACAGTAGGCTTGCAAAGACAGCTATTCTCGATGTTCAAATTATGCTCTCCTATGAATTGAGTCGAACCTCTGCGCCTCAACAGGAGGTGGACCTCGTCGCGTCTCACATGCGAACGGTGTTTTCAGTCCCAAGTGATCGTGAGTTCATGCGTTCGGGCTATCCCTCTGAGCCGATCCTCGCCGAGGCCGCAGCGCGCCAGCTACACCATTGGCATGGAAACCGATTGTCATCGGTTGGACCAGCACTGGAGATACTCTACGAAAACCTTACTCACGACCTTCTTGCACTCGGCGAGACTGGAGAGGCGGTAGGGCGTCTGTTGCTCACGCTCGCTCATGATCACGCGTCTGAGCGCGAAAACCAAAGCAAGGACATGCCGCATTTCAGTCGGCCGATTCCAGTTGTCACCTTCCTGGAGGAGCTACTGGAACCTGGAATAGCACGGAGGTTCCTGGACAGCACGCCGGACAATGTACCTTATACAGATGGATGCAAGCTTTGCAATGAATTCGAGCACGGCAGGATCAACTTCACGCATTTCGCAAAATGCGCTGACGACTCTGTTACTACCCAAGGTGCACTTCTTGCATCATTTCTACGTGGAATGGCTCCTGTCTGTCAAGTAAACAACCCCAGTATCGACGTCATCATCCCCGTCCTGTTGGACTGTCGGAAGGGGCTCTCGCCGGAAAATATGACGGCAATCATCGTCCGGTTCAAGCGACGGCTCAAGGCTGGCACACTGGCTAAATATGAGATCCGCGCGGAGGCTACTGAGCTTTTTGCTGGCGACGTGAATATCGCGGAAAAGCAACCTTACATCATGTTGGTTATGGAGCTCGGGATTACACCCTCTCCTCCGTCGCATGCTCAGACGCCAACGGCAGCTAAGCCCAAGAAAAGACGCGAGGCCCAGAAGACGAGTAGTGGTCATGGCTCCGCCCCGGGGGCGGAGTCGTCGGTGCCATCTGTTATCCCTCAGCCTCCGACGGTTCACCATCACAAATCTAACGAGCATCCGCGACATAGCCTGTTCTTATACGGCTGCTCATCCAAGATTTACAAGGTCATTGAGCGAGAAGAGGAGAAGATCTATGACAAGATCCTCCGTCGTATTTCACTGTTAGCAGACCACCCAAGACAGAATGTCAAGTCGCTGCGTTGCGTGCGAATTCAGAAGCCATTCTTCTCGATTGGGGCAGCGTTCGCGTGGTTCGATGACCCTGTGCTCAATCCATGTGTGGGATAGAGGCTGAGCAATACGCTGCAGCAACTACATATGAAGTTGGGTCGTTTCGGCCTGAAATATAGCTGCCAGGAGAAAACCCAACTTCTGGAGGAAAGGCCGAGGGGTCGAGGCCTGGGGGCATTAAGATGATGCTGTTTGAGCTGTTCGCTCATGAGTGCTTGCGCCATTCATCCTGCTTATCGTGTATCTGTATCTATAGGTGTGATTCTCTCTCAAGTGTCAATACACATGTCTGTATTACGCTCTTTGTGTCCCAGAGTCCAATAATGCCAGTGGTGTACTTCACGCCTAGCAGGTAGTACCTGCTAGAGACGGGGCTTGCCAGCTGCCGCATTATACGATGGAATTCGTCGTGCAATGGCAAGGAGATTTAGTTCACGACCGCGCCCTACACAGGGCACTCGCCCGCGCCACCCTTGTCCCCAGCCGTCGCCACAACAAGACTTGCCTCCATAGTCTCCACAAGCTCTGCATACAACACGCTCTACGCTACGACCCCACCCCGCCCATGTACATGTACTTCCTAAACCGCTTCCGCAGCTTCTTCTCGCTCCCCTCCGCAAGTCGCCGCCCCAGGTTCGCCCACGATCCTATCGTCAGATCCGCCAGTCGGTAAGGCGCAAACTTCGACTCCTCTGCCGTCGCATTACCGAGTGACTTCGGCAGATGGCGCAGCGGTATGGGGTACCGGAACGCCTCCTCGGCCTCAGTCGATGTCCTCCGTGGAGGGTGCAGCTTCCACACTGGAAATGTAACGTACTCGAGCCTCACTTTTGGCGCGTGCTTCTTGTTAGCGCTGTCTAGCTTTGGCAGATAGAACTATGCATCGACCATCAGTGACATGATCCCGTTCGATGATTGACAGTGTGTCCTTATACCTGTGCATATCCGAGAGGTGTCCAGAGCCTGTTCGTTCGAGAGGGTGATTGCGGGTTAGCGTGCCAATATTTTGACAATGCACAATGCCAGTGATTCTGCTCGCTTGCATCATCGCAGTGTATCCCATCCGGATGTGCTACTGGGTGGTACGGTGTGCCAGTCACATTGTACACAAATATCCGGAACGATGGCAGATACGGGTTCGGCACGATGGAGGGTGAAACATTCACCACGCCATAGTCGTCATAGTTTGTCTTGTGCGCCGCCTTGGGTATCTCACCGTAGTCTTTCAGAAGTTCATTGTATAACTCCCGGTGTTTCATGTGTTTCTCGGTCTGTGGCTCGTCGGAGGCAGCTGTCGACGCATTCCTGTGTTGCTTGCTACGAAGGTAATCCGCATCCAAAAAAAAGAACTGCTCGGGAGCTGTGAGGTAAATCTGACGCACAGAATATTCAAACGTACATGATCCGCATTCATATGCTGCCACGATGCACCGGATGAGAACAGACAACATTGCCTTGAAAGGGAAACACTCACTCCATATAAATGGCCCAAGATGGTGTCCTGGTAGCGCAGCGCCAGCTCGGTGTACCGGACGTGCTGTTGCCTTTCAGCACGTCTAAACATATCCTCGCTTGAAACAGCGACACTCACACAGTCAGGGAAGTAGTTATCCGCCGAGGGCGGCACATGCCCACTTATCCATACCTGTGTAAGCGTCAGAAGATACCGTCAGCCGTCAGCGGTGAATCCAGCTGTCATGACCGAAGTCAGAGAACAACACATGCTGACCTGCATGCCCCTACTCCGGAACGTGTGTAGCTGCACTTCCCAACCAGTCGAATTGAAGGTTCCCAGGGTCCGCCGGATCACCTTCTTCACATCTTCCCACAGCTTGAATGTTTCGATCGGGGCCTAGGCACCTCAGGTTGCATGTTCAGTATCTTTGGTCTACATCGAGAGACCGTACCAGGTAGCATGATATTCTGCACAGGAGAACTGAGTTGTCGGGTGCATTGTATGAGGCCGTGGTACACACTTACATGTGCTGGTGATAGACTACAAGATTGGACGTCGTCAGCCCAGATTGCAATCATTCGAAGGAGGACCTACGCCAAACATCATTGTTCCCTGTCGCAAGATAAAGGCATCAGCCTGAGGGAGAAGGCAGCGACTAGAAGACATAGGTACCCCCTTGCTCAGGAAGGCTTCTTCCATCCTTTAGGTTAGTTTTCTATTGAGCATGTAGATCTCAGTTGTCGTCCGCGCGGAAAATTGGCTCACTGGTGCTAGTATGTAGTGTGGCATGGCATTTCAAATACGACCGCCGCGGCGGACGACACACGCATGCATTCGGTTGTTCTGGCTGACAGGGTTATCCTGTCAGCCGGCCCAGCATAAAACCATCCGAGTACCGTCTCTGTACTAACTTCTTCTTCCGTCCGTTGACCGCGCATGCTGCCCAACTACCGAGGCTATCAGCGATTCAGTACACCACGATGTGTCTATCTCTCCGCCACCTTGTGTCCCTTCTACTCTCTCTGTTACTTCATGGGCGGTTCCATAGCGTGTCCGCATGCATCGCTGTGCTCATCCCCGCCCGGGGAATTCTGCGTGTCGTGTCCCATCGCATCATACTATGGATTCTCGCCGACGCTGGCCTTCGCTTCGTTTGCTCATCCGTTGCCTCCCTTGATGCTACAACGGAGCTAGACGGCGCTGAACATCTTGCAAACCCTCCCGACGGCCGCGAGCAAGGACAAGCCGCCGAGGACGACGGCGAGAAGCACAAAGGCGGACCTCCGGAAACTGGTCATCACGACCCTCCTTCGCGGAGACAGTCTAGCAAGCCCATGATCGGCCCCACTTGCTCTTCAGCTGCACCTCGCAACGACTCCGAGAAGACCAACCGTGGCGGCAAGGAGCTCCTCTACCACTTCAAGACGGCCAACGAACCCTGTGGCGTTTCTCCCCCAAAGCTGAGCACGTTCAAGCCGACGAGGGACTCGCCTCCACTCAAGTCAGCTGCGGTTCCGAGCAAGACTTCCGGTGCGAAGCCACGTTTCTCTCCGCCGCATCACGAGTTGGATGTCAGCTCCGGAGCATCGTGCCATGGCATCCACACGGGCGACACGAAGCGAAGCAACATGTCTCAGCATCTTGAGGCTGGTGGGATGCATGCTGAGACTCCTGGACATCCGGTTACCGATACTAGCCTCGGTAAGGAGAATGTCACCAACGGGTCGAAGCGTCTCGAGCTCGTGGCCAAGACGGAGGTCGAGCAGGTCCTGAAGGACGCCAACCAACATCTATCAGGATCTGTCTCGCGCGGGATGAGGGCCAAGATCCAGAAGGCCAACGAGCGCAAGATGCAGATGCGCATGCAAAATATCCAGAAGAAGCAGGCGCTCAGGGTTTCTCTGGACTCGTGCGTTCGCAACAAGCAGGGCACGGTAGCAGCGGAGAACTGGCCTCGCTTTGCTGCGGACGTTTTCTTCCCTCCGCCTCTGTCGCCTCCCCAGCGCGTCGTCCGCACCTCCGTCGCTCAAGGCCCTCACGTTGATGAGCCTGAAGTTGTTTCCCTGCGATCGGAGCCGCTTGTTCGGTTTGAGGACCCGGTCTGCATGACGGTAGATGACGCAGACGTCGTGATGGAGGACCTCTCCGGTGCGACTCTGGTTGAGGAAGACGTGGCTGTGCTTGATGTCGAGATGGAAGACCTTGCCTACCGCTTCTCTCTCCTCTGGGGCCGTGTGATTCGATAGGAGACCGGGGCGGGAGAAAGGCAGTATGGGCGTGGGGTGTTCAAGATAACAAAACAGTTTTGGCATGTCAGGGCTTTGAAGCATTGCAAGTAGAACAAACAACATCTCAATGATCCCGCAGAAGAGAACAGTCAAAAACGCTTACATGTTTGTGTGTATTAGATGAGGTACTGTCCTGTTCACAGCTGGGAAGATGTGCACTTATAGATGTGATCCTAGGATATCGTCCGGCAATATATGTCAGTTTAACATGCAGGCAGAGGGTTGATCTAGATGGTGTCCTTCAAGGGGCGGGCGTGGCATCTGCATCTGCTACAAGCTCTGTGCGACACCCAGATTTAAACTCCATGTCATGGGATGCTGGGAGCGGTTGCGAAATAAGTGAGTATTTTCCGACCTTGTCATACAGCGGCTACACTCACCTTCACCGAATCACCTCTCAGAATACGCTGTATTGAATCACTGGATCTGCGACACTGGCTTGGGGATTGACTTCGGCGGAAGCTTGGCTCACATTCCGCGTTTCGTTGTTTCGGTGAGCCTCTTTCCATTCAAACTGGCAATCGGTACTAATGTGTTCAAAGCGATCACCGTGAGGTGTAGAGCGGCTCAATACGCGTGAAATACTGTAGACCGTGCCAAGACGATATCGTTTCTTAGGGCGTTCACGGGCGTTTCTACTTGGATCTTGCAATTCGGCTCCAGCAGCTGGTAGCCATCCTCTTGCTTGGTTTTTCTATGCTTGCATCTCGAATATTCAAACCTATTTCACGGAAAACCTGAGTTACTGAGGGCGTAACATGTGTCAAACCCGAGGTCTAGGGCACCCCTTCCCTCGGTGAAGACAGAATGCAAGACGTTGCAGCATCAAGCTCACACAAAAGGAGTCTCAATAGCCCTCTTCGGCGTGCGTAGATCGCTCCAAGTTCTTATCGGCTGCCGACTCCAAGACGCGCAGAGTCAGCAAACGCCTGGGCTTGCACGTTCGTCATGGTTAAATCAGCAATGAATTGACAACAAGCCCGCGGTGCTGGGAACGAGACGGCCTCTGGGAAATATCAGTCCAACCTGGGCTGAAAGGGTTGAAAACAAAGTCGATGGGCGAAGATCCTTAAGATGGACGGCCAGATGCAAGGCGATAGTGGACTCGAGACGCCGAGGTAGCACCTTTCGGACACTTCGAGAACCAGTACGAAGCTTATTGAGTTTGGGCCTTCGTATCATGGCTTTTGTCGGATGGGGCAGATTGCCACGATTCCACGCTGCTGGAACCTCCATGACCCGCCTCATGGATATTAGCGAATTTGGCGAATCACGGACCATCCTCTTGCTTGTCCCATCATGGCAGCATTGGGCAAATACTGTGTGTGGCTCGTACACGTTGTTTGTGTTGTGGTGCCTTCTCATTCCGGTGGTTACCTCTAGCTATGCGCCGCGCGCCCATGATCATCTCGAAACGACTCGGCTTGGTGATTGGCACGTATTCGAGTCACCGACTAGACTGGGCAAGACTAGGCGTCTGCGCGGTGTTGTGTTCGGCTTCGGCGGCGACTGCGTGCCCGACCGCCACGGAGCCTCGACTACGCAAGCTTCGTGCAATGGCTGCGGCGCCTGCGGGCAGACCGGGTTATCTCGTTGGCGGGCGATAAGTATAGAGCGAGACAAATGTATGCTTAGCATTATGTTTGGCAGCGTGTGCCACTCCAAGAACACGCTCTACGTTTGAGAAGACCAGAGCACACACTGATCGCCCCGGAAGTGGCATGCTCAGCGCTCCGCAGAGGGGTGTTTCGGCGGTAATCCCGACGCAAGTGCAAGGTGTGGGATAGGCGCAGTCAGCTCAGGTGCGCCGTTAGAAAGGCAGACCGCCTCGCGGACTCTGTTAATCGCCGCAGCTTACCACAGCACTTCCCACAAGAAGAGTGTATGTGGCTTTACGACCGTCCCACATGGCAGATGCATGAACCTCATGTGGACTCGGTGTGGATCCAATTAATGTGGCTACCCATCTATGGCACAGAATCTAGCGTATAGCCAAGGCTTGGCTTCATTCTATGATGGTAGTTGGATAACCGCAAGGGTTTACGAGGTCAAGCGGCTCGCTGGGGAGCTTGATTCGACCGAGGTGTCGGACGACGGTTCAAGATTACGGCTGTGGCACGAGAGAAAGAAGTGGCTCATTGAGTCAGCCGAACGGAGTCAGTGTCCCGATTAGGGCAGTCCAGCACCGTGCAGGACGGTGATTGGCTGGCACGCACGTGCGATTGGGGTGGATCTGAGATGGACCACCCGCCATATAACAACACTACGCGAAAAAAGGCTTTCGCTTGCCCAGCAACGTTTGTTCATATCCTTGCAGTCCCTCGAGCGCGGAGTCTCTTCGCGTAACTTATCCACCCTATTTATCAGCTGCCAAGCCCGTTTCTGCATACAAAAGACCGTCGCTTCCTCATCTGGCCACACCAGAACCCCCACGTCCTTGCCTCTCGGACTGCTTGCTTCGGCCACTCGCGCACGCCTGTCCACCGACCTCACGCCTCGCACATTCGTCATGGACCGCTTTCTCGCCCCACAGAGTCCTGAGGCCATGGCACACACCCATCTTAAGTGCGTTAACCTATTTCTCTTTATGACCACTATTTAGACGGTGCATCTCCAGCGAGAACTGGTTCACTTGGGACACTGAGCATCCCTCCTTGAACGAGACTCTTATCTCCGGGTGCGCCACATACGAAGCGTTCAAACGCTACCTTAGTGGGTCGGACTTGTATCTTCTGCCTAGGACGAGAACAGAACTGGAGAGCAAGCTGTGAGTGCGCCGCCCGTTCTATTGACCTGTGACGCGTCTCATCACAGCATACAGGAGGAGATATGCATATGACACCATCCACAATGCGATCTCGAACGCGCGTTCGCCGCTCGAGCGTGGCGGGTACAGCCGAGTAAGTTGACTGATCCGGCCCAATGTCATAGTCATCAAGACTTACCGCCCTTTCCACCTCAGATGTGTCATCTTGTAGAGCAGTCCATCAGCAGGATCCTTAACGAGAACGACAACGCGTCATTTCTTTTGAGCCTACACGACTCGCAGAGGAATAGCGTGTCCGTTGATATGGGCACATCCCCTCCTACGAGATCCGTGAAGATTAAGTAAACGCTTCCTCGGAGGTCATCTATCGTCTTATCATCCGCGGGATGGTCCGCCCCGGGAGCGCTCTACTTCACTTGTCTCGTATCACTCACGTTGTCGCACTGGTTCTCATCGCATATGTAGCATCACCACCCGCATTTAATCCGTCGCCTCGCACCCGCAGCCGTGTATCATGCCTGTATTCGGAGAACCCTGCGTTTGTACCAGTATAAATTATCCACATGCAGCTCAATGAAGTTATTTCCATACACGAAACCTGAGGTCCGCGATGTGGCGGCCTCTGGTCGGGTTGCCTGTGGCAAGAGCATACTGTCAACGAATTCAAAATTGTCAAGAGATACACGTCATCTCGGGTGTTGCCGATAGTCACTGCAGTTGAAATGCTCGAATGCGTCTCGTCCGCGACGAACGTGCGAGGATTCCACGATTATGATTGTTTCCTAGCGTAGCGCGGCACCTGTTTCGGTCTTGCTTGAGGCGAGAGGCGGGCAGGGCTTTTGTTGGTTACCTCCCCGAGGCCAGAATCGGGTGCTGGACTCGGTTTCGCTCACCCTGCACTCTGGTTACGACCCTGCCATGCTCAACTTCAAGCCGCTCCTCGTATTGTTCCTGGTCTATTCTCAAGGCGGTTGGGCGGCGCCGTCTCAAATCCCAATCCAGGTTCCGGAGATTGCTGAGTGCACGGCTCGTTCGACCGGTGTGAGGGAACTAACGGCAGGCCGGGGTATCGTGTGCCGTACGGTAGTACACTCCGCAGATGCAAAGCGTAAGCTGCAAGGGAGGTTTCTGCACATCACGGACATGCACCCGGATCCCTACTACAAGCTCGACGCCTCGGAAAAGTCGGCGTGCCACAGGGCGAAACCTAAGAAGGCGAGACCGCGTTCAGGGTACTATGGGATGCCGTACAGGTGAGTGAGGCGCCTCGGGGTGCACACTCGATGCTGAGCGGGTCCCAAGCGAGTGCGACTCTCCCTTGACTCTGACCAACTTCACGCTGGACTACCTCGAGAAGGAGTGGAGCAAGGAGATCGATTTCGTAGTATGTAAGTGGCACACGACCAGTTGCGGCCCCGGACCGGAGGAATTTAACGTCGGTGTATGTTATTAGGGACCGGGGATAGTGCCAGGTATGGTCCTATTCGCTTACATTGTCGGAGGCACTCTGGCTATCCCATCTGAAAAGTGCGAGCGAAGAGGCGCCTACCACTTATTGCTGGGTGACTGACGCGGACGGTCTATCTCAACTGTCCTTTACAGTTCATGATCGTAGAGACTGACATGGTGCTACCCAGCAGAAGAGTGCATCTTTCTTCCTGAGGTCAGAACCACTAAGCAGGTCCTTGAACTGCCTACCGTGTCTGCTGCCGAGCACTTTGCCGAATTCATGTTTACCATGGTACCTGTGCTCAGATTTGACTGCGTTGCACTGTGTGTGGCACTTTCCCTGGGTCACGGAGGCACCGGTATTCTGTCACCGAAGAAGGGACAAGGCTCGGACCATGTCCGCGATATCTATCATTGTAAATAGATCCTCGGACAATCCAGACCCACCCTCGCGCATTGCTCGTCGTGGCACACGATGCATCGAGTGCGCACTGGACTGCGTCTGTTTGAATAGCCTTTAGGCACTGTTGCCGAATCTCCGTTGTTCCCTTGGTCTGTGCGTCCTCGGCTCGACTGACCCAGGAACCATACAGACATGACAATGACCGCAAGAGGCCGCGGACGACGACTGAGATCTATACGCTCAATAGAGCCCTGGCCGAGAGGATGGAAGAAGCCTTCCTGAGCAAGGGGATACCGGTGATTCCTAGCATTGGTATGTCTTCTTGTTGCTGCCTTCTCCCTCGGGCTGATGCCTTTATCTTGCGACAGGGAACAATGATGTTTGGCGTAGGTCCTCCTTCGAATGATTGCAATCTGGGCTGACGACGTCCAATGTTGTAATCTATCATCAGCACATGTAAGTGTACCACGGCCTCATACGATATGCCCGACAACTCAGTTCCCCTGTGCAGAATATCATGCTACCAGGTACGGTCTCTCGATGTAGACTAAAGATACTGAACATGCAACCCGAGGTGCCTAGGCCCCAATAGTATTACATCAGAGTACTCCTCGTAAGCAGTATTCCCACCCGTAGTGTGGGCATTCTGTATTGACGCTGTGCAGCATCTGGCGGAACTTTGTGCCATTCGAGTCGTATCAAGTCTTCCAGCGCGGAGGATACTTCTCGGTGGAAGTCATCCCTGGTCAAGTCGCCGTGATCAGCCTCAATACGATGTACTTCTATGACTCCAACAAAGGTGTGTACCGTTTGTTTCCGGCACTGTAATACCACATTCAATTGGTGCTGTTCCCGCGATTATGCTTGTGTTGCCATGGTGATCGAAACATTCAAGCCGTGGGAGGATGTGAAGAAGGTGATTCGGCGGACCCTGGGAACCTTCAATTCGACTGGTTGGAAGTGCAGCTACACACGTTCCGGAGTAGGGGCATGCAGGTCAGCATGTGTTGTTCTCTGACTTCGGTCATGACAGCTGACGGTATCTTCTGACGCTTACACAGGTATGGATAAGTGGGCATGTGCCGCCCTCGGCGGATAACTACTTCCCTGACTGCGTGAGTGTCGCTGTTTCAAGCGAGGATATGTTTAGACGTGCTGAAGGGCAACAGCACGTCCGGTACACCGAGCTGGCGCTGCGCTACCAGGACACCATCTTGGGCCATTTATATGGAGTGAGTGTTTCCCTTTCAAGGCAATGTTGTCTGTTCTCATCCGGTGCATCGTGGCAGCATATGAATGCGGATCATGTACGTTTGAATATTCTGTGCGTCAGATTTACCTCACAGCTCCCGAGCAGTTCTTTTTTTTGGATGCGGATTACCTTCGTAGCAAGCAACACAGGAATGCGTCGACAGCTGCCTCCGACGAGCCACAGACCGAGAAACACATGAAACACCGGGAGTTATACAATGAACTTCTGAAAGACTACGGTGATATACCCAAGGCGGCGCACAAGACAAACTATGACGACTATGGCGTGGTGAATGTTTCACCCTCCATCGTGCCGAACCCGTATCTGCCATCGTTCCGGATATTTGTGTACAATGTGACTGGCACACCGTACCACCCAGCAGCACATCTAGATGGGATATACTGCGATGATGCAAACAAGCAGAATCACTGGCGTTGTGCATTGTCAAAAGATTGGCACGCTAACCCACAATCGCCCTCTCGAACGAACAGGCTCTGGACACCTCTCGGATATGCACAGGTATAAGGACACACTGTCAATCATCGAACGGGATCATGTCACTGATGGTCGATGCATAGTTCTATCTGCCAAAGCTAGACAGCGCTAACAAGAAGCACGCGCCAAAAGTGAAGCTCGAGTACGTTACATTTCCAGTGTGGAAGCTGCACCCTCCACGGAGGACATCGACTGAGGCCGAGGAGGCGTTCCGGTACCCCATACCGCTGCGCCATCTGCCGAAGTCACTCGGTAATGCGACGGCAGAGGAGTCGAAGTTTGCGCCTTACCGACTGGCGGATCTGACGATAGGATCGTGGGCGAACCTGGGGCGGCGACTTGCGGAGGGGAGCGAGAAGAAGCTGCGGAAGCGGTTTAGGAAGTACATGTACATGGGCGGGGTGGGGTCGTAGCGTAGAGCGTGTTGTATGCAGAGCTTGTGGAGACTATGGAGGCAAGTCTTGTTGTGGCGACGGTCGGGGACAAAGGCGGCGTGGGCTAATGCCTTGTGTAAAGAACCGCGGGCCGGGTTGGCGCCGGAGGCGGTGGCTGAAAAAGTGGACGTTGGGAGTTGCCTTGACCACCGACGACTGTCTGCGCAACTCCCGTTCCAGCAGATCCGAACTTGCCTCTGAATCGGTGGTCTCTCCCATTCTTTTCCTGGTCTAGCTGCTTGTCTTCCCTGGGGTCTCTTTTCATCCTTTTCATTCCTTCTCCGCACTGGTGGGCGGCGCGTTTCATCGTCCATCATCCTCATTTGCTGGCTTTCTTCCGCCACCCCTTTCTCGTTGCGTGAATACTGATACTCACTGCACTCTCCTTTGTACTTCACGGCTGGCCCGGCTTTCACATTTGTTCAACCCTAGTGGCGACGCCGACTGTCATTACCACCAACTATATCCAGCACTCCTTATCTTATGGCTACTGTGAACCTGCAGCTCATGGCCGGCGTCCCTTTCGACCTCATACCCAACACTGGCCATCTTCACTCGCGTTCGAATTCCGTCTCGTCGACCTCGTCTGCCAACTCGCCCGGCTCACGACCCACCTCTTCTCAGGGTGGCATCTTGCGCACGTCGGCAATGATGCCGCCGTCATCCGAAGACCTCTACCGCGCTTCTTTCCATACCACCAACTCGTTTGCAGGCGATCACACTCGCAACCCCTCAGACGCGTCCCACTCCTCAGCCTACTCTCTCGGCTCAGACATCATTACTCCTGGCGATTCCCCTCCCAATCACAACCTCTCGAATCCGTCCCTGAAATCACATTTACGTCCCACGCATATACGCGCTCGAGTCGCTGCTTCCCCTTATCCCCGCGACACAGAGAGTGTTCACTCATCGTCGAGCGAGACAGAAGACATCTCTCTCTACCTCGGCCCGACTGGAAACGATTACCACCCGATGTTTGGAGGACAACCGATGATGGGTCACAGTGAGCCTGTGCACACTACTGGGGCTTTCGGCCGGATGACATTGAGCCCCGATCATGCGCTGGAGAAGCTGGCTGCGAATGTGCGTGCGGCGACAACGACGAGTGCGTCGGATCGAGCAAAACAGATTTTTGTTCAGGCATGGTGAGTGCGCCAGCCTCCCCTCCCTGTATTGTCTTGACCTTTGCCTCGCAGGTTGACGGCCAACTACGCACCATATCCCGACGGGAATGTTCCTCGTCAAGGGTTGTACTTCTCGTACCGACGTGTCTGTGACCAGTACGGTATACCACATATCAACACTGCAACACTTGGGAAAGCCATCAGGCTGTGTTTCCCGACTATCAAAACAAGACGATTGGGCGTCCGAGGGAACAGTAAATATCATTGTACGTTATTGGCTCGATCACGCTTCAGTCAACTAGCCCCTGATTGCCGCCAATGTGTCAGATTGTGGGATTCGACCTGGTACATCGGCAGAGGCCGAATTTATGCAGGATTACATCCGGAAATCGAACAACACAGCGGCGCAGGCGGCAGTCAATGCTGCTCGGGCATCGACTGAGGCAATTGATGCACTCAATAGAGGAGATTCAGACGGCGAGGACGAGGATGAGTCGGAAGGTCACAGCTCTGGGCAAGCCTCCAAGCGGAATTCACTGCAGCTGACGAACGGAGTGAAGAATCCACAACTTTTTGCGGACGAGAAGACCCCTACTGCCAGCAGCCTGCTCGCGATGGCACAGGCATCGCAGCGGCCAACCACCAGCTCGTTCCCACCGCAAGCCTCAATTCGTCGCCATACTGTTCAGGGAGACCCCACACTTGCTGTGCCGTCACAATCTCCAACTGGAGATGTAGGTGGCTGTATTGCGCTCATGCCTGCGACATCAGTCTCTGTGCGGCAGCTGCCCCAATTCCCATCCATTGAGGAGGCTGTCGGCGGGGCCTCGAATTCGCCGCACAGTATTGCTGCAAGAGAAGTGTGGCGTTGGTTCCAGGATCATCTTGATGCTCTTCTCGAGAGCGTTCGGGCATACCGATTTGACCAGTTTGAGCTCCACTTGCGCACGTTCTGGTCGAACCTCACCGGCAGCCACCGTGAGATTGTCCACGCTCCTGCGGTAGCAGGTCTGATGGCCAAGGCGGACGCCATTGTGTATGATGTGGGTGCAGTAAACGACGTAATGGTGTTTTACCTGACTTTGCTATGTAGGAAATACTGGAGCTCCTGCGTTCCCAAATGCTCTCTCCCATACCCGCGGCATCATTAGGTGGCTTGCGGCAGCTTGCGCACAAGATGGAGAAAATACTTCTAGTCGCACTGGAAGGTTATGGCAACACTTTTGTTGAGCCCAAGGTTGAGCTTGGGGCTCGCTTCGGGCATTTAGTCTGTGCGTAGAGTCTCTCATGCGCTCATACAGCATGCTGATTACACGTGTTTGGGCAGTGCGTTTCCTGGACATCTACCAGGTCACGCAGGCCCTCACGACCGTCCTGACGAACCAAAAGCAAGTAGCCGAGATGCGTAGGTCTTGGGCCAAGGTAGATTTTGAATCTGTTCGCAATCAGTCGGCGCTGGTCTGCAACTGCCGGCACGAGGACCTTGTGCAGCTACTCGAGGTTGATTTTGTTGCCCTGCTTGACGGTTTGCTCAAGAGCGCGACTCCTGTGCCAGACGTGATGACGTGGGCGGATAAGTGCTGCGAGCGCCTTATGGGTGCTCGGGGTGCTGGCGAACAGGATCGCGGGACAATGAGTTCCAGGAGTGTGCTGATTCGGTGGGGTTATGTGACCAGTCAAGTAATGAGAGATCTGGTACGTTGTCGTACTCCACTTCCTGGGCTTTATGTCTAACATTACCATATCCAGACCATTCGAAGTGATCCTGCCTTTGGCGCCTTCCAGATCCTGAAGCTGTTCTTGGAGTGCGTTGTCCTTCCGCACTGAAGTATCTTTCGTGCTAAGCCCTGTCACAGTGATTGGATCGCTCTGAACGTCCTAAGGAGTGTCGCCTTGTCAACAAACTCCGTTGCAGCTTCTGTGGAACCTGTGATGCAACAGCAGTTCTTCACGATGTCTCCAGAGATGGCCGGCCAGGAGAGCTTTGGTCAGCAACTCGATGTTCCACATCCTGTCATGACCCATACGCCGACCACGTCAAGCATGCTCGCTGCATTACAACAGGATTCCTTTGCACAGGGACCTCTCGATGCATCCTCGAACGCATTCGGCACGGAGGCCTTTTCGTCGCTGTCGTACATGGACACCTCGCCATCACACGACGAGTCGATGCCTGTACACCCATCTGCTCTGACATTCCCCGACTACGTGTCAGGCTCAGGTAGTTTCGATGCCGCAGCATTCACCCCGGAGCAGATAGGTATCCACAGTGCCTCTGCAACGCCCCCCTCCACCAGCAGCGAAGCGGAGTCTCCGGAACCAGTGAAAACAGAGAACCCCCTTTAAATGACGTGCTACTCTCCCTCGATGGTATTATGGACGCCTACCTTACTGCGCTCCCTAATGGTACTTCGGTGCTTCGCTTTCGTGGCTTGCATTAATTATTGTTGACTACTTGGCTCGCGTGCTGTATTTCCCCTTGTCTCTGCCCCTGACGCTGCTATCACCTGCGTATTCCTGCAAATGTAACTCCACGGTCTGTAGGTGATTAGGGTGTATATAATTCGATACCAATGCTCACATCATCAAAGCAGGTGTGTGGATAACAGATTGTGTTGTGGATATACACGAAATCAAGCAAGCGCGAGGTTTGCCAATCATCGCTACGATTCGCCTGCCCCGCTGCTTTGCTCTTCCTCGACCTCCTCAAGTTTGTCCACTACTGCTTCGCTTGGTGCGGCCATCGAAGGGATATCAACGACGGCCGGTGTATGAGCGGGCTCCGCGGGACGTTCGCCACCGCCGTTTGGCGGGGTGATATCGTCATGAGGTACAGGTACGTCAACCTTTTCGGCCTTGCCGATGAGCTGGTGGACGCGTTCCTCCGCTTTCGCCTTGTTTTCTGCAGTGACACGCGCTTGGTTCTCCTGAAACCAAGCCCTTTTCGCCTTGAGGTCCTCAATAACACGAGGCACGTCCGCGTTTGACGTTGGTGGTGCAATCGAGAGTGATAGGAGCGCTGAGAGCGTCGGTAGCGGTACATGCACGGTCTGACCACCGGAGGCGTCCGTCGTTGCGCTGCTTTCTGACGGTGTCGCCTTCACTCCGCCCTTCTGGGCCTTTTGGCCTTTCCGCGATTTCGCTACGAAATAGTTGTCTTCGTCCGCACCCTTCTTCTTCCGTACTACCATGCCCTCCGCATGACCTTCTTCGACTTTCCGGATATCGTGCTTGGGCACACCAGCGACGTCCGCCCTCTCCGCCTTCTCAGACGACAGACTAGGCACGGACGTCTTGCCAGAAAAGTATTCGACGAGAGTCTGACAGTCCTCGATTTGGGCCTGGAAGGCTGGGGCGTCCGCTTCCTCCCGTATCCGCTCGACGAGCTCCTTTTTCTTGGCCTCTTCCTCGGCGGCACGCTGGGCCCGCGCCCTCTCCGCCCGGCGCGCACGCTCCTCGTTCACCTTCGTGAAGTACTTGTCGTTCGCTTCACGGAACCGTTGTGCCGACTCACGCTTCTGGTTATAGAGCACATCAAGCTGAGACTGCAACGAGCTGCGCTCGTCAAAAAGCTTGTTCCGGTTCGCTGCGAGCTCATTGCCCTCCCTTTTCAGCTCGTCTAACTCGGCTTTGAGTGCCTCGTACTGCTCAGAGGCCGCCTTGGCTTCTGGATCGTCGAGCTGCTTGCGAAGCTCGTCGGCGGTGGCACGGTCAGCCTCGATAGCTTGTTGCTCAGCCTCAAAGCCCTCCACAATACGTCGGCTGCGCTTCAGTTGAGATATCTCGGCCAATGCCCTCTTCTCATCACCAAGCTTAAGAGTACCAGATTCTACCTGCCTCTCGAGCAGCCTGCAAGCGAGGTATGGGTCACAGAAATGCGGGATGCGAGAATTAGAACGTACTTGGCCCGGTCGTCGACCTCCTCGACGGTTTTGAATGGTGCTCTGGCCTTGGCGGCGCTGAGGTCCTTTCCCTGGGCGCAAGTTCACGATTGAGCACATGAGGAAGCCAGAAGTATTGGCCCTCACCTTCTGTTGGATACCATCCTGAATATTCTTCAGCTGGTCGAAGACTTTGCTGCGAGCAACCTTGCTAGTAGACTGTTTCTCGCGAATACTGTCCAACTGGGATCGCAGATCTGACCTCCGGTCATTGTTGCTGCCAGGTTTGGAAGCGAGATTTATCTTCTCCTTCACAGCGGCCTTTTTGATGAAGTAAGTTAGACAAGATAATGGAACTCTCCAGAGCCACGTACAACTTTGGTTTGGATAGTATCGATCTGGGCCTTTATCTGTTCTTGTTCCTTCTCGTAGACAGCTTTGTCTGGTTTCCCTGAACCGTATGTAGCAAAGTCGAACGGAGCGTCAACCGGAGGCGGGGGCGCAGTGCTCGTGGTATCATTCGCATGGGACCCGTTAGCAACTGGAGTAGTAGACTTCGCAGCCTTGCCAGTACCGTTGGTATTGGCAGTTTTAGACTTCCCTTGAGCCATTTCAGAGAGGGTGATTGTAGAGAGCTGTCGTGGATATTGAAGATATTGAAGCGGAACGGTGGGGAGAGAGGTAGCAGGCACTGGGGAAGCGCTCAATGGTCGTCCTGTATCTCGATCTCCAAGACATGCCATTTCCCGTGACGTGGCTCAACCTCCTGTAGTAGTCACTCGGTCGACCCAATAGACACACAGAGATGTCATCGAAAAAGAGCACTACAGATATAAATGCAGAATGGAGAAGATAGTTTACAAGAGGCGCGCTGCGTAGGTCCACAATCAATGAAAGTAAGGATCCGATCAGAAAACGACCTTTTGGTCGAGTTTTTCGACTTCTCGACAACACTCTTCATACAACACCCGATACTCGTCGTCCTTCTCCTTCTCCTCACCATCTTTCCGGGGTGCCTTCTTCGAATCCGGACATACCATAACGCAACTTGTGGGTCGTTTCGTCGCACTGGCATGCCCGAGCTCTTCCTTTGATGTGATGAAGACGTACGGAACACCCGCATCTTCAGCGAGGACAGGTAAGTGTGAGATGATGTCAATGGGCGTTATGTCTGCAGCCAGAACAAGTAGCCTAGAAGTACCCGTTAGCTTCCAATAAGACGGTATGCTCGATGACTACTGACCCCTTCTCTCCCTTTCGGATGCCTTTCACAACCTCTTTCACGCCGCGCTTGACTTGCCTATGCTTTGAAGCTATGGACGAAAAAAGATCAACGTAGTCCATGTCCACACTCAGTAAGCATCTGACTATACCTTTCTTGATAGTTTTCTGAATCTTCTTCAGTAGCTTTTTCTGTGCCAAGGGATGTGCTATTGGCGAGAGGTCCTCCAAAGGAATAATAATTTCATCCCTTTCTTTCTTGACCTTCTTCTCAACCTTCTCAAATAGATCGTTTGTTGGTAGTTCATGATGAACATAATGCTGCACTCGCCTTGGCGACCTCTGCGTCCCCCATCTCTACATCCTCTACAACCACGACAGATCCCTCGGCATTCTGTGTAGCTCCTCTTCTCTTCTTTTCCTTCTTCTCGGACTTGTCCTTCGTCATGGTCCCCTTGACGTGAGTTGAACGTTGAGTTTCTGACGTTTCAAGTAGGCCCAGCCCGGCCGACTTAACTAGTTCTGCAGAAGATTTAAGAGTACAGTTACCATGTGCGATTCCTACACCGTCGATCAGACATGGGAAGATTCCCACGTGCCTTGCAGGCGCGTGTGCACCAACAAACCTTACGTTTAATATAGACGTGCGCTAAGCTGCGTAGTTCAGTACAGTGGCAACGGGGACTAGCACACTACTTGCCCCATGGGCCATAACTCATCAACCCTGGAACGCGTAGGCAGCGTTGACCTATATTTGTATCCAAAGTCAATTTTACCACCATTTTTATTGTCTACGAGATCGCCAACTCGTCGCACGCCGTGATACTTCCTACTATTACCCTGCACAAACCCAGATGGAGTCGGATGGAGCTTTCGGGTGGTCGACAAGGTCATCACCAATCCCCCTTTTGCCTACGTAAATGCTGATATGTTTTATTGTTGGCCCCCTTATTGTCACTGAGGGCGGAGCCCCATGTAGACACGACTCGTACAAAGACTCCCATGTTCAAGACTGATATGACTGTAATAGGATGAAGCCGATAGGCGGAAGTCTGAGTGATGTCACTGTCGCCGAAGGTCGGAGTGACCCAGCATACGCGTGCAGAGTAGTGTCAAGCTTGGGAGCCACACGGCCATCCGCAAAGACAGTAGAGAAGAGTCGTTTGACCCGGAAAACAGAACATGCATTGATGGACACTACGTCCCTGCCATGTACAGTTCCACACACATGTCCGAGAATCCCATCGGATCGCGTGAACAAGGGCACAACTGAGTTAAGCTAACGGACCACCAGTTCTTCGATGTAACGGGGTCTAACAGCAGGGAGCCCTGGATTCTTCACACTCAAGACGTCAGCTGTATATGTCACCATGGCACGCGTGACTGGCAACTTAGTTTCTTGTGAGAGGATTTCTGTCCCGCATAATAGCGGCTTTCCGCACCTTGAAGGACAGACGTGACGGTGGACACGGTCACATTATGCGCACGCTTACATTGAGCCCTCCGGCCTTGCCTTTTTCAACAGCTGGAATGATCAGCATTACCTGACTACTGGCGATCTGTACTGGTTGGAGGGATTGGTCCTCGGTTGTTCCATTGGCACAACACTGCCATCGTCGAGACACACATAATGTGGTCCTCAGAGTCACGGCGACCATGCATAGCACCGTCTGTCAGGTTTCTAGACAGCTACTGATTAGTAAAGCGAAGACTTTAATTCCTGACCTCAGAAACAGCCCCAAGCTCCCGAGAGCCTGGCGAAAGCATGCAATTTTGCTGTTGGACTATTGTATTCCATGCGTAGCATGCGGTCACTGTTCCTCGTCTTCATTTCCCGAAGGTGGGTCGTCCAAGCCCCTGAAGAGGTTGAGCAACACCCACGACATCCCACGGCCCTCCATGTCGTACCAGTAGTTGATGGCAATCGTGAGCTCCGACTGGCGGACATAGTGCCACCAGCCTGCGGGAAGATAGAGAGTCTCGCCTTCTCGGACGGTGATGTGAATAGGGTGCGCTTCTGGAGGAAGGGCAGCAGGGTCGGTAGGGTCAAGGACGGAAGACCAACGAACTTTGGGAGTCGGCGGCGGAGAGGGGACTAATTCTAGCTGTGATGAACTCTGTGCGCGGGTATAGCAAGCGTGTGGATAGCTGCGCTCTGTCACCGATTGTGTAAGGATTCCCGGTCAGCGGCAGAATGTAAGTCACTGAGCATGACAAACCTGTTAGACACCAGCCTTCAGTTGGGGGAATTAGCGTGAAGTGCTTCGCTCCGCGGATAACGGAGTATATGTTCTCGTATGGATCTGGAGCGAAAGTTGGCATTAGGGCTTGTATTATCGCATGCTGCCTTACCGCTGTGCACACTAGTGACACTCGCATAGTTGCCAATCCATAAGTTTACCGCATCTGGAGACCTATCTGCTCATCGATATGTCAGGCCAGATGCGTGACGAGTTTGTGTCGTCTACTTACCAAGGGCTTCACTGCACCACGTTACCTCGCTGGGAACGTCTTGCCTGAGAGGCTCAAATTCTGAAGGGTCTGGGCCGCCGGCTAAATCAAAGTAACGCGCGGTGTACATGTTGCCGTTCTGTGATTGGAGATAGTACACTTCGTTGCCAGCTTCAGCCGCTTCTCTGGGGCCTGTGCATTTGGCGCGCAGATAATGAGATCGTACTGTCGTGTTAATAGCAGCGCATCATCCCAACCTTTGCCGAGTTTCTCAAGAAGGCTGTGCATTGTCATTTTCTCTGCGTGCGGCTCAGTAAAATATAGTTGACCGTCGAGACCAGGAGAGATCGCGTCGGCGCGTCTGTTAGGGAAGAAGTCTGTTGACTATGAGGTTTCCTCACCCCCATCTTGATACTTACCCCGTGGGTGTAACAGCGATGGAAATGCTCCGGTCTTCCATGATCTCTGCCAAATATTCGTCCGTCCAGCGGACCGTTAACTCCAGCATTTCGTTGCCTGCCAAATCCATTTCAAAATCGCGACTACATAGGCACAAGACTGAGTTCCCTAAACTGAATTAAACTTACCCTTAATCAACACTGGTCTTCCTACATGGATCAATCGAGAGAACTGCAGAGGTGTGGGAGGCTCAGCCAGAACGTCATAATGACTGCCATTTAAATCTGAAACAGTCTTCAACAGAACGCAGACAGAGGCATGTTAGATTATGCACCGTAGTACTCCTTTGATATCCACTTGAGAATCTCTTGTTGCATCCCAGGGTCGAGGAGGAGATGTCTTGGTGCACGACCACGCGCGCCACATCCGTGAGAGATATGGAGCACCAACGCCGATCTCGATCCCAGAACGTGATTCGTGACCAGTTGCGCGTGAGACGCGTTCATTTCGTGACGCATCGCGGACTAGTACTGGCGGTCACTTCATGTTGTGCTTAGTCTTGGTCGCCTCAACTAGCTAGCCCAGGCGATTTCAAGACTCAATTTATTCTGAACTTCTGCTGACGTGAAGACACAATGAATCAGACTAGTAAACGGGCTGCTACACGCAGGGGCGCAAAATCCACGAAGGTGAGGTAGCCTCAACCGAGAAGAGTTGAATATTCACATTTTCCTGGTTTTGCGCAGGCCGGCCAGAAAACGCTTCTTGATATGTTCAACGCAAAATTGTCTACATCCAGTCAGTCACAAACGGAGACCGAGTCTGACGCCGTCGCCGACTCACAAGGCACGGACACTTGCTCTACAAATGACAGTGATGTAGTCGAGATGTTCGAGCCACCTTCAAGCCCTCTTTCGGCGAGTCCTGGTTCTCTGACAGATGGTGTATCTGAAGTACTGGAGCCAGCTGGTGCTATTATGCGTGCGTGCAACCTTT
Organism: Fomitopsis pulvina; assembly: GCA_964035675.1. Taxonomy (NCBI): domain Eukaryota; kingdom Fungi; phylum Basidiomycota; class Agaricomycetes; order Polyporales; family Fomitopsidaceae; genus Fomitopsis; species Fomitopsis pulvina. Next base: position 1,034,362 of record OZ037959.1, read on the forward strand.
CCGCGGCCGAGTCGTGCGGTTAACATGTCATAGCAGATGACACCGCCCAGAAGCGGCAGGCCACTCTTGGTCAACAGAAACTGCGTTTGAAGCTTTCCGGGTCAATGACCTCAACGAGGGATGGCGATCACCTTGGCGAGGGCCGTAACCGCGACAACCCAATTATGGTTGATAGCAGCCCACTGAGGCCAGCAACAGCGAACGAAAATATCAGACTGTCAAAGCCTTTCTATCCCATATTTGCCCCTCGGAAGACCCTTTTACCAGTGTCCAGCCCCTTGGATTCATCTGTGCCCCGTCATGCATTGCCTTCCTCTGGCAAGCGCTTGGCCCAGAAGGGTGTTGCCGTGCCTTATCCTGACAGCGGCTCTCAACATGTCCGGGCGAATCAATCCACATTCTGTTCACCTTCCTGCCCGCTCGCACGCCGGTCTGGAAGAGCGCTAGATCTTTCTCAAGGTTGTGACCCTCGAGCATCCTCACCACATTCTAAACGCCGCCCCGATGCACCTAAACCCGAGGATACAGCACATGCTACCTTGGATCTCCCGTTAACACACCAAAGTCAGACTGAGACGAACTATCCGACGCATTTTACGGTAGCTTCGTCAGCCTCGGCAGAAACCCCGCGCGCGTGTGTAGCCGATTGCGCAGAACTAGAGTGTCTCTCGTCTTCCTGGGATCCACCTCTGTTCAAGCGCCTCCTAGACGACATTCCCATAACACATAGGTCATATCCCGCCATTCAACACTTATTCCAGTGTATGCAAGACCAGGACGATCATGTAGCAGCGCCCGCACTTACATCTGGTACACAAGAGCTATGGACGGACAAATGGCGCCCTCGGCGTGCTGACGAGGTGCTCGGAAATGAGGGCAATGCATTATACCTTCGTGCATGGTTGCTGGCGCTCCGGCTTCACATCGAAAGTGACCCTGCGACTTCTCAGGTACTAAACGGTAAGGATGGCAAAACACAATCCAAGAAGAGAGACCAGTCAAATACGAAGTCACGTGGCACGAAGAGACCGCAGATTCTTCGTCAAGTGGACAAGCGTAAGAAACGGCGACGGCTTGATTCTGAAGAACCAGACGATTCGTGGATTGTGGAGGATGGGTCGGATGGATCGGACGAGGAGCACGAGGGTGACTGCGCACAGTCCAGCGGGGACGAGCTAGCGTTTTGTCAGCGAACCTACTCGCGCTTGCAGCGTGTTCCTGAAGAAGTCGAAGGCCTTGCTGTTTCGGTTTCTTCTGCGGAGGCCGTACGAGAGATGGATAAGGTTCCCAACTACTCACAATCGACGCCTCATCTCGGCGAACGGATTCACAACACAATACTGCTGAGTGGGCCCCCGGGATGCGGCAAGACCGCGGCCGTTCACGCATGCGCAGAGGAGCTGGGATGGGACGTCTTTGAGGTCTACCCTGGAATTGGCGAGCGGAGCGGTTCAGCAATGAACAAACTGATAGGGGATGTCGGCAAGAACCATCTCGTAAAGCAGACTCAACGACAGCAGAAACCGTTGTTGGGCGATGGTGCTCAATCACAAGGTCCGATTGCATTTACAAATAACCGAATGACTCAGAAGGCTCCTGGCCGAAAGCGCGTCCTAAAGCGGGTCGACTCGGAAAGTGAGACGAATAAGGACTTACGGGGCAAGATCAAACCTCTGCCCTCAGCGGACCCGGTGACATTGCCTCCTGAACATCTCCCTATTTCGCAATCAATCGTTCTCGTAGAGGAGGTGGATGTGTTGTACGAGAGTGACTCCAACTTCTGGCCGTCCCTCATCAATATTATCAAGGATTGCAAGAGGCCTGTGGTTATAACTTGTAATGGTGAGTAGTGAGGTAATCCCTCCTCCGAATTTGTGGGATGAAACGATCCCATTGCAGATTTATCCTTGGTTCCTATCCGCGATCTCCCACTGCAAGAGATCCTCTTCTTCTCACCGTCTCCGCCGTCCCTCGCTACATCATATCTACAGTGCGTGGCCTTCTTGGAGCGTCGCTTTCTGGAACGGTCGGTGGTGTCTCAGCTATATGGATATGGAACGAGAGGACCGTGTGAATGCGTCTCATCCTCAGCGACAGATCCCCCTCGCTTACCGGATCTCAGACATTCTTTGTTGCAATTGCAATTTGGTGATCCGGTCGTTCCAACAGCCGCATTTGTATGCGAGCCTCTCCGCGGATGTGATGTACCTGAGTCGCACGACGACCATCCCGTCAGCATGGACATGCCACAAGAGGCGGTGCAGGAGGACCTCCGCATCATTCAGAATCTGGAAAAATGCCAGAACCGTCTTTCGTATGCGGAGTGCTACTTGCTACGAAGAACACCTGGCGACCTCGTGGTGCGTCCCGTGCGAGTAGAATTGGGAGCACACCTGATCATTAACTCTTAGGATCCAATGACGTGTGACACCGGCGTAGCAAACGACGAACTAGGATACCCTATACTCCGTGACGAGGCATCGACGACGGCACTCCTGTCCGTTAATCAGACATTCTATCACCAAGACGAAGCGATCGCGAAAATGGTGTTATCTGGTTACTCATACATGTGTGCCGTCCCCACGGAGCTACACAGCCTTGCTGCGCCCGAGCAGGACCTTGCCCCCCAAATGGGACCCGTCTTGAAGGATATCCAAGTTCCGCTGGACGTTCTGACGAGCACCCCAGCCATGTATCTCGACTACGGCCCCTGGCTTAGATACATGGTTTCCCTCGACGACGCGGCGGAAGCGGTCTATGTGAAGTTGCAGAGCAGCAAAGACGGAGTTCGGAAGACCAGGAACAGTCTCAAGGCCGTTCGACCTGTTCGTTATGTACCAATCAGCGAGTACCACCGACGTACACTGACGCACACCACCCTCTCCCCATAATAAAGGAAAACCCAGTCTCTGTACTTGTCATGTATTGTCATAGAACGATAGGGCTGAAGATCGGACACGTTTCGTTATGTGTTTGGCTACATCGCGTGACGATACGAGCAGCGATGCGATTGTCCTGTGGTGTTTCTCTTTCGGTCTGCGTCTGACCTAGCCCACAGCACGAGTGATAGTGACTGGCTCTTCCACTTGATGGAGTTTGATCCTTTGGGATCACTGAGCGGATAGCACGGCATCTGCCTTCACCAGCGCCGGAATAAAGAAAACGTCCATTGCTTTTCTCGACGGGTTTGAAATGCCGTGGAAGTATGGCCATGTGCACGATGCTCTGCGTCTACAGTGCAGTGTCGTAGATACTGAAGTGGTTTCGCGCCTACTAGAAGACGACGGTTATGAAGATGCGAGCGAGCCGCTGGCTCAGCCCGATGCTCCGAGCTATCCGTGAAGTTGGAATAATCGATACGATCGCACAGATGCCACGCTCTGCCACGGTGGCTGATATATTGAAACGTGCCATGTAGCGAACCTAGATTGGTACAAGAGTAGAAGGCCCTCAGCGGAGTCTAAAGAGCAAGGCTGTAGTGAGTCTGCAGCGGTGCACATCCCGATAGCTCAGACAGTTTGAATGAGATGTTGAATATCAATCAATGTGACCTATTGAGGAAGACCGTCCTCTATTGATAACCACGTGGAACGTGTGGCAGCCACGCGTCGAAGTTCTCTTCTCAACCATCCTTACCGTGAACGCCTCCTCCGTTAAAGCTGCCCGTGCAGCCGGCTTCTCCTCACCCTTCTCCCCCTGGCAGTTTCTTCTCCAGGCATGGATCGACCGACCACTGCCCACTCATCACCATCCGAGCCTGGGCCCAGCGCTAGGAGGCCTGACACTGCCCCACAGGCCCAATCCACATCTACACCTACTCTGGGTTCCCGACATTCGCCCGTAACTCCTCTAGCACCTCTGGAGTTCCTCCAAAATCAGCGCAGAGGATCCATTACCGACCCCTCACTGCACGCCGGACCATCACCGCCTACACACCTGTCGAACGGCACACCCTTGAACAGCCTCCCACCACCCTTCAGACGCCCCAGCTTCACCTCCAGTCCTACTTTCTCTCCTTCGACGCTGTCCCTTGATGTTTCTCGGCCAACACCGGGAGGAATCCGCGCAACTTCGCCGTTCCGATTTGGCAGCGCGACCATGCCGCCTCCGAACAGCAAATCGCAGTTGAGACGGACCCTGCGATCGTCGTCCGCGGATGCAGGTAAACGGCTCACTGTGACAGTTCCTGCACGAGATGTTGAAACTGGGCCCGGAGGAAGTCCGCCTGAAACTAAGGTACTTGGAGGTAACACTGGCGCTACAATCCACGTGCATTACAGCGCAGCGAATTCACGTTTTGATTCCAGAGTCCGGTAGGGCGAAGGGGAGCGACGACATGGATGTTGATCCGCAGGAGCGTGAACAATATCAGGAACGTGGCGGAGTGCAACGTTTGCAGCCGGTTCGTGAGCCAGCAGGTGGGGTGGGTTACGGTGTGCGGCGGCATTCCATCGCGGATGGAGTTCAGTTGCCCAGCTTGAAGCGGAACGAACACTCACCAGGGTGGCCTCAAGGCACGAAGCGCAAGATACCCTCTGAACCCGACACGCTCTCGCCTGGGAAACAAGAGATCGATTCGCTGCTAACTGGGCCTGGGACGGCGAGTAGGATCACTGATGTAGACGAGCGACCCGCACCGAAGCGGCGCGGTTCTGCGTTTGACACGCAGAAAATTGCCCAGCTGAGTCTCTATGACCGACGAAACTCTGCGGATGCACGGGGTGGAAACGGAGGACCGTGGTGGGGAGGCGAGAGACGGGACTCGACGAGCTCAACGTTGAGTGCCTCCACGCTCTCGTCGGCATTTCCCGGCGACTCGCCACATGGCCGACCTCCAGGCGGCATCGCTACTTTCGCGTGGCCTGCCAACCTTCAAGATCAGGCTGCAATGCAGAGCGAGGCTACCGTTAATATGGCGGGGCCTGCAGCGCATCCCTACGACCCCCTCGCCATCATGCCTCCAGTAACCTTCGCCCCAGATCGACGTATGTCTGCCCCTACCATCCCTCCTGAAAATTTGCCCTCCTCTCCATCCACGGGTCCGGCGCGAGTGCTCAGGTCACGCTCCCGTCCGCCCTCGCGTGTACGAGGCCCCAGTCAATCAGACGCCAACAATGCCGCTGGTCCCTCGTCCGTGCCCGACGATGTTACAGGTGCCCAAGAGAACCATCGACCAACCAGAGAGCCTGGTTCCACGCCGTATTCGCGCTCTCCCGAGTTGCGTGTATCTCACAAATTAGCGGAGAGGAAGAGGCGCAAAGAGATGAAAGAGCTCTTTGACGAGCTGCGTGAGCACCTCCCGGCGGACAGAGGGATGAAAGCGAGCAAGTGGGAGATTCTAAGCAAAGGTGTGTTATAGAATCCCTGTGCAATGTTCACTGCTGACTTTGTGTCCCACCACCATTGTCCCCATTGTTCCTTTGCATCCCACAGCTATTGACTTCATCAATAGCTTGAAGCACAGCTGCAGCGAAATGCAGCGCGAAATTGAAATGTTACGACACGAAGTGGAAACTATGCGTCATGGTGGCATGCCGCCACCGTACGCGGGTGGTCCACCACCGGCGGTTATGTATGCTCATGGTCCGCCACCAGTCGGCGTTCCTCCATATCCACATCCTGGCCCTCCACCCGCAGGGCCCTCGAGTTCTTCTCAACCACCTCCCCCGCATCACGGTCCTCCTGCTCACCAACCACCACCGCATCAACACCCGCTTCATCCGCCTACTCATCATCCTCATGGCGCCCCCGAAGACGTTGCTTCGCGCCCAGCATCCTCACAGAATATATACTCACCTGGACCGGGTTCCGCGCCAGCCGCACAGCCATCGGGTGCAGTTCCTCCTGGGCCCGGTGCCCCAGGGAAGCCGGATGCATTGTCATAGGACCGGTGCCGCACCTATTGTCGTCCTTTGTCCTCCGTCTTGTCGATGATAGGTATGGGATGCTGGTTGCTGCCAGCACCCACTTTGTTTCTTGGTGTGGGTCGTCTTCGGACATGTGTCGACGACGGGTTAACAGGGTCGCTTTGCATGCGCTCTACGCACATATGCGGGGGAGGAGACGACACTGACGACGCTCACGAGCACGAACTTAGTGATTTCAGTAATTAATCTAAAGTCTTGGACTGTCGCATATTATGTAGAGGTCTTGCACATAACCATAACCTGTTGTGTTATCCATCCCGTCGTGCGCGCTGAGGCCTTGTTCAGACTGTCATTTGTATTCGGATATCTGAGATCTATTAGTCTATCATGATCGCTTGTCTTGATTTGGTAATCAACTCTCGGAGCCTTGGACAATGGCGCGCGGGTACATAGTCATATCCGCCCACCACAGGGCCACACTATGCTCTGAACCCAACCACCACCACCCATCTTCAACGACTCTCTGACAACCTTCCGGCGCCCTCTCTAAATCGCACCCGGGCAACTAGACTTCGTTAGATACCCCTCTGACGGTCTTTCGAGGCCTATTAGAAGCATGGCACCCAAACGCTCAGGAGTGGATTTATTGTTTCACCCAAAGAAAAAGACGGGTTCAGCGACCGCTCAGAAGAAGGACAGCCCAGCATCCGGCTCGCCATCACCGACTAAAACGCCACGACCAGCTGCAGCAAGACCGCGGCCACCCAAGGCGCAGAATAACGATGACGAGCTGCGACAACCGTTACCAGAGGGCCCCTACGCCGAGTTCAAGTTAGTCTCGTCTCAGCTGAACGGGTGGAAATACGACGTCATGAAGTTCGACTCGCGGAAGCCCGTCGACATCACGGAATGGAGAGGGCCCGTGAAGCTCAATAGGAAGGAGCCCAACCGGGAGGTGGATGATACATCCAACGGGGCGGCGGCAAAGGCTGTGGGCCCCATGGTCGGGTCAGACGGGAAGCCTGTGGTCGGACCCGATGGACAGATCGTGATGGTGGACGCAGAAGGCAAACCAATACGTCCTGGAGAGAGTGGTGGTGGGAATGCGAGTGGCGACAAGGGGAAGGAGAAGGCAGGACAGAAGAAACGGTTCCAGAAGAAGACGAGGCAGGTATTCCTGGTTCCGGAGGAGACCCGGAGGCTCAGGAAGGAGGAGCGGTATCCGTGGGTGATGGAGGATGTGACAGGGGGTGAGATATGGGCCGGGAAGATGGAGGAGGTTGCAAAGTCGGAGACGCACTGCATGTTTATGCCAGCTGAGAACAATACTTTCAAGCTCGTCCCGGCGCATAGATGGTACAAGTTTCAAAAGAGACCAAAGTACCGTGTGCCAACTCTAGAGGAGGCGGAAAAGATGGTAAGCTGCACTCGTATTCTTACCTCACAATGAGGTATTGTCATTATCGAGTCAATAACGTGTAACTCTTCTGCAGATGAGCAATATCAAAAAGAACCAGGATCCTGAACGGTGGCTGCTACGGAAACGAAACGGCCAAGGTCCTTCAGAGGCTACCTCTGCACTGTTCAAAGCGGACAGAGAAGGCAGTACAGGCCCAGTACAGGCCTCGAGCCTTGGACCTGGTGGCCGTCGCCTAAAGACTGTTGACAATGGCACGCATGGTCTGTTTGGGGACGACGACGATGACGATGATGATGAGGGCCGCAAACGGAAGTTAAAGCGAGAGCTGGGTGCGGAGGGCGATGTGGATGAGATGGACTACGAGGAAACTTTCCAGGATGATGAAGAGAAGATGGATGCGGACGATCGGGAAGATGAGGAAGCGAAGGAGCTGGAGGTATGTCGTTTGTCTTCTCGTCGAGGAGACGACGCTTATCACATGCGGGTAAACAGGAACGTCTGAAAAGGGAGTACAAAAATGCAAATAAAACTCGGGAAGGTTACGTTGACGAGTCGGAAGATGAGGAGGAGCCTACTCTGACTCAAGCAGGCAAGGGTCTGCGGAAAACCCTGCAGAAACTCGAGAAAGACGGCGGATACGATGACAGTGATAACGAGGAGAATCCATACGCTAGCGAGGTATGCTTGACTTGTGTTCGAAGATGAACGAACTCCGGCTTACGCTGCTCAGGTTGAGGAGGAGGATGAAGAGCCGGTTGCCGTCCACACTGGACCTGCCATTATCGCACCCGAGCCCAAACCAGGGCGGCAGACACCGCAGACCCCTACTACTAACGGAGCGAAGACGCCAACATCTAGTCAGCCTTCGTCGCAGGCGAAGGCGGAACCGCAAGCTGATACGCTTTCACGGCCCACCTCGCCCGTTATTCCTAGCCATGGCGGACACTCGGCTCTTGCGAAACGAGCGATGAGTCCCAAGGTGTCCAAGCACGAGCAAAGTGGTGCAAGTCGGGCGACAACTCCTCTAGCAGGCACATCTGTCTCAACTCTATATGACAGTCGGACAGTGAATCCTGCCGCTAATGGAGGAAGCCGCTCAGGGAACCCAGTGTCTCCCTCGAGCCCAACGAGCCCCGTCGTCGGCAACGGAGTTAACGGCTCTGCAAAGAAGCGGAAAGCCAGTGATGAGTCGGATGCTGGAGCGAAGCCGAAGAAGCGCAAGGCAATACCGCTGCCCGATGAGACCGTGTTGGACGATCGTGTAGTGGTCGCGTGGCTAAAGCAGACGCCAGGAGCGACGACGCGCGACTGCATCATTCACTTCCAGCCGTATCTGACGGACGACGACAAGAAACACAGGTTCACGACACTCGTGAAGGAAGTGGCGCAATTGAGCAAGGGAGTGCTTGTCTTACGACCTGCGTATCGCGACCCCGCTGCGGCGCCATCACCGTCGCAAGCAGTTACACCTAGCGTTGCATGATGACAGTGCCTGTGCATGCTTGGATGGGCACGTTGCCAGTCATGGACCAGATGCAATTGACTACTGTACTTCTAGTTACATATCATATGTGAGTCACCCACCAATCACCATCTTCAACTGCAGGTCAGACAATCCGGCTTTTGACTCAATTGTGAGCAACTCGACTTTTACTCAGTGAATGCCATTGCTCCCGCGCTCTTCGGCTGTGTTCGCAAGGAATACCAACCTCACGGTGTCATCGTCACCATTCTCAACAGTGTGATGGTCATGGTCAGTGCTGTGTGTTCAGCACATAATAAGCGACCTGATGCACTGGGGAACATAGGCGTGCAATTTACCTCATGTATGCGGAACCCCAGAGGAAGTGCTATTCCCGATGTCTGAGCTTGTATCTTCTGATCCTCGGTCGCAACCATCCACGGGTAGGTTCCTGGACCGTGTCTATACTCTACGATCATCTGAAAGTAGCGATGAATGAATTGGAGCCCGTATGCATTTGAATCGTTGGGGGACACTCACTGCACAACGCCAAGTGAAAACCTCTAGCACTCCAACCTCTAGCATTCCTCGCAATTCGCTACGGCAGCAGAGCCAGACGTCGAGGTCGTCCATATCTTGGGCAGTGGTCATTTCCGGATCTTTTCCACAAAGCTGCACAATATTACGACGGAGCTCGAGACCACGCGCGAACACAGCTAATTGTCCAGTCCTACATGGTAGCTTCCGTAGCTGGCTGACAACCATGTTTTCGTAGATCTCGTCGGGCGGGTAGAACCCACTGCTATGATGCCGCGTATAGCGGAAACACCAGTGAGTCATAACATCCGGGAAGAAGAGTGGCCCGCTTTCGCAACAGGGGCATTCGAAGGCAGCTGTGACGAGTAGAAGCGGATCAACGCCTTTTCGCGCCTGTATGGCTTGAGGTAGGCACCCTCGGAGTTCAGCGCGCACTGTTTCTTGCCATTCATCAATCCATACAGGCAATGCTTCTTCCACGGCACGGAAGCTTTCTCGGCCGAAGGACGAGGAGGGTGTAGTAACGACCTCCTTGAACGCCGGAGACAGGATCAGGTCGATGGAGTGCGGCCAATATTCGGCCTGTGCTGTCCTCCGCGGTACCCTCAGCAGCTCTTTCGCTATGTTCTCGAGCTGGTGTAACCGGTCATTGATTCGAGTACGGTACTCCCACTCAATGCGCGCCACTCGTATGTCCGGCATGAATGAAATAATGTCGTGCCGCATCAGTGCCCAAGCTATGGTAGCATGTAAGTCCTCAACCCTTTTCCGTCGAGCGAACAAACGCAGACCTCTATCTGTGAGCTTCTTCGCTTGCTTGACTCTTGGGTGGCCTTCAAATAGTTCCTGGGGACACTTCTTCATATATGCCACTTCTTCACCCCAGCCTTCGCCGTCCAATTCCGCATAGATGCTGCGGCAGCGTAAGGAACTCGTTCGTATGCTAACATGACCAACAGACTGACGCTTCTATACGATCATGTGCCATTCGCAATTTCTCGTCCTCTTGAGCTCGAGCCTCCCTGGCGCTCCATTCATAGCACAGTTGCGCATGCTATACGTTGTTTACATCAAGTTAAAGTCAGACAACAAAAATCAATAGATCCCTACAGCGCGGACATCTCGGACTCGCTTCTTTTGCTCAGCTTCATATTCGTCCAAGACGGCTTCGTCCTTTCTCTTCTTTAACTGCTTCCAGGTCTTGGAGATTTCTCGCAACTGCTTAATGTGGCATTGCTGCGTCTTCCGCCCAGGGATGTACTGAAGACGCTTCATCTATTAGTATATATCGATGAAATGGTCGAACAAAACGTACTGCACTGTTGTACATGGAACTGGAGAAGCGGCGACCAAAATACCGGAAGTGCCATTGTCCATGTTGGGTGGTCAATCTGTACACCAGTAGTAGTCAGCATGAACTGCTGTACAGTTGTGGAATTGACATCACCCACTCGTCTCGCCTGCATGTAGGGCAGTATCGGGCATAGAACTCCCAGAGTATAAGCTTAACGTTCGACCTGAGACAATTCTAATTGGGGAAAGGAGCCAACACCTGAGACTCAGCGCACAAATCTTGTGAGTCGCGACTGACATACATGTCAATGCGGGGAGAAGGCTAAGACCGCATACGCTGGCTCAGTCAAGGATGGTGGACATGGTGGCATGCCCTCCACACACTCCAGTGCAGCTTTCCAGAGGGAGGCAGAAGCCCTGTTGAGCAAGAATGCTCGAATGGACTTTGACGTCCACATCAGGCTGACTAGGTCTCGTGGATGAAGATAACTGAAGATCTGCACTCTCCGGTCAGAATTCAGGAAAAGTTGAAAGAAAATTGTCTCGGAACCTCTTGGGAAATATCAAGGGGCATGTCTAGCATATCCTTGAGACCGCTTCGCTTGCTGCCGCGGACATTTCTCTGACTCGGACGCGAAGCCTGTGGCTGGATACCCTTCGTCGATATTTCTGTTTTGGCAGAGACATGCTGCGTCTTCGATTTCTTGTGCGGCATTTGTGGTGGCGTATTTCGTGGAAGACCTGATCTGTCGAACGTGAGGTGATAGTTGAAGGAGAGCAGTCGCGAGTCGCACAGAGCTTCAAATACCAATGTCACATGATCGTAGTCGATTGCGCCGCTCGATTGTTGTGGCTGGCGCCTATGGCTCTGGTCAGTGAGTACTTGTGCTAGACTGCGAACTGAGTAGCAATAAGTTATTCACCATTCTCAGAAGCCGACGAACTGTCACTCACCGAGCAGTAGAAGGGTACTACTGTGATTATAAGCAGGGAAGCTAGTTGATACTAGTGGAGGTCCACAATGCTTGAGAACCTTACAGCAGGTGTGCCAGTGAGGCAGTTGAGCAAATAAATCAATAACATCACGATCAATCCAATACACTGGGCCATCTCTTACATCCCTACACCTTGACATCTGCTGCACAAGTCCATCGGGAGAGGACAGCCTGATCTCAGGCGCGAATATTCACAGCCAGCTGGTCGATCAGCTCCTTCAACCTGTTCGCCTCGTACTTCGCTAGAGTCGTGTTGTTCTCAATTGTGATGGCCTCTGTTAACGCCGGCAGCGTCGTCGCACCGTAGCCTAGCCGTGACAATCAGTGTTCAGTCGTCGAAGAGCACAGCGAGCCGCCCACCTAGCCACTTGCCGGGGGCAACACCAAGATGGCGGTACCACTCCCGCCCCTTGATCCCGTCGGGGTGGATAAATCCACGCTCGAATCCAACCAGCTTCTTGTTGACCGCACGCACGCGCTCGACAGCCCGCACGAACCGCTCGTGCAGCCGCCCCCTCGGCCCCCCAAAGCCAGCCTTCCTCCCATGGCACGCAGACGGCCGTGTGCCCTCTAGCTCGCCCATCCGCCGTTCGCGTTCCTCCCGCAGCCTCGCCGGCGCCAGCCCCAAACGCGGACGCGTGACGCGGGACTCGCCATCCCTCCTCTGCTTCCTTGCCTCCGGACGGGTGGCCGGCGCAGACAGCGTGTGCTCGAGCTCCGCCTCGTGGCTCTCATGCTGGCGGTGGTGCAGCGCCGCGTGCATGTCGTGCGTGCACGGCTTGCGGAAGATCTTCCGGAGCCCGCACCATGCCTCGCGCAGGTGGTCCCTGATCAGTTTGTGCCGGGCGATCCGCCTGGCCAGGCGGATAAGCTCGCGCTCTGCATCGAGCTTCTCCTTGTCGAGCGCCTCGCTGGCCAAGCGCAAAGCACCAATAGACTCGCGAAGTGAAGACAAATCGACATCTAGCGAGGCAGTCTCGGCCAACTGCTCGACACTGCAGGGGGTGATAGAAGGTGATTAGCTACCGATGGCACGTGTCGTGCGAGCGGACTTACTGATCCAGGTACGCGTCAAGCTGTACTGCATAGTGTGTGGTGTTGATAGGCAGGACGACAGCATCCGCCAGGCGCACAGTCTGCAGCCCCAAGAACCTCGCAATGGTAACCTGACCACGTTTCCGTCAGCAGGCGAGCACCCACACATCACGAACCGCAAACCACGAGCTTACATGGCGCAGGAAGCCCGGGTCCGCATACAGCTCCTGCCACCGCTCCGAGTCGAACACGGAATGGTAATGATACACCGGGTCGGACAGAGTCGATCTAAACCCGTGGTTCGTGCTCGCCACGCCGATGCGCTGCAGGAACACTGTGTAGTCACTGCCGCTCCCCAGCACGCCGACGCCGAGGTCGTCCGCCGCCATCTGCGCGAGCTCGTCATGGTAATTCGCGAGCGCGTCCGCATCGACGAGCCCGCCTTTGTTCCCGTAGAGCGGCCCGCGGTCGTTCCGCGCGTCCCAGAGCGTGAGACCTGGCTTGGTGGGGTGGGCGATCTCTTCAGCGGCTGAGCGGAGGAAGTGTGCGAGGGAGGGCGAGCCGGAGGCGTAGAATTGCGAGCCAGAGACGGAAGAGTCTGCGGAGACAATATTCTCAGCGTCGAGTAGCAAGGGAAATATGTACTGCTATACGCACCTAGGTTGAGGTAGGCAACGACGTGGTCGTTTATCCAATCCGCAAAGTCTTCACCCCATTCCGTGCTGCCAATGAGACCGTACTAGCGGAAACGGACAGTCAGCAATAGTAGTTAAGCAGAGCTAGTCAGAAGCTACCTCTTCAGCATCCCAGCTAGCGATGACGATCGTCCGGATTGGCTTCCACCCGAGCCTGCCAAGCGCCCCCAAGCCGCGGATGACCTCGTGCGCCGAAGCAGTCCCGGAGGACGGGTCCGTCGCACCCATCACCCACGCTACCCAGACCAGTCAGCTTATAAAACGTACGTGGATGTTTCCAAGTACTTGCCATCACGATGATTCCCAATCACAACCACCTCGTCTTTGATATGTCCAGGTATGACACCCATCGTGTTCCAGATGGGAATGACCCTGTCATCCACTGGACCACCGGACCTTCCCATCAGTGGGGGTGCGCGTAGTTACCCACAAGGCTCACCATGGTTAACTAGCTTGATCGTCCTGTGCTGTCCGCCCTCTTCGATCTCCTTTAGCAGCACCTGTGCGTTGGTCCACGAAATGGGCAAGCTCGGGATGGCCGGGATGTTCGTCCCTTCGGTGCGTGTACTATTCTCATAAGAGGGGTAGCCAGGGGTCGTAGGGTCTCTATGAAGAGTATAAGCTGAGCACAGACAAAGATTGGGAGGCGATGTCGCACCCTGGGTACAGAGAAATGAATTGCGTACTGCCGCGCTGGACAGACGTAGGGTTGCGAGCAGGGCCACTCGGGTAGCTAGTACAAATGAGACAACGAGTGACGAGAAGGATGGATGGAGCTCACGCTTCATAGCCGTTCTCCACGGTGACCGTACCATCATCGCGGGGATCTGAGTAGACCAGGCAAGCCACAGCACCTCGATCCTGAGCACCCTTGACCTACGCCGTGCAAACTTTGGTAACGACTTCAACGATGACTAAGATCAATTATGTCTCACCTTCAAACCACGGAAAATGCCTCCATAACGGGTGATCACGATGGCACCATTCAGATCAACACCGAGAGCCTCGAGCGCGTCATAGTCGTCCTTTCTCCCGTAATGCGCATACACCAGCTTTCCTGCAGCCTCCCCTCCACGACTCAGCCCATGGAACGTCGGCACCGCCTCGGCGTACTTGCCCGCCTCAGGGTCGGTCTCGTCCGCCACCTCCTCGAGCGCCGCGCTCCACACTGGTTCCCCATCCTCGCCTAGAATTTGTAGGCTCCTGTCTAGTGGGGTGTTCATGACGGGGTAATAGACGTCGATCCATGCTTCGGGGGCGTCGCGGGAGGTGATGCCCAGTGTCGCGTTGCGGGACTCGGCAGTGCCGGCGGAGAAGACGGGCTCTGCATCGGGGGCTTTGATCCCGAGCTCGCGCTGGAGGAAGGCGAGGAAGTTGGTAGCGGTCTTGAAGTCGCCTTCAGAGCCGGCGAGATGTGGCGAGGTAGCGTATTGACGGGACGCGGCGAGTGCGCTTGCGGGGTTCGGCACCGCCCTGAAGCACAGCGATGCACTGGTGGTAGCGGGAGGGAATATACATGAATGCCACTTACAAGAACTCCTGCTCTGCGAGCTTGCCGAAGGGGACCTTTTTCGGGACGTGCTGCCAGTTGCGAGGACGCTCACTTAAGGCCTGGACGAGCCATATTGCCTGCTGTGCGTTCAGCTCCTTGGAGATCTGGGAGACCCAGCAGCTGAAATGGTAGACAAGCGTGACAAACGTGAGGATGGCAAGCACGAGCCTCGGTCTCGAGAGCGTCCTCCGCTCGATTCTGGGGGGTGTCGCTAAGGCAGGCGTGGGGATGGCATCGCCAGCCTGTGAATTAGACTGTTTCTTGAATGGTTGTGTTTCCGACAACCTGGGTGTCGGCATGGTGGACCTATGGGAGGGAGTGCATGGAAGAAGACCGCCCCGGAGAGGGGAGGTTATTATATTCGTGGGATACGCGCAGTCGACTGTGCTTCCGACTCGACTCACGACCCGCAGCCATGAAGTAAACGGATGCCTCTCGTTCACTGTCAGTGTTACTGGCCTCGTACGGGTAATACGTTACGTGCACCAGTATCCCTTGCGATCGCTCCAATGGCCAGCGAAGGCGGCGAGCAATTTGCTCAGTCCAACTTCAACTGACTTGGATCAGAATATTAAATGACGTATCCCGTCAAGATCGAGATCCGACGATCAGTCTTCAACGTTTTAACGTCGTCCATCGTCGCACACCAACGCAGACAAACCATTACATGAAGACTTCTCGTTCAGATACGAGCACAATTCCCAGAAAGCGCAGATAGTCAGCATGGGTCAGGTCTAGACATAATCTATGAAGAGGCACAAGATTTGCAGTTCCAGGCCGAACTGTCATAGCTTTCGAACTATGTATGTCAATGTGACTGATGTTCACCATTGTCCAGGAAGTTTTCCGCGTCGCCGCAGGGAACCGGAAAATGCCTGCTGTTCGATATTTGACATCTTGGCCTCACGCGGTCTCAAACCTCACTCATTTACCACACAGAAATGCAACGTTGTGTATATCTCTCCATCCTCATACAGATGCAACGACAGCTTCAAAAGACGACGCAGGCCACCTCAGCAAGACCCATCCAAGGCCAGCCTAGCATCATCTCGGTACTACAGTGAAGCTGAAAATGCGTCATCATGAGAGATCTGCCAGAAGGTAAAGCGAAGAGTGCTCACCTCGACGGTCCGCACCGATCAAACGAGAGGAGCATTTACTTGCTCTTGGGGGGCTCAGCGCAGCCGCACGCGGGGTAAGTGCAGGTGCCGCCGTTGGCCTGGACGTTCGCGCAGGTAGCCTTGTCCTGGGCGCAGGTGAGCTCCTCGCCTTTCACCACGTCTAGTCTAGATTGTACTCACAGACATGGTGTTGTAGATGGTGTTGTGGGTGTTGGTAGTCGGTGTTGGTTGACTGAGGAAGACCAGCACAACCAACTGCCACTTTATACCCTGAGGGCCTGCAGCGTGGCGCGAAGGATGTCCTGCTGCTACAGGCATGCGGAAACCAGGAGTCCTCGACCGACTTGCCTCCCGTCCAATCAGTACATGGCTGTTCGTCAGGATGCGCGGCTTGTGGGCCACGCCTTCTACAACACAAAGCGGAAATGGGCCTTAAGAGGACATCTAGCGGCGGTAATGGCGTCGAGCTGATTCGCTCCCCCACAGACGAAGCATTCCTGCTCGCACACAAGACCCTCATCCATCAGCCCTTCTAGCCAAACACGACAATTCCTTCACCAAATCTCCGCGCTCACATTTCTTCACGTCACACCCGGTGGGCTCTCTCGCCCAGGTCCGTAACCAGAACCACACCTGATTCTCCACCCAAAGTGGATCAATACGTCTCCCAAAAAACATCCGGCATCACCTCCCGCATGATTCTCCAGTGCTCCAGCGCCTCCTTCTCCTGCCATTTCCCGATCGTCCCCGCCGTGTTTCCATCCTTCAGCAGAACGTACTCCTCCCTCTTCTGCTTATCCAGCGCCGCCACACTGTCACGCACGGATTGCAAGTCGACTTCTCGCTGCGATAACGAGGAGAGGACGCGTCGTCGCTGCGGGGAGCCGAGGAAGTCGGCAACAGAGGGGGAGCGGAAGGTCAGGGGCGTGGGCGAAGGGGAGCAGAAAAGCACCTGAAGGGAGGGTGGGAGGTTAGAGCGTAAGCAACCAAGTAGGAGGTGAGGATGCATACCCAGTTGTGGTAGGGCTGGGCTTGCGCTGTGCAGTCGAGCTCGTCACAGAACGCTCGACACTGTCCAAATTCGGCCTCCAAAGTAAACACAACCGCACGGGAGCTTGGTGAGTCGAGCTCGCCAGCAAAATTCTACCCCAAGCATCAGAATGCCGAGTCAGGATAAGAAACGTGCGGGTGTTATGCGTACCACAGCAAGCACGCCATCGGGCTTCATGACCTTCCTGGTGTCGTTCCAGGTCTCTGCTGTTAACAGATACCCAGGCAGGCTCCCGCCAGAGAACACGTCGTGCACCACAAAGTCATACAGCTCCACATCCGGCGTCGTATCGGCTCCATCTCCCGCTTGTGCAGCCTTGTCAATCGCCAGAGCGCGCTCTTTGAGCCATGTCTTCGCGTCTCGCAGAATTATGTTGTCCTCTTCGATCGTCGGCAGGGCAAAGTGGGCTCGCGCGGCATTGTACACCTCCGGGTCGATCTCGATGATCGTGGTCGAGACATTGTGACGCATGAGAGCCGACGCAGACGTCCCCACACCCAATCCACTACAAACCCGTCAGTACCTCCAAACCAGCGAGAAATGAAACTCACATCACCAATGCGCTCTCTCGCTCACCCTCATGCCTCGGCCGCTCAAACAAACGAATCGCCTCCTGGAGCACGAACGCATCATAAATCGAGTCACCCAGGCGCTCACCTGTTACCTTGTCCACGGCAAGTGGCCCCCGCTCGACGATCTCACGCACCATCCAGCTCCCGCCCAGCAGCGAGTGTCCAGCCCGCAAAATGCGCATGATGGCAGCACCCGAGCCGGAGTCCGTTAGCGTCTCGGTGACGGTGACTACGCCAGAATACTTGGAGCGCACGGAGGAGAGGATGCGCAGGGGCTTGATGGGGTGCGAACGGCTGTATGGTGTAAGATGTGGCTTAGTGAGTAGCGTGGGCGGTTGGAGGATGGTGTTAGTGAGTAAAGGCAGGAGTGGGAGAAGTAGTAAGCGAGAGAGGTTTTGAGGTGCAGCTTTCTTTGCAGCTGGCGGAGGAACTTTGGACGTGGCTGTCGGTGCGGTAGTCTCTGCATTCTTCGCGGTAGAAGAACGTCTCTTGCGTGTGGCTTTTGACGATGGGTTGGCGGGTTGCGCTGCAGACGCTGCAGACCCCGAAGGGTCTGGAGACAGAGAAGGCAAAAGGGGATAGATGGCCCACGCCACTAGGGTAAGAGTGCCGGCTTGTAGCATCTATGTAGCATGAGGGTCGTTCAGCAGCTTGAGAGCGAACAACGTACTACTTGACTCTCCGTAGGATTCTTCGCGTAGGGGATCAGCGGCCACAACTCTTGGAGGGACATGATGGAGGTCTGTATGATCGGCAGGGTGATCATCTGCTGAGGAGCGGCACCCTCTTCTGGGTTTGGGTCATGCTAGGCGTGCTTGTACATGAGTACGGTGAGGGACACGGGGAGCCGAGAATGTGGTAGCATGGATGTCAGGTCCACAAGAACTGGCAGGTGCGCAACGAATCTAGCAGTGGAACGCGCAGAATGCCTCGACATTCAAGAGGCAGACACGGGCGTGGTTCTAAGACCGCGAAATTGACTGCAGCATTACGACGAAGAATGGACGCAGCGTTCAGGAGCAGGAGTCTCAATATGAGACCGGAGTCGAGCGGACGACACAGGGACTTAAATAGCTACTGACCTGGAGCACTCTCACCAGACAAACGCTGAGCACAATGACCGGTGTGATGACAGCGATATGTGTCATAACAGGACCCCACACCGGGCTATGCATCCTGCCAGTGAAGACAGCCACCCAATACGCAGTGTTTGGCATTGAGCAGAGTAAGGTCCCCAGAATGACTATGACGAGCTGGAGAGGCAACAGCGGCATGAAGCTTCCAGCAATGCATGCCAGCCAAACGAGTTTGTTCAGGTGAAGATCAGCAGGAGCAGTGCCGTATAGAGGAATGAGTGTGCGGCGGTAGGCAAAGATAATGAGCGAGAGACTGAGAACTACGATGACGGAGAGAAGTTTGGCGACGACATTTGCCAAAATGGTGTTCTTCTCCTGCGGCCGCTGTTGTTGTTGTCCCTGTTGTTGCTGCTGGGCTCGTGGCGGCATGGTGGCGGTCGTCTGTGAGGACCAGGACGCATGTTAACAGAGAGAACATAAATGTCAGTCCAGGAGGCGCCGTGTGTTGCCGAGAATGCTGCGCGTTACGGTCAGGTGATCGGATGTCTTGGCCCACGGGGTTTGACGTCAGGAGACGCGTCTCCACATCTAGAGTCCACCAATGTCCAGGCGCCCGTCACCATGCCCATATCGACAGAGCATCCATTCCAACGTCTTTCTCCCCCACCGTCACTTACAGGATGTCCGTCGCGCCGCTCGAAGCAAAGACCGTGCTCGACGTCGACCCGTGGCTCGAGTCCAACGTCCCTGCCATCATCCATCGCCACGATCTCTTCCGCAAGTGGAAAAACACGATCGAGGAGAACGAAGGTGGCTACGACACCTTTTCGAAGGGATATCTCAAATTTGGCCTAAACGTGAACGCCGACGGCAGTGTCTCGTACAGAGAATGGGCACCGGGTGCGAAAGAGGCCGTGCTCACCGGCGATTTTAGTGCGTCTTACTTTGTCACTGACATCTAGATGAATGTGGTGTTGACTTTGTGTGTGCTACCCTCAGACAACTGGAATAGGATCTCTCATCCGATGACGAAGGATCAGTACGGGGTCTGGGAGATTACTGTGCCTACAAAAGAGCCGGGGGTATGCCCCATCCCTCATGACTCCAAGCTGAAAGTAAAACTATCCTTGTGCTTGTACGCGTCCGTGCGCTTACCTATCTGAGCAGATCTCCATGATCATCCCCTCGGGCGAGCGCATCGAGCGTCTGCCTGCGTGGATCAAGAGGGTCACCCAGGACTTGTCTGTGTCGCCCGTTTATGATGCGCGCTTCTGGAATCCTCCGGAGGCGGAACGGTACCACTTCAAGCACCCGCGACCGGCGAAGCCCCGAAGTGTGCGCATCTACGAGGCTCATGTTGGTATCTCGACGACAGAGCATCGTGTCGGGACGTACAAGGAGTTCACGGCGAACATGCTGCCAAGGATCAAGGACCTGGGGTACAACATCATCCAACTCATGGCGATCATGGAGCACCCGTACTATGCTTGTATGTATCATCCTGCCTCCCGTCTCCGTCTTGTGCTCAAATCAAGTGGCACCGATAGCATTCGGCTACCAAGTGACAAGCTTTTTTGCTGCCTCGTCGCGGTATGGCACCCCCGAGGACCTCAAAGAGCTCATTGACATCGCGCACGGAATGGGCATTACTGTCCTGCTCGACATCGTGCACTCGCACGCGTGCAAGAACGTCCTGGATGGGATCAATCAATTTGATGGCACGGATCACCAGTACTTCCATGGCGGTGGCAAGGGTCAGCACGACCTCTGGGACAGTCGCCTATTCAATTATGGGCATCATGAGGTACTCAGGTTCCTTATGGGCAACCTCCGTTTCTGGATGGAGGAGTACCGGTTTGACGGGTTCAGGTTTGATGGAGTAACCAGCATGATGTACGTGCATCACGGTATTGGGACGGGCTTTAGTGGCGGATACCACGAGTACTTCGGACACGGTGCAGACTTGGAGGCGATCGTGTATCTCATGCTGGTGAGTGGGTTTCTTTCAATTCAGAAGTCCGTTTTGAACATGAGCTATACAGGCGAACGACGCGATGCACACACTTTATCCAGAGTCGATTACCATCGCCGAGGACGTCTCGGGCATGCCCCTCCTTTGCACCCCTGTCTCAAAGGGCGGCGTCGGGTTCGACTACCGCCTCTCGATGGCGATCCCAGACATGTGGATCAAGCTGCTGAAGCACAAGTCGGACAACGAGTGGGGGATAGGCGACATCGTGCACACGCTCACGAACCGGCGGTACAGGGAGAAGAGTATCGCATACGCGGAGAGCCATGACCAGGCACTCGTGGGTGACAAGACGCTCGCATTCTGGTTGATGGACAAGGAGATGTACACAAATATGAGCGACTTGACGGAGATGACACCGGTCATTGCGAGGGGCCTCGCATTGCACAAGATGATCCGGTCCGTGCACTGTTCGAGGAAGAGGGGCTGGCTTTCTGACACACAAGTACAGGCTCCTTGTGCATTCTCTTGGAGGCGAGGGATACCTCAACTTTGAGGGCAATGAGTTCGGGCACCCGGAGGTATGCGTGAGCTTTCGTGCAAATTAGGTGGCCGACTAATTACTTGTCTAGTGGCTCGACTTCCCCCGGGAGGGCAACGGCAACTCATTCCACTATGCACGGCGCCAATGGAACGTCGTCGACGACCATCTGCTGCGGTACAGGTATCTCAACGAGTTCGACAAGGCAATGAACCATGCCGAGGATAAGTACGGCTGGCTCTCTGCGGAGCCCGCCTACGTCTCGCTCAAGCACGAGGTCGACAAGGTGATCGTGTATGAGCGCGCAGGGCTCTTGTTCGTGTTCAACTTCCACCCGACGCAGAGCTTCACGGATTATCGCGTCGGTGTGCAGGAGGCAGGGACCTACAGCGTGGTACTGAGCAGCGATGAGAGGCGGTTTGGAGGTTTTGAGAATGTTTTGCTGGGGGGAGAGTATTTCACGACGCCCATGGAGTGGAACGGGAGGAAGAACTGGTTGCAGGTGAGCGAATTTGAGGCTTGGGGCGACTGTGGGTTGACCAAGGTTGGAGCAGGTGTATATCCCAACACGTACGTGCATCGTGCTCGCGAAGCAAGGATAAAGAACGGAATGGATGCTTCCCTCTCGGAATGTGGAAAGGTCAAAAAATATATGTAGCATACCAACATACGTACATGAATTGGAATCCCAATGAACTGAAGGCGAGGTTGCCATCCATTTATATTCACGGTTGGCGTGGGTGGTACCGTTACTGAAATCGTCTTGGCGACGTGACACTTCAGCAAGTCAGCATATGTCACGATCGAGTCTTTGGGATTGTGTCTGAGTCATTGAGTCGCCGTAACATCGATGCATCAGCTGGCTCAGCGGGAAGCATTGCAGAAATATGAAGGACTAACGGTGCAGTAGGCTACACGTATGTTCCAGGACCGAATTGGTTTTAATTGCGAAAGCATCATGGCACTGGCCAAGGATCATCACAGAACACGCAGTGTTCGTCGCCGTAGCCGACCCATTTGATGAGGCATTGCGCGCGTCCTCGTCATTACAGAATACGCAGAGCTTCTATGGGTCATATCTGTGCTCGCGACCACTGATAGATCCGGAATCTAGTCTGTAGGGTTTGGTGACATGCCAGAGTCCTAACGCCGCCCCAAGCTGGTCTCGTACCACCCCGCTAGTGTTGCGTGGTGGTGGGTGCGACCACGGCGGTGGGTACGATCCCACTACGCGGTTTCCGTCACTTCGGCGAAGTGATTCCCTTCGACGGTCTCTCGCTTGGTTCTCACCAATGCCATAAATTGTTCTCCCTGGTGGAATACGCACGATGTATATGACAGGTAGCCCGTGGAGAAGGACATCGAGATGTCCACGTCGGTTTCTCGTATATCGCTCCTGGGAATTCCGACGTACAAATCTAGATGTGTTGAAATGGCGCAACCAGCACTGCGAAACTTTCATTCAGAGGAATGCTGGATGTTGAAGGTAACCTCCTTTCAGTTTGCCACGCAACTTGACCGCAAACGATGCCCTCGAGCTTCGGATCTTTGGCGGTCTGGGTGGAGACCCGAACCGAAAGGGTATCGTCTACCACTGCACTGAATGCTTGCGTACGTAACAGCGTACCGCGGGACAAGGTGCGGATTGTGCAAGGCTAGTCGAAGACGTACCCCACCCACCCACATCAATCTGTCCTGCAAGCGGGTTCTCCGCCACTTTTGCGACGAGTGCGGCACTCCGCTGCATGGGGAGTTGAACGCACCGCCCGAGAAGTACGCCGTGAAGCTGGCGGTCTTTAGATATCACTTCGAGCGGACTACAGACATATTCTGGCGGAACGCGAAGGGTAAGGTCTGCGGTCGCTAGGAGGATGTGGGAAATCATGACGTCTTCTTCGTGACAGAGTGGGAGAAGCCATTGGCACCTCCTGACGTGTCTTCCCAACGATGTCTATGGCACTAAACCTGACGTTCTCGAGACCGTGCGGGTTTGCGGGAGGCAACTTACCCACCGGCAGACGAAGCATGTATCAATCAACAGATGTGTGTATACCTCGAGTCATGGGACGGGGTTGGCAACACATGCTGGGGAGTGAAGGACGCCAGCCTGGACGACGGCGCGGCCCCCGGCCCACGTACGCAGACTAATGCGTGCACAGCGTCAACTTACGCCGTCATGACATTCTGGAGATGCACTCACCGCTTTACCTTTACAGATATGGGTGAGGAAGAGGTACAATCAAGGTGGGTACCTGACATGTTAGAGACCGCACCGGAGTGCGGCATTGTGTGGCACAGCGAATCTGATTCCGTCCATTATTGTCGTCGCTCTGCGTCAGCGTCCCGTGCCAAATTTTTTATGACCTACCACCGGCTGCGCATTTGTGGTTTCACCAAACATCTTTCTGCTATTGGGCGGAAGCACAGCCTTCACACGATGTAGCTGTGTCTTTCAGTTACGTGCAGACAGGACACTTGGCTTGCATCCCACGCCGCGCGGTACCAGACTTGCGCAGCATAAAAGGGCTGCTGGTTGCGCCGACTTCCTTCAGTCAACCTCCTCGACGACCACCTACAACACAATGTCTGTGAGTACAAGATTTCATTCGTGAAGAGCTCAGTGAACGGAGAGGCTGATGGTCGTGGATCTGAATAGGACAAAGCTACCTGCGCAAACGTCCAGGCCAACGGCGGCACCTGCACCTACCCCGCATGCGGCTGCGCTGAGCCCCCCAAGAGCAAGTAAATCTCCTTTAATCAGTGCGCATCGTTGAGGTGGGCGCTCCTCGCTTTGCCTTCTGGCAGATCATGACGATGATGCATCAGTAGCTTCACCATAGTATCGAGATGATGTTGGGCTCGCCTTGCAATGGATGGGTCTCGTGAAGCTGTCGCACCTGTATGATGGAGATATACGCATGGGTTTTTAATTCTGAACGCAGTGAATGAGTGAAGTCTGTTAGAGACTCTGAGGACAAGCCGTCAAATCCTGAACAGCATGTAAAGAAACACATGCCTTGCCCTATTGTCCACCACGATTAAAAATAAGCTATCAAAACCCACAGTGTCAGCTCCTATGTAACGTACTATCAATGTGGGGGTTCTGCAAAGATGGCAGCGTCTCGCATCGTATTCCACAACCACTTACTTGGTTCTTTCGGTTTCTTTACGAGCCGATAGCACCTTGTCTGTGGTATACGTCGAGCACATACAAGAACTTTTGAGGGAGAGGTTGCTGCTACATCAGTACGCCAGATAGTCGACCTCAGATGATAGTACTGCAAAAGATGTCACCAGCTAGGACTCGGGCAACTACACTAGAGGTACGACCGGATACAGTGTACACGAAGGGCCGAGCCCTGTCCGATATGGAGGTCCTCTGATCGTCCATCTTTGTCCGCATATAGTGTACCCGAGGCATCTCCGAGAGGACTTCTGATAAGGTGTCCGATTATGGGAAGTCCTGTGATAGATAGTTGTCTGAAATGATACAAAACACTTATTTTACCCATGAACCATGTCCGCTGGCACAGATGTAATACCCTTGTCTGTTATTGCGTACCCGAGGCTGGATACATGAGGCCAGTTTGAGGGGGACAGTGGAGATCCGAAGGTTCAAGGTGCTGTGATGTCATGCTGGCTGGGCATTGTCTTCGCAGAAGTGCAATGCACCACACAGAGGCATAAGGCACAGAAAGATTTCAGAAAGTTATGCTAACCTGCATCCTGTGACAGTCTGCACTCACTGCAATCAATCAGGTAGGACCTTTGAGTGCATTGATGATACAGAATTCTTATCTACATCAGCACTGGGGTGAGGAACCACCCCAAAATCTGAGCTCCTAAGCTTTTGCAGATTGCGAGACATTCATAATCTGACTCCTCATTCCATCCCGACTCAACTGTATCCATATTCTACTTTGATATAGTTCTTCACGATGGGGAGAACGCATAAAAATTATCCCGAGATTATTCTGGGCAGTGTGGAAGCCCCAATGGTAGTTCTGCAAAACATGGGCATTTTGCAGAACCCCCCACATTGATAAGTAAGAGTGTCCAAGTTGGGTATAGAATTTCAACTCCGCTCGAAGTAGCCACCAATCGGGCGACCAATTCCAGCTTTCGACCAAGTCGTTATTGCTGTCGGTGACCATCTCTCTTACCCCTATAGCCCTGCATTATGGTCCGTATCATTATCAAAGGAGGTGAGTAAGCTATTCTTGTGCCTAAGTTACGCAGTAATGACCACCTTTCGGACCCGGCTTGGCAGGTGTTTGGAAGGTATGCACACCCATTGTTCATTCAAACGCGGTTGTGCTGACATGCTATTCAGAATACCGAGGACGAGGTTCTAAAGGCGGCCATCGCAAAGTATGGTAAAAACCAATGGTGAGTGACGCTGAAGCCAACTAAAACACATTCTAACGTTTTATGACTGCAGGGCACGCATCTCGTCTCTTCTAGTCCGAAAGACTCCCAAGCAATGCAAAGCGCGTTGGTATGAATGGCTGGATCCGTCCATTAAGAAGACAGAGTGGTCAAAGACGGAAGATGAGAAACTACTGCACCTCGCGAAACTTATGCCCACGCAATGGCGGACAATAGCACCGATCGTGGGACGTACGGCGACTCAATGTCTGGAGCGGTACCAGAAGCTACTGGATGAGGCTGAGGTGAAGGAGAACGAGGAGCTAGGGCTGGCAGGACCAGGAGGGGAAGCGGGGCCGAGTGCGGACGACATTAGGCGTTTGCGGCCTGGAGAGATTGACCCTGACCCGGAGACTAAGCCTGCGAGGCCTGATCCCATTGACATGGATGAGGATGGTGAGTCCTTCAAAACAAGTCAACAAGTATGTACGCTCATGTGATATGTAGAGAAAGAGATGTTGTCCGAGGCCCGGGCGCGTCTTGCAAACACGCAGGGAAAGAAGGCTAAGCGAAAGGCTCGTGAGCGCCAGCTCGAGGAGGCTCGGCGCCTGGCTGTACTCCAGAAGAAACGAGAACTGAAGGCTGCAGGTATCATGTATGTGTAACAACCTTTGCTGTTAAGAACACACGCTGACAAGGGTCTCCAGCATGCGCCATAAGACGAAGAAGAAGGGCATGGACTATAACGTGGACATCCCATTCGAGAAGAAGCCGGCGCCTGGTTTCTACGATACTTCTGACGAACAAGCTCGCGAGACAACTGCGCCTGTGGGCCACAGTCTCCGACGCCTTGAGGGCAAGCGCAAGGCTGATGATCAAGAAGGGGAACGCCGTAAGCGACAGCGACAGGCCAAGGAAAAGGAGGGAGGCGCGCCGCACCAGACCAAGTTTGTCGCTGCTCGTGACGCCCAGATTCAGAAGCTCAAGGAGGCGGAGTCAATTGGTCGGAGACGCAAGCTCGTGTTGCCGGAAGCACAGGTTGGTGAGGCAGAATTGGAGGATATCGTCAAGATCGGTCAAGCCGGCGAAAACGCTAAGGCGTTGGTTTCTGGTGGTAGTGACGCTAGCAACAGGTTGTTGAGTGACTATGATGGTCTGGAGCGGGCGCGAATGGCACGGACGCCGAGGACACAAACGCAGCGTATGCCTCGCATTTCATTTGCGTTGTGTTCGGCCATTGACGCAGGCTCACAGATGATAATGTAATGTCCGAGGCACGGAATCTACGTAACATGATGGCGGCGCAAACACCACTACTCGGCGACGAGAACACCCCTCTGCACACGGATCCGTCAGGTGGGACTGGGTTTGAGGGCGCAACGCCTCGACACCAAGTCGCGTTTACGCCCAACCCTTTGACAACACCGATGCACGCCGGCGGCACGGATAGTACAGCCACTCCTCGGGACATGCAGGCAACGCCAGGCTCTGCACTGATGCAGACGCCTATGCGCGACACGCTCAGCATTAACGACGATGTATATCCCTCCATCGGCGATACGCCGCGCGACCAGAGGATGCGCATGACATCAGCCAAGCGTGCCCTCAAAGCGGGTTTTATGAGTCTGCCGAAGCCAGAGAACAACTTCGAATTGCTCATACCGGACGAGGAGGACACCCAAGACGCCGAGGCCCGGGCGCTTGCTGAAGAGGATGCCGGAGATCGGGATGCGAGGCTCAGGCACTTCCGCGAAGAGGAGGAAAGGAGGGCGTTGGCGAGGCGGTCACAAGCTTTGCAGCGTGGCCTGCCGCGACCCGCGAACGTGGACGTCGAGCGGCTTTTGAAGGATCTCTCTCTCGACGAGGGGCCCAGGGAACTTGCCGATGCTGAGAAGGTCGTGCACGAAGAAGTGGCGAGCCTGCTCCTCCACGATTCCCTTGTGCACCCTCTCCCTGGCACAAGGCATCCGGGCAGTACCCGGTCAGCTTATGAGATGCCGGCAGATGATGTGATGGACGCAGCAAAGTCAGTCGTCCGCGAGGAGCTTGCCGCGGCTCTTGGATACCCCGGCGCGAATGAGGAGCAATTGCGACAGGGCGTTCTCGCCGTATCAGGGCAAGAGGACGTCGACGAGACGCTCTCATGGGCGCACATCCGCCAACAGCTTGCTTATGACGTCGAGTCCAAGACATGGGTTAACCCGGGAAAGCTGTCGCCTGCAGCGCGGATAGCGGGATACACAGCGGTGTTGGATGAGAGCCGGCAGGCCATGGCGAAGGAGGCGAGCAAGGCCGCGAAGGTCGAGAAGAAGCTCAATGTCACTCTGGGCGGATACCAGGCGCGCTCCAACGCGCTTGTGAAGCGGGTCGCGGATGCGTTCAGCGAGATGCAGAAGGTGAAACTGGAGTACGAGAGCTTCGTCCATCTGCAGACCAACGAGAACGCGATGGGCCCTATGCGCGTCTCCGCGCTCAAGGAAGAGGTCGAGAAGCTGGAGCGACGCGAGCTGCTGCTGCAGGAGCGGTATACGGAGCTGGATACGGAGCGCAGGGAGGCGCAGGCGAGATTGGCAACGCTCGAGGAGAGGGTGATGGCAGAAGCTGAAGTGCTCAACGAGGTTGCGCTGGCGGAGAGGGAGGGTGTAAATGCTTAGGTGCTATACTGAATGTGACAATTCTCATGTTCGACAGTTGTTGTACTTCACTGACTATCGTTTATATCAGCTCACCACGCGAGTACACTAGCATAATCAAGTAAGACTGAGGTATCTATCCTCTAAGAATTACAATACCTCCGAGGGAGACTCGTTGCATATGGCCCTCGCGCGGACCTTCTCATGGTCCCGGAGGTGAGACCAACACGCGCAAAGTGCTCCAAGGGTGATGCCCTGGACACGAGCCTCCGAATGAGAAGTGTCCACGCACTGCGGGTTTTAGCAGCTTAACCGCGGCGGAAAATGGAAGGAATAATGTGCACTCCTGGGACATGGCGGGCTCGTGTTCTTTTGCGACGGTTTCGGCCAGTTTTGAGATACGTACTAGACGTTTCCCCGCGCATTGCACTCCCTGACAATGGCGCCCGTTTGCCCCAAATCACGGCACACCGCTACCCGCTGATAAGGTGGTCCGTGGTCCAGCGGATGACAGGGACATTCCCATATGGATGCCATACCTGGACATATCAAGAACGAGGTGGTTGTGATTGGGAAGCATCGTGATGGCAAGTCCTCCAAGCATCCACATACATTTGTAGGCTGACTGGTCTGGTTAGCATGGACGATTGAGATCGTCTGCGGCTTGGGACGCTGCGCGTGCTCAGGTCGTTGTCATCGCCAGCTAGGATGCTAGAGTTAGCTTCTGACTAGCCCTGTCTGACTACTATTACTGAATGTCTGTTATCCGCTAGTATAGTTGAGATTTTACGCTTCCGGCACGACCTCCTTCGCGCAGTCCCTCTGTTCAGTTGCCAAGGATCTCGCCCACCCCACCAAGCCCGACCTCATGTTCTGGGATGCGTGGGAACGGCCGCGGACTACTCTGCGCTGGGCTCATCGACGCAGAACTACCACGACGAGCCTGCGCAGATGGCGGTGGATGAGGTTGGCATGCTCGACTATACGGTATTCCTGCAGTGCATCGGCGTGGCAAGCGCGAATCACGGATTCAGTTCGACTCAGTCCGACCCAGTGTGTCACTACTCCGTGTTCGACTCGGAGCGGTGGCAGGAGCTGTATGCGGACCCGGGCTTCCTGCGCCATGTAAGCTCGTGGTTTGCGGTCTGTGCTGTGTGGGTGCTCGCCTGCTGACGGAAACGTTGCCATTGCGAAGTTCTTGGGAACACTACGCACTACGCACTGCAGCTTGACGCGTACCTAGATCGGCAAGTCCGCCATCGGCAGCTATCACTCTCTGTAGTGTCGATTAGTTGGCCGAGACTGCCTCGCTGGATGTCGGCTTGTCTTCACTTCGCGAGTCTATTGGTGTTTTGTGCTCAGCCAGCGAGGCGCTCGACAAGGAGAAGCTCGATGCAGAGCGCGAGCTTATCCGCCTAGCCAGGCGGATCGCCCGGCACAAGCTGATCAGGGACCACCTGCGCGAGGCATGGTGTGGGCTCCGGAAGATCTTCCACAAGCCGTGCGCGCACGACATGCACGCGGCGCTGCACCACCGCCAGTACGAGGGCCGCGAGGCTGAGCTCGAGCGCACGTTGCTTGCGCCGGCCACCCGTTCGGAGGTAAGGAAGTAGAGGAGGGACGGCGAATCCCGCGTGGCGCGTCTGCGTTTGGGGCTGGCGTTGGCGAGACTGCGAGAGGAACGCGAACGGCGGATGGGCGAGCTGGAGGTTGAGAGCTGACCGGCCAGCTGGCGGTGAATATTCGCGCTCGAAACCAGGTTGTCCTCTCCCGATGGACCTGTGCAGCAGATGTCAAGGGATGGCCCAGTGTATTGGATTTGCTCAACTGCCTCGCTACTGCTGTAAGGTTCTCAGTCGTTGTGGACGTCCACTAGTATCCCTGCTTATAATCACAGTAGTGCCCTTCTACTGCTTGGCGAGTGACAGTTCGTCGGCCTCTGAGGATGGTAACTGATTGTTACTAGCACCACTGTCTCGCACACTCAGAGCCATAGGCGCCAGCCACAACAGTCGCGGCCATCGAGCCACGATCATGTGACGTTGATATTTGAAGCTCTGAGCCACAACTGTGCGTTGCACCGCGACCCCTCTCATCCGACTATCACCTCACGTCCGACAGATCAGGTCTTCCACGAAATACGCCACAACAGATGCCGCACAAGAAATCGAAGACGCAGCATGTCTCTGCCAGAGCAAAGATATCTGCAAAGAGTATCCAGCCACTGCCTTCGCGTCCGAGTCAGAGAAATGTCCGCGGCAGCAAGCGAAGCGGTCTCAAAGATATGCTAGAAATGCCCCTTGATATTTGCCAAGAGGTTCTGAGACGATTTTCTTTCAACTTTCCCTGATATCTGACCGGAGAGTGCAGATCTTCAGTTATCTTCATCCACGAGACCTAGTCAGCCTGATGTGGACGTCAAAGTCCATTCGGGCATTCTTGCTCAACAGGGCTTCTGCCTCCCTCTGGAAAGCTGCAATGGAGCGTGTGGAAGACATGCCACCATGTCCACCATCCTTGACTGAGCCAGCGTATGCGGTCTTAGCCTTCTCCCCGCATTGTCATGTATGTCAATTGCAACTGATTGTGTGTCCGTGTTGAATCTTACGCGGCTCAAAGAATTGTCTCAAGTCGAACATCAAGTTTATACTCTGGGAGTTCTACGTCCGATACTGTTCTGCATGCAGGCGAACTGAGTGCGTCTTGTCACTTCCACAACTGTACAATACTTTGCACTGACCACTGTTATACAGATTGATCACCCAGCAGGGGCAACAGCATTTACAGTACTTCGGCCGTAACCGCTTCTCCCGTTCCATGTATAACACTGCAGTACGATCAGTCCGACCATTTCGTCGATATACACTGATTGACGATGCATCTCCAGAACATCCCTGAGCGTAAGACGCAGTATTGCCACATTAAACAGCTGCGAGAAATTTCCGAGATTTGGAATGAGCTAAAGAAGAGAAAGAACAAGGCCGCTTTGGACGAATATGAGACTGAGCAAAAGAAGCGAGTTCGAGATATCAGCGCGGTAGGGACCTATTGATTTTGAGTTTCCAACTTCAACTTGATATCAACAATGTGCAGCATGCGCAACTGTGCTCTGAATGGAGCGTTGCCGAAGCAGAAGCTCAAGAGGACGTCAAAATTCAAATCATACAGAATCGTAAAGAAGCGTCAGTCTATTTGTGATATTGATGTATTGATGAGTTCCTCACTCCACTGCAGCATCTATTCAAGACTGGATGGCGAAGGCTGGGGTAACGAAATTGCCTATATGAAGAAGTATCCGGACGAATTATTTGAAGGCCACCCAAGAGTCAAGCAAGCGAAGAAACTCACAGATAGAGGTCTGTATTCGTACACTCGACGGGTAGAAGGGCTTGAGGGCTTACATGTTATCATAGCTTGGACACTGATGCGGCACGACATTATTTCATTCATGCCGGACATACGAGTGGCGCGCATTGAGTGGGAGTACCGTGCTCGAATCAATGATCGGTTACACCAGCTCAAGAACATAGCGAAAGAGCTGCTGAGGGAACCGCGGAGGACAGCACAGACCGAATATCGGCCGTACCCCATCGACTTGATCCTGTCTCCGGCGTTCAAGGAGGTCGTTACTACACCCTCCTCGTCTTTCGACCGAGAATGCTTCCGCGCTATGGAAGAAGCATTGCCTGTCTGGATCGATGAATGGCAAGAAACAGTGCGTGCCGAACTTCGAAGCTGCCTACCTCGAACCATACAGGCGCGAGAAGGAGTTGATCCGCTTCTACTCGTCACGGTTGCGTTCGACTGTCGCTGCTGTCACGATGGGCCATTCTTCTTCCCGGATGTTATGGCTCACTGGTGTTTCCGCCATGTACCGTTTCATGGCAGTAGGTTCTACGCGCCCGACGCGATCTACGAAAACATGGTTGTCAGCCGGCTACAGAGGCTACCGTGTATGACTGGAAAATCAGCCGTATCTGCGCGTGGTCTCGAACTCCGTCGTAATATTGTGCAGCTCTGCGGAAAAGATCCGGAAACGACCACTGCCCAAGATATGGACGACCTCGACGTCTGGCTCTGCCGCCATAGCGAGTCGCGAGGAATGCTAGAGGTTTTGACTTGGCGTCGCGCAGTGAGTGTCAGCAGATGCATCCGTGCACCCTAGCCATTAATAACTACTCTCAGATGGACAGTGACTATAGACGTGGTCCAGGAACCCACCCGTGGACGGTTGCGACTGAGGATCAGAAGATACAAGCAAAGACCTCGGGAACAGCGATTACTCATTATAGGAACATGTATGATCGCAGGCCTCTCTGGCTCTGTTCGCGCTGCAGTGACCGGGACCACAGCAAGCAGAGGATGGAGGTGCATATCCACAGAAAGTAAGTTGCATGCCTACCTCCCCAAGTGTATTCAGTCGCTTATTATGTACTGAAGACACAGCGTTGACCATCCCACTGTTGAAGATGGTGACTATTACCTACACCCAGACTCATTTGCCGACGAGTCCATGAAGTCGGCATTACTGATTGCAGTCGAAGAGTGCGGGAGCAGTGGCATTCACTGAGTAAAAGTCGGGCTCCTCACAAGTGGGTCATTAATCGGTTTGTCTGACCTACACTCGGTGGTGGTAATTGGTGGGCAGCTCACATACGAAACTATTCAATGGTAAATTGCAGCATGCGCAGCGACGCATTGCAACCAGATGGGCACAAATATTATGAGTACAGCAGCCAATTACATCTGTAGCACCACGGTCCATGACTAGCAATGTGCCCGCCCAGGTATGCACACTGTCATCATGCAGTGGTGAGTGTAGCTGCCTGCGACGGTGATGGCGTCGCAATACGCAGGGGGTCGCAGAACAATCACGCCCTTACCTAATTGTGCCACTTCCTTCACGAGCGTCGTGAACCTGTGTTTCTTGTCGTCGTCTGTTAGATACGCCTGGAAGTGAATAATGCAGTGATGGAGCAAATAATTCCGCTGCCAACGGCAGGACTCATTCGGCTCGAAGGAGACACTGGGCTCCCTGCGCGGCTTCCTCCATTAGCGGCAGGACTCACTATCTAATTGTCATAGGGAATTGAGATAGATGTGCCTGCTAGAGGAGTTGTCACCGGCTGACACCCCTTTGCCCCTGCTTGGACATGACAATGCGAGATCAAGGTGTGTTAGAGCAGCCACAAGTCAGTCAGCATCTGTCGGTCAATGACTGGGACCTAAGACTAGCTTTACACCGCACGGGCATGTCACATACCACTGCCATATTTGCACTGCACCACCACAGGCCGTGGAGGCCGACCGATGCGAACAATTTGTAGGATGAACTTATGAACAGCACAAGCACAAGCACCACCAAAGGTCCAAAATCTCCGCAGGAAATCACGGCACCCATATCTGAGTCACAAATCTGTTATAGATGATCACGTGAACACACTGGACTCGATTGAAGTGGGTGGTCCTCACGACGTCGGCACTACGGATTCAACAGGCCATGACGGACATCGAAGGCTAGTCCTCGATTCGTTATTAGGTCTAGTGCATAGTTGGCACTGAATCCAGACATCTACTGGGACAGGAAGCTGCTTCTGTGGTTCCATTAAGCTACGCATCGCTGGCGGCTTCGAAGACAAACCCAGGGGGATCTTGTGTCACTGCACGCAATGCCAAATATTTGCGGGAAGTTGTGAGTACTTGTCTCCGAGTTCACGTACAGGCTCGGCTGAGGTTCAGTGGTAACCGCGATAGTATATGCATTCCTGGTACCCGTCCTACGGAGCAAGCTTGAGGTCATTCAGGGTCAGCCCAAGACATACAAGCAACCCGCGGGAGCCAGCACTTGGGGCAGCGCCGTCCTTCGCCACTTCTGCGGCGAGTGCGGCACACCGCTGTGGGGAAAGTCGGAGGCCACACCCGGGAGGTACACGGTCAAGTTAGCGATTTTCGGAAATAACATCAGGCCGAAGGCGGAGGTATTTTGGGAGGATGCGAAAGGTATGCGGATCATAAAGCAGTAATGGGCTGAATAGATGATAAGGTCAGCAATAGAATGGGAGAAGCCAATGGTGCCACCGGAGTGTGTGTTCGAGAGGACGTACAACTTGAAGCGATGATGCATTTCTCGAAGCGCGGATCTGAACAGCGACTTACATGTATATAATACGAGTTCGAGATTCATATGTGATATGTTGGGTCTGACAACTAGATATCGAAAGAGGTGCTGTTCGGCTTGTTTCTGAAGCTGAGAATGGGAGAGAGCTCGCGATCTCGTGGGTTGCGCGGGACGCGGACCAACTCAGAACTCTCGGACGCGTCTCGTCACACGGGCAAGTCATCACGTGCAAAACGTCACGCGTTCTGTTGACTGTGGCGCGGCTCCTGACCAGCTCTGGCCACTGCCGTGCGGCTTTTGTTCTTCCTCCTTGTTTCTGAACTCTCACCTCACTACTCACTGGACCTCTACACCCTTCACTCCAGAACAACACCTCCAGCTCAGAATAAGGCCCCCATATCCGCCCTTTGCATCTTGAGCGACCCAGCGAGCTTATAATCCCTCATCATCGTCTCGCCCGGAGCTACCGTCCATGCCTCCGAGACGATCTACCCGCTCAGGGTCGGCAAAGCCGGCTTCAAATTCAGCACCGAAGCCTGCATCAAAGCCTGCTCCCAAATCCAAGAAGGCAGCGACGAAAACTGATGCAAAACCAGCCAGACCTGCTGATAAAGCAGTCCCCAAGGCCACCATCCGCGGCCGCTCTGCAGCCGCAAAGCGACCTGCGTCGCCAGAAAACTCACCACCCCCACCTGCTAAGCGGAGCAGAGCAGCTCCCAAGATCGTTGAGAACGGTGTCATTGGCGTAGACCATGGCGAGGAAAGCAAGCCAGCTCCCCGACCCAAGAAAACTTCCGCGCCTGCCGTCAAGAAGGCGGCACCGAAACCCATACAGCAGAAGCCGTACTTCAACCCCCTTCCCACTGCTGCGGAACATCTCCGTCCAGCACCCCTTCTGTTCGTATGGGGGACCGGCAATTTCGGACAGTTCGGCATGGGCGCGGACTTCCTGGGCGAGTACGACAAGCCCACCAGGAATAGGTGGTTGCAGGAGCGAACCGAAGAAGGTGTCTTCGGGAGCCCCGGTGCAAGCCTCGAGGCTGTTGCTGCTGGTGGCCTTCATTCACTTCTCTTAGATGAGAAGGGCACGGTGAGCAAATTTTCGTTGGCCCAGTATCGCTGCGTGTCGGCTGATGACAGACGATTAGGTCTGGTCATGCGGTGTCAACGACGACGCTGCCCTTGGACGCATCACAGCTAATGTCCCCAATCCTGAGAAGGAAGGCGAGTTTCTCGACGCTGATGAGTTGACTGCGGTGCCGCATCCCCTACAGTCACTAGTTGACGAGAACTTCCGCGCTGTTCGGATAACGGCGGGAGACACCATCTCAGCAGCCATCAGCTCTGAGGGTGACCTGCGTGTATGGGGGTCGTTTCGAGTACGTACATTCAGCTGCGTGGTTATCATCCTGTGCTCACGCTTATTGTAGGGCAACGAGGGCGTCCTTGGCTTTTCGAGCGGCCTCAGACATCAATTCCTTCCAGCGCCAATTCTCGAGCTCAGGTCCCGACCAGGGAATGTTGAGAAGTTTTCCTCCGTCGTTGCGGGGAACAACCACCTCATCGTGCTCACCACGCATGGGAATGTCTACACACTTGGTGCGGGTGAGCAGGGCCAGTTAGGGCGCAAGGTCCTCGAGCGCCGCAAGATTCACGGCACGGTGCCCGAGAAGATCGTGCTCGGCACGCGTGCGCACAAGGCCGTCGTCGTTGGTGCGGGAAATTATTCGTCGTTCGCGGTCGACGAGCAAGGCACCGTCTGGGCATGGGGCCTTAATAACATGGGCCAGACAGGCACGGGTTTTACAAGTGCCGCAGTAGATGGCGAGGTGTCCCAGCCGAGGAAGGTCATCGGCCTCAGCAAGAAGGAGCTTGGCGATGAGGCGACCGTGATGCAGGTTGTAGGCGGCGAGCACCATACCCTGTTCCTCACGTCGGACGGGAAGGTGTACGCGTGCGGGCGCTCGGAGGGCGGCCAACTCGGCCTCGCGGACGACGACGAGGCATTCAAGGACCGCGCATTCCCGGACATGGTCGAGGAGCCCGCGCTCGTGACGTTCCCTGATGCGGACGACCCAGTTGTCCATCTTTCGGTCGGGGTTCACAACAACCTCGCGGTGACGCGGGGCGGTGCGCTATATGCGTGGGGCAACGGCCCGTCAGGCGAGCTGGGTGTGAACGGCGAGGAGCAGGTGAAGACGCCGACGGTCGTGGTCCGCAAGGAGGGCGGTGCATGGGCTGCTGTGACGGCATCGTGCGGCGGCCAACATTCGCTGGCGCTGTTCAGGAGCAAGAAATAGAGGATGTTTGGTTGGAACCGAGATAATATACTAGGATAGACGATGGCAATGTTTTCTGTGCAACTATTCTCTCCATCCTGTAATCTTCGTCGAGCTACATATTCGCTTGGCCTCTGACTCTGATTTTTATCTTAATGTAAACATCTCTGCAGCGTTTGATAGTTTGAGGTGCTACTACTTGTCGATGCGATGGAATACATGGGTGATCGGGCGAGTAGTCGGCAGTTTGGCGGTCCTAGTCAAACATTCATATCTAGGATGTGAAGGGAGTAAGAAGATTGCTACGACAACGATGCTGGCTGGGTGAGGGACAAGGATACCGAGATCAGCGAGCATGCATCCCTGAACCGTGAACTTTTGAACCCCATGGAAGCCTGAGGCTGAATTCCGTCTGGGTCTAACATCAGCCTCTGTGAATGTGTGCTTATGAACACTCGCAACTGGGCCGCTTAAAGACCATGTGTGACAGGTCAACCAGTGGGTGCGTTACGGGTGATGTTAATGGAAGAATGACATAGATCCCGTGTTCCATCATACTCTCAAGTACTCCAAATGAAGCAACCCTCCAATCGTCTCAGTTGTACGTCTCAGACAACCGTCGCACAATGTACTGCTCCGTCGTCACCGGCGCATATTTGGCCTGCACCGTCTTCATGCATGTTGGGAGGCACTCGATCTGAGCGCCCTGGTTGGGGTTGCAGAAGAAGGCGATAGATTGCCGGGCAGGCGTGATTGCCTCTGCATTGCTGATCTTTTCGGCGGGAGGGGCGACGACGCGATGGAGGGTCGAACGGAGGACGTCGTTGCTCCAGCGCGCGAGGAGGTCACCGGCGTTGATCACGATAGTGCTGGGCTAGATTGTTTGTATGTAAGCTACCAGGGCATCCGTCAGGAATCTGACGAAACGTACAATGGGTGTTGCAGGCTGGAACTGCTTCGTATGAGGGTTCTGCACCTCAAGGCCACCGACCTGGATAAATCTGTGAGTGGCACTGCGACACAGGACGGCATGAGGCCGTACCGAATCCTGGAAGAGGAGTGTAAGGGTGCCATAATCCGAGTGTGCGCCAGCGCGTGCCTGTCCATCCTGCGCGAGGAGCTGCCTCTTGATTGGCGGGTAGTTCAACACCCGCAAGTTGTGGTACTGCTCGTTGATCTTGTCGTCGAAGAACGTCTCTTCCAGGTCAAGGCCAATCGCGATCGCGCGCATAACATGTGTGTGCAGGTCATGACACGTCTGGAATAACTGCAACATCGTCTCGCGGAAGCCCGGGACAGCGCCCTCCTCTGGCCAGTGGTTCTTCCATGTCTTGTCCCAGTCGCGGCCGATCTCCATGGACTCCTTGAAGTCGGGCGCCTTCGCACGCAACTCCGCAATCTCTTTGGCGTCCGCGGACTGGGTAGCGCGCTCACGGCCGACCTGAACATACCCACGATTTGATCGAGGATCCTCCCATGCGAGTCTGTCCTGCGGAACGGTTCAGTCATCAGACATGCAAACAAGCGACGAACAACTGCATACCTTGACTTCCGCAGGCAGCTTAAAGAACTCGGCGCTCTGAGATGAGGAGTCTAAACAAAGTGTGTGAGGGGTGAAGAAGGCAATGACAGACCTTCTGGAATGTACACCTAACCGTCTCGTCCGAGATCCCATGTTTTGCCAAATATATGAAGCCAACCTCCTTGAACCCGTTCACGATCTCATCAGCTGTGCGCCGCTTCTCGGAAAGAGACGTTGCGACTCGGAACTTGCTGAAGTCAATGAGAGGGATGCGAAACGTGCTATCCGACTTCACGTCCTGCGATGAGTGTCAATATTCTTATGAAGCCATACTGGTTCTGTGATCAACCGCCTTGACTGACCTCCGCCAGTGTAGCGAACGCACGCGTGCGCCGGCATACTGTGACCGGTAAGATTGCTCTAGATTTGCTGCCCAATCGTCCAAAAGACATCCTTAATCGCGATGAATGCCGAAGATGAAGATGCAAACGCACTATATACCTGCTGTGTATGTATACCTTCGTGCGAACAAGTACTTATCGCTGTGGGTGCTATCATATATATCGAGATTGATATTCAGACTCAGCGGCGCCTGCATTTCGCAGCACTTAAGTAAATACATGTGAGCGAGTACTAGCCTGCGCTCTCCCCAACCACCGTGCTCTCTCTCCTCCGAAATAAGACTTACACAAGGGCATTGCCCGTAGCTCTTCTGTGAGCGTCGGGATCGTCTTTACACGTGAAGTCTCCTTGACGACGAGTTATCTGTATTGTCAGCGGTCATGTCTCGTCGTAATCATCAGAGTCGACGTTCAGGCGGCTCAACGAATAGTAGTGCAGACACAAGCTCGACGTATGGCTCTCGACGTTCAGGTTCGACGTACTCCAGTTCAGCGGCGAGCTCTGCTCCGCCGCCCTACACATCGTATGATGAGAGTGGCCACCAGGACACCAGTCAGTGAGTACTGTCAGTACCTGGTGTACATGTCAGTTAACTGGCAGGACACTGGTAATTTAGCGGCTACGGCGCCATTGGCGGTGCACCGTACAGCGAGACTGTCAGGATCGTTATGTAAGTCTGATATCAGCTCCTCTGCAATTGGGCTGAAGTCTCTCATAATCTCGACAGTCATGAGCAATCCCCTCTGAATTCCGATTTTCATCGGTATGGATATACAACATTAAGGCAGGATGTATCTTCGGGGCGGCCGTTGAAGTGCTCTGACAAGACCCAGAGGGCATCCGTCTGGGTCTGGCTCGGCGTGATCTGTCTAATCTTCGTCATGCTCATCTTCGTTGCGCTCTTCGCCGTCCAATATGTCCGCGCGGAGCGGTTGAGTCGACACCTTGCTGCATATCCTCCGACTCGTGCGGAATTGGACCGCCTCGAACAGGAGTGGCGGAGTGAGCGTGATGCTTTCAAGCAAGATAAAGGAATCTGGGCTGATGGACGGCGTGCGTTTGAAGAAGATCGACGGCGTTGGCTCGTGGAGCTTCGGGAGCATGAGCGCCTGGGAGAGCAATGGCGACGTGACGAAGAGCAACAAGAGCTAGAGTGGAAAGACAAGAATGAACACCGTGAGAGAGAGTGGAAAGAAGCTGGTGACGCTCACCATGCTTCCGAGGGCAAGCGGCTCGGCCTGGCTTGGGATCGTGTCGAGCGTCATCAGTGCGTTCGCTATGGCGTACGTGAATATACGGCTCGTCTGGCCATCGACATGAGTCAAGCTTGTCGCCGTATGCCTATCGAGGCAGACTTTGATGGAATCGCTATCGATGTGCCCCATGATTGCGACGTGGTAGGTTGCTGCTCTGCGTTTCGACTCCTCACCTATATCTACTTCACAGAGCTGGGAACGTCCTGTAGTGTTGGGTCATTGGCAGATGGACACCGACGAGGCGGGGTGTAAGCCATATTGGGGTCAGTTCTACAGAAAGGTCCGCGGTGATTGCCTGGGGACGAGGATGTAGCTAACTGCATACGCTCAGGGTTGCTCTGCCCATGGTAAACGTGTAAGTCCTCTTGACTCGCTCACGATCTTGGCGCGCTCACTCTAGCAATTTTTACAGCGCTACGAAGCTCGTCTCTGGGGCTTGAATCATGGCGAGGATTGGTACGCCATGTGTGGCACGACACCTGTCGAAATGAATGGGCAGCACTTAGATCATCCAGCTCACTGTGAAAATCGGGTATGCTCCCAGTCGTTGGTATCCTTCACTATGCTCAAGTCTGCGTAGGGGATATTCTATGGTATGGTCGGCATGTGGGACGTCGACGACCGGTATTGTTACTAGAAGGATGTCTGCCAGAGATCTGCTATTTGCCTCACCGCGACTAAGCATCCTCAGCTGTAGGGACGGCCCATCTTCCGGCGACTGATGAGATAGTGAATGATTACGATTTGTGTGGCCTACCATCACCAAACATCCTTGTAGCAGGATGTCCTCTTTTTTTGCTGCCCAATGTGTTCTATTATTTTTGTAAACTCGTGAGCTACAGTAACGGCCCTTTGACTACCACTGTTTCGGATGTACACTGAATTACGAACCTCTGTATTTCTCCTTATCCTCTTTCACGTAGTGTGTGATGAGATATGAAGACAATGTGGCATGCTATCCGCAGGACGAGTGCGACTTGAGGCTTGAAGCTAAGGCCTTGATAGTGCGTAGACTACTAGTTAGTCTCGGGTCCGAAAGTTGTTCTTTTGGTCAGCGCCCACTGATGTCACTATTGCGGTTTCCAGGTTGGGTGTCTAGCGCCCGTCCCCCCTCAGTTTTCGCGCCGTCCCGCGCTTACAGACCTCCACCTCAGAAACACGATATCTCCCCAACCACTCATTCTATCGACTTGGCGACAATATTTTCGGAACCTACGCATTGAAATCTAGTGCACTGCACCATTTATTTTCCACGAGACGCGTTTCCAAAACATCGCTCCGGAAGCGCCCTCGCCGCACGCAGAAACACAATACTGCGCGCAATACAGCGTGTACAATCGTCCAATGTGGTTCTATGGAGTCGAATAGTTGGTATAGAGTGCACTGTGAAGGATTGGAATGTTGGTGACTGGTGGAAGATAGTGATTGGTACATAATCCCATGTCAGTTGTGTGGCTTTACTCATTCAAGGACATCTGATGAGACACAACTCTGAACTAGGGCTGTACTACCATGGCAGATCCTACTGGTATGTGTTAGTTTTGGGTTTGGGGTGTTTTGACACTTGGGTGCTCCATGTTGTGGGCCAGCCATGTCAGGCTTGTTGTGGATGCTATCCATGGCTTGCCCATGTGTTTTGTACCTAATGGGTATCAAAACGAAGAATAGATCCTTGTGAGTTCATTCCAGGCACAGGTGTTACTAATCTATGAGACTGCTGCATGAAACAGGGAATATGTCAAACAACCCATCAAAAGTTCCATTGACATTGTGTTTTGGAAGTTTGTATGTGCTCACAACTTCCTTGCCTCTGTTCATCCTGTTCATAATTGTACCCTTTGCTGTTAATGAGTTGCTCAAGAGAGTTCCTGGCTGCTGCTTACCCATACATTGGCTTGTTCTGTTGTCATAAGCATGTTATCCACTACTGGCTGCCTAGAGCTTCCAGTATTATAGTGCACAAATATATTTCAAACTCAGTACAGGTATTATGGACAGTCACAAGGCTGATTTCCAATGTTGAGACTGGTGTGGAAGATGCTAAAGCCATGCATATGAGGAAATGCAGTACACACTGTGCCAGATGATGACACTCAAATACATGAGGATCAAATGCTCAGGAGTGAAAATGAAGTGAGAAATTGTGGTCCAGGAAGTAGTACTCAACTAATACAGACAGACAAGTGATGACCAACAAAGGGTTTTGTTGTGTGGTTGTCCTGCAGAGGCAACACAAAGCGGGGGACATACCATTCCCCAACTTCCACTGGTCACCAACACTCCAATCCTTCACAGTGCACTCTATACCAACTATCCGACTCCATAGAACCACATTGGACGATTGTACACGCTGTATTGCGCGCAGTATTGTGTTTCTGCGTGCGGCGAGGGCGCTTCCGGAGCGATGTTTTGGAAACGCGTCTCGTGGGAAATAAAATGGTGCAGTGGACTAGATTTCAATGCGTAGGTTCCGAAAATATTGTCGCCAAGTCGATAGAATGAGTGGTTGGGGAGATATCGTGTTTCTGAGGTGGAGGTCTGTAAGCGCGGGACGGCGCGGAAACTGAGGGGGGGACGGGCGCTAGACACCCAACCTGAAAACCGCAATAAATAAGAATCACGCCACCATCTTCTGCAGCGGGGCATGTGGCAGGGACTTGTTGTACGAAGTGAGTTGTCAAACAGTTCATGACTCCTTTCCGTGGACCATCATGCGTGATGCATATGCCAGTGGACAGACCGGTTGGCATTTCCCGTCCTCCGAGGGACCCAGTCGCAGGATATACACCACCTCCGCCATACTCTCCGTACAATCTTGGTCAACGTCAAAATACAGGCCAGTAAGCACGGTTCTATTGACGTGGTACCAACTTGGCGACCATAGTGTTGGTTCGCAGGCTTATGATCGCCTGCCAACGACTCTACGTGGGTTCAGCAGTCGGGCCCTTATCTCTACAGTCACCCGGATGCACCACTAACACCATCGTTAGCAGTGAAGACTCTCCTCTGAATCCCCGGTTCAATCGATATGGATCCACCACTTCAGGACAGCCAGAGTCCGGCCCGCCGCCCGAGAAGACTCGGAGGATCCCAACTTGGGTCTGGATTTTGGCAGTACTGACTTACACCCTGTGGGTCATGGCGTTCAGTATCCAGACTCACCGTCTTAATCAGTATCCCCCGACGCGTGCCCAGCTCAATGACTTGGAACGGGAGTGGCGCAGCAAACGCGATGCC
The DNA here is from genome assembly GCA_964035675.1 of Fomitopsis pulvina. Lineage (NCBI taxonomy): Eukaryota > Fungi > Basidiomycota > Agaricomycetes > Polyporales > Fomitopsidaceae > Fomitopsis > Fomitopsis pulvina. The sequence continues at coordinate 1,077,363 of OZ037959.1, forward strand.
CACGAACGCGAGCGTCGCGTCTTCGAAGAAGAGAACAAGCGGTGGAAGACTATCCAGCTGCAGCACGATATCGAGAGGCTCCAGTGGGAGCGTGATCTGGAACAGTGGGCGCGCGACAGGGAGCGGCGTGACAGAGAGTGGAACGAAGAAGCGGTGCAGCACCGTATCCGTGAGGGCAATCACCTCGGCCTGTCTTGGGGCTCCATCGACGGTCACCAATGCATTCGCTACGGCATCCGTGAATACACAGCGCGCATTGCGCTGGACTTGAAGGGAGCTTGTGACCATATGCCCGTCATCATCAATGGTATTACTGTGAACGCACCCCATGAGTGCAATACAGTAAGTGTTTGCCACCCCATTTTACTGTCGTGCGTGCTGACGTTGTGTCAGGATGGATTTGGCCGCTGGCATGTACATGATGAACAGGCAACGTGCAGGCCCTATTGGAATGGCCTGGATGACAAGGTCAGTCGCCCACTCTTTGGTTGTCACAATGGGTGGTGCGAAGTTAACTCGGATTTGGTACGGCTGCAGGGTTGCACCGGCAATGGTTCAGGCAAACATGTACGACCATTTCTCATCACTCGTCAGACTGAAAGCTCACATCGCATTGTCGTAAGCGCTATGAAGCGCGTCTCTGGGCTGCCCGTTATGGAGATGACTGGGAGACTATGTGCAGCACGACTCCTAATGATATCAAGGGCTGCCACTTCGAGGGCCCCACGCATTGCGAGGACCGAGTGAGTTCGCCATTTGCTGTCTGCGTCCTCGCCCTGATCCAGCCAAATCATGCAGGGTCATCAATGGTACGGCATATGGGATGTTGACGACGACAACTGTCGCTAGATTGCCACCGAAACACGGACGTGAAAGAAATTATCTCGTTGCCTCTTATGTTTCAAGTCAGCCCTCCGTCGCCATATTTTTGTGAACCTTGCGATTGTAGATATATCCGCTTATGTACTGTACAGTATCAACCCTTTGTCTCTGTCTACACTATCATGCGATCCGTCGAAGTCCCGCTCTACCGCTTTCTCATTGTTTGTACCACTGTTGCCGCGTACAAGTATGCAGCTCTAGCTGTCATCAATTGATACCGTGTCTTGTCAAGTACAGGTGTCCTTAGGAAAGACTTGCACGTATTGTCGATGCTATGCAATTGTGGTAGAAACCCTGCTGTGCAGTGACGTTCCATTTAGAGAAAGACGTCAGAACAACGGAGTAGTGATAGTTTACAGATGAACCCCCAGGCTCAATCACGCCAATACAGAAGATGAGAGCTTTATGCAGCTACACTCGGAGACCGCAATCGCCTGAACAGCGCCATAAGGGTTTTCCCGCCCTCCGGACCCCATCTAGAGAAGTGGTCAGCCCAAAATCCAAGCAACGACAAGGTGCTACACGTACTCTCCGCCAGCAACTTCCTCACAGCATCGTTCAAACTCTTCCGAGATGGAGACTTCCTCCCACTTGTCTACCACGTAGTCCTTCCAATATGCCTGTCAGCACAGTAGCTTGGAGGAGCAAGGTATTAATACCGACCTCTACAAGTGCGTGCAGCTCCTCCCACGCCGTCGTCGCAAGCAGCACCGCGAAGCTCGACTGCGGTGTGATCGTCGACATGATATGCTCCAGCGCCAGCGATGCCAATCCGGGCATCGCGTACCGGTGTGCGATCTGATACATTGACAGCGCGGACGCGGACGCGGGTGGGGTCGTCGGGTGTGCGTGCGGGTCGAGGGTAGACCCGGCGGGGGGATGTGAACGTTGGCGCTGCTGACGCGGGGACATGGGGTAATGCGGCGGGGTCGCGAACGCGCTCCCGGAGGGCGATATTGGTACGGGGACGTCTTTCGTGTTACGCGCGGCTGTAGCGGTCGAGGCAGAAGCCGCAAGTGATGGCGGGCCTCCAGAGCGGCGCGGCTGCGCAGCTGCCGGACGAGATGTCGTCGATGGGCCTTTCGCCGCAGCGGTGCTCCTCGACGTGCTCGTCCCGAGGGGTGGCTGCGCCTGGCCTTGCCTTGAGTCAAATGTCCGCTTGTCCTTCGTCTGCGGGCTCGTGTTCGCGCCTCCGCCCGACTCCCTTGCGCTCTCTGCACTCGCAACGCTCCTTGCATCGCTCACGCCACCCGATTCGACCACAGCGCCCTCCGAGAACGTCCTCCAGTCCCACTCGTCCGCAGCGCCGGGCGTGCTGAGCCCCCGCGCGCTCCATCCCGCGCCGATCCCGTCAACGGCCTCCCGCGGATCGTCCTCCTTGCGGAACAACAGCCAGTTCGCGTAGACGAACTTGAGCAGCCAGTATATGGTGGCATAGTCGGCCTCCTCGACGATGACGGTGTAGATCTTGCGCTCGCCCGGATGCAGCGAGGCGCTATTCTCAAGGAAAGAGGAGCACAGCATGGTGGCGAAGTACTCGGAACGCCGCGTCAGGATGTCGGCGTGCGCCCAGATGACACGCTTGCGGGCGACAGTTTGAGCCTGAGGCAAGTAGGATGTCTGAGAGGCAGAGGAGAGGCGGCTAGAAGGAGCGCCTGGGGTGCTTGGAGTTGGAGGCTCAGATCGTTGGTCGTGAGCGTCTCGGCGCTCAAGGCAAACAAACTGGACATCTCCAGTATCTGTGGCACGCCTTCGGAATATGGCACGGTATGATGATAATGTAGGACCTACTGGGGTTATCCAGAGAGGCTTCTAACCCTTCTAGTAGATCCCTTGGCACATAGTATGCCGAGGGCTGTTGCGGGAAAAATGGCCCTACGGGCGAATGCATCTGAACACAAATCACGAACGAGTCAGTTTCTTTGATACGTGGATTGTCGAGCAGGGATGATAAAGGAGGCAGGGGGCATTCTGCCAAGCATTCGTGTTAGCCTCATGGATCATCAACAGGACAGCATCTCCTGACCCCAGACCTCGCTTTCTTGCCGGAAGACCCATCCGTTGTGCCAGTACTCCCAAGCCCAATCGACTCTGGCGCCACGTTCACCGACTCTATCATCCTGGCATTTGATGGCGGCGAACATGGACGTTGACATCTCATAGTCGGTGTGCGCATAGTCGACCACGAGAGAGGTGACGTATAGTGACAGAGTTTGCGGCGGAGAGCGTGCGCTGGAGGATGTGGCTGCATCGGATTGTTCTGGAACAAGAGTCTTTGCTGTAGAACTTTAGACAATCTTCCCTACCTCTGAAGCATCCTAAACAACACACCAATCTCCAGCTTGAATTTGCCGTCTCCTATGATCGGAGTCTCTTTCAAGATCTCGAAGTCTTCAGCATCCGTCCCTTCGGATTCATTTGTTTCGTCTGCATTGTCTATTGGGTCCGGACCCTCGACGTAGTCCCTGAGCTTGTGCACATCCCGAACAACCCATTCAAATGCCTTGAAGGACCAAGTAAGTGGCGAACGGACACATCGACCGCGTATACTCACACTGAATGACCACTGTCTCGTGCTTAGCTCATCCTGCATCTGAGTCTGGTATGATACTCCCGAGAGAGTAGAGTTGCGCTTGCCGACCGTAGGTGTCGACACAAGAACAGTTGGTGTGGGCAACGATGAACGGGACTCCCAGCCACTCGCACCTGAGGTAGAACTGCTTGACGTGTAAACGGACGTAGAGGACGGAGACGACCTATGCGTGTACGTCGACCACGGCCAGTGCGGTCGCGAGAGCGGTGATGGCCGGCCAGGTGAGCCTGGCAGTCCTCGAGTAGATGATTGCCTCAGATGATCAGACATGGCGTAGCAAACCTAGCGGTGTGAGCTTCGCAGTCTTATGGCAAATAACGACTGCACAACAATGCAACCACCCAGATAGATATCGAGATTGAATCGGGATGTACAACGCGCCTCCCGATCTGGTCACGGGATCGCGCGCCCAGCCACAGACTCGAAGCTCGCCGACGGCCACACGCCAGCTCCCCAGAGTGTGCGCAGGTGATAAGGGGAGTGTTCGAGAGTTTGGGACGAATTGAGTAGTATGAAAGGTATGATATCGATGCGACGGAACAGAAATCGTACATTAACCCAAAACAGTCCCTCATTATCAGTACACTGCTATAGTTTCTGGATGACAACAGCGGACGCAGCACCACCACCGTTGCAGACGCCAGCTGCACCGTACTCGCCAGACTTGAGGGCATGTACAAGAGAAACGATGATACGCGAGCCGGAGTTACCAATCGCGTGGCCGAGGGCGACCGCACCACTACAGAAGACCAACCGTCAGATAGGCTCGCGACTATGCACGTCAAAAGGATGCATACCCGTTGACGTTGATCTTTGCAGAGTCGATTCCGAGCACCTTTTCGGCTATCCGCACAACGACAGAGAATGCCTCGTTGATCTCGAAGAGAGAGATGTCCTCAAGTTTAAGGTTTGCCCGCTCAAGCGCCTTTGGCAGAGCAACAGTTGGTGCGATGGGGAAGTCGATGGGATCCAGGCCAGCATCGGCGTAAGCTACCAATGGTCATGTAAGCGCACTCAACCGAGGACCCAATATGCAAGACTAACAGATGACCTTCGCTAAAGGCTGAACACCTAGTTCCTTCGCCTTCTCCGCAGACATGAGGATCAGAGCAGACGCGCCATCGTTCAGTGGTGATGAGTTTGCAGGCGTTATCGTTCCTCCCTTCTTGAAAGCAGGATTCAATGTAGGAATCTTCTCGTAGACGACCCTTTTGTACTGTTCGTCTTCCGCGACGACTGTGTCAGCCTTCTTGCCCTTGATAGTCACAGGAGCAATCTCTGCATCAAACGCGCCCGCCTTCCATGCCCGCTCTGCGCGGCGGAAGGACTCGACGGCGTGCGCGTCTTGCGACTCTCGTGTGATTTGGTACTTCTCGGCTGCTGCCTCACCGCAATTGCCCATCGCGAAGTCGTTGTAAACATCCCAGAGACCATCGATCTGCACGGAGTCCTTCGTCTCGAACTTGCCGAATACGGGGTTCTGACGGGGAAGGAGGAATCTGGAAATTAATGCAAATAGTAAGTTCCATACCGCCTCAGGCGAAGGGGGTACATACGGTGCATTGCTCATGCTCTCCATACCTCCTGCTGCAACAACGCTCTTGTAGCCAGTCTGAATGCTCTGCGCGGCGAGCATAACAGCCTTCATACCGCTCGCGCAGACCTTGTTGACGGTGGTCGCGTCCGACTTAAAACTCATGCCCGCTCGAAGAGCGACCTGGCGTGCTGGTGACTGACCGACACCGGCCTGGACGACGTTACCGTAGTAGATCTCTTCAATGAGGTCGGGGTTGATCTTCGACTTCTCAATCGCATGCTTAAGGGCGACAGAACCGAGTTCGGGAGCTGTCAGAGGTTTCAGTGTGCCATTGAAAGAGCCAACAGGGGTTCGCGAGGCGGCGACGATGACAACTTCGTGGGACGACTAAGAGGTGCGGAGTTAACTTCGTATGCGGAGTGCCCGCGCCTAGAACGCACCATATGGCGAACAAAGGAGGCGAGACGACGAGAAGCAGTAACAGAGGAGGGAGAGGAGGAGGAGGCAAGGCGTGCAGCGAGCATTGTTAGAACAATTGGTGGTTTATATGCGACACGCTAAGTGGAACAAGCCGACCAATCGCCCTATCTGATCGCGCTCGCCAATCGTACCACTCGTAAAATGCACCAAGGTCGGACCTAAAGGGGTGTTTCGTACCCGTCGTGCACTTCCGTGTCTGCAGGATGTAAGACCACTCTGCAATCAACTCGCTCTTATATATGCTCCTCGGCGACATCGTGTCCCATGACCGACCTTCCCAACTGAGACTCGTCGCGGTGCGAGAATCATGTGCTTTCTTTACTCGGAGGTGGCCGGATGGAATGGGACAGAGCGCAACTTGGTCCAGTCTGCTTCTTGCAAAATCTGGTTTATATATATTTAAATGCAATGTGCCAGAGACAGTAATATTGAAGACATGGTCTGATCACCACATCGACGGATGCAAATCGCAGCACAAAGTGTTAGCTACACGAACGAGATCGCGATGCTATCCTTAGCACTGAGACAGTAACTAAATTATGCATACCTTTAGGTCCCACAGGCCAAGTCGATGATCTGGCCAACAACCATGAACCATGCTTCCATCCACCGAACGAGACGCTGCTCCTCGGACCATCCATTCTGCTGTACCTCCGTCATCACCTCGCCCACCGCCTCCTGGGTATGACATGGGTGGAGGTACCAAGAGGGTGTACCGAGAATGGGATGGTCGCCCTGTGAGAGTAACGAAAAAGACGAGCCGGAGTCAGAGAGCGCGAACGATGTTACTTCAGAGTTGAGGGTAGGACGTGGTCGGAGGAGAGAACAGCATAGTATGTCTGTTATGGGCAAAGGTGTTCCATCTGCAGGGCGGTCGGCAAAGGGGTTCCATCCGGCAACAATTTGTACACATACTGCTACGGTGGAGGGTGAAGTAGAATGTAGGCACCTGGAATGTCGCAGAATACACGACAGATTGGTTGCAGTTCAGAACATCACGAGAACCAGCTGCAACGGCTTCATCGTTGATCGAATCCAGGTCGGAGTGCGAATCCAGGTCGGGACTGTCGTCAAGTACAATTGTGGAGACTCTGGGAAACAAGCTGACTGAGCGAGACATGTAGCCTAGGTCCGGGACAAACTAGAAACAACTCAGGTTAGGCTCAGTGACATATAGACCAGGCGCACTTGATGCCCCTTCCACGTCCAGCCAGATGGATTTAGAGAACTGAATGTCAATTCTCCAGCTGGCGTTGCACCATGCTTGTCGATATAAGCCTTGCACGCCGTCTCGAATTGCGAGCGCGTCAAGGAGGTCGACATGAAGGGCTTAGGTATGTGTTGCGTGGGAAAGAGAAATACAGTTGCAGAGTAAGGTTTGAGCCACAGCAGATTCCCACAACCGTACTCGGTCGTACGCGCCGAGACGCTCACCACTGTTGCACAACGCCCAAAACTCAGCCCGTCCAAGTGTCGGTGCTCCCCTCCTTGCGGTCTTCATCACTTGACGCAACCACGATCCCACTATGGCCGTAGGAAAAGTTAGTTTACCTGTCCCTCCGTAGAATCCGCGCATGGGTTTTGACAGTGGGATTGCACAGAACAAGCGTTTGTCCAAGGGTAAGAAGGGTATCAAGAAGAAGGTCGTCGACCCCTTCACCAGGAAAGGTACGTTACTCAAGCTCCTCCCCTTGTTCGTGCACTCAAGTGTGTCGGCTAGACTGGTTTGACATCAAGGCGCCCTCAATATTTGAGAAGCGTAACGTCGGCAAGACGCTTGTGAACCGATCCCAGGGTCTCAGTACGTCGTATGTCACCTCGTCAGCGTGTGTTGTCTCTGACATGTCCACAGAAAATGCAAACGACTCTCTGAAGGGCCGAATCGTGGAGGTTTCGCTTGGAGACCTCAACAACGACGAGGAGCAGGCGTTCCGCAAGATCAAGCTCCGCATCGACGAGGTCCAGGGCAAGAACTGCTTAACCAACTTCCACGGCATGTCCTTCTCTTCGGACAAGCTCCGGTCACTTGTCCGCAAGTGGCAGACCCTCATCGAGGCCCACGTCGACGTGAAGACAACCGACGGTTACCTCCTCCGGCTCTTCGCCATTGGCTTCACGAAGAAGCGGCCTTTGCAGGTTCGCAAGACGACGTACGCGCAGTCCAGTCAAATTCGGGAGATCCGGAGAAAGATGTTTGAGATCATGACCCGGGAGGCGACGTCGTGTGACCTCAAAGAGCTCGTGCAGAAGTTCGTCCCAGAGGCGATCGGCCGTGAGATCGAGAAGGCTGCACGGAGCATCTACCCCCTCCAGAATGTCTACGTCCACAAGGCGAAGATTCTGAAGGCACCCAAATTCGACATGTCGAAGCTGCTTGAGCTGCACGGCGAGTCGACAGATGTGCGCACTTGGATTTAGGGTCATGGCGATTTGCTGACGTACTTTACCTCTTGTAGGAGACCGGCACGCGAGTTGTGAAGGACTTCAAGGAGCCGGAGATCTTGGAGTCGGTTTGAGCTGTCGCATATACAGTCTACCTTGTATCATTCATGCTTTCTCCGGGTATGACGACTCATCTATGTTCATGACATGCAACCTTATGCAATCTGTCAATGAGCGTACGTTCTTCCCGCCCACACGAAGCTACCGCCTCAGGTATGGATGTTACTCGCATTCCTAGCTTGGGGAGGATATGGATGCCCTAGACACTCGTCTCCGTGTCAACAATATCCCATTGTAGCGACCAACCTTGGGGCAGCCAAATGAGAGTCAGTTACTAGAAGATACACAAGGTGTGTATACATTGATGTTCAGGTATATAAGGGATGCTATTTAGAGACTAAATAGCCAGTGTGGCTGCAGCTCAACTCTGCGTGCCCAGTATAGATCATACCGTCTGGCGCGGTGGCAGTCAATCCCTCGATGTGCAGTAAAGGACGGTTTACTGAAAGATTGTCTTGTCGCAACAAACTTTGCTTCGGCACTGAAGTACTGATCCCTCGGGTACGGTATCGAATTCTGGCGATAGTGATGTTCCTGCGATTTCTGTCGTTGAATACTGTGTGGCCACTGACTGTGCAAGAGCGATTAGCGCATATGCGTTGCTGTGATGGATGAAGAGAGCTCACCTATTAAAATGAATGCTTGCGTACCCTACAAACAAGGGTCAGTGACCGCTGACCGCTGTCACAGCCTATCATTGATCAGTACGCGCCTTGTAGTGGTTGCGAACTTGCGGTCATTCTGAACAATTGCAATGATACTGAAGCCCGATAGAAGAAATGATGCTTGCTTGTAGTGTTTCTTGTAACGTTGATCACCGTTGTTTTTGTTCTTTGCGACCGTATTCTTCTTCGCACCCTGCCTCAGAGAAGTGCGAAGCGCGCAGCCAGTTCGTCCACAGCGTCTTCGTACTTGACATCCTCGACGTCCTTCATGTCCACGTCGTCGCCACCAAGTGTCGAACTGGAGAGGTCAAGCATCTCGACGTCGGTGCCCATGTCGAGATCTTCGCCGCTCGGGAACGCAGGTGCCGGCCGTATCTCGAGTGCAAGCATCGCCTGAATCAGCTAAGGACGCAGCCGCGTCAGTCACCAGGGTGAGAGCAGTAAAGTGGAACTCGACTCACCTCGTCCTGAGGTTCGACAGCCTCCTCGTCTGTCCTCCAGTACCAAGGCACCTTACCGTCTGCCGTGTCGGCGATCACCTCAGCATGTATGATCCGTCCTGTCTCCGGAAGCGCGCCCGCCGCAGCCAGTGGCAAGTCCACCTCCTCTTCCTCGGGATCGATGCGGAGCACGGCGCCGTCCCAAGTCTCGATAGTGACAGGATAAACAGGTGATGGCGTCTCTGGGACAATGTGATAGTACTGCTCCTGTGTAACCTCTGGTTCTGACGGTGGCTTGTCCCAGTACAGATCACCCGATTCAACGCGAACCTTCACCTCAAGACCTGCGCCTCCTCGTCCGATCGCCGTGGTACCTATTGGAGGGTGCTGTGCTTGAGGAGTGAGAACGACAACCGCGTCGTCTTCAGGTTCAATCTTGACACGCAGCCCGAATTCTGGCGGCGATGGCGTCTCCACAGATCCAGGCGAGTCTTCTGGCAGAGGGCCCATAGTAGTCACCTCAGGCAAGGTGTTCTGGTGATGCGGAGTAGAGCCGGACTCAGCAGCAAGAGCACAGGGGATGTTAAATGCGCCACAGAGATCGTCCAGATTGTCAACCGTAGAAGTCCCTGGGTCCGTCGTGACTATGGCTGGAGCAGAAGGTAGATTGTCCATCTGTGCGAAAGAGTACACCGGCGCCAGAGGGTACGTTGGTACCACGGAGTGCATCGGTGTATCCTGATGAATGGGTCCCCGAGGCTTCGGAATGGCGTACGGTGCATACCGAGGGCCTCCGGAAGGGCTACGAGACTTGCCGTTCGGTGATGTCTTCTGTGTACCCTTCTGCCTACCAACATCCTGCGTTTGCACACCGGGGCTCGCCATGTCGCAGTTCTCGACATTTCGAGTGCGCGCCTTTCGGTTCCTTTTCTTCTGTACCTTGGCCATCGCGCTCCTATCGACAGCGCCGATGTACGCCTGTTCAGCGAGCGCAAGCATGCCCGTAACGCGCATCGCCTCTTGCTGTGCCGCCATCTTGTCGCGCTCCGACTCGTCCTTAGCGTGCTTGAGGAGGTGGTTCTCAATCCTGAGGCTGACGACCTGGCCTCTGAGCTTGTCATTTTCGTCCCTGTAGGTGGCCTTCTCGCGAGCAAGCTGGACGTTGTTGAGGCTGACCTCGGTCAAGCGACGACGCTGCTGGCAGAGCTCGAGAGTGGTAGGACGGTAGCCGCTGCTGCAACCCGCGATGCGCAGCTTGTCAAAACGCCGGGCGAGAGGCTTGCCAGCAGCGAAGTCATCCGGGAATGGTTGAGTCGGGGCCTTCGCTGGCTTGGGAGTCTCAGAGGGTTTTGTACTCGTGGAACCCGCGGTACCGCTGTTCAAACGCTTGCTCTTGCCCCGATTCTTCTTGCGTTCAGTGCGAGACCTTTCCTTCTGCACCTGCTCCCTGGGTACTTGAGGCACATGAGCAAACCTGGGACTTCCCACATTCGAATTGCCGATGACATTGTTGTCCGAAACGGAAGATATGGGAAGAGGCGTTGAGGTATCAATGGTCTGCACGATAGACGGGCTAGTATCTTTCCTCGCCGGGGCCGCGCGACGATCCGGAACGCCTCCCGTAGCGCTCTTGACGGCTATGGACGTGAGACCGTACCATGGCCGCGTCGCCCATGCGCATAGAGACAGATGGAACGTATGAGCACGAGGTAGAACGGGACCAAGACCAGCGTAGACCGAGAGCGGGAATGAGATAGTGTAAACAATGAGGCTGACCAGGGGGCGAGACATGAAATCGAGGCAACCATAGTAGCAAGCCGTGAGGATATTGGGTCTAAGATGTAGCAGTGAGGTGATGAGGAGAGTCAGTAATAGTCGTTTCGCCATGATGGTGACCGGTGTCCGAGTATATCGTTAGTGTACTGAGTAGGTTGACGATGTGGGAGATAACAAGGATATAGGCCTGCTCACAATTTATTTCCTGGATAGCTGACGGCCAGCCCTGTCAACCAGCGACTTCGAGGAGGTCAGAGGCTCGTCAGCGCGTCAGCCGTCACGGAGGTGCAGTTGGTCTCAAAATTGGGATGCATGTTGATCTTGTCAACACGACGAGCAACCAGGCGGGGAGTATGCCGCTGGCTCTGCCAGAGGTCCAGACATTGATGTCGTGAGTGAAGCTCATCGCTAGTCAGCAGGCGTCCTCGTCGTTCGTAAGTACTGCGCATTAGTCGTGAGCGGACACTTGCTTGGACGGTCATGCTCGCGTTACTAACGCCTCACGAGTGACGCAACGCGCTAGTCACCGTGACCTCCAGGCTTCTGCTCTGTCGTTGCACTTTTGAGACTTCGAGCCACCCAATCGTCGTGCCGTGGAATCTCTAGTCACTGGATACCTGCATTCGCAGAACTCCAACTTCAACAGGATTACTGGTAAAAGGAAAAGCGTCGGCTTTGCAAGCCAACACACAGACAACCAAGTGATACTCGATCGTGCCATTGTCAATAACCTATACCTATGATCTGTTGCAGAACAAGTAATCTTGACCCAACCCGTGGACCGTGGTCGCTCTGCCCAGGAGTCCGCGACGCCTCGTTTACCATCAACATGGCAACATGCGGGACCACGGTCCATACATGATGTCACGGAAAGGCACTACGTGGCAAACAGCTACGAATCACACTAGTTGCTCAGCATGGCAAATCTTGGCGAAGGGAGACGAGTGAGTGTTTGGATGACAATGCCACGGTCCAGGAGCTGCTGACCATCATCAGTCATGTCTTACGCATTTCAACAAACCCTGTGTCGAGCACAGTCGACTTGCTGTGTGCGATCCACTCGCAACTGAGGTCGCTGACCACATCCACTACAGCGTTACGCTGTCTTTTTGAGTGCTGCCAACATGTTCGTTCGGTGGTGCGTCTTCGACTACGCAGCTCCAACGCACCGGGTTAGGCCCTGTGCCCTATCTCAGATGGGAGACTACCCCGCGTTGATGTTGAATTCTGTCTCTTCACAGAAGGCGTGGCTCTGTATGGTTTTTAGTCATGAAGACTTCCACTGCCAGTCGTTTGGCCACACCGCTCATCCATTGTTCCTACGGCATGCGCATATCAGGGAGGGCTCCGTGTGTACACGGGGCCTGTAGCACAGCAGTAGGCAGTGCGCTCCTGGGGCTTCATTGCTCACAATCGTGATACGAAGCCAGAGGTGTAAATGTAGGTCGCTTCCCGGCATGCGTATCTGTGGATATGGAGGCTTGTTCGTAGATTCCAGACCGGCGGGATCCATATCTACGGGCCTGTAAATAGGCTCTAATGAACTGCTGGATCCCTGAGCAAAATTGTGGGAGGGCTGTCCGATGCTATTCAGGCGGAGCATTTATGCGGAGAACAGGGGCATGCGATGCGTGTGCGGCTCGTGTGTTAGACCCGGCAGGCCAATAGTGGACAATTCATGGGAGCACGACATTACCGTGCGACACTGTAGGGATGACGGATGACCATGCTGGACTAGAGAGACACCGTATGCCGTACCGCTCTCTGGAAATACCGTCATCGAGTACTGACGGACATGTGTTCAGCAATTCAGAATGGCTGCAGTGGAGGTCATCTGAGGTACCCGACGTGATCGCGCTGCTTAGTGCTGTCCGTCACGCCGACCTCGCACGCAGAGCGTCACCATCACTTAATCTTTTCTTCTTTGAACAGGATATTGCCAATGTCGCGGACGGATCGGATCGGAAGAAACGCGTGGCATGGTCTGTCAGTGTCCGCATCGCGCACACGTTAATGGCTGTCTCAAAAAAGTGGAGTCAAAGGCCGGGGACGTGCAATCGTAGCGAAGCGGGGCGGGTGCACCTGGGCGGGTCAGTCGATCAGTGCTTCACATCCCGTGGCCCTGGAACGTTGTACGGGCATGGCCGCAGTGCCGCGAACGTCGTTTTAACAAAGCTATTCGGCCCCTCGAAGCGCGTGAGAGGTAAGAGGCCGTTTCTCGAATCGAATATCAGTGCGGACAACGTGTCTTTGGTATCAGCAGGTCTTGGAGGCGCAGTTCGGTCTTCGGCGGGCGTCGAGAGCTCTGTCTCCGCTACTATCCAGTTGAGCGTTCGCGAGACAATCGAGTATAAGCTTACTGCGGAGGACCTCGATGAAGTGTGCGAACGCCCTCTGAACGGAACTAACTCAGAAAGAAGGTTGCTGTATCGCCCATTTGCCGCGGGAACAATGTTGAGGCTGGCGCTTGACTTGGCAGGCCAATCGGCTTGGGCGCCCGGTGACCAAACAAGGTGGCCAAACACAAAATGGCTGGCGCCGCCTTCCTGTTTCGTGTAGACCACGCAGGAAGACCAATCTGCTCTTGCCTCGAGGCATCACCGACTTCCAATCTCGAACCCTTGTGCCTCCATCAGGCGGGCGATCCCACAAGACTTTGGGGGCCGTGGCAAAGAAACGAGATGTCTGTCCCGAAAATTTCACGCCCCCAGGGCGGTATGAATAGTCTCCTTCCAGTGGCGGTCTCTTCTCCGTCCCTCACCCACCTCCCACCCGGACCCCACAGGCCATAGCTGGGTCTCTCCCTCAGCTCGGGTCTCCTTGCATTGACCCAGACACGAACTGACGGGCGGACGGAAACGCGGCTCGGGCGACGGACACGCGCGACAAAGCACTGTGCCACGCAGCCTCGTTGCATTGATCCTTTGCTTTGACTCCACGCCCCTCCGACACGATGATCAAGTCCTCAAATACCAAGCAGCAGGGTGTGCGCAGAGCCCAGTCACAATCTCGTCCCGCTAGGCGGCCACTCTTTGCTATCACTCGTTTCTTTTCCCGCATGCCTTCGATCCTGAACATCATCAGGCTCTGCGTCTACGCCGCGGTCCTGGTGTGGACGGTCATTTGCTTGGCAATTGCGGCGCATTTCGACAGTATTTTGGCATCATCGGACCTCAGTACGCGCAACCTTTCCTACTGCATCGCGACTTAAGGCCCTAACAAGTTCGCATAGCTCATTTTGTTCCGTTCGCTATCTTTGTGTGTGGCGTTAGCCTCCTCCTTATGTTGGCGCTGCTTGGGTTTGGTCTTTGGAGGGAGCGGAATCCTATCTCAACTAGAGTTGAGCTCGGGTGCTTGGGGCTCGCAGGAGTACTTTGGCTTGGTGAGTGTCCAACACACGGCACACGAAGTGTGGGAGATTGACGCTTGGTGCCTACCAAGCGCTGTCCGCGTTTATTGCTTCCTCCGATGCGGAGGATGCAGATGTTGAATGTTACTCCTCGGCTGAATCTGATGAGGTCGTGACCCTCTCCAGCTGTAAGTGTGGCGTACTCGTGTTGGGAACGGTGCACTGATCGCCTTCGCAGTCAACACAGAGATCTACCAAGCGCAGTATCGTGTCTTGGAAGCATTCTCTTTCTTCAACATTATTCTTAGTATGTGAACGCCTTCACATATCAACCGACACGCTTCTGACACTCCTGCAGTATTGGGATTCACTGTATTCTTATTGGTTCTTGCTCTGCGGCATCACCGCCGCGGCGAACGCTACGTATGGGTGACGTCTGTCACCGCCTTCCCTTGGTTCGGTCAAGGGGGGAAGAAGGGTGGCGGCAAGTTGCCGGCGCCCGTCACGCAGCGCTCGCGATCACGGTCAAGACCCGCCTACGACGAGAAACAGCGCAAGGACTCGCAACGCTCTAAGGCGTCGAAGTCCGAGCGGCCTGAGTCGTGGCGTATCATTGACTTCGTCCGTCCCCTTCCGTTCCGCCAGGATACGACGCGTATGCAGGACACGGGCCGCACGACGCTCGACCGATATGGTTCCGCGCGCCAAATCACACGGCACGACTCCCAGCGCGGACGCCCGTATCGCTCGGAATCACAGCGCACGCAGGTCAACAGGCAGGACTCGCAGAGGACGAACGTCAATCGGCAGGATTCGCAGCGTACGCATATCAACCGACAGGACTCGCAACGGGCACGAAATCACCCGTACCGGCAAGACTCGCAGCGGTCACAGCCCCGTCGGCAGGACTCGCAGAGCCGGCGGCTACCGCAAGCAGCATTCGCAGAGCCGACACGTAATGAAGAAGCCACGTATGTATTCTGGCATCCCCACAAGACACCTGCGCAGGCCCATGTGCGAGAAACACGGCCTCGAGACAACTACCGGAGGGATGTATCACCCCGGCGGTGATGTATGATGATATGACTATTTGACGACCTTAGAGGCCAGCCTGGTGGACAGGGCTGATTTATTCGTAGGTGTATTATGGGTTACGTGTAGCAGCACTACGATTGTACAACACTGAGAAGATATACTTGACAATGGCAGGTTATGTGCTGATGCTGTGTGCAGGCGGAGATCAGCGTGACTACTTGAGAATGGTGGGAGTGTGTAGCGATTTTCGGACGGAGCCTACAGTGCTTGTGGGACTTGCATGTCAAGGTTACGTCCTTCGACACGCGTCCGGGGCGTGGCCCGCAATTATGAGACACGTGACCATGTTCGAGATGGCCATCGGATTCGGAAAGCCCACCTGCCCCGGGGGCGCCTGTGCCTTTGTTCGACTTTCGGGGCTCTGCCTCGGTGCACGCTTCGTGCACACCTATTTGTACGACTGCACGACCCGCACGCCTTCTCCGCCCCTCCTCTGCGCCGCCTGTTCATACGTTGCTCAGATCCGCACAGAAAACACCGCGTATACAGCCTACCCATCGTGAGTTCTGCCCCCCACTTTGGCCAGAGATGTTTGGCCGACGAACGCGTTCGCGCGGTCCACAGATGACGCAGCTCTTCAAGGAGATGCGCCTTTATGGCTACAGTAATTAATTTACTTTTGAGGGCGATTTCGAAGTCTGACTTGTGGCACAGTCATTGTCCTCTTACTTTCCGCGACCGTGCTCGGAATCACTGCATATCTCGGAAGCATCTTCTTGCCTAACATTCAACGTGGGTGCCGAGACCTCGTCACCGCTGGAGCTGCTTTTCGACTCACAACGTTTCCGCCAGATGACTTTGGTATATACTCACTTATCACGCCCTCACTAACAATTCTTGTATTTCTAATAACGTGAGTACTCCAGCACCTTTATTCTGTGGACGCATACGTGTCCTCATTTAGTCGTGCTCATTCCTAGAACATCATGGTCGGCACCGCGGACGGAAGCTGTGGTTCTCTTTGTACTTGGGACTATGTGGCTTGGTATGTCTCGTAGCCTTGCGTAGTAGTGAGCATCATGTCTGACAATCTCCGTGCAGCTATGGGAGCGTGGTCTTCGTAAGGCTCCCTATGCTACTTGCAGTATCCCTAAGTTGACTTCTGTGTACAGGGATATCATTGGCAACACACAATGTGACGCTATAAACAGTAGCGCCAGGACGACTACGAAGGATGGCAGCAGTGGTAGGTCCCACGCACGACACCTTGATCAACGCTCACAAGCAATCTCGCAGTCTCCACGAAATCGTGGTGCTACGAAATGAAGGTTATTGAGGCCTTCTCCTGGATGATATTCTGCCTCTGTGCGTCCTCCTCTCTCCAGCATAATCTGTTCATCTCACAAGGCCCCTAGTCGCCATCTTCCTCTGGATCCTCATCACCCTCACAAGCCGCGCCCGTGCCATGGGCTACCCTTACGCCTGGGCCGCGCCTATCTTCGAGCTCCCATGGTTTGGCGAGCTCCCTGGCTGGCCTTACGGCGGGCAAATGGCCAATGGCCAGAACTACCCGATGGCGCCGTACCCTGCTGGCATGCCATATCAGCCCTCTATGGTCAACGGCGGTTATGTGATCCAACAGGCCCCTGGCCACTCGGTCGTCATCCAGCCAGGTGGGGCGGGCATGGCACCGACGATCACGCAGGTCCCTGGCTCGGTGAGCTCTGTCCCCTAAATCATGCCTTCCGCGCTGTCTGTCCTAGCACGGCCTTGTTCTGCTCTGCACTGTGCTGTCTATCTATTCGTCGATCGTCAGCGATAGAATTGGCTGACGGGCACCCATTTCTATGTCATCCCACCCTGAATTTGTGGGGTTGTAATGCAGTAGTAAACCAAGCAAAGTGCGAGCACGTTGCTGCAACATGCGAGTTGTAGAAGAACAGAGAATGATGAAGCGTTCGATGACCAAAACGAGATTGAAAATTGGGATGGACAAGAAGCTGCGGTACCACACGAGGATACCATGGGGAGGCTACACAGGCTTCCGGGCGGGACATCGTGACATTCATCATGGGCCAAGGCTAGAAACCAGAAGCGTGGATCATACAATAGTGGTGTAGAAGTGGGTGCTGTTACTGGCTGCGGATGCAGAAGCTGTGTATGGGCATGTGTATTCACGACAAACGCGGCGTATACACAGCACAATTCGATCAGATGTCGTCTATTCTTCCCCAGGCTTCTCGCGTGCGACGGACGCCAGCAAGTGCACGGTCGAAGCGAGCAATGTTGTATGGAAATGTTCCAACAGAAGTAAGAGTGAATTGGACAAAAAGACCAAGTTAGTCAACTACTGGCATTTTGGATTCAGACCAATGGTTACACTCACTGACATTTGGTTTTCATAGTGACTGAGTCACACAAGTAGCCTGTAGTAGTGCTCATATAGGACTATGTGCTAGTCACAGCCTTGAATCTGAAGCATCACTATTAAGGAGGCATACATAGTCACTGCAACCATTTTCTATCTGTGACCAAAAATGTGGATATAGGTGGTATATACAGTATATATATGGATATATATAGTACAGTGTACAAGGTTCTCTGGGGAGCATGTCTAGGATGCCTAGATGTCTAATACAGTCAATAAATGTGACATTTAGGCTATATTATCTGGTACATTGCGCTGTATGCAACCAATCATACAGATTACTGGTGAATTAGATTTCAGTGTCCTAGGGCCTTGACTGTAATCATCCATTGTCCTCACACCATGAACAAACTCACGGGTGATGCTCGCTATCACACACCTTCTGGCTGACCTGGCGGATCTGCGGATGTATCTCTATTCAGTCGCACTTGATCTGCGAGTCCAATCGCTCATCCATTTCGAGTGGTCTAGCGCAGTTATGGGGGATGATTTTGTTTAGACTGTGAACTTCGCGAGAAATTCACGAGAACCAACTACCGGTTGAGCACGGCACTCTGAACAGGAATCAAATGCAGTAAGTTCCCATCAAGCCACACGTAGTACAACTGTAAGTATTCCTTTCCGTACCCAGAGATGCAGACTAGTGAGTTGTGTCAACACAATCTGTGATACAGCAGGTTGCATCAGTGCACCGACTCGTTCCACGTATGCAATCACAGACCCGGGACACGCAGCGCAATCATTCCGAGTTGACCGACATCTTGATTGGATTCCCTGCCAACCCTGCGGCCGGTAGCAGGTGGGAAGCCCACTTCCTGTCCATTCGGCGCAGTTGAATAACGCTATACACACCGCGAGCGTGCCCTGCCCTGCCACCGTCGCAGACCCGAGGACGCATTGTGACTGCATGGCAGTCACCTTGTTTTGCTCTGACGAATGCGCATATATCAAGAAAACGTGCCAGCAATGTTGACGATGTCATGATTTACCGGGGGCATGGAAGACACGAGGCCTTCTAGCCATAGCGCTATGGGGTTGACCGCGAGTCCGTTGCAGCGCGCGGAAGAGGCATGGTGCAAACATCCAAAGCATATAAGAGATAACGAGGTGGGAGACCTGAGTGCACGTGCAGCACTATCTTCGCCGAGACCACAGCATATTGAACCGTGCAAACCCGTCTAGCTCGTCTCGTCACCAGAATTATCGACGATGCCCTTGTTCAGGGAAAGGATGACACGATCCATTACTGCAGGTGTGGGTTGTTATGCCATGGACTGAGTGCCGAGATCGACGGGCGATCGCTGAAAACCTGGTCGGCAGCCGCGCTGGCCGCGTTCGCTGCACACTTCCTCACACGGATGATCCCACATACAATGCGTAAGTGCTACGTCCGTCGGCTAGATCATGTCACCCCCAGCTGATGCGACGGCGCGGGATGCGTGGGCCTGTTAGACACCTATAACCTCATGCAGAGCTCCGTAACGATGCTGGCGCTTGCCTCGCTATCGGTCCTGTAAGCACCCCATTCGCGCACCCCGCTCAGAGTCCGTAAACCCCATACAACGCTCACCTTTCGATGGGTCGCTCGCCAGTGTCGTGATGCACCACCGACGGAACGGGCAGTTCCTCACGCAGACGCAGGAGGAGATCATCCTCATCGCCGCGTTCGGCTTTTTCTGGTTCGGTGAGTGGCGTGTGCGGCGTGCGGCGTTCCGGGGACAGCACTGACCGGAGAAATAGCTGTCTTGGTGGCGTGGCGGGCGTTGACGGCGCAACCGGGTCATGGAGAGCTCGTGCCAGCCCCGAGTACGACCCGGCCAGGGAGAGCAAGCGCGGTATCTCGACGGAGGGAGCCCGGATTTACGAGCACGTACGGCTGCAGGGACGACTCGTGGTATTGCGTGGTGGAAGAATATTCCTGGTATTGAACACTCAGGGTTCTAGGGATGTGCGCGGATGCGGCGGTCATCTCTCTGGCGTGGATGTGAGACATACACTATCCTGGATTGAGCCACCTATCACTCGTTTGGCCGACAGGGTCTTTTGTATTTGAAGATAATCTATTGGGCACTACGCTGGGGGAAGTGAGTCTGAGGGATCGTCGCAGCAATCGTGACCGGTTGAAGTGGCTTCTTCACTCATCTTGATAGCAATGAGAGCAGGCTCGCCGTAGATCGTTGGCCATCGGGGTTATGCCAGGTTGCAGGATCGCCAGAAGCGCAAAACAGGTTTGCATTCGCGAGAAGATAGGGCACAATAGAGTGCCTTCGCATGTTCATCAGGATCTGCACTCGACCTGCGCGGCTTGAGAATGAACAGATGACAACGTGCCGGTCTGGCCCGCCGCCGTCTATTGATAGGAGGTCATGAAGTCTAGTCTGCAGCAGGCCTGAGCGTCGTCACTGGGGGCTAGTCGAGGTGAGCGTTAATAAGGAGCTGGAAAGTTACTGTTCAGCAAGGTCCGGAGACCGGGGAGACCAGTAGGGTACCATTCGAGTTATCCGGAGACCAGACCTAGAGCGCACACTGAGACACCCGAAAGCGATCATCCGTCGACCTCCTGGCGGTCCCGCCCATCTTATCCCTCCCCGGACCCAGAGTGCCCGTCGTAACGCTTGCTTGCATATCTCTCCCCCTTCCTCCCTCGGGTCCTGTCTCTTGGGCTTGTTCTTCCACCTCAGCGTCGTCGTTCGCCCCCCAAGCAGAATCCTTTGTTCATCATGATGAGTACCCGCATTGTAGCATGGTATAATCGTGTATTCACACCGAGCGTCGTATCTCTACGCTGCCCCAAGCAAGCGTCGCATTGAGACCGATGTCATGAAGCTGTACGTTGCCCCCCTTGCTGCGCCGAGTTCCTTGATGAACGTTGACCATATTTGGCGGCGGCGTTCCCCAGGCTGATGTCCGACTACGAGGTGAACCTGGTGAATGATAGCATGCAGGAGTTCTACGTCCGTTTCTACGGACCTACAGAGAGTGCGCATCGGCCTCGTAGTGTTCTCTCTTTAGGCATCGGTTTATTGAGATCGCCGTGCCAGCACCGTTCGCGGGTGGTGTCTGGAAGATTCATGTCGAGCTTCCCGACCAGTACCCATTCAAGTCACCCAGTATCGGATTCATGAACAAGATATTTCATCCCAATATCGACGAGTTGTACGTATGCACATTCTCTGTCTCACTGGGCGGCTCGCGCTAACATTTACTGACGCGTCTGTAGAAGCGGCTCCGTGTGTCTAGATGTCATCAACCAGACCTGGTCGCCCATGTTCGGTAAGCCCCCACCTACTCGTAGTCACGTACTCGCCACGCAAAGACGTCCCGCTTATGCTGCATGATATGATCTACCTCAGATATGATCAACATCTTTGAGGTCTTCCTTCCTCAGCTGCTCCGGTACCCTAATCCGAATGACCCTCTGAATGGTGAAGCAGCGGCACTCCTGATGCGCCATCCAAAGGAGTATGAAGCAAAGGTCAAGGGTATGTCAGCCCTCTTGTTCCAAAGATACCTGTCTCATATGTTGGCTAATGCATCCCCATTACAGAGTATGTGTCGCGTTTTGCAACCAAGGAGGCAGCAGATGCTGCGGCTGGCAAGGATGAAGACGAGGATGAGGACGCGGAGATGAGCGACATTGGTAGCATCAGCGATGATGACGGTGATGCATGAATTCTTGCGCGATATTCGCTACACTGCTGTTACTCTTCTGCCCATACCCACGGATTCGTTCTCACTTGCATTGTGTATCGCACTCACTTCACATTTCATCTGGTTGTAATGCCACCGTCACTGCTACTCCTGCTCTTACTACATAACTGTATGTAAAACATGTGCACGTACTGGATCGCCGAACCAATCCGAGACCTTGTAGGTATTAGACGCATGCGGTGTGCGAGCTGAGTACCGAGTGGCCTACTTGTAAAACTTTTCATCCTCTGGACCCTGAGGATGATATGCCTATAGACTCGGCGAGAGCAGTACTACCGGTGTTAGCGCGTCAGCTATGCGAGTCCTGGCTGTGTGATCGATGGCATATTTCACGCCACCGCGCTGGATTCATTCACGGGTGCCCCGAGAGGCTCGACAAGCTCGCCAACCTTCTTTTGAACCTCGGTCGCGGTCTATATATGCCTCGGTCATTTCGGAAGTGAAGAGAGGAAGCCAGAATTTCACTCACCTTTATCAAGATGTCGATCTGGGCCTTGACATTGTCCATGGTAGCCACCTTGGCCTTGCTCTCCTTTAGCAACCCCTCTTTCTGCCTCGCGAGTTCCTTCTGTCTCTGATCTAGCCTGTAGATGGTCCAGCTGATTAGTTGCGCACTGACGAACAGGACGACATTATTACCTCTGGCGCTCGGCGAGTTCGAAGCTGAGACGATTGAGCATGAGCTGGTGCGCATCCGCCAGCACGTCTGGGGTCCTCGCCTCCCCTGGAGCCTGCTCGGTAAAGTACTCGAGGGAATGCAGGGGAATATCCTGGTATACGGAACTGCCGCAGACCGGCGTTAGGTCGCACGGGAACTCGACCAGAGCTACCGATATAGACTCACGCGAACTGTCGACACTTCTCAATCTCTCTTTCCAGGTGTCGCTTCTCATACTGCAGGTTCTGCAGGCCGAGATACGTGTGGTCCATCTGCTGGCGGGCGTCGGCCGTGGCCTGCTTGTGCGCGCGGGTCGCACCATTGGCGGTGCGGTTGAGGGACTTGAGGCGCGCGAAGAGCGCGCCTGCGCGGATGTGGACCGAGGCGGGGTCGTGAGTGAGGCAGCTCGACTCTACGAGGCCACGCAGGCTGTCGACGACAGCGTCGGGGACGGGTGGAAGGACGGCGACTTGGTGGTCGTCCATAGGTATGGTGGCAAGTGGGAGGAAGGACCTGACGGGGGTCGCGGGCCGGGACCGGTATTCTCGCACGGAGTGGGCACCGTCACGATTACGCACTGACTGATTACACGCTGCTCGTTCAGCAAAGCGCCAGTCTCTGAACGACTCTCACCTACCGTTTTCTCTGTCTCTCCCTCCTCATCATCCACCTCATCGCATCCACCGTCGAGACGACATGACCACCCGCCCACGCGCAATGTCGGGGACCATCCCCTCCATGGAGTCCTCTAACGAGGAGCTCAAAGACAACACCGTTATCATCGGTACGATGCTGCTTGATCGCGCGCGTTCTGGGCTGGACTGAACGTGCCATTTCTCCCGCAGTTTTGGGTGCATCTGGAGATCTCGCAAAGAAGAAAGTGAGCGATCTTCCTCGTCTACCTTAGTTTTGTCGTCGATACTCGCGGCCTTGCGGCTCTCAGAACCAGCGGTCGGTCTGCACGGTCTGACAGTGAGCACCATTGATCTTGCGGTGGTGGTTACGTCTTGCTCCACGTATATGACATACCGGGTGCTCGTTGGAGGATCGCAGGCTCGTTCGCATCATACTGGCATATCCATCGTTCCGTCGGCTATGGTCGATGCCCGCTACCGATTGTCAGATGCGGCGAGAACGCCGGGGTTGTGCACCAAAGTAACTCAATGCACAGACCCGAGGTTTCGCCTGCCTCTGCCTGCCACGATGCCTCCTCCCAATCCTCTAATATCGTCTCACTGACTTCCGGAGTTCGGGTGGGGCTTACTGATCTCAAGGAGCCATGCTAAACCAATTCGCGTTGTACAGACATATCCCGCATTGTTCGGGCTCTACAAGAACGGCTTCTTACCCCGCGACGTCAAAATCGTGGGTTATGCACGCACCAAAATGGATGACACAGAGTACCACAAGCGTATCACGTCGTACATCAAGGTCCCTGAGGGTGATTCTGACACCGCCGCAAAGCTCGAGGAGTTTAAGCGCCTCTCCTCCTACATCTCCGGCGGCTACGAGGACGCGCCGTCTTTCGAGAACTTGAACAGAACGCTGGAGAAAATCGAGTCTGGCTATCAGGTCAAGGAGCGTCATCGGCTGTTCTATCTAGCGTTGCCACCCAGCGTTTTCATCCCCGTCGCGCAGCACCTGAAGGAGCAGTGCTACATCCCTCCCGATGTTGGCAAGTGCCGCATCATCGTCGAGAAGCCGTTCGGAAAGGACCTGGACTCCTCGCGAGTGCTTCTCGGTTCGCTCAAGCAGCACTGGACGGAAGACGAGACGTTCCGGATCGACCACTACCTGGGCAAGGAGATGACCAAGAACCTCCTCGTGCTCCGCTTCGCGAACATCGCCTTCAACTCGTTCTGGGACAAACACTCGATCAGCAACGTCCAGATCACGTTCAAGGAGCCGTTTGGCACTGAGGGGCGTGGCGGCTACTTCGATGAGTTCGGTATCATCCGTGATATCCTGCAGAACCGTATGCGCGCCGTGCTCGCCTGCCGTCCCGCGACCTGTGCTGACCACTCATCCTACTCCGCGCAGACCTGCTCCAGGTGCTCAGCATCCTAACGATGGAGCGCCCTGTGTCCTTCGCTGCCGAGGACATCCGTGACGAGAAGGTGCGGAGCTCGTCTTGCTCTTCTCTCACGCCGCTCACGCGCGGGTGCAGGTCAAAGTACTCCGCTGCATCCCGCCCATCGAGCGCAGCGACACCCTGCTCGGCCAGTACGTCGCCGCGAATGGCAAACCCGGCTATCTCGATGACGACACCGTCCCACACAATTCCGTCTGCCCGACGTTCGCCGCGACCACGCTCTGGATTCACAACCCCCGGTGGGAGGGCGTGCCCTTCATCCTCAAGGCCGGCAAGGGTGCGTCGCTCGCTGTAAACTCTGCGCCAACGTGATACTGAACACGCGCATGTATGTAGCGCTTAATGAGGCCAAGGTGGAGGTCCGGATACAGTTCAAGGACGTTACGCAGGGTATCTTCAAGGACATCTCCCGCAACGAGCTCGTCATCCGCATCCAGCCCTCCGAGGCCGTCTACCTGAAGCTTAACATGAAGACTCCCGGCCTGTACACACGCGCGATTCCGACGGAGATGGACCTCACGTACAGGCGCCGCTTCGTGGAGGCGAAGATCCCGGAGGCGTATGAGTCGCTCATCCTCGACGCCCTCAAGGGCGACCACTCAAACTTTGTCCGCGACGACGAATTGGACGTCGCCTGGAAGGTACATACATTCCCAGACCTTCCAGCCATGCCCTTGCTCACTGCCTTGCTCTGCAGATCTTCACGCCGATCTTGCACTGGATCGACGGACGGAGCGGGGCCCCGCCCAAGCCCGTTTCCTACCCGTACGGCTCGCGCGGGCCGAAAGAGCTTGAGGCGTTCATCGCTAAGTATGGCTACAAGCGGACCGTCGCGGAATAGTGAGTCCCTCTTCTCTCCCTGCATCGACCGTGCGGACACGGGCCTCACCTTGCGACCCCCCTTTCTTGTTACTTTTCATGATGCGCCACAGCGAGTGGCCGGTCACGAACCTCGCGTCGCTATAGATGCCCGCCGCGGGCGCCGTGCGTGAGGCGAGTGGCGGGTGGGTCGACCAGAAGTCAAGGAAGTGTATTACAATTGTCGTTGACGCTGTAAGATGGAGGTGTCTTGGATGCAATGCAAACTGTTGTTGTTAGAGTTCTGTTGTACCGTCATCTCTCGAAGCGTAAACACGTAATATAGTCAGTTAAGGAGTCTCCCGAAAGTGCCTGGCTTCGACTATTACGACTATGACTGAGGTCTGGAGCTGGTGAGTTACTGGTGGTGCCGACGATCGACATAGTACCTGGGGCGACCATCAGAGGCTCTCGACCATTCGCTTCGTTCGCCCTCCCTGTCAGAGTCTCCCCGCGATACACGATGTTCTACGCATCCGCAACTTCTGGCACCATCCACACACTCTCAAGCTTTGGGGCCGCGCTGCCCCTTTCATCGCAAGCATCGGGGACCACGGGAGAGAGTCAACGGAGACCCGGGCGCGCTCATACAAGTCCTGCAAGCAGGTATCCCGCGCGCCTTCGATCCAGTGATTCAGGTCCAGGTTCGAGAACCCAGCGATGCTGCGGATGGCAGAAGGAGGGACGGGAGCGGGGGAAGCAGCTCGGATGGCTTCTGGCCGAGGGGACCCAGGGTCGCGAGCCGCTGTGGGTGCGCGCGCGAGGGCAATGCTAATGGGCGCGTCGACGATGCCTTGCGGTGACGAGAGCCGGGGCGCAGTTCGTTACCGACGAGGACCGCAACGCAATCCTAGAGGGACGCGTGTTTGTAGTAACGTCATGCCCTGCGCGCGGCGCGGGGGCGTGTGCACTATAGATACACCATTACCATTGAGTTGGACGTGTGTTGGCAGCATTGCGCTGACCTACCATCGCTGCGCACTGTGACCGCTGCGCTATGGATAGCGCGGCTTTCACGAGGACCGCTTCTCTCCGCCGACGCGCAAACCGCTGATTCCTGAAGCTGTCGTAAAGCGACGTAGACGCGGGGGAAACCCCTTTGCGGAAAGGTCGAATCATCGGCTCGTTGGTGTGTCGGGCCCTCCCTCGTCCCGCTGCACGATCATCCGAGCGGGATTGGCAGACGGCGGACGAGGTGAATGGATGAGCGTGTGATACATAGTAGCATGACTACCTCGCGACAAAGATCAGCTACATTATCGACGCGCAGTGTCTCACTTACACCCGTAGGCTATCGACAACAAGTCTCACAAATTCGAATATGCGCTCTTGGCGAGATTTCGACGCAGCAGACTGCATAACACATGGTCGCTAACCACTCGCTGGTGGAAGAGATCGCGCATAGCCACGATGGTTCCGCACGGGCACTCCATGAAAGCATGCAATTCGTCCTCAACAGTAGCTTCCGACACGCAAAAGCGACCTAGGTGACAATCCTGAAGAATAGGTGGCGATTGGCATCTCAGCGTTTCCACCGCGAGAAGTGCTCAGACGTAAGTAGTCACGTCGACGTCTCCAGGCTCATCGGTGCTTCGCCACGGGAAGCTTGAGGTACTCGCGCAAGAGCAAGGCAGGGCAACGGACAGCGGACCAGGGGTTCCACTCATAGTGGGAGTCACGAAGCAGGGCCCTGTGCGATCAGCGACGTTCGATGGCAAGGTTGACCTGAGGCTGGCGACCGCAATTCAGACCTCCATGTATCAGACGGTGAGCCCTCCCAGGCCAAACTCGATTGGGAGTCCTTGGAGGGTGTTGGGTTGTATTGCGGTTTCCAGGTTGGGTGTCTAGCGCCCGTCCCCCCTCAGTTTTCGCGCCGTCCCGCGCTTACAGACCTCCACCTCAGAAACACGATATCTCCCCAACCACTCATTCTATTGACTCGGCGATAATATTTTCGGAACCTACACATTGAGATCTAGTGCACTGCACCATTTATTTTCCACAAGATGTGGTTTCAAAACATTGCCCCGGAAGCACCCTCTCCGCATGCAGAAACACAATACTGCGCGCAATACAGTGTGTACAAACATCCAATGTGGTTCTATGGAGTCGGATAGTTGGTATAGAGTGCACTGTGAAGGATTGGAGTATTGGTGACTGGTGGAAGTTGGGGAATGGTATGTCCCCTGCTTCGTGTTGCCTCTGCAGGATGACCACACAACAAAACCCTTTGTTGGTCATCACCTGTCTGTCTGTATTAGTTGAATACTACTTCCTGGACCACAATTTCTCACCTCATTTCCATTTCTGAGCATTTGATCCTCATGTATTTGAGTGTCATCATCTGGCACAGTGTGTACTGCATTTCCTCATATGCATGGCTTTAGCATCTTCCACACCAGTCTCAACATTGGAAATCAGCCTTGTGACTGTCCATAATACCTGTACTGAGTTTGAAATATATTTGTGCACTATAATACTGGAAGCTCTAGGCAGCCAGTAGTGGATAACATGCTTATGACAACAGAGCAAGCCAATGTATGGCTAGGCAGCAGCCAGGAAGTCTCTTGAGCAACTCATTAACAGCAAAGGGTACAATTATGAACAGGATGAACAGAGGCAAGGAAGTTGTGAGCACATACAAACTTCCAAAACACAATGTCAATGGAACTTTTGATGGGTTGTTTGACATATTCCCTGTTTCATGTAGCAGTCTCATAGATTAGTAGCACCTGTGCCTGGAGTGAACTCACAAGGATCTATTCTTCGTTTTGATACCCATTAGGTACAAAACACATGGGCAAGCCATGGATAGCATCCACAACAAGCCTGACATGGCTGGCCCACAACATGGAGCACCCAAGTGTCAAAACACCCCAAACCCAAAACTAACACATACCAGTAGGATCTGCCATGGTAGTACAGCCCTAGTTCAGAGTTGTGTCTCGTGGGCAATGAGCAGATGTCCTTGAATGAGTAAAGCCACACAACCAACATGGGATTATGTACCAATCACTATCTTCCACCAGTCACCAACACTCCAATCCTTCACAGTGCACTCTATACCAACTATCCGACTCCATAGAACCACATTGGATGCTTGTACACACTGTATTGCGCGCAGTATTGTGTTTCTGCATGCGGAGAGGGTGCTTCCGGGGCAATGTTTTGAAACCACATCTCGTGGAAAATAAATGGTGCAGTGCACTAGACTTCGATGTGTAGGTTCCGAAAATATTGTCGCCGAGTCAATAGAATGAGTGGTTGGGGAGATATCGTGTTTCTGAGGTGGAGGTCTGTAAGCGCGGGACGGCGCGAAAACTGAGGGGGGAACGGGCGCTAGACACCCAACCTGGAAACCGCAATAAGTCAACTAAGCCTGGCAAGGCAGCATGAGTCATGACTGATGCGAGAAGGCCACAGGGCTCGGTATGGATGACCGGGCTTTGCTGCCAGCACATAGTAGAGGTAGCGAAGTGCCAGAAGAACCACACTTTGGAAAGGGAGAGGTCAGGGGCCAGTTTCTACTACGCGCTGCTACTTAACGCCATAGGATACGGGATGGCTTACTTTCGGGTCACCAATTCCTCGCAATGCCCCGTCAATCCCAACTCGCCTGCAAAATCACGTACCACCTAGCCCTCACTCGCCGTCTTCATATCGGGCTCCCTCCCACTAACCATCGCCTGCCATTACCACGGGAGCAAAAGCATGATGGAAGCCAATCAAGCGCTGTGCATGCCCGATCGGGCAGGTTCTGTTGATGCGGTAAGCGACCAGCCTGTTGTAGAAGAGCAGCAATGGGTGCGTTCAACAAGCCACCCTGCAGTGGTAACTTGTACCCTATCCTGCCAGGTGTCCGATGCGGTGTCTTCCAACTCTTGAGCGTCGATAGGTTGTGTTCGTTCCCATAACTAACTCGTTTGACGAGGTGCTGTGTCTTCCCTCGGGTGGTTCTTTTGCCGTGAATGCTTTCCACTTCGTATAAGCCTTCGCCGCTTCGTTTTGTATGGGGCCGTGCACCGCGTTGTGACGGTTCAGGAAACGGTCGGGATCGTTCGCACAATATGGTTTCAGTTATGACACATGGAAGACAGGATGAAGATGAGAAGTACATGGCAAAGCGAGCTCATAATCGAAAGACTCCGGATGACGCCGAACCAGTGTAAACTGTCCATCCCAGCGCGAGAAGAACTTGGCGACCCAGTGCTCGCCTGCGCATTTGTTTTCCCTGCGGCGGTGCACGGCAGATAAAATCACATGGTCGCCCGCATTGTAAGTGGGTTCGATACCGCCGATGGCGTTGGCCGCATGTGCCTATTGTGCCTTCACAGCTAGAAGATTCTTCAGCGACGTCGTTCTGTGGTTGTGCAGCGACACAACGGGCTGCTGTTTCAGGCTGCTCGTGTTGTTTCGGAACTGGGGGAATGGGCAGAGGTAGTATGCGGGGAGCACGACCGAATAAAAGAGTAACAGGGCCGTCAATGGGTGCGTGAACGGGGGGCTTCAAGCAATGGACAAGTCTCAGCGTCATAGGAGGTGGGCTGGGGCGTCGTGAGCAGGCTCCATCGCTACCAGGCGGCATTCCAATCTGGCCGGGTAGAAGAGGGCTCGTCATCACAGTGCAAGCGCGAGGAATCAGCAGGCAACAGCCTTGCGTACATGCATATGGGGTTGGCTTGGCTCTGCGCAGCTGCAGCAGAAGGCCTCCCAGTAAACGCATACGGTATAGTCCCGTCCTTCGCTGTCAATAGCATCCAAGCGGACGAGGCTGTGAGATTGAATAGCAACCTTGCCGGTGGGTTCTGTCTCGCAAGAATATATTGGGTTGACCGTGCATCAGACCTCACTCGGATATCATATGGAGAGGAAGCCAACGACGCCCGTGCATATCCACAAGCATATGAGGGCACTATGGATTCGAAGGCATTCGGAATCCACGGATGGTGCCGAAGAACACACAGCTCGCCTGACACGAGTCAACCGCATGATATATGCAGCAGCGTGCAGTACTTAACAACGCACCACGGATGACACGAGATATCGATCAGGGACACTCAGGTCCTGAACGTTGCACTTCCGACGCACAAGATGTCCACGCCAGAAGTAACAGAGGCCTTCGCGCCCTTCACCAATCCCGACGCCGGCAAGCCCTGCCAGACGTACTACAAGATCCTCGGGACCCTCGCTCCTCCGTCGACCGACGGAAACCCAGACAAAGTGCCGATCATCGTGATCCATGGCGGGCCTGGGGGTTCGCATGATTACCTGCTCCCCCTCGCGGACCTTGCGCTGCCGTCCTACCGCGGTGCGCCGATCATCTTTTACGACCAAATCGGCGGGGGGCGGTCCACGCACCTCCCCGAGAAGCGCGGCGAGGCGGGCGCGGCGTTCTGGACGACAGACCTATTTGTGGATGAGTTCCATAACCTGGTGAAGTGGCTAGGGCTGGACAAGGATGGGGCCACGTTCGACTTGATCGGGCACTCGTTCGGCGGTAAGCTGGGCATGGAAATTGCGACTCGCGCGGGGCGGCCGAGGGGGCTGAGGAGGCTGGTGCTGTCGTCGAGCTCGACGGCGATGTCGCTTTGGGCGGAGTCGACAAGGAAGCTGCTGGGTAGGCTCCCGCAGGACGTGCAGGTCAGTTGGCATCCGCTTCAAGAGTGAGCGATGTCTGAGGAGTGCACAGGACACGATCACGAAACACGAGGCTGCGGGGACGATTGACTCACCAGAGTACAAGGAGGCGACGGCGAAGTGGGACCGTCAGTTTACGCTGCGCCTCGATCCGTGGCCGGACGTGGTCAAGAAGACCTCCGCGTTCACGGAGGAAGACCACACAGTCTACCGCGCCATGCACGTTCTCCGCGTCCCTTCCGCTACGCACTGACCAGCTAATTGCACCCCCACAGGCAAGGCCCATCAGAGTTCACCATCACCGGTTCGCTGAAGGGCTGGGACATCCGCCCGGAGCTGCACAAGATCGACGTACCCGTGCTGCTCACGAACGGCGCGTTCGACGGCGCGTCCGACTCCGCGGTCGCCGCTGCTTTCTGGGAGGTGCCGAAAGTGAAGTGGGTAACGTTCGCGGAGAGCTCGCACATGCCGCATTGGGAGGAGCGCGAGCGGTACATGCGCGTGGTCAGCGACTTCTTAGCGATGTAAACTAGAGTCAAAGTGACATGCGGCAAGCGGCTGCTCGTTTTGGAAGATATTCAGGCGGCGATCAGAATTGTTCCAGATGGAAGATCGATCAGATCCATCGGGCCATCCAGCATGAACCAGAGTGCACTGATCACTTGGCTGATGTCTGCATTTTTCTTTAAGACATTTAAGACATAAACTAGCATTGAGATACATTTCAATGTGTTTTGACACCTGTGACTTTGCAATGCATTGCATTTGAGGCCAAATGGATCTAGTTGCAATGTCAGATGGCACTATGGATTGTCAGAGCCTGAGATTGCAATGGAGGGATAAGTATGTGCCAGATGCATTGCAATGGGATGAGAACCAATGAATTCAAAGAGACAGCCTACCAAAGTCTGAGGCCCAAAGCAATGGTTACCTAGTGCTGCAGGGTCCCGGTCCGGTCCGGTCCTTTGCCTTATTTTGGCAGGACCGGGACCGAGACTGCTAAGCAGCTTAAGCCCCAACCCGATTCAAAGAGGCGTTCAATTATAGTACTGATAGAAGAGCTATGCATAATCCTGAAATATCATGATGTAATCACTCTGATGGCTTGAAATGAATTTGTATGTTTTCTGTAAATGCACAATGTGTTGACTGCAACTCGAAATCCTGCTCATATTAGTTGCTCTTCACAATACATGGCATGAGTATCATAGAAACAGGCTACAAGAAGTCCGAAGCAAAAATCTCTCGCCAGGAGCCAGAAAGCGCGACTGTCCCAAGGACCGGTACAACACTGTACAAGTGGCAATGCGCGTGGGAATGCCTGGGCATTGTAATCCCCGTAAGAGTGTTCCCACAGATACTGCGGGCGAGGGCAGCAATTGTCCGTGTGTGATTTTGTCGTGTTGCACACGCACAATCTAGGCAATCTCAACAATATAAAAACCTCGAACGCTGTGAAGCTCACGCACTAACGTGCACTCTCACGGCAATGCCAGCTCCTGTCGCTGAGGGATACGCGCCGCTCGCCGTGTCCGCCGCAGGCAAGCCCTGCCAGACGTACTACAAGATCTTCGGGGACCTCAAGTCCGGCATGACACCGCTCATCTGCCTGCACGGCGGGCCCGCGGCGACGATGAGCTACATGCTCTCGCTCGCGGACCTCGCGGAGCCGCCGTACGACATCCCGGTCGTTCTCTACGACCAGGTCGGCTGCGGCGGATCGACCAAGCTCCCGGAGAAGGCCGGCGACGCCGGCTTCTGGACCGTGCAGCTCTTCGTCGACGAGTTTCACAACCTGGTCGGGCACCTCGGGATCGAGACGTACGATATACTCGGGCAGTCGTGGGGCACGGTGCTCGGGCAGGAGATCGCCGTGCGGCAGCCCCCCGGCCTGAGGAGACTGGTGCTTTCGTCGGGGCTGGCGTCAATGAAGGACTGGGAGGCGGCGACGGGCAAGCTCCTTGAGACTCTCCCGAAGGACGTTGTCGTACGTCGGTCGCCTTTCGTCGTTCACCTCAACACTGACGCTCGGAGCGAACAGGAAGCCATCAAGAAGCACGAGGCAGCAGGCACATTCGACTCGAAGGAATACCACGAAGCGATGAAGGTCTGGGGCAGGAAGTTCGTCTGCAGAACGTACCCACCTCCCCCCGAGGTTATAGCGAGTCTGCAGGCCCTCGGAGACCCTACGGTCTACGGCACAATGTGAGTGCTCTTCCTGAGGCCTGACCATTGCACCTCCGGCTGACTGGGTTCCCAGGCAAGGCCCATCCGAGTTCACCGTCACCGGCAGCCTGAAGACATGGAACATCGTCTCGGAGCTGCCGAAGATCAACGTCCCTGTCCTGCTCACGAACGGCCGCTACGACGAGGCGACGGACGAGGTGCAGGCGCCCATGTGGAGGGGCCTGTCAAAAGTGAAGTGGTACACGTTCTCAAACAGCTCGCACACAGCGCATTGGGAGGAGAGGGAGCGGTTCATGCAGGTCGTAGGGGATTATCTAAAGCTTGAAATGTGAGGGCGCCTTCTTGTACTAATGGGAATATAGCGTGTACACCTGGGAAACGTAGAGACGGCACGTTGTTGTATCGGACTCATTGCTGATGGATGCTATGTCATCGCCATCAAACATCTGAAAGGGAGTCAACCCGCCGCGCAAGTGCAGTGGATGGCGCTCCTCCATGTTCGCTCTGGGCCATTGAATAGCAATTCGGAACATGCCGCTGTCCGAGCGCTGAGCGGGAAACAGGGATCTGGCGCACGGCGTGGCGTGCCAGGAACTCTGACTGCGTTGGACAGTTGTTGGGCATTCCGAGTACCTATCTGCAAGTTGAAAAGCGCTTCCGCGTCGAATAATCGTAATTTAGTAAATAGGCACATATACACATATTGTACACGTAACAAGGACTCACTGGCCACACCATCCGAGTGCTAGACCCTCCGACACCTCTTCCCTATCCCTCCAGATGCAAGCCGAAGACCTCAGGTAGCAGATCGAATATCCGTCTCCTCTCCTGCTCGTCCCTCTCCCTCACAGCCGCGGCGCACACCCGGCACAGCAACCCACCTCTCACCGCATCCGTTACGAACCATTCAACCGAGTCCAGTGCCCCGTACGGGTTCGGCGGGCCCGACTGCCCAGCGAGCACACGGGCGGCGGCCGAGGCGAGGAACGGCGCGCAGAACACCTGGGTGCAGCCCTCCTTCTGCGCGCCCTGCGCGCCCGCGACGGCCGGACCCGGCTTCAGCCGCTGGACGACAGACGAGACCACGAGCACGGCGAGCCGCGCGCGCGCGTCGACGCACCGCTCGAGGTCCGCGTCGTTCAGCCGCTCGGTCTCGCCGTGTGCGCGGGGCACGCCCCGGGCGAGCGCGCGTGCGCGGAGCTGGCAGCACGCGTAGAGCGCGCTCGGGAGCACGCCGTCCGCGTCCTCGCCGACGAGGCGCGCGAGGTTCACAGCGGTGACCGCGTCCTCCGGGACACGGTCCACGGGCTCGCTGCCGCCCACGTACGCGCCGTCCGCACGTGGATCGAAGGATGCCGGGAAGCACGCCTTGAGCCGGGCGAGCGCGGAGGAGACGAGGTCGTCCAGGGCGTACTTATGGCCCAGGCGGATGAGCGCGGCGAGGAACGCGAAGGAGATGCGGTCGGTCGGCATGTAGCACCTGTTGTGCGGGAGGGGTCGTTCCGCGACCGGCGCACCGAGTAAATATATGCCACGCACCTGCGGGGGTGATAGAGCACCCTCAGGAGGCTCTTCAGTTCGTCCGGGGCGTCCGTGAGGTGGACGACCGGGCAGCCTTCGCAGCACTCTTGGTCCTCCAGTGGCTGCGGGACGACGAAGAGATCGCGGAATACCGGGGAATGGTCCGCGAGCACGCCCTTGTGCACGCAGAACGCTACTTCATGACGCGCGATAAGGACGACGCTGCCGTCGGGATACCAGAAGTCTTCATCCTCTGTATATTGTTTGTGCCGCGATGGTTCTGGAGAAGGAAAGTCACGCTGGGCGCTCTCAGCTTGAAGCGCATCTGGGGGGGATGTCCCTGATGGGGTCGACATGCGGATGCAAGGCCGTCGGTGTATGCGCCGAAAAAGACGGGCGAAGGGTGTCGGAGGCGACGCCTGCGGCCGCGTGCCTTATAGCATACAGAAAAGGAGAACAATAGGGTGCACGTACCAGATCCGACGTGGTGGATAATAGGAGGAGCAGAGATCAACGCGCTTTGGCTGTGGGGTGCGGGGGCATAGGGGTCCTTCCACGCCGAACTATAACTCGTTGCTACCACAGATGGAGTACAAAGTTATATTACTGTGCACGCGGTAGGAACGAGGAAGCCACACAGGCATCGCCGGCGTCCATTCGCCATGAGCTCGTCGTGCGATCGCGCTGCGCGGGAGATTCCTGACCACTAGGAACAACTGAGGGGCAATAGGGGGCAATGATCGCGGTTATAACCAGGGCGGCCACTGTTAACCAAAACCATCGGCGCTAGAACCCCCAAACTATGCTACTGAAGTAGGCGGCGACGACGGACGAGCCTCGCAGTGCGGAGAGGCGATGGCAAGCCCGAGTCTCTCTTCGACACTTCGATGCCCGGGTCCTGGCTATTTGAAGAGTCAATCCTCACGCACTGGTGGCCACCTGAATACGTACCAGATCGATGCCGTGACAGTTGCTTGCGGCACTCCTCGCCTCTGCCTCCAGAACTCGGTGAGTCCACACCTTGAAAGGGGGGACAATTGATCGATGGCGTTACGGCAGAGGCTCAGACGGAGACTGCCACCGTGAGAGGGTGCCTAATACAGCCAGACGCCTACTGGGCGACATTGACACCACGTGGCTGGGGATGCTCCCAACTCTGCGTCGCCGAATCCGGAAGGAGGGGTGCTCGTTTGGTGACTTGTGAGCGGAACGTGTTCCTCATTACTATGACAGCCCTCGATGCACGACCACAATTCCAATGTTCCATGGTGCACGGCAGGTGCATGGAACTGAGGTGCAGCCGAGGCTCAGACGAGTCACAGTGGCAAGCACGCGCTACAGTCAACAGCCGCCACCAAATCAGGCAATCCACACCACCGTCTCTCACAGCGCAAGTAGCTTTAACTGAGTGAAGCCAGTCAGCACCCCCCTTTCTTCATCTCAACCGAGTCCCAGCGGACGTCCAGTCCACTCAACGTCAGGCAGGCGGACCCACATGTAAGTCCCCAGCCCGGCGCACACGCAAACACGTCTCTTAGCACGAGACGAGTACTTCCCCATCTGACAACGCCCCCGACGCCACACATCGCCTGGGTCGACTAGGGAACCCGAGCTGCCAGTGCGCCCGCATGGTCCGTTACACAACGTACAGCACACCGGCTCGATCACGATCGAGCAGGGGGGATCGCTCCACTTCGACAGCGCGCACCCTCGGGCGTACGTGAAGCACACACACAAGTCGCCCCCTTACCGTAACACGTCCCCGCCCGCGCGCCCGGTGTCGTCCGTGCCGCGAAAAAGTCAACTTGTGCTTAGATACCCACAATACAGATATGCCCAACGAAGAGAAAAAAAATAAAAACAAAGAAAAAGTCCCCTGAGCAGCATAATGATTGAGGATGGCGAGGTAGCGATGTGATGGGATGGCAACACGCCAGAACAGGACACCTCGAGCAAGTAGCACGACGAGCATCAGTGATACCGAGAGCCCTCTACTGGGAGAGATGCGAGACGGACGCGAACAGGATGCGAAGACCGAGCGTGCACGGTACATTCGTTCGAAGCCTGAAATGGAAACGAAAATGGAAACTGAGATCCCTAAAATCGAACGCTGCTATTGTAGATATGCAATGCAGAAGACATGTGTGTACAAGACAATCATCCAGAACATAATGCTGCAGCAAAAATAGAGGGAAAAAAATACAGAATCCAGTGGGGATGGAGATGGACGGGATGCGATGATAGTAGCAAAAGCAAGCATTACCGAGTCGATCAAGTGTACCATATCTCACACCGCCTCCACCCCTCCGGGACCATATCTAGAGCGCATCCTTCATGTCATGTCATGTACCCAACCAAGCGCCCCACGGCCTGCATGGCAGACACCGCCACGAGCGCGAGGACGAAACCCACAAGGCCGGCAGGCATCACCGCGCCGACCACCGCACGCATCAGCTGATAACGCATCCACCAGAGAACCACCTGCAGGCGGGACGCAGACGCGTAAGAACGGGCCCTTGAAAACAAAACACAACGCGAGCCGTGAGCGGGGCAGGGGGCCGTGGACCAAGGAGGAACGGGGACGGGTCAAGGGAAAGGGAAGGGACGCGCACGGGGCGGGTGGCAAGACAAAGAAGCGGCGGCACTCACCACTGACT
This sequence comes from Fomitopsis pulvina, assembly GCA_964035675.1. NCBI lineage: Eukaryota > Fungi > Basidiomycota > Agaricomycetes > Polyporales > Fomitopsidaceae > Fomitopsis > Fomitopsis pulvina. The sequence goes on from OZ037959.1 coordinate 1,114,371, forward strand.
CTGCAACTTCTCTATCCAGTGCACGACCAGGCGCATCCGCAGGCGCGCCGACCGAATTGGAAGAAGCTTCGCCTTCTCGTATTCGTCGATCGGGAGGAGCTGCGCGCACACCAGAACGTGCCGAAAACCCAACAGGAATAAATTTTTGAAAATTATCAAGATCGTCAGCCCCCGCTCGGAACGAGAGAGCCACGAGCCCACCACTCACCGCGCCCATCCAAAAGCTGAAGCTCGCGGGGTCCGTCGGCATCGCCACGTAGTTCGTGTTCAGCCGGTGCACGACCCACGGCGTCCCCTCCCTCAGCTCGTTCAGGAACGCGTGGCAGACGCCCATCAGCTCCGCTATCGTCCGAGTCCGCCCCCGCGCCCCCGCGCTCACCTCCGCTGCGTGGATCTCCTCGTCCTCCTCCCAGTCCTCCAGGCGCTCGATGCGCGCGACGACGTACCCGTCCAGCGTCCCCCGCTCCACGATCCGGAACCGCCACGCGCCCCACGCCTCCACGATCGCCCGCCCGTCCGGCAGCATCTGTACGTTCCGTATCTCGAGCATCGTCCCGTACTCGTTCCCCGTCGTCGTCGCAGGCGCAGGCGCAGGCGCGGCGCTCTGTGGGTGGTGCGCGGAGGGTGACACCAGAGGGACGGGGGCGGGCCGGCCGGGCGGTGGGAGATGGGACACGGACGGGGCGGCACGCGGCGGGGGTATCATCCCGAAGCGCGGGTTGGGCGTCGACAGACAGCGGCGCAGCATCAGCCGGTAGCGCGGCTCGAAAAAGTGCAGCATCGTCGGCATGCCCGGGTAGCTGAGCTGAGCGACCATGACGGGCGTGTCCAGCCGTGCGTCTCGCTCTTCCGCTTCCAGGGCGTCGCGCCGTTCCGCGTAGGCTCCCGGGAAGGTGTGCAGGACTGGGAGAAAAGATAATATTAGTAAATCGGACAGCAGAACGGCGATGGAGAACGAGGCGATTACTCACTGATCGCGAGAACGAGCTTGTTGCAGGGGTGGTCCTGGAAGTAGGCGTACTCGAGGGCGTCGCGGCAGATCGGGCATGTCATGTTGTAATCGAGCGAGCGGTGCAGGCACCCCGCGCAGAACGTCTGTCAACCCTCGCGTCAGCGTCGTACCAGATTCGCCGCGCTGACAATTGCACGGAAAATTAAATCAAATAACACGCACATGCTGACAGGGCGCCGTGACTGGCTGGACAAACAACTGGCTACAAATGTCGCAGGTCAGCTCGCTCATCAGCTCCTTCTCGAACCGCGCCGCAGGGTCCCTCTCGTTCGCCGGCGCAGGCGGGCCTGCACGTTGGGTCTGCGAAATCCGGAGCCTACGCCGGCGCTTCCTAGGCCGCGACGGCGCATCAGGCGAGGCGGAGCGCCGACGGGCGCGAGGACGAGTGCCCGTGCCCGCGGAGGTCGATGGGGACGGATCAGGAGGAGACGGTGTGCCGGCCGCGGGAGATATAGATGCGGGAAGATGCGGAGGATTGAAGTACAAGTCTTCAATGTCGTGCTCTGGGTCGCGTTCTGCGGCGTCGCGCTCGCGCTCGCGCTCAGAGTCGGTGAGCTCGTCCGCGTCGGGCGGGTAGGCGGGCGCGGTCTCGAGGCCGTCTGCTGCGGCAGCGTCGTCGAACCAGGCCTGCGCGCGCTCGGCGAGTTCCAAGATTTTGCCGAGGGTGACGTCCGTCCTGCCTTCGCGGACTCTTTGTGTGGGCTTCTGAGAGTCAGGGTGTGCGTCTGGGGCGTCAGGCGCGGTGTAGTACCCGACCCCGCTTTGGGGGTTTGGTGCGAGGGCCGCGGTGTGCGGCGCGGCCGAGCACGTCGGGAGCGGGCACCGCCCGGGGCTGTCTGGACGCGCGTGGTCGGCGCAGAGGGTGTGGCCGCAGCGGAGGGTTACGGGTGCAGCGAGCGGTGGGGACGACGGGCAGAGCGGACAACGAAGCAAGGGTCTGATACGGGCGGGCGTCAAGGGCATTGCGGCGGTGGACGCGGGGCCAACAGACGGCGGTGAGAAGGCTGTGGAGGAGGAGGAAGAGAAGGAGGTGGTGACGGCGGCGATAGATGTGGGCTGGGCGCGGGGAGTAATATCGGATGGTGGACGTGTGGACGAGCTCGAGGGGGGCGGGGATCGGGAGGACGAGGCTGGAGGGGGAAATGGTGAGGAGAGAGGGAGAAGTGGAGGAGGAGAGGTAGGTGAAGACGATCGATGGCGGGGGGGGAGCGGAGAGCATCGAGCGGCGGCGGCGGATACAGGTGATGAAGGATCCGTTTCTGTCTCGCGGTGCCGATGGGTGCCCGTGTGTGCGCGCAAGTCGGTTGCGTGTTGTGTGCGTGGTTGTGATTGCGGTTGAGCATGTTGGTGGGCGCGCTGCTTGCCCTTTGGGTTGCGTGGAGGGGACGGGGCGGGGCTGGGAGGGCGTGGCATGCAGGACGGGAGGGAATGAGATGGAAGAAAGAGAGAGAGAAGAGGGGGCGCAGGAGAGGCATAGGATCGGAGTGTCTGAACATCGTGGTGGAATGCGGATCGTCAATTACAAGCTCTGGGATAGACGCCCCCCGATCACCGGCATCCCGGGCTTCTGGCTTGACCCGGCATAGCCGCCGCCCGTCCTGCCCCTTCTGGCCATTTCCTGGCCATTTCCGTTCAGCGCCTGCGCAACCCTACTCTCCGTTGCTGACCTAAGCTGACCTAATATACCCGAAGTTCGGTTATCATGCCGCAACCTGTTACTCCGCCTTCCCCATACGGCCACGCGTTGTCGCCTACGTGCGTGCCCCCGCGTCTCTGGCAGCGCTTGTGGGCAAGATCTCCATCGCTCCACTTCTCTTAGTGCTGTCCAAAATTACTTGAGTGATATGATTATATGTTGTCCTTGGAGCTGTATATTAGATAATATGGCTACATCATAATACTATGAACAATGATACGTATGAGTACGGCTGTTTCGTTACATGTAAGGTGATAGACAGTGAAGATACTTATGGGTAGCTGGGTTTATAATCGACTCGGCTGCAACTGCTGGTGGAATTCAGCAAGGTCTGGCATAGGCTGAAGTCTAACTTACCTAAAATAGTAGGAGATATGCCAAGAACAGTATGACCCCTACCACTTATCCCATGGGTAGAGAGAGCTATTTTCTCAGCCTGCTCAGAACTAGTCATTTGATGAAGTATTTGGAGCATGCATTCATGTCTCAATTTAGACAGTACTGCAATACACGTCAGCCCTGGTCACTGGTGTATGAAGATATCTGTCATCAGGGTATACTGAAAATATTATGTAGGTATTACATGCTTTGATATAAATTGGACTGCATTTCTGGTCTCCAATCGTGTCTTGACCTCCATCTGGCTCTGTCCGCGCATCACGCAAGCCCCGTAGGACGGGCGTTGCGCGCGCGATGTGGCGTGCCGTTGATGCAGACGACGTCGTTGCAGACGGCCGCAGAGCACGAGCGAGCTGTATTTCGGCTCCTTATCCTTGATGCTGGTCCGCATGGCTGGATCGCATCGCGCAAGCTCGGTCCCAGGCTGCCCTCTTGATCTTCCTGGAGCGCCTGTGTGCGCGCGATGTGCCCACGCCCGTCATGGCACTTTCAGGGGCCGCCTTCCTCGTGTCGATCTTGATGCCACTGCCCATGTTCGCCCACCCAGTCCACACTCTCGCACAAGGAAATCTCCCATGGCGCGCCCGACCCGCCCCCCGCGGGATCTCCTCCCAACGCCGCGGTCCTGCGCGCGAGCGAACCAGCCAGCGTCGCGGCGGTCCACGGGGGCGCTGCCGCTGCATCCGCATTCGGTTACGGCCGTTCATGTGGCTGACGTGGTGGCGGTCGACACACCGCCTGTGCCCGCGACGCACTTCTAGTCGTGTCTCTCTCGCATTGGCCGTCGTCTGGATCACGCCATCTCACAACTGGTTCTAGCACCCAACACCGACGCCCTCGCGCACCAGTCGGCCTGGCAACTCGCCCTTTCCATTCTGCTGCTCGCTTTCAGGCGAACAGCGTAGTGTCTTTGCCAACCACCTACGGGCGCTCCAGTTGCTTACTGACGCCATCCTGCAGTGGGCATTCTTACGCGTATATAATATGTACATTTCCTCTCATCATCCTTGCAGCGCAACACGCCCCGCGCGTAATGTCAGCGGGAATCTAGCCCGTCTGGACCGCAGCAGCGCGTCTGGCACCTCACCGCGAAGTTCCGAGTCTGCAGGGATGCTTGGCCCCGCCAATGTGTTCGACGCCGATGCAGGCGGCCCCGATGTCACCCTCGCGATGGCGACCGCCCTGCCTCTGTCCACATCCGCAGCCCTCCTCATCGGCCCTTCAAGCTTCAAGCTTCACTGGTCATCCCCCGACGTCGGTCAGTGATTGGGTCAGCCAGGGCATGAGTATTTGCTATCGGGATACATAGCACTAGGTGTTTACCAAGGGTGGGAATACATAATACATACATGAAGAAACGGCCAATTTCAACCCGTGCAAAAACACGAACAGAATCGTGTGTGAGTTGTGTCCAAACGCCGCTGTGGATGTACTGACTCTACGTCGAAGTCGATCCTGTAGGTTATCTCACCCCGATCTCACTAAATACTATGCGGCCATCTCATCACGGTGGCGGCAAGTCTGGTGTTCGGGGTCCAGCGCCAAACCTTTGAGGGTTGCGGATTCCAATTGTCGGTGCCCACACTTTGTTGACATCCCATAACAGGGACAACAGCTGTCGACATTCCACTCCGACGGACTAGCATCTGCAGGGTCACGTAGGCGTCCTCGGCTGCAGAGCGACGATAACATCGATGCTGCGCGACAGCGCAGACCTATTTGTCCTTCCTCAGGCTCCGGGCGTCCCTCTCGAACTGTAGGTACCTTACTCTCGAGCTTCTCGCGGCTGATACGCGCACCCAGGCCAGGTGGACGCACACACACGCCTCGCGTGGGGAATCCACCCCCGCCTTCGACCGCGAATCCCTGCACGCTTCGTCGACGACGTGTGGTTTGTGCCCTCGGCTGTCGCGCGTTCATCCACGGTCCAATTCGCCTTGTCCGCCGTCTGCCGATCCCGCCTTGGCCATGCAGCGGGACGGGGAGGGCCCGACAGACCGATGAACTGACGATTCAACCTTTCCGCAAAGGGGCCCCCTGCTCCCACTGCGTGTGTCAACGGCGGTTTGCCCATCGGCGGAGAGAAGCCGGGCTATCCATAGCGCAGCGCGAACGGGCGTACCGCAGCTGTCACAGCGCGGTGCGTAGGTTCAGCGCAACGCTGCCGATTCGCATCCAACTCGATGCCAATAGTGTGTAGTGTAGTGTGCATACCCCCCTGACGCGCGCAGGGCGTGACGTTACTACAAACACACACCCTCTAGGGATGTGGTGCAGTCCTCGTGGTAACGCACTGCGCCCCGGCTCTCGTCACCGCAGAGCACCGCCGACACGCCCATCAGCATTGCGCGCGCACCCACAGCACGCCGCTCGCGTGCCTGGGCCCCCCTCGGCCAGAAGCCATCTGCGCTGCTGCTCTGTCCATTCCGCTTTCTATCCTCCGCAGCATTTCTGGCTCCTTGAACCTGAACCCGCATCAATCGCACTCGGTTGAAGGCGCGCACAGAGTGCCGGCTTGCAGTCCTAGCACTAATCGTGTGTGGTCTTACTCACGATCCCGCACACCTTCAGTCCTTTACCCGAAGTCTTGTGCACAGGCACTGTCTACCCACCGAGCAAAATCACCGTTATGCCCACAATGTGACCATACCAAAGAGACTGTCTACCACTTCCTACTTGAATGTCCAGCCTTTGAACCCCAGTGTTCCCGACCCCCACTCGAGCTTGACACCAGCCGTGGACAGTCGCCATCGCGAGGGTGACATCGGGGCCGCCTGCATCGGCGTCGAACACATTGGCTGGGCACTCCATCCGTCATCTATTCAACAACCCGAAATGTCTCCCACCTCTTCCGATTCATACACGTGACTGGCCAATCTGTTACGGACTTCAGAGACTTAGCTCCTCCCGCCACGAGCTCCCAGAACTCATTCATGTGATACCATACCTCCCTTTCCCCTCACACTCTACTGTACTCCACCCAAGGTCACAGCTCAGGCAGTAACCAATGCATTGCTCAGGCTATGACAGTCACACATGGTGCATACAAGCAGCTAGAGTACTGTCTACATAGGGCTTGGCCCTTGTGGACAATAAAGGGAATCAACAACAACACTGTCTACCCCCACCCAGCACTGTGTGTGGGTACAATTTGCCTGTGCTGTACATATCCAGACTGAGTAATGCATTCTCTCTTTATGCTGAGTTGCCTGATTGATATGCTGTATCACAGTTGGCATAGGGCCATGTGTGGCTGCACATGAGGTATGGGCTTGTGCAATCTCTTCCTGTGTTGCAATAAAGTGGACCCAGAGAGGTTGTGAGTCTGGACTTAAAGCTCCTTGTTTGGCCATCTGAATCAGCACTAAGAGCCACACAGGCCCCCTGTTAGTATCAGCATCATCCCGTCATGATCAGTGGGTGTGGTGGTAAGGGAGCCCGATGTGAAGATGGTGAGTGAGGGCTACAGTAATCAAGCACTCAATGAGACACCGAAATATGTTTGAGCCTTGGACTTTTTGTTGTAGGCACCATACTTCAATCAGGCTGGATGTAAAATAGTGTAGCATGCTGGTTACATACCTGTGCAATTTCAGCCCTATTGAGCCAACATAGAAGCAACCTGGTATGAAGAACAAGGAAAGTCATTATCACTACTTTTGCACTCACTGAGATGCTGTCACATCATGCAACAAATTGCCTAATTCGGGTGATAAGATCATTACACCATGTCACAATCATTCCCGAAGTCTGACCCCGTCTTCCATAATAGGAAGTCATGATGTGACAATGGGTGCATGTCTCACCTGATGCCCTTTTCTTGTCCTCCTCACTCATTCCAGCATTGTAGGCTAATTAATGCCCATATCCAAGCCAGGTATGAAACCAGACATTCACAAGATGCATAGATACAATTCAGTATAAAATGGTAATTTCCTGATGCTGTGTTGAATTCTTATTTTGCATAGATTGCCCATTGTGCGGAATCTGCTCACATCCAGTGTTACGTCCTCTTTTAAACAAGAGAACAAACCTTTGTCCAGCAAGGACAGATGACTTTATCCTAAGGTCCTAGTGGGCTTGATCCCAAGGTCCTTCCTTCCTAGTTGGCACTATCGGCACTAGGGATGGCTTCTTTGTCAGAAGGCGGAGCACTCCTATGCTTCCAACACCTCTGGATGCTGCTACAACACTCGATGTTAGCGCCAGCGACGAGGCACTAATACTCAGCGAAGGGGGGTCTGGAGGCGGCGAGGGAGAAGTCCCGGGCGCCGATCAAGGGGTCTGGTCTGATGACGAGGGCTGGATCCCTGTTGAGTTCTCGCACCGCTGACCTATCGAGCCAAAGGATAGTCAGATCGAGCTTAGGGCCCGACCTAGTCCACTACCGCTTATATACATGCACTGGCCATTCTAGTACTCTACTAAGTCTACCCTTGAGACATTGCAGACGTCCCTAGCCCCAGCTGCAAGTACCACGGAGGCAGCGTACCGTTATTGTGCTATCGTCTACTGTTCCGGTGTTCTGCAAACCTGGGGGTTCACTACCCTCAGCCTTCAGCGACTGCCAGGCCTCCTCCAAGGTTTGATGTCGTCGTGTGATCGGCCTACCTTCACCGTCATGTGAAGGGTTCGGTGTATAGTAAGGATAAATAGAAAGTGAGAAGAAAGGAAGAATGATAAATAAAACGTAGATCAAAGATGAAGAGGAATGGAGGAATGTAACGTAGAAGTCCATCATTATGCTAATGTGCGATGGTGGGATTCAGGCTAGAAGAAAGGCCCTTGATGCATAAGGAACAGGGTGCCCACCCCATCTCATCCGAAGTAGAAGAAAGATGATCAAAGGAAGAAGAAGGCGTACTGTAAGTGACAGATCAAGGGTTGTCCCCTAGCTGCTTGCTGATGTCCTTGGGCGGCCGCCTCCATAAGGAGTACATCCGATGACGTAGGTGGACGTCTCGGGTATGACTAAGAAAGAAAAGAAAAGAGACTGTCAGTGCGCTCAGCGCGGTATTGTAACGTCGCTAAGTAAAAGTCCAGAATCAATCTGTCTAAGCGTCTTGTAACATTACCCCCCTACTACGATCGAAGTCCGCTTCGATTCCTACCATGTTCATCAGTGAATCTAGGCCTCCGGGTCTTGCATGGGCCACCATTCTTCACCGACCTGCCCCCAATAGACACTGTCTTCGTCGTACTCTCCCTCGACGGCATATTTGTCCATCTGTTCATCAGCCGTGACGTAAGTGCCTTCGGAGGAAGGTGATGGGCTTGCCCATACCGCCCGAGCAGTGGCAACTTGGCGCGGAGTCCATTCGCGCTCAGGGGTGACAGCGGCCCTCAACAGGTCATCGATCTCAATTTCGGACTGCTTGAGGTCGGTTAGTGAGGGTCTTACGCGTGAGGGTCCTGCGGCGTCGGGGATGTTGAGAGTAAGCCATTCGCCGGTCTCTCGCAGGGCGTTCTGTCGTTCAATAGGGTCGTCGGGTACTGGTGAGGGTTCGCGCATAGCATACGGCGGGGGGTCCTTGGCAGGGTCGTCAATGAGGAGTCCGGGTTGGGCAGGGCCCGTGAGTGGGCGATCCTGCGGCGGGATAGTGGCTGTGCGGCGAAATGGGCGTATATTGAGAGGAGGGGTGGGGGGTCGTCGTGCCACCGTGACCTCATCAGTGATCTCGAGTAGACGTGGCCCCTGGCCGCATGGCACATAATATCCCTGAGTGCAGTGAGCATCCATCCATGCTTTTGCCTCTTGCAGCGTGCGCTTGGTGGTGGTTTCGTGCGGTCCGTGGCCGCAGGCTCGACGGTACTCCTCTTCCCGTATGAAGATGCCAAGGATTCGTCCTTTGGCTACGCACCAGCACTTGGGCATGTTGTTGGAGGTAAAGGTGAGGGCCCAGCGTGTGGGGCAGAGGACGGGTGGTGAGAGCTGTTCGCCGATTCTTCTGGCACAGTCATCAGCTCGGTCGCGTTGGTTCATGAAGACGGGGACCTGCGCGCGGTTGAGGATGCTGGCTTTGTAGAGAGTACGGGTGTCCTGGTGGACAGCGGGTCGAGGCCAGTCGGGGTTAGTGGGACAGTTGAGCGGGGTGTGGCCTGGCTGGCACCGCTTGCAGCTAGGACAGATGTAGATTTCACAATCGACCAGGTCGTGGGTTTCGTTAGGGCAGTAGTAGCACTTCATATGCGGGAGTATAAATATACTGGATAAGCTTCGGGAGTAATGGATCGGCGCGGGGATGGGGTGAGTCGTCTGTTCAAGGGGTAGAGGCTGAATAAACGCAGTATGTCGGTGTCGTTCCAGTTCGGGGATGCATGCTTGTGCCCAGTTGAGGATGGGGGTGCGTCCCAAGTCCAAAAGGGCTAGTTCGAGTCATCGTTCTATCTCTAGTGAATTGTATCGGGCTCCTCGAGCCAGCTCTTCTTTGTTTGCGTATGTCGTGTAGAGCTGTCCCATGACCTCCTGTAGGTGCACGAGGGCATCAGCCATATGGTAAGCTGCCATCGTCGGGTAGTCCGTCGCTAGGTGATTAACTAAGGAGGCGGGCGTGGTGAGGAGCATACTGAACAATGCCCAGTCGATCCTGGACTTGGTCCTCATCGTCATCAGATCCGCGTTCGTGCCTAGGTGCACCCTGGCCGTCATGTCGGGGTTGAGGGGCATGGCGGGCGGTGAACTTCTGAGCGGATGAGGGCCCCGAGGGTGGAGAGTGACTCGGGCTAGGTTTCGATCGGTGTCTGGGTTCATGTTGGAGATAGCCTGAGACAACCAAGACGGCGACTCAGCTTATATTCTTTCAGAATATCATCAGCGGTATCTCTGAAGTTCGACTCTGGTTCCCATGTTCGTTCAGCCGTGGAGTATCCCTTCCATTGCACAAGGTATCGTCTACCCGTGCGCATTCCCTTGTGTGCAATGATCGCTTCGACTTCGTAATTGTCTTCGCCTTCGATGTCGTCAGGTGGTGGGTTCGTATATGATGGACCGTGTTCATCAGTTTCAGTGTACGGTGACAAAAGGCCTGCATGGAAAACGGGATGAATCTTCCATGATGGTGGGAGAACAAGGCGGTATGTAAGTTTTCCCATCACTTGGGTGATCTTGAAGGGTCCTTCTCGTTTTGGTTTGAACTTCCGCAATTCGTAGGGGAGCCGTAGATTTCCGCTGTCTAGCCACACCTTCTGGCCTTTCTTGAATGGTGGGGTCCATTGTTTGATTCTTTGTTCAACTGTCCTTCATGACAGTTCGAGGGCGGATTCTACTTCCGTCCTGATCTTCTGTAGCTTGCGCATTCTTTCTTCGGCTGCCGGGACATTGGTTTGTTCTGTGACGGTCGGGATTCCTCGTGGTACGAATCCCATCATGACTTGGAACGGGATTTGCTTAGTCGTGGCATGGAGTCAAGAGTTGTGAGCGAATTGGGTGTCAGGAAGGTAATTCATCCACTCAGCTGCATTGTTGGCACAGAAGATGTGTAGGTACACTTCTAGCTCCTGATTGACGTGCTTCGTTTGTCCATCCGTCTGGGGGTGATATGCCATTGACATTGAAGATTTCACCTTAGTGAGTTTGCATAGTTCTTGGAATACGTGAGAGGCGAACTGTGGGCCTCGGTTAGATATGATTCGTTCGGGTAATCTGAACCAAAGGTAGACGTTTTGATGTAGAAGTCGTGCTGTTCCGAGTGCATCAATAGTCTTGACTGTTGGGATAAAAGTTACCCCCTTCATAGAGTCGTGGTCCACAATGACTAATACAGAATCAAAGCCGGCGCTAACCGGCAGGTCAGTGATGAAATCCATTGTCCAGGTGGTGAAGGGGACTGCATGTGAAAGTGGCGGAATTGGCATGAGGGGAACAACGGTTGGGTGAGTATTCGGTTTCATCTGTTGGCAGGACGCGCATCCTTTGATGAAGCGGGCAACGAAGGCGGCCATCCCCGGCCACCAATAGTCATGTTGTAGACTCGCTAACATCTTTTGGATGCCAGGGTGTCCAGCAGCGGGGGTGTCGTGATGTAGCGCAGTAATCCGTCACCGTAATGAGGTAGACAGTGGGACGTAGAGTCGGTCTTGGTACCACACGAGCGCGCCATTGGTACTCCAGTCAGCAAGTGAGGTGTGTGCTGGTGTCGGGGCATGGCCGAGAAGGGCTTGAAGCGCTTCGGCGACCATGGGGTCCTTATCGTGAACTGCCAAAAACTCCGCAAGGAGTTCGGTATCCATGCGGTTGGCGAAAACTGCCTCGGGCAGCATTGTCATGTCATCGTTATCAGCTTGGCTGTCGTCGTGGTCAGGCCGTCGCAACAGGGTATCGGATTGGACCATCTGGGATCCGGGTTGGTGTAACAACTCGTAGTCGAATTCAGATAGGAATAATGACCAGTGAGCTTGTCTCCAGTTGAGTTTCTGTGCCATGCGCCAGTATGTTAGGTTCTTGTGGTCAGAGAGAATCGTCACCTTGTGTGGGCTGCCCATCAGGAGATGTTTCCAGGATTTGAGGGCTCGTACAATAGTGAGCAGCTCTCGGTCGTATATTTCATAATTTCGTTCGGCCGGTAGGAGGGATTGGGATAAGTATCCACATGGGTGCCAGTCACTGTTTGCGTCCTTTTGACGAAGCACTGCCCCGGTGGCGAACTTGGATGAGTCAGCTTCTAGCGCAAAGGGTTTGGTGACGTCGGGCATGAGTAGGACTGGTGCGCTGGTGAACTCAGCTTTCAAGTCATCAAAGGCTAGTTGCTGCTCATTATTCCAATGCCAGGCCGTATTCTTCTTGGTTAAGTCGATAAGCGGTTGCACGCGATCTGAGAAGTGATGGATAAATTTCCAGTAGAAATTTCCGAAGCCCAGAAAGGCTCGGACTTGTTTTACCGTCTTTGGCATGGGCCAGCTGGCAATTCCGTCGGTCTTGACTGGGTCCATTGCGAGGTGGTCGGGGCGTATGATCATACCGAGGAATTCTACTTCGTCTTGGTCAAAGAAACATTTCTCCGGTTTGAGGTAGAGGTCGTTGTCCTTGAGTCGTTGTAGTACATGCTTGGTTCATTCTTCGTGCGTCTTCTTGTCGTTCGAAAATATTAGTATGTCGTCCATGTAGATTACCAGCCATCCCTCGGCAAGTAGATCTGCGAATGCCGTATTCATCATTCTTTGAAATGTGGACGGTGAATTACATAACCCAAAAAACATCACCGTAGGTTCATATAACTTGGGTGGTCCGCCATCCGTTCCTGGGACGACGAAGGCTGCTTTCCATTCATCTCCCTGCTTGATTCATACATTGTTGTAACCCGAGCGAAGGTCTATCTTCGTAAAGATTGTTGCTCCCTTCAGCTTATCCATGAGGTCGGATATCAGGGGGAGCGGGTATCTGTCCTTGATTGTGTTCTCGTTGAGTGTTCAGTAGTCCTGGCAGGGGCGTAGCGATCCGTCTTTCTTTCCTACAAAAAAGAAAGGACTTGCCAGTGGTGATTTGGAGGGTGGAATATACCCTTTCGACTCGTTTTCCGAGATGAACTTTGAGAGTTCTTCTTTCTGCCTGGGGTTCAGTGGGTACACCTGCACTTTCATTTCCACGAAGCCCAGTTTCAGGTTAATTTCGTGGTCGTAAGAGGTGTGCTGGGGGAGTCGTGAGGCCGTCTGCTTGTCGAAGACCGATCGATAAGGGAGGAGGTATGCGGGGATCATTTCCTCGATGGTTCGGTTGCGGTTGTTCTTTGCTTGGGCTGCCAGCTCAGTGGCCATGGTGACTTGTCCAAGGAATTCGGTTCTGTAGATGTGTCGTCCGGTATGTGCGAACACGCCTAGATGCTTCATGTAAGTCTGGTGTATCTTCTCTGTTCTGTCGTGGTAGATGGGTGGTTCTTGCTTTGTCCAGTGCAGAAGAAATTCTGCCTCAGGATCATACTGATAGATCGCTTCGTCGCTCTCCAATTCTTGTCCAAGTTGCTGGAGGACTTCCTCCGGTTCTCTCGGGACATCAAAGGTGAGGGTTCCCTTCTTCCAGTCGACGACTGGGTTTTCTTTAGTAAGCCAGTCGTGGCCTAGGATCATGTCTTGCTTCCCGATGTTGGCGACTAGGGCCCGGAATGACGTGCTCCTCCCTCCTATTTCACAGTCCACATCCACGTAGTGGGTGATCCTTCTAGCTCTGTTTGCCGTGTCATCGACGTTGTAGACGGCTATGGGTCGTGATAACTTAGCTGGTACTAGGCGACTTCTGATGACCGCTTTTGGGTGGATAAAAATTCCTCCCGCCCCGCTGTCGAGTAGGGCTCTCATGTCGATGTCTCTTCACCCGTGTACGCAGATTGGAATAAACAATGATTGTTCCTCGGTTATTCCTACAAGTACACGGCGTAGCATTACGGAGACGGGTCCTAGTGGCGTCGACTCACTGGACCCATTCAAAAATCCTCATCTGCAGCGAACTCCTCGAAGGCCGCTGCTTTCTCTTCCTTGGTTAATTCGCTGAACGCGGTTCGGACTCTGTCCCTGGCCGAAGCCATGTCGTCGGACACGGAGCGGACCTTTGTGTAGGCGGGGGTCGCGCTTTTGGCCGTACCATTCCTACTCGTCCCTCCCTGCATGGTGTTCTTCGTCTTCTGAGTGGGGCAGTCTCTAGAGACGTGCCCGTTCTTGTGGCAATTGAAGCACAGGCCCTTGGCTCTGTGTTCGCGCTGCTGTTCTTCTGTGAGTCGGTCGACGTCCATCGCGTCGTCATCTCGATACTGCTGATTCGCTCGCTTCTCAGTCTGGTTCCATATGTCGGACGATCCGAGGCGGATGGCCTTGTTGTACCAGTCGGTGATTGTGACCGGCTGCGGGTCGTGGCGTGCGATGTCTCGGTGTAACTCCTTGTTGATACTGTTCTTGAAAAAGGTGACAAGGATGTCTCGGTGCTCGGGGTCCTTAAGTCCCGCTCGTGCAGCGAGGACTTTGAAGAGTTGCACGTGTTTGGAGATCCCTTTCGTCTGTCGCAATTTCAAGAGTCTATCAATCAAGTTGTTCTTTTGGTTATAGATCGGGAACTGCCCTTCTAAGGCAGTCTTGAAATCTGCCCAGCTTGCGTAAATGCCGGGACCGGCTCCAACCATTTCATAATACCATTCCCTCCATGCTCGTCCTGCGCCCTTATTCATCAATGTGATAGTGTAAGCAATCTTCTGTTGGTCGGGCGTGTTACTGTTGCCTGTGGCGTGGAAGTAGTTTTGGCAGCGACGGAGGAAGGGGTCGAGATTGATTCCTTCCCCGTTGAAGTCTTCAGGTTGGGGGATGTCGAGCTTCCCTGCATTTCTGGGGATCATGGTAGTGGTCGCGTTAATCTGCGCATGCTGCAACACCGCTGCTACGGCGTCAGCAATCTTCTGGTCTACCTCGGCTCTGGAGTAACTCATGGTCCAGTAGGTTTGATCCGAGGGGTCTTCTTTGGCTATACTCTGGGTTCGTAACACTGGTGTCGGTGTGCTGACCGATGTCGATGGCTCTGTGGTGGTCGTGTTCGACTGACTGCTGGAGATCAGGACACGGGCCTTCTCGTCTGCTAACAGGACACGTCTGGTGTGCTGCTTAGCTTGGTCAAAGTTCTGGGTAGGAAACCACTGCCCTGCGGATATGCTGGGCCTGATTCATTCAATGGGAGCGAGGTCGTTTCGTCCCGGTTCTGGTGTAAGTGCAAAGACTTCTTGCTGCTGGTCCCACGCGACGATGTAACCTTGGGTAGGCTTTGGAAGGTTATAGTCAGTGTAGTTGGGGAGTCGTGTGTAAGGCGTGTTTGAAAGATGAGTGCGCCCGGCCATTGGACAACAGGGGTGATGTGAGGAAAGCTCGATCTTATGCTACAACACTCGATGTTAGCGCCGGCGACGAGGCACTAATACTCAGCGAAGGGGGGTCTGGAGGCGGCGAGGGAGAAGTCCCGGGCGCCGATCAAGGGGTCTGGTCTGATGACGAGGGCTGGATCCCTGTTGAGTTCTCGCACCGCTGACCTATCGAGCCAAAGGATAGTCAGATCGAGCTTAGGGCCCGACCTAGTCCACTACCGCTTATATACATGCACTGGCCATTCTAGTACTCTACTAAGTCTACCATTGAGACATTGCAGACGTCCCTAGCCCCAGCTGCAAGTACCACGGAGGCAGCGTACCATTATTGTGCTATCGTCTACTGTTCCGGTGTTCTGCAAACCTGGGGGTTCACTACCCTCAGCCTTCAGCGACTGCCAGGCCTCCTCCAAGGTTTGATGTCGTCGTGTGATCGGCCTACCTTCACCGTCATGTGAAGGGTTCGGTGTATAGTAAGGATAAATAGAAAGTGAGAAGAAAGGAAGAATGATAAATAAAACGTAGATCAAAGATGAAGAGGAATGGAGGAATGTAACGTAGAAGTCCATCATTATGCTAATGTGCGATGGTGGGATTCAGGCTAGAAGAAAGGCCCTTGATGCATAAGGAACAGGGTGCCCACCCCATCTCATCCGAAGTAGAAGAAAGATGATCAAAGGAAGAAGAAGGCGTACTGTAAGTGACAGATCAAGGGTTGTCCCCTAGCTGCTTGCTGATGTCCTTGGGCGGCCGCCTCCATAAGGAGTACATCCGATGACGTAGGTGGACATCTCGGGTATGACTAAGAAAGAAAAGAAAAGAGACTGTCAGTGCGCTCAGCGCGGTATCATAACGTCGCTAAGTAAAAGTCCAGAATCAATCTGTCTAAGTGTCTTGTAACAGATGCTAGTGTTACAAGACACTTAGTTCATTTGATATGGAACTTTTACATAGCGACATTACAATACCGCACTGTGCGCACTGACTTTCTTTCCTTTTCTCTTAGTCATACCCAAGACGTCTGCCTACGTCATCGGATGTACTCCTTATGGAGGCGGCCGCCCAAGGACATCCATGAGCAGCTAGGGGACAACCCCTGATCTGTCACTTACAGTACGCCTCTCTTCTTCTTGATCATCTTTCTTCTCTTCGGATGAGATGGGGTGGGCACCCTGTTCCTTACGCATCAAGGGCCTTTCTTCTAGCCTGAATCCCACCATCGCACATTAGCATAATGATGGACTTCTACGTTACATTCCTCCATTCCTCTTCATCTTTGATGTACACTTTATTTATCATTCTTCCATTCTTCCATCTTTTCTATTTATCCTTACTATACGCCGAACCCTTCACATGACGGTGAAGGTAGGCCGATCACAGAACAACATCAAACCTTGGAGGAGGCCCAGCAATCACTGATGGCTGAGGGTAGTGAACCCCCAGGTTTGCAGAACACAGGAAACCAGCAGACGATTGACAGTAACGGTACGCTGCCTCCGTGGTACTCGTAGCTGGGGCTAGGGACGTCTACTATTGTCTTCAGAGGTTGACTGGTAGAGTACTAGAATGGCCAGTGCTTGTATATAAGCGGTAGTGAACTAGGTCGAGCCCTAAGCTCGATCTGACTATCTTTTGGCTCGATAGGTCAGCGGTGCGAGAACTCGACAGGGATCCAGCCCTCATCATCAGACTTCGACCCTTGATCGGCACGCAGGCCTACTCCCACGCCGCCTCCAGACCCCCCCTTGCTGAGTATTAGTGCCTCGTCGCCAGCGCTAACATTGAGTGTTGTAGGAGCTAGTGCACTTGTAGTGCCTAGCCGGCAAATGACTGTGTCTATTCCCAGACAGGGAACGAACCGATGACACATCCTGCATACATGCAAAAGCACCTTCCTCTCAATGGAAAGAGAGGGCTTGTCTGTAAACCAACAACGTTGGTGTACCTGGGTGAAGACATCTTCTGAGGTCGACACTAGCAGATGTGTATAGTCTTCTGGTTGGAGTGTTGGGATACCTCCAGAGCCGGGCTGTCAGAGTGAAGCTAAGTGTAGGAGTAAGACGAGGTATGATTAACCAGGTCGAGCTTGAGCTCAACCCACTAAGTCTACCAATATATATACATCTGGAGCAGAGTGCCAGTCTGCACAGCCTGGTACAACCTATCAGACTTGCCAGTGTGTGAACAAGGTAAGGCTATGGAAAGTTAAAGGGAAGATGAAACAAGGCACTTACAGCCGTATAGTACAGTGATCACATCATAACAGTAAGGCTATGGAATGATGGGGTGGGCGAAGGGTATGGAGAGTGGTACTGTTAGCGAGGCGTGGCAGTACACAGACCGAGTCATACTGAATGGAAACAGTGTCCATGTGAACTGAGAAGGATAAAGCAAGGAAAAAGATAAGTCCCCAATGTAGCGTGCTTGAATAAGCAATTGTAACATCCAGTACTGTTTTGCTTGTCAACAACTGTGCACCAATGCAATAAATGTGAATTCTTGTCTAGAGCTTATTTGATGGTAGCTAAACATATCCTGAAGAAGTCCGAGGAGGATTTCAAAAGCACAATTGAGTTACACTTGAAATGTCTCAGTGACTGATGGTGTCTCATTGAGTGCTTGATTACTGTAGGGGGTACATGGAGAACTTTTATTGCAGGCAAGTTGGGATCGACAGGGCACTGCGAGGACCTGGTAACCTGCAAGCAAGCATCCTGCGTCCTCTACTTACTTGGCATTATCAGCAGTGCATGCAGTAGAAACTGACCTCTCCCTTTCCGATGTCTTCTTCAGAGAAGCCCGATCTAGCCCTATTGACTAGCTGTCAGCTGGCTTTCTCACATCAGGCTTGATGACTCTCAAGAGCCCCATCGAATTTGAGAAGATCTCTCACTGCTTGATACATGAACAGAGTGACAAACTGGCTTTGCTCCATGACCACTATGAGTGAAACCCCTCCTCCTAATCTGTTGTTTATTTCCCTGCCTTGCTCGAACACGAGTACCTCAAGCTTCCCGTGGTGGCGGAGCACCGACGAGCCCGGACCTAACGCGACTACTTAAGTACTTATTAGCACCTCGCAGTGGATATGCTGAGATGCTGATAGGCTCATGGATCAGCCTTCATATGACGAAGACGTTCCTCTTGTATACATTGAGAGGTGTATTCGTGGCGTTATTCGGAGGTGTGCTTCTTCCCCGCCCACCGAACGTCGCCTGTGTCGCTCCTGTCAATGCATGTCGGACACTGTTGTTGAAGACGACATCCATGTTTTCATGGAGTGCTCGTGCCGGGGCAATTGTGGCTATGAGCGATGTCTTTTACCAACATGTGGTTAGCAATAGTTAGCAATGTACTACCCCTCTGAGCGCTACGATGGTTGGCAGGGCCCTCTTTTTCGCCTTTCTCTCCCAGAAAAAGGTGCTGGGCGGCGCGCTGGCAGTGTACATCTTCCAGCTGCGACAAGACACCTCAGCATCAGGCCAGAGTGTGACTCCACTCCGACCGGCGTAAATACAGTACACGACGCGCGCGAGTCAGTGATATCTGGCGGGCGTGAGGTTGAGGTTGGATACCGGAGAGGTGCAAGAGTCGAAACCCTTGGAACCTGATCTTCAACTGTTATGTAGTACTGAACGCTGTGATTCTCCACGCAAGCCGTTTTCTGTTGTCCCTTTCCCGCATTCCTCGCACGGTCACCCCTCCACGATCTCCCACCCGATATCCTTCCCCGCCCAAAAAGGGACCACGCTCTGCTCGCCCTGCACGAACCGCTCGTCGATCGCCTTCCCGCTTACCCTCCGGATGACGACGCAGTCTTCGCCCTCCGGCACGGGCACGCGGTAGAACGCGCGCCCGTGCGTGCTGACGAAGCCCTCGAGGCGGTCGAGCGCACCGAACGACTCGAGGAGGTGCGCAGTGAGCGGGAGGAGCACGGCAGAGGTGTACACGCCCGCGGCGCACGCATGCAGGGGCGACGCCGTGCTCTTGGTGTGCGGCGAATGTGGGGCAGAGTCGGAGCCGAGGAAGAAGCGGGGATGGCCTACAAATCATCAAGGATATGAGAAAATCAGTGTAGGGAAGGGAGGGAAGGGGGGGAAGAGGGGGCGCACCCTCTTTGATGACGTCCTGCAGCGCCTGCCTGTCGTCTGGGTACTTCGCGACCGGCTTGCAGAAGTGCCAGCTCTGGCCAGCCCAGTCGTCGACAGTGAGCGCGAGATGGTGCGCGGTGATAGTGCACGCGACGGTGTCACCGAGACTCTTGACGCACGCAATCGCGGCACGGGTAGTGGCGTGTTCGAGGACTATGCGGAGGCGGGGGAATCGCGCGTGGAGCTTGCGGAGGTGTGGGAGGAAGGCGGGCTCGGCGTTGAGGACGCAGGTGTTAGTGGCTGGGTCGGAGGGGACCTCGCCATGGAGGTTGAGGACCATGTCCTCCTGCTCCATGGCCTCGAAAACGGGATAGTAGGCCTCGTATGACTCGATGCCGCCCTCGGAGTTGGTTGTCACTCCACGCGGATAGGACTTGACGCCTGGGTGGGACTTGAACCGTGCGCGGATGTCGAGAGAGGGTGTTACGGACCGACTATACCAGCTTTCTTTGCTTTGCGGATCTCATCGGGGGTGAGCTCAGGGGAGAGGTAGAGTGTCATGAGGTATTCGACAGTCGGGTCAATGGCTTGCAGCTGAGCCTTGTAGAGAGTAGCCTCCTCGGTGTTAAAAATTGGAGGCTTGAGGTTCGGCTGGAGGGCGAGAATCAGAGAAGACTGTCGTCGGGGAAGGCGACAGGCAGTACCATCACGTAGGCCAGCCTAAAGCCGCCTTTGCGGACATGTCTAGCGAGAAAGGCCGCAAAGTCGCCCTGGCGGAGATGGACATGGAAGTCGGCGGGGGAGGTCACTGCAATCGAGTCAGGCGTCGACTGAGGCGCGGACATGGTCGCTGTAGAATAGACAAAGTCGTTGGGCGCCAGTGGTAGCGAGCGCGATCACGTGGATGGACGCGTGTTCACGGTTCGGTTGCTAGCGATCAACCAACGTTCAACTCAACTTGAACTTGGCTCTCTCTCGCCGCCACCACCCTTTCGCTGCCCATCCCGCCCAACGCCACAGACCACATAGGTGGTGCACTAGACATGGTTGCTGCGGGTTCCATCACGGTCGCAGGTGTGTCCCCCTTTGTCTCCCTCGCTGCTGTGCTCACCCACTCCCACTTGCCGCCAGTTCGCGTCCGCCCACCCACTTCATGGGAAGCTACTCGCCTCCCACAGACGGTATATGACAACTTCATACGCACGGATGGGGCACTCTCCATCTCACCCAGCAAACCAGTTGCCAACTCCGCCCCTCTCCGCGAAGTCATCCAGATTGTCGATGACCGCGTCCTCACTTTCGACCCTGATGAGAAGGACCCATCCAGAGCCTTTGTGGAGCGTGGTCTTGCGCCACCTGGTACAAAGCGATACAAAGACAGGCGTTTCATCTTTGACAGAGTGTTCGATCACCAGGCCCGACAGGAGGACGTATACAGCGACGCGGCCAAACCATTGCTATCCAACCTACTAGAGGGATACAACGCTACTATCTTTGCATACGGTGTTAGTCTCAGTTTGCTATTGCCTGCCGGCATATCCTCACTACCGACTTCCAGGCCACCGGGTGCGGCAAAACCCATACCATTAGCGGCACAGATGCTGACCCCGGCATCATCTACCTTACTATGGCCGACCTCTTCCAGCAAATCGAAGACCGGCGTGAAGAGTTCATCATCGGCGTCGTTGTGACATTCCTCGAGATTTACAATGAAGAAATCCGGGACCTCCTCTCCGAGCCGGGTACGCCCACGCCGCGGGGCGGGCTCCAGATCCGGGAGGACAAGACCGTCAAGGTCGTTGGGCTAACGGAGCTACGCCCCAAAAACGCAGATGAGGTGAAGGAGATCGTGCTCCTTGGCAACTCGCGCCGGACGCAGTCGCCAACGCACGCGAACGAGACGTCCTCGCGCTCGCACGCGGTACTGCAGGTGCACGTCACGCAAGCGCCGCGCACGGCGAATATCACCGAGCAGCGCACGATGGGTACGCTCTCGATCATTGACCTCGCGGGCAGCGAGCGCGCTGCGGCGACGACGAACATGGGCCAGCGCATGGTCGAGGGCGCGAACATCAACAAGTCGCTGCTCGCGCTCGGCAACTGCATCAACGCGCTCTGCGAGAGCGGCGGCGCGGTGCGCCATGTGCCGTACCGCAACAGCAAGCTCACACGCCTGCTCAAGTTCTCGCTCGGCGGGAACTGCAAGACGGTCATGATCGTGTGCATCGCGCCCACGTCGCTCCACTTTGACGACACCCAGAACACGCTCGTCTACGCGGAGCGCGCGACGCGCATCAAGACGAAGGTCGTCACGCGAAACGTCGTGAACGTTGACCGCCATGTTGGACAGTACGTCGAGGCGATCAACAGGCTCAACATAGAAGTGAAGGAGCTCAAGGAGAAGCTCGCGGGCAGGCGCGACACAGAGGCGGAGAAGGAGAAGCGCAGGCGGCAGGAGGCGGCCGCGGAAGTTACAAGGTCGAAGAACGACATGCAGCAGAAGGCCGAGCAGATGCAGCCGTCTATCGTGGATGGCGCTACATGCGCGGGCAAGGTCGCCGTCGCCGAGGCCAAACTCAAGGTCATTCGCGTTCGTCTCGCCCAATTGGATGCGGAAGCGTCATCTTCTTCCTCCCTGCCAAGCGACCTCGAGACTGAGCGACAGCTGCTGAAGGCACTCGCCGGGCCCGAGGAGGACGTCGTCAAGGCTCAGTCTGCGCTGAACATGCGCGTGCAGAAGTCGAGCAACTCCGATGCGATGTTCGACGCCACGCTGCGCGCGGTGAGCGAGAGGCGCTCGGACAAGCTCGACGAGTATGCAGTCGACAACGTCAAGCTCGACGCGCGCTGGCGCAAGGCGGAGATGGAGCGCGCCAAGGCTGAGGCTGGGAAGGACATCCTCCGCGACGCGGTCGTCAGCCAGGCGGAAGCGGTGGTGAGCCTCGTGGGGCTTGTGAGCCGGTGCACGGTCATGCTCGGCGACGCGAGCCGCGTACTCGCTACCGCCGCAGCGGAGGGACGAGATGGCATGGAAGCCACCGTCAAGGCGCTCTCGACGTCGCTCGGCAATGTCTCAGAGAGCAATGACAAGGCGTTTAAGGTACTCTTGGGGCATTCTATTGCGTCGTATGCAGTTGGTGCTGGTCCACAAGCGCGCTCATCTCTGGACAACTTCAAGGGCTATCCGTCGACCCTTGGCATCGGTCGGTCCGCGTCTGGGCCAACAGTGACGCAACACGCAAAGCCACGAGTCTCTTCTGTCTCGAGACGCTCCTCATCGTATGGTTCCTCTGCCCCTGGTTCGCCACTCCGCAAATCGCACAAGAGCCCGCGCAAGTCACTCCGGTCGAGCCTCACACAGTCAGCTGCACCCTATAGACGCGTATCAGACAAGGACAGGGTGAAGAAGAAAGGCGTGCAGTGGCGTGATGAGGCTGGTCAGGGCGACATCGACGATGGCGGACTGGGTTTAGGCCCTACCATCACTGTCTCAACACCGGAACTTACGGGGGCGCCTTCTGCATCTGTCTTCGGCCCTAGCTTCGCCCAGAAGCGACCAGCGTCTGCGGCCGGCTCCGAGAGTGAGTGGGAGGATGAGAAGACCGAGGAAAGCATGAACTTCAGCTTCTTGCACAACATGTCGCACGACATGTCCGTCTCGTCGTTCGGCGCGAACGCGGTCCGCAAACGGCCGCGTGCGAGCCGGCTGGACCCTGGCTTCCTCAAGTCGAAGTCACGCGGCTCGGCGCTTGGGAGCGTGGCGGAGAATGACGAGGAGCTCGCGGCGATGCAGGGTTCGCCGACCAAGCGGCCTCTGGGCGACCGCAACATGAACCGCATCCCTTCGCCTAATGGGTCCAGCAGCAGCTCGAGCACCATGGATCCCCTCCATGTACCCAAGGGCCGCGAGCGGCAACACGGGAGCCCTGCAAAACGCGTCCCGTTGACGCCAAAGGTTGTCGGGATGAGCAAGGGCGCGCGACGACGGTCGGCTATTGGGCCTATGCGGAACGACAGGCCGAGGCGGCGGTCGAGCATGATCCCGCAGCTCTCGCCTGTAGACCGCGAAGGCAACGACTCGGGCAACGCTTCCCAGATTCTGAATAAGAGCGTCCTGGGCGGTGCTCGGAGGGTGCCCGTTAGCAACGGAGAGCGATCGCCGGCAAAGAGGGTGAAGAGGATGTCGTTGCTCGGCGGCTCATCAGTGAAGCTGACTGCCTCAGCACGTCTGAAGCTACCCGGTCCCGACACCAGCGCGGATTTGAGCTTCAACAAGGCAGGGGGTAAGCCATCCTGGAAATGAGTACCTCGAGCCGTTTGACTGTGATGATGAAGCACTTGTATTATCATGATAACGACGATAACCATAATGTCCACCTTACTGTATCGAGTGACTCGGGTCTCGTATCTATTGCTATGTCTTTCGTATTGTTGTCTCATTGTGCGTTCCTGATTTCACTTGTGTCTCCTATACCCCTCCCCTTCATGCGAGCCATTAGTAAGTTTGGACACCTTCAGGTCTACATTGGTTACTTCAGCCTCAATTCATGTTTTTCATTGCCGCTTGGTTTCAGAATGTCAGACTCGAACAATGGCTCGTATAAGAATATATGTGGATCCATCACAGGTGTGATGACTGTCCAAAATCATGGCTGAGCACCCTAGAACGCTCGTTTCACCTCGAAGAATGACTGAAGCGTAGTCAGTCAGCCTGGCGAAAGAGATGGCATCGATGACGTACCTTCAGGTAATACACTTGCCATGCTACAACAGCGAATAACACTATTGCCTGGAACATGGACCACCACTTCACACGGGAGTTTGTAGACTCGGCGGTGTTTCGATGTCTCCGCTCGCGGATGACAATATACTCCTGTTCATCTTTCACTGCAGTAAGGCCGTGGGCTAGTTGTCGGATCTCACGCTCAATTGGTGCGACAGTATCTGCAAGGGTTTAGCTAGACGTGGGGATGAGCAAACACGGACAACTCGCCATCCTCATCTACATAGATCACACCATGAACATTGAAGCTGAGCCTGTAAGTTAGAGCAGAACTTGGGAAAGTGGCGGGATGCACGCACCTGACCAGCTTGTCCACAACCGTGCTCATTAAGTTTGAGAAGCAGTATTGGTAACGGCCGTCCTTTCTGGCAGTTATTGACACGGTACCCGTGCTATGTCGTTCGTGGTTAGCTAGTGCATTGTGGTCCGGATCTTGCAGCTAGGTGATGCCGTTAAGCGGAGCCCAGAACACACGTATGGTACTCACCCAAAAATCAAGATCGAGGTGACCACCACCCCCAACCTGGTAGGTCACTGTCATCTGAGAGATGTCAGCACATCATGTAGGTGTACGCAGCTACATGCATACCCACCTTGTCGTTAACATGGAGGTCCTCGAAGAAACATTCCTTCTTGCCAGCTGGAACCTCAATCATGTGCGCCTTCACAACAGCAGGAGCAGCAGCGAGAAACGAGAGACATAATAAGAGGGCTATCCGGGTATAAGGTGACGGCATGATGTTTGTAGAAACCGAAAGTATGAAAGTAAGCTGTGGCTTGGCTGCACTCAACGCTTCGCACGCGTGGCACGGGACCCAGAATACCTGTGTACTGCTTGCGGAGTTTCCGGGGTCTTTGGCTGGCCAGTATTCTGGGTCAAAGGGTGAAAGCCATCACGCGCTCGGACTGCACTTGTGTTTGCCACTTTCTTCATTCCATCCTTTTCGACTCTTTACGACCCGTCGTCGAATCAATCTAATCCATCATGACCGACGCTCCAGATGCACTCGCACCCAGAGTAAGTTTTTCCTTCCTCGTTCTTCTGCATACACCTCGATCGATGCATACGATCTACATCCTGTCTACTCGCGCGACGCCACGGCTTATTTTATTCGACGCAGTATGAGGAGCATGATCCTCAGTTCGAGCCCGTAATCAAGCTCACAGAACAAGTTGAAACGAAGACGAATGAGGAAAATGAGGACGTGCTGTTCAAAATGTACGCCATACGCCCGCCGACTCGCTCATTGGCGGCTGATCTGCTTTTGTACGACGCGTCCAGGCGCGCCAAACTCTTCCGGTTCGTTGCCGAAGACACTGAATGGAAAGAACGCGGAACTGGTGACGTTCGGCTGCTGCAACACAAGGAGACGAAGAAAGTGCGACTTGTGATGCGGCGCGATAAGACACTCAAAGTCTGCGCGAACCATGCAAGTAAGTGTGTTCACTCTTGGTACCTCCGCCCCGGTCTTATGTGCTCTACCCCACAGTCACGTCCGGCATGAAGCTGCAGCCTAACATCGGGTCCGACCGAAGCTGGGTCTGGAAGGTGGCCGCCGACTATTCTGAATCTCCTCCTACGTCGGAAACTCTTGCTATCCGCTTCGCCAACGCTGATAGTGGGTGCAACACGTACCAGCATTATGCCTGCTTATTGTATTTCAGACGCCAATGAGTTCAAGCAAGCCTTCGAGAGCGCGCAGAACGTTAACGCTAGCCTCTCGGGTGCCTCTCCTGCCGCCCCACAAGAGAACCCCGTGGAAGAGGAGAAGGAAGAGGCGGCTCCCGCATATGAGAAGGAAGAGGCGGCTCCCGTATATGAGAAGGAGGAGGCCAGAGAGGAGAAGGAGACGGCGGAAGAAGAGTAAATCGCATGCCCCGATATCACACATATTCCCGTCAACACATCTGAAGTCTGACCTCATCCTGTGACTCGTGGTACAATTGGCAGTATAGACGGATACATTGTAATGCTTCCCTCGATGACAGTTGCAGTCGTGTGAGTGGTTTTGGCAGAAGCTCCTTCGGTTGTCGGCAGTAGTATGTCCAATGTAGCATTCAGCGGAGCCGTATCACGACGAGCTGGCACTATATTGTTGCTCCTCCTCTGCCCATACTGCCCAGAATGCTGCTGCGTCCCCTTTCAACCAATATTTTGGAGGTTCTTCTCCGCGGGCGACAGCTTCATTGATGAGGATGTGGCGAATGGACTATATGCCGACAATGTCAGCGTGCGAGAGTGCTTATCACTAGCGTATCCACGCACAGATCCCCTGTATATCTCATGAGGATCAGCGAATAACTGGCTCATGGGAGTCGTACTTACGGTGCCTCAAACATTGGCTCCAGCAGTAACGATTCCTAAGAGAGAACAAGAATGTGAGGCATTGGCATCAGCTACACTCATACTCGGTGGAACAACTAACCATGATCCCACGAAGACCTCTTGCTCCGCCTCCCCTTTGGTAGGCGTTGCGACAGATCTCGTCTATCGCTGTACTAGTGAACCTGATCTCAATGCCAGAGTACGCGAATAGAGCAGTGTACTGCGAGATGAGCGATCCTCGAACATCTGTTAGTACCCGCCGTAGGTCCGAGATACTTAATGGCGACAATGTTGTCACCGAGGGCATCCTAGAGATGAATTCTGGAATAAATCTGTCTGCAAATGAGTTCGACACATTTTTGAGGAGTATGACACTGTTACCCATATTGCACCAGATCTTCCCGGAATGCGCTTATTTAGCGGATTGAATATAGCACTATCATAGCTCACCTTCCGGCTCGACTGCGTCAAGCATATTTGGCGGGCTTTCCGTGTTTGGCGTGAAGAAGGGCAACTGATTGCTCGTCCTCGATCCCGAAGATGACAGGGGAGCGGTAAAACCAATGGACTGCATCTAGTTTATGAGCATACCTCAGTTGACGTAAGAGATGGCCATGCTTACGCCTTTCGCAACTCGTCGTTTAATTACGGTATCCAGCCCCACGAACGCACCACTTAGAATAAAGAGGACGTTCGACGTGTCAATTGAGTAGGAGTCAGGTCGTGCTGTTATGTCAACTCTCTGAGTCTAGTTTCGCAAAGGAGTGGAAACATACTGACGGCCAACCATGCTAGGATTCCGTTGCCCTGTTCTTGTACGGCCTTCGCCACCAGCTGGCGCCATGGCAGTTGCAGATACTTTGGCTGGCACGGTGACAATGGTACCTTCCATCATTCGGAGCAATGCCTGCTGTACGCCCTCCCCTCCGACGTCGCGGCTGCCTTCAAGGCCACCGCTGCCAACCTTCCTTGCGATTTTATCGATCTCGTCGATGTATATTATACCGGAGCTTGGTTTCAAGCGAAGGGAGGTCAGGGCCGTTAAGGAGCGACTTGTCAGGTGAACACGACTCATACCTTGCACGGTACGGATCCCAGTTGGAAGCTTGCAGCTGGGAGTCATGTAAAAAAACACACATCAAGATGATGCTGTAGACTTACAAGCCGTTGTATACACATGTCAACGTCATCTCCTACGTCTGTGAGATGATAAGTGTCGGTGGTGTGAGTACTTCTACACCAGAAGACACTCACATCCGGCCTATGCTGTAGCATGAGTGTATTATACAGAAGAACAAGGCGGTCACAATACCTGTGTGAAAGACGTTGCATCGCTTACGGAGAAGGGGACGTCAAGCACAGTGGCCAATGTCCGCGCCAGTAGAGTCTTTCCTGCGCCCATTCAGTTTGGGACACCAATGAACCTGAACAGTAGAATATGAGACATACCCGATCCGGTCGGTCCTCTGAATTAGCGGTCAGTCCCTGCGCTGACTATAGTCGATCACTGTACACACATTACAAGTACGTTGCTCTTCTCAAATAATGGCAGGGGTTGTGCCGGCCGTAAAGGCATCATGGATTCTGCATGAAGACGGTTTGGATGGGGTTGCACATGGGCAGGTGTCACCGCTAGACTTGATATTCAACCTGGAGCACATTGCTCTCACATTTACGACACTCACATTCCTCATCAGACCGATCCAGCCATCCCGAGTTCTGGATGGGGTCTTCCATTGACATATTCGCATGTACTCGGTTGTAGTGGTTGAACACGCTGATTGAAATCAGAACAAAACTTGGGCCTAACAACCCGTATACGCACGCTACAGACAGCACTTTCTTTGCTCTCTCTTGCCCAACCACGAATTCATCCAAGTACTGTGATAGCTGATGCCCATCCGGGTTAGACCGCGCACTCTTGGAGCACGTATACATAACAAGCACCTGTCGTGGCGTAGCAAGCCCTGCAGGTCTGGCCCAGTACGGGCTTCCTGAATCGTCGGGGGCAACATAGTCGTAGCGAGGTTGCGTCCGGATAGTTCGAGTCAGGGAACGCAGAGGGTGACAGCACCGCGATATGTTTACTCGCCACATCACCGAATTATAGAGAGCGGCCCGAGTAGCGACTAGTTGTTATAGTACAGATAAGAGTACAAGCCGTAAATCCCCTCCTTGCGATGGCTCACTAGCCACGCTTGGGATGGCCGCCGGGAGAGACGATGAGGTTCAGGAGTACTGAGGGTGTTCAATACACAGGACCAGGACCAGCGCTTGTGCGCGACCGCATTTCACTCACTGACTACCATTCTGGTCCAACTCTCGAGTGTGAGTAGACACGCTCTTGCGCTCTTGTTACCCAGGCAGTGATATGGGAAGACATAATTCACGCTCGGTATCTCCTCGCGACAGGGACCGACTCCGCGAGAGATCGAGGGAGAGAGACTCAGACAGACAGGATCGAAGACATTCGCGCTATGACGAAGATGAGGATAGGCGAAGGTCGCGCCGGCCAACGAGCCCTAGTCGGGACAGTGATTACAACCGTTCAAAGAGGCGGAGAGACAGGAGTAGAAGCGAGGAGAGGGATAAGAAGAAGTACGTTCTCCTTGAGCCACCGGTCGGACGTCTCGCTCATGTTTTATTACCAGACTCAAACGCGACAAGTCCGCTGACAGGAAGGCTCGTAATGCAGAGAAGAGACGGGCCAGAGAGGAAGAAGAGGCGCGACAGGTCGCCGAGCTGAGCGTGTATAGCGCTACAGACAACCCCTTCCACGACGTGAACCTCAGTCAACAGTTCCGCTGGCACAAGAAGAACGAGAAAGAGCGGAAGCAAGGGCTCACACTCGAGGAGGCGCAGAGGAGGGATGCGATTCGGCGGCAGGAGGCAAAGGAGGAGCTGGAGAAGCTGAACCGTAGACGAGCAGAGCGCGAAGCGGAGCAACGGCTTAGGGAGGAGGAGGAAGTGAGGATGCAGAGGTTGGCGGATTCTGCCCAAATGGCAGACTGGCTGTCAAAAGAGGAGGGCTTCCAGCTGGAGCAAGAGCGTAAGAGAGCTGCCATTCGCATAAAGGAGAAGCGAGCAAAGGCTATTGACTTCTTGGCTCTTAACCTCCGTTATGTCAACCCTCCTCAGGAACAGCAGGAGGAAGATGATGACGGCTTGGAGATCGACCTGGACGAACCTTACAATATCTTCGATGTATGTTGCTATTCCTTTGGCGCACATCATATCCATGATTCTAACGCGTCTCAGAGCCTTACGCCAGAGCAAGTGGAGGAGTTGCACGATGATATCGAGAAATACCTTCGACTGGAAGAATCCGAGGTCAACATCGAGTTCTGGACTGTATGTTGTGTCTTCTCATGGCTGGATTGACTTCTAATACTTTTTAGAACATGATGGTTGTCTGTAAGGATCAGCTGGACCGTGTCAAGGCGAACAAACGTCTCGGTGTGGAAGCAGCAGCGGCTGTCGAGTCAGACATAACAGCGTTATTGAAAGGCAAATCATATGACCATCTTGTGGCCCTGCAGAAACAAGTGCAAGCAAAGCTGACCAGTGGGGAGCCTATCGACACTGACTACTGGGAAGGGTTACTAAAGAAGCTACTTGTGTGGAAAGCTAAGGTACGTGAGGAACCTTAGGACTGCGGAGGCAGCACTGATAGTTCACGTCGTTATAGGCGAAGTTGAAAGCGCTTCACGAGGTAGTCGTCCGTAACCGTCTCGAACAGCTCCGGAAGAGGCAGCGGGACGAAGCATTGCAAGCACAGGAGGAGCTGCTTGCGGGTGTTGCGAAGTCTGCTTCCAGAGGTGATGCTCGCAATGTCGCTCCCGCGGTAAATGCACAACAAGAGATTGAGGTGGCCGAGGAAATGGAAGTGTACGATAGGTCTATGAGTCCACCGTTAGTGGACATCCGGAAACTATCATATGAGGAGCGAGACATCGACATCGTCACTGCCAAGGAGGACCTGCGTGCTCTTGTAGGTGCTTGCTCGCTGTTATGTATACGTGCTCAGTGTGCCTCTGCAGATGGAACAACGGCGGTCCGTAGCGGCCTCACGCTTCGTGCCCAAGACAGCGCAGGCTCCTGTGGAGGTCGAGACCGTCGAGCCAGCAAGCGGCGCAGACTTAGCTTCCGAAGCGCTCTACCGTGCGGAGGCAGAGAGAGAACTGGACGAGGAGGAGGAGTTGTTCAACGTGGAAGAAAACATAGCCCATCCGGCATCGTACAACTGGGAGGACAAGTATAGGCCACGCAAGCCGCGCTACTTCAACCGCGTTCACACTGGTTATGAATGGAATAAGTACAACCAGACGCATTATGAGTGAGTCAAGATTCTTGTCGAACGCATGAGACACTGATCTGTCTCTAGCACCGACAACCCTCCTCCGAAGGTCGTACAAGGATACAAGGTTAGTGCTTACGTAGCCACGTACCGCTACTCTCGTTTAAGTTACATATAGTTCAATATTTTCTATCCCGACCTCATTGACAAGTCAAAGGCTCCTACATACAAGATCGTCAAGGAGCCCGGGAACGACGAGACAGTACTACTCCACTTCAGTGCTGGACCGCCCTACGAAGATATCGCCTTCCGGATTGTCAATCGCGAATGGGAGTTCTCTCACAAGAGGTGGGTAGTATATTCGCGACATCAATTGCAACCGTTAGCTGATGAAATCGACCCAGAGGATTCAGAAGCAGTTTCGACAGAGGTTGCCTCTCACTTTGGTTCAACTTCCGCCGTAACGTGAGTCTCAAGGCAGCGTTCTATCTCGTCGGGGTACTGACTGACGGTCCTACATAGTTCTACCGGAAATGATATGCCACGGATACGTTCTACGAATTGTATGCTACGACTGTGTCTCCGTATGTATGTCACTGAAACGTTGGCTGTATTTTAAGTTGTATGTTTCAGCTATTCAGACAACCCTCCGTTTGGACATGTTTCTAGTATGCTGTGGACTACATGACCTCCGGGAGCGCAGTTGTACCGCAGACTCACCCCACCTTCCTAATCCGTCACTCGAGATGATTCAAAGGAATGCGCGGATCACACGTGACCTCGACCGCAGCAGGGGAACGTGTACTGTGGTAAGGGTGTCCAGGGAGATGTGATCGTACACTGAGCTGAGAGACTCATGGCAGGAGCCAACCAGAGTGTCAGGCCTGCTTACGTAATAGCGCCGCCATTGGCCAGAAACAGACGCTGTAACGAGTTAGTTAAGGGTGCTCAGTCCCATCTCGCATGCTCAGTTGCAACAACAGTACATACATACTCAGTTGATACTCAGTACCATCAGTATTAGTCTCTCAACACACTCTCTACCTCCATATCTACGGCGAGGCCTATGCCGGCTCACTATGCGCCCCTGCCTAACCCCCACACGGACCCTAACGCAGACCATGAGCTAGAGGCTGCCTTCGACGACTCGGACGACGAGGAAGATCACCAACAGGGCACCCGTGGGCGCACCCGCGATGGCTACCACCAACTCGCTCATGAGGAGCCCACCGCCGAGCTTGCCTCGCCAGTAGCACCGACGCCATTCCCAGGGGCGTACGACTTCGAAAGCACCGAGTTCGACTGGGTCCGCCCTCCCCCGGGCTCACCGCCAAGCCCCTCTGCCCGTGCTTTTCCCAACGACTATGGCAACTCGAACGGTGTTGTACCTGTTTTGACAGACGTGGATAGAAGGAGAGGTGGATGGTTCAGACGGACGGCTGCCTCGGTACTCCCTACGCATTACGTCCAGCGGCTAGGCCTTACGCAAGAAGTGCCGAGGGCTCGTCTAGGTGGGGGAACGATGAACGATGGTGTCTTTGCAAATGTTGTCGCCAAACCTTCTCGTCCGGTAGTCGTACAAGAAGGTACGTTGCTCTTTTACCTCTTTTCATCCCTGTCCTTCGGTGCGATATGTTCCGGGTGCCTAATTTGGGGCAATCTATACGGCGTACCTTTTGGAAGCCGACTATGCTGCAGGGCTTCCGGCAGGCAGGGAATCCGACGGGGATCGCATTGTCCGTATTCTGGTGCTAATCGAAGCCTCATACGTACTCACAGGTGATGAGACCTATCTTGTACCAGAAGACTCGCAGAAGGAAGCTCCTCCATCATACGCCGCCGCTCAGCAAGACGCCGTCCCGCCCTACTGGGAGACGACCATCCATGCCCCCTCCGCATCAACTGAGCCTGGCGAGATTGTCATCGATGGCCTACCCACAGGCTCGCTCTTCTCCTTCCTATGGAACATGCTCGTCTCCGTGTCTTTTCAGTTCGTGGGCTTCATGCTCACATACTTGTTGCACACCACACATGCTGCGAAGCTCGGCTCGCGTGCAGGTTTTGGTATCACGCTCATTCAGTATGGCTTTGCCATGCGCCGTGAGAGCCAGGAGACTGGTTACGGACAGACTACACAAGAGGTGTGGAACAAGCCTCACTTCTCGACCGAGAAGGAGGCGGAGGATTACTACCGAAACATGAATGCGACCATGCCAACGGCGACGCAACCCACAGCGGTTGACGGGAGCACCCCCTTCTTCCTCGGCGACGCCGCCGCGGAGTGGATCTCATTCTTACTCATGACTATTGGTATGTCTCATCTCTCGTCCCGATATGATTGTTATTAACTCTCGTGCAGGCTGGTTCGTCCTCCTCACCTCCCTCCTCGGCTTCTGGCGTGTCAAGCGCTGGGAGCGCGGTATCCTTAGCTCGCAGCGGGACAGCCCCTCTGAACGACACGTTAACGGGCCAGCCAACGGGACACTCATACACTCGCTCGAGCGTGTCCTCGGTGTCAACGGGCTCGCGGATGGCTCGCTCATCCGCACCGGCTTCGGGCTGGACAGAACTGGTGCGCGCGAGGGCGACCTCGCGGCGGAGATCGAGATTGAGAGGCTGGTAGGGCCGACACATGGGGACGAGGACGAGAACGAGGTGCGAAGACAGGAGCGGAACGAATACACGCTTCCGCTGTCGGATGACCCCGAGCAAAACGCACGGGTTGCGCAGGCGATGGCGGAGCAGGCGCGGCTGCACCACAACCTGCGACAGGCAGGGCTTATCTAGGTGTAGGACACTGGTACTCATCTATTTCTATTTTTATGCGTCGGGCAGGCATTTGTATGAGGCGCCACTGCGTCCTCTACTCTACAGTCAGTGTGCGCGTGCGCGCGCGGATATCTGATTTTGTTGCTGCATGTAATACCTAGTACCAGTTAGCGTTCGTTCTTTTTCCTTCGAGCGTCCGCTAAGCCCCTGCTTCTTGCAGGTCTTCGTTCCTTCGACCTTCAGTTGTGTAGCATTCCGTGTAATTGCGATAGCAATCATTCAGTACCCTACCCTCTAGGGTTTCTTCTCCTGTACGTCTGTTGGATACGCTGCGATAGCCCTTATGCGCTACATTCCAAGTAACCCTGTCTCCACCTAATCCTGACTGATCAGTCGGAGTTAGTCCACACCGTCTGCATCTCCTTCTTGAAGGGCTCCAGCTTGAACTCGAGGGCCGAGCACGGGAATGGAATCTCGAAGTTCTCGAGCACGGTCGGGTGCAGAATGCCGAGCACGCCAATCTCCCGGTCGTCCGTGACGCCGACGGCCGCCTTGATGCTGCTCTTGAGGGAGGACAACGCACCTGAGGACCTCTCCTTCTGAGGGGCACGGTAGTAGATCGTCGCAGCACGCCCAGGGAAGAAGGTCGGGTCTACTGCGGAGTCAGCGAGCAGGCCAACTAAGACCGACGATGCCACCTACCCTGCCTCTCCTTGACATAGTACCCCGTCTCCGCCTTCGCGTCGGAGCTCGCGATGCGCGGCACCTCGAGCATCTGCATGACGCGGTCGAGGAGACCGTGGATGACCTCGAAGCCCGCGGTCTTGTTGCACCACACGGCCGCGGCGTGGCGGACGTTGCGCGCCTGGCGCTCGCGGATCGGGTCCTTGAAGACGACGTCGGACGTCTCGAAGACCTTGATCGGGAGCGGGTGCGAGCGGTTCTCGCGGATCGTCTTGAGGAGGCCGGGCAGCAGCGACGTGCGCACGACCTGGAACTCGAGCGTCTTGGGGTTCGCGATGCGCACGGCCTGCGTGCCGTCGTCTTTGCGGTTGAGTAGGTCGAAGTTCTCCTCGTGCGAGCACTGGGAGAGTGGAAGGGATCAGTCAGAAAGGTCGCGACGGTCGCGAGCGGAATAGAGCTGACCAGGATCAGGGGCAGTGCCTCGACCCAGCCGGCGAGGGCCCACTCCACGCGCACAATGTCGCTCAGCTTGCTGATGGCCAGCGGCTGCGCGACCGTGCTCGTCATGGGGAACGTGTCGGGCAGGTTGTTGAAGCCGTACGCGATCGCTGCGTCCTCCATGATGTCGCACTCGTGCAAGATGTCCGGGCGGGTCGGCGGGATCTGCACGAGCACCTCGTCGGCGCTTTCTGATGAGAGCGTCGTGGAGAGGGTCATGCGCTCGAGGAGGTCCGCCACTGCCTTCGCGTTCAGCGTGAGGCCCGTACATGAGTTGACGTACGAGGCGTGCGCGGTGGCTGGCCGGTAGGAGAGGTCTGGAGTGATGCGCGTTGTGCCGTCGGGATATACGACTTTGCACGGCTCGATGCTGGGTGCGGTCCTCGTCAGTGTCGCCCGGGAGCTGGTGACGACGTCAAGGGCTTACGAGAACGGCTCAGCACAGTACTCCGCGAACATCGTCGTGATGATGCTCGCGACGATCGCAAGCTTCGTCTCGTCCGTCGCAGTAATGTCGATGAAAATATTCCGCGTGTTCAGCGTAATTTTGCTGTGCTCGGAATTGATGATAGGCGGCATCGATAGCACGTTGTCGGCGGTGTCGTAGATAATAGGGTATACGGGGGAGTCTCGGATGATGTGCAAGTATCGGGAGAGGTGCTTCTCTGACTGTATGCAGGCAAGTATGAGACGGTAGCTAGAAAGCAACGTGCATACACACGCACCTCGTAAATCGTCATGAGCTCCTCTGCAGTATACGCCTGGTCCTTGTTGAGAGGGACAAAACTGATGTCTTTCGGCGGCCGCGCCTCGTATCTGAACGGCGGCTTCAATGTGTCCAGGTCGTGTGTGCCGATGGCGACGAACTGCCGCCGCCTGCACAGGTTCTGGTGCAGCTTGTCCTGCAAGTCGATGAAGGAGTCGTAGGAGAGCTGGCTGAAGCGCACATTGCGCAAAACGGCGCATGCAAAGTAGGGTCGGATCCGTTTTGTCTGCGAAACGGTGAGTGGCTCGATAGGTCGCATGTAATTCAGGACGTACTTCTGGGTCAATCGTGGCCGTGATGAGATCCGACTCCCCGCCCTTCGGATAAGCGAGCCTGTATTGCGGTGTCTTGTCTAGTCCCAGGAATATTCGCAGTGCTCGAGCGATTCCCTCAATACACAGGAGATCGTATCTAGTTCGGACAAGCCGTCGGCTTGAGTGATACGGCTCTAGAACGAGGTTGTAACGAACCTATTGGCGGGGATCTCTATTTTGAGTTGCTACAAGCAGGATTGCGTCATGAAGGGGTGAACTCCCGAGTCGTAATACACCCATACTTACTGGACGTCCTACAGGCAGACCCTTCTTCCTGGCAGCTTCCACCTCCTCTGTAGTCTGCGGCGCCCCTTCATCGGTCTGCGAGTGTTCGGAGGCATCATACACTCACGTCCTCATCTAGCTCGAGACCAAACTCGAATAATAGCCGGTCGAAATCCTCTGCGGCTAAAGTGCTGATCAAGCGCGAGAATGATTTGAGATACGCTCGTGCTCACAGTACTCGCGCCCCAGTCTCCGCCAGA
The DNA here is from genome assembly GCA_964035675.1 of Fomitopsis pulvina. Taxonomy (NCBI): domain Eukaryota; kingdom Fungi; phylum Basidiomycota; class Agaricomycetes; order Polyporales; family Fomitopsidaceae; genus Fomitopsis; species Fomitopsis pulvina. The sequence continues at coordinate 1,150,319 of OZ037959.1, forward strand.
GATCCTCCTTATCAACTGCCACGGTAGGCATTGCTCGTCGGGGACGTGTGACCGAGGTGCCTTTGAGTGTAAAGTAGAGTCAGACGATGGATAGTCAGTACGTTGGTCGCTGCGATTCGAGTCAATCGACTGGGCGGTTTGCATATAAGATCTAGATCCAGATCGTCCGTATCTCGATCTCTCGGCGAGGTGCGGACCAATGGTGCTGGTCCTGCATTGTCGCTCTCAACTGCAGATATTGCAACGTCCTACTTCGCATTTGATCCTAGTATAGCGGCGGAAACAACCCAAGATATCACGAATGATATGCAATGCCAAGGTACGGCTGTTCACATAGCGGACCCGAGCTGTACTAGGCTTTATGTATTTGCACGCCTTTCGAGCCTGGCCAATCACAAGTCGTGGCCACGACAAATTTGGTTCTGTTTGCTCGGTGGCGCGCGTAGGCGTCAGTTCTCATTGGCTACTGCCACGCCTGTATCGGATGGGCAACGGCTCACATCCTCCTTCAAAGCCTCATCTATCTCCACCTCCAACAGCCATCTGCATCGCCATACACCGAACACACTGTAACCTCTGGCAGTAGAAGGCTCACAGCCGTGCCAATCAGTCACCTGGTTCGGCATTCTCACAGCAACAGTCTATTCCAAAAGCGGACAATGATCGCAACGACTTCCATAGCATGCAAGGAATAACGACTAATACATAGGGGGCAATGCATCACAGCGGAAATATTTCGAGACTTCTAGACCACAACACATACAAATCGGGTGATGGTTCTGAGGAACACGCTGATTGGACAGTTCGTGCACAGGACCACGACCGAGGCTTAGAGCGACCCGTCTGGATCCTCCTCGACCAGCGCAGTAAACGCGAAAAGGAGCTCCGTGTGGACGTTCGGCGATGTCGCATCGTTTTCTTCGGGCATCGAGTGACTCAGACGTGATTGATATCGCGAAGCCGGAAGGCTGCGCCTCCCGTCCTGCTAACTGCCTTGTGGACCGCTCGGGGTTTGGGTATCATGCAGGTCGGGGAGGCTCCATGTATGAGGTGTGTATGTGATGACATAGTATGCAAAAATACATCTGAAAAAAGTACGCGATTCGGTCGGCGTTGGTGCAAAACGCAGATCACGAGAGGTACACTCACCATGCCATCCCGCTTGCCTAGCACATCGCCAAGGACAGGTAGTCTGGCGAACGGCGCGTCTCCCGGACAAGTCGCGAGACACGCTCGCAACTCTCCATGCGCGCGTCGACGAGCTCGCTGAACATCTCGAGTAGGCGTGCACCGGGCTCGGACACGGGTGCGCGGTGCGGGCGCCGACGCCGCAGCGCGGAGGAAGAAATGCCCTCGATCTTCAACTTCATCATGTTCTTCCGCCTGTTCCAGCGCGTGGCGCGCTTTGCGAGGGCAGAAGCGTCGGACGCCGCCATGGCGTCTGGGACGATGTCGGGCTCCACCTTCACCACGGGGAGGGTGAGTGTGGCGGTGGGCTCATCCATCGAGGTGGTGGACGTGGCTGGACTCGACATGCTCTCGGGGGACGGGGCGGACAGTGACGAGGAGCTGCTGTCTGCAGGGGGTGTGACGGAGAAGGTGATGGCACGGGCGTCGGAGCCCTTTGCAATTGCGACCTCGAGGGCCGCGCGGGTATGGTGGATCCAGTACCGCTCCTGCTGGTAGAAGGTGGTGAGGGAGTCGAGGAGGACCACGGCGCCGTAGGTGGGCTCGAGGGCGCGGGGGGAGTGCGGGGGAGTGGGGAGGGCGTGCTCTGTCATCGAGGCCATTGCGGAAAGGGATTGGGACCGCTTGAAGTGGAGAGGGGAGTACGCGCTGGGATTGGACGGGGCGGGCGAGGATACAGTTGGGGGATGCGGGAGAGACAGCTGGTTGGTTGGCAGGCGGGCATTTATGGTGGTTGGTCGAGTCTCGACCGTAGGCCACACGGAGGACGAGACCAGGCCAATAGCAGTCCAGACCTCTCTCGCACCGCCCGCGGACCAATAGGAAGAGCCGCTCCCGTCCAGCCAATCAGCTGCCCACCAGGCCCTTGATTGGACGCCATCTCGTCGCTTGTCGCGAACGGCAGCGCCGCTGTCCAGACTCTGCGCGCACGACGGCAAGTAGGTATGTTGTGAATCGACAGAACGGGCACGCCAGCCCTGGGCCGCCCGCCGAGAGAATTATGTTATCAGCGATCTTGCACCGAATCTTAGCCCTGGGCACGCAGCGCACCCAAACAGGAAGGTGGGGTGGGAGGAGTGCGCACGTCACCTCCAGTCCAAATGCGGACACTTCTCATCACTTCCTTGGGCTGCCATCGCGGCCAATGGGAGGCGTGCCGTGGCTGCCGGGCGCCGTCCTCTGATTCGCTGGGCACGCGCTCACGACTGGGAACACGCCTTGTCATGCTCATCCACCCACTCCTCGCCATCGCTGTCCTCCCGCCCGTCCTCGCCGACGTCTCTCCCCGCATCTTCCACCGCGTCGTCGACCCGAGCAGCCCCGACGCGCCCTTCGTCGTTCGCGGCCTCCTCTCGGTCTCAGGCTCCGGCCTCGACGCGCGTGCTAGCCTCGCGCCAGCTCTCAGTCTCGACGCCGACCTGTCCCAATTTGCCACCGCGGTGTGGCAGACATCCGGCGCAGTCTACCAGGTTGCACTAGAGCGCGCGGATGCCGACCCCTCAACATGGGGCTTTTCGTCCGTAAAGGCTGTGAGTATTTCATCAGGTCCCGGTCGCCTGGGTGCGCCCACCGACGCACCCAGGCTGGCGGCCCCTCGCGTTCCCGCTAGTCTGTATCTCACGCCCGCCTCGTGTTACTGCCGTTGTCATGCTGTCATAGTGCTACCTACCCTACAGCACGTCTGAGGAGATCATCGTCCACCTAGACTTGGATGGTACGCCGTTCGCGCTCGACTACTTCGTGGGCCCCATTCCCCACGACGGCGCGTGCCCCGCACACAAGCGTAGCCAGAGGAAGGGAAACACGATGATACCTGCTGGAGAAGCACCTCATGAGGACCAGAGCGTTCCCGAGCTCCTGCATGTGCGGAATACGACTGTCTTGTTGAAGGCGCCTAGCCTCCCCCCTCTGTAAGTCGCACCTGGCTATCTGACCGTTCTTGGCTGCTCCTCCGCCGTTCTCCTCGGTGCGCCGTCGCTTTTCCACCGGCATGCAGTTTGACACCGGCGCGTTGGTAACATCAGCATCGCTGACACCGTCTCGTCCACCCTAGGCCTAGTCTACGCGTTCCTCCGCCGTTGACGCCAGAAGGCACTCCCGTAATGCCTGTGCCCGAAAAGACATTCCTGCAGAAGTACTGGGTGTACATTGCAGTGGCAGTGGCAGCGCTGAGTAAGCTTCAGTGATGCATCCGCCGCCCGTCTGTGCTGATTTCTTGGATAGTGATCGCACCCGCCGGCGAAGAAGAGAAGGAAGGTGGCACCGGTGCTGGTGGTGGAGGCGGAGGCGGAGCGGCCAGACGTTGACCAATTCATTTGTCAAGATTGTTCGCGATAAATGCATTGAAAAGAAGTGGATCGCGCGCGTTCCGTGTCGTGTTCAGCATGGCACCGTCCACAGATACCATGCATCCAGAAGATGCAAGACCGATTGTGAGCACACTATCAGCTTCTCGACGTGTCCAGGGAGATGTATGAAGTCCACCATGTAGCTTGGTCGGGCCACTTACCGCGTGGTGGGATATAGCCTCGCCTCCATTCATTGTGTCCATCATCGCGACGCGGCAGAAGCTAGGCCTAGTACGCTCTCGAGCGCGCTCGCTATTCTCAATAGATCCTTTTTGGAGTGTGCTGACCAGACCCCGAGGCCTGCAGGGTGGACTCCAAATATACCGACGGGGTTATTTCTGGGCGCTGCATTGCTTGGAAGTGAAGATGTTCCACAGCTTGCTGGCTGTGTATCAGCGGGGCGCATGCTACAGGCGACTGGCCGTGGCCAGGTCGAAGCTGGAAAGTGCGGGGCTCCACAGTGTGTTATAACACCTACCTTGTAGGGCATATCGTGCCTGAAGCTTGACGGACTGGCCGCCGCTCGCTGATCACTGTGGAGCGGCCATTCGACGAAATGATATTTCTTTCGCGATCGAGCCATGGGTCGAGGTCATGTCCTGCCTCTCGTAGTCCCTCCTAATCTCAAAATCTTGGTAATCGCCTCTGGCCGCAGCTGCCTGCGTGCGCAATAGCATACTGAATGCGGAAATGTTGCCAGCTCGAGACGCGCCGTGCGTTCGAGTGTCTGCGGCATCTGGCGGGCAGGTTGCGTTTCACTGGCATCGGCGTGCGTGAGGAGCGCCCCAGAGCGGCCCAGTACGCGGTCTCTGCTTTGGGTTCCCCACCGTCGTGGAGGGCACGCCAGCCGCGCCAAAATAGACCGACCACCCCGTCGCAGTGATGCCCATGGCCCTTGCGCGTGCGCCGCGCCATTCCCTGCTGAACGTCGCACCTCGATAATCCGACTCGCCGATGTACGTGCATTAACTCGACTACCGACGAACGGCTTCGCTGACATGCACTCGTCACACATGACTCAGGCATAACTGGCCCCGCTAAGGTCATCTCAGCCGTTCTCTCAGACGAGAAGATCTGTCAAACAGGCTTTCCAGTGGTGCTGCACCCCCCGAGAGAGCTCTTGGTCATGTGCCATCCTCTCGCTCACAACACGCCCGTGCATCTCGCGTTCTCTCTCGGTGACCTCCCTGCATCTCGCGCCTGGGAGACTGCCTGTCATGCGCCAAGAGCTACCATGGGCAGTATTGGTGGTGAATGGGTATGGAGTGTCCGTCGTGGTCACTTACGCCTTCGTCAGCAGACGTGCGCATGCTCGTCCTCACCCGCCTCTTGCAGGCCCTCCGACATTCACGCCGCTCATTCACGTCGATACTTGCACTGACGCTATCTGACTGGTCGGCTTAGTCATGCGCGTACAAACCGTCTCTTGGTCAGCCGTGTGGTGTTCGTTCGTCGTTCATGCCCGTGACTCGCGCATTCTCCGGCCTCGACCTCTCCGTCGGCTCGTTCTCAGCGATGCTAGCAACGCATGCGCGGGTTTACGTACGCGACGTCCCAGGACGGCACGCAAGTGACCTTCGCTCGGTAAGCGCGCTCGGTCTGGGCGAGGCTAGCTGCACGCCAGGCTACGCATTCCGCATATTGCTCACAACAGGCCTGCTGCGGACGCCCTAGAAGGACAGGCGCGATTGGCTCGCGCCCATGTTTGGCTGATCTGGGCGCGCCAGTGGGCCGGGTGGTGTATCCAGCGCAATGCGGGGTAGCCACGACAGATCAGAAGGCGGTGCTTCGGCGGGCCGTTGTGTTGCAGACGCGCCGAGCCATCGGAATGTTTGTCCACCAGACTCGAACGAATCCGAATGCGTGACGGGCCGCTTCGTTAATTATGGGTGTCGCCAAATTTCAAAAGCTGCTGCACGCAGCGCGGCGTGTTGAGCATTCACCTTTGTAGTTCTTATTGACGCCGTCGGCTCGGACAGGCAGCTCACTCATTCGCCTCTAAAGTCGTCTCTCGAACTCCGTGCTGATGCAGAGCGTTGATGCACACGGTGATGGGTATTGACTCGCGGCAGTTGCTGAGGAGTGTTCTAGCTGCGTGTATGAAGCTATCAGCGGCCTCAGCCAATCGTGGCGTGCGGCCGCTGGATAACACGGACGGTCTGGCTTGGTCCAATACACACGCTGACGCTTGCCGGCTGGCGCTGATTGGCTGGCGTGCCGGCGCTCTCATCGTCCGCCTCGTGCTACCGACGTCCAGAGCTGCGAGCGGTGAGCATCAGCAAATGGGATGTCCTCTTGCACATGGGCGGATACGATTAAGTTTGGGTGAGGCAGAATATGGGAACGAATGCTGATATGTATCTGTCCAGGATCGTGTCTGCCAATCATCGTCCTGCATAGCCTTACGACGACGCCATCTCTTGATCCATAGACTGCTTGGCCGTACCGCTACGCACTGGAAGGAGTGTATCTCTACCAAGATCATGATGCTTATGCTCTGGACTCCAGCTTCTCGAACGCCAACCCCATGACCCCATCCGGCGCGCCGTCGAGGTCCTCGAAACCCAACCTGCGATAGAACCGCCTCGCGTTTTCATTGCGCGGGTCCAAGCCAAGCCACAGCCGGTCTAAACCCTGCTCCTTCAGGTGTTCCACCGCGCGCACCATGAGCTTTCGCCCCCAGCCTTGGCGCTGGTACTCGGGCAGGATGTTGATGTGCAGGTGCGCGGGCGAGTACGCGGTCTGCAGATCCGGCGCGCGAGGTGGATTGTGGATGATGCCCATGTAGCGCACGTCAGCCGCCTCGAGTGGGCGGCTCGGGTCCTCTGGATATCGATGCGCTGGTGGATAGGGGTAGCGTGTCTGGATCTGGGGGAACCAGGACTCGGACGCCTGGCGTTCGAACTCGCGGGTATCGGCAGCGCCGAGGATGTAGCCGACGACTGCATCGGACTTTGAGGGGTCGACCATGACGAAGCCGAAGCCGGCGGGGAGGTGTACGTAGGGCTCGGCGTACACTAGTCCGATGAGCTCCCCAAATCTGTGGAGAAACTCGGCCGACTGGCCTGCGTCACCAGTGAGCAGGCAGATTCGGGATAGGGCAGGCGAGTCGAGAACGGTGGCCTCCCTTATGTAGGGTCCTTCGTCGCCAGTCATCTTCCGAGTCCAGATGAATTCTGTATACCTCTGTCCCGTCTACTAAGATTCTGATACTTCTCAAGTGCTCTTCCAGCCAGAGCAGTTGGAACGAGTGAAGAGCACTGATGGTGCGGGTCACTACTAATAGCTTGAGCTTAATCTGGATGTACCCCCTTGCGATCCGCTAGGATAACGATGCTCACTTCTGGAGAAGCCTATCCTTGAGTGGTGTTCGAACAGAACAGTCGCGATCGCACCAGTCAAGCTACATGTGCATTGCAGCGTTCCTACTGGCACCCACTTTGGCTTATGCGTTAGGCGCTTAATCAAATTCGGTCGAAATCAGACAGGCACTTTTGATCGGCCGATCCCAAGCCCGATCTGCCAGCCATGGCCAATCAGGTTCGCCGCTCGATTTCAAGGACGCTTGCCAGCGCTCAGCGGCACCCTCAGCAACGACTTGCTCAGGACTACTCTCTGTCTCCGTCATGAGTAGATTGGAACATCGACTACAGTCTTTGATGAGAGGCTGACTTCTATTCATATCTTCTGTGTCTCAAATACACCCTTCTAATCTGCGTGAGGCGGAGGCCTTGAAGCTTGAGTGCGTGGGATCTTCTGACTGCAGATAGAGACACATGCGATGGAGCCACAGTCTGAAGCCATGAACATGGGGGACAGTCTCGGTAACCGGTGTGAGACCGGAGATTATGGACCCGGTATGCCAGCCACTGTGTCTTTGTTGTTTACATCCCACAGCACAGTCTGAACTGCAATATGGGCAGTGCGCCCGGTTAACATCTCCAGTGAGCCGTGCTGTCGCCCGTTTCTCCTCCAGTCACATCGTCCCCGGTCTCCAGAGGCTGCTGAGCGTCCGCGTCAACATCTACCGCTGGGCGTTCTGCATTGCCAGAAGCCTCACTTGGACATAGCTAAGTATGCCTTATACATCCCTTCCTCCTCGCCGTCTCCGCCCTGCTGGTCGTCGCGGTATATCAACCTTACAGGATGAAGATGGCTACTTCACAAACGGGCGGAATCTGGATTCCCACGACTTGAGAACGTCTAATCTCACGCATGGCGAAGAGTCCCCCAGGTCGCACCGCCGACGCCGTGAGGTGTCCTCCGTTCGTAGTGCCCCACGCAGCCGCGGATTCGACGGCAGTGAGGAAATTCTGGACAGCTCTACGCCGGACAGTAAGACTAGAGGATCACGCTCATTCAGCCGACCAAGCGACCTTCGCTACCCCGAGGATGCCTATCACGGGCACGATGACGATCGACGAGGCCGTATGCGGCGAAGACTAGGCTTCAGAAGGGACTCGGACATGAGCCACGACAGGTGGGGCGATGACGAAGATCACGTCGACGAGGACGCGTCGGGTCCGGCCGACGAGGAGGACCACAGACACGAGCATGCAAGATCATACTTCGGAAATTTGATCTGTAGATTTTTGGGTGACTCCGAGGAGCAGGGCAGACCAGAGTACATGCGCCGACACTTCTCGACAGACAGCGTCGGGGAGGCCGTCCCGGCGACTCGACGCAATTCGGTGGATAGCGGGATGCGGAACTCCTCGCGCCGGCGTACTGCCATATCTCGAACGAACTCGGAGGGCTCAGACATGTACAACAGCGATGCAGAGCCAGAACTACTTGATCCGTACGATCCCAAGGCCACTGGCGCGCGGACTCACTCATACCGTCGGCGTGACATCGAAGAGCAGATGGAGATTGGGCGGATACACGAACTCAGGCGTCTAGGAAAAGAAGAAGAGATCCCCCAAGTCACCATCGAGTTCAACGTGTCTTGTAAGTACCCCTTTCACACCAGGCGGAACATCTGACAGCCAACCCCGTCTCTAGCCGAATGGTACAGGGAACAGTTTCTCATACACCTCGCGGAGGCGCTCATGACGTTCGGCGCACCGTCTCATCGGCTTGAGGCACAATTACTCTCTGCCTCGCGTGTCCTCGAGGTCGAAGCACAATTCGTCCACATTCCAGGCCTCATTATATGCGTGTTCGGGAGCACCAAGAAGGAGAGGACCTCCGATCTGATATTTGTGAAGTGCGCGGGCCGACTGGACCTCGGGAACCTGCACAGGGTGCATAGGATTTACCGCGAGGTCGTGCATGACGAGCTCAGCGCGGAGGAGGCCAACTTCATACTCATCCGCATGGTACGCTCGAGGCCGATCTACCGGCGTACTATCCGGATCGTGTTTGCCTTCTTCCTCTCCGCCTTGATCTGCCCGCTCGCGTTTGGGGGCTCGATAATCGACATGTGGATCGCGGGCGTTACTGGGGTGTTCCTCTCAGTGATGCAGGTGCAGGTCGCGGCTCGGTCGGAGATGTATGCGGCTGTCTATGAGTGCGCTACATGGCTTAGTTCTGTTGCAGGCCCTATTGACTCAACTTCTCTTAACCAGGATAACGGTGTCCATGCTGGTTTCCTTCGCTTCCCGGGGCTTGAGCGCTGCCAGATCAAGCACCTTGTTCTGCTATACCGCGATATCCTCCTCCGGCATTGTTGGTATCCTACCAGGGTTTTTGATCCGTGAGCTTCCACTTCAGAGACTGACTGAGACCGTATGAACTCCTGCTTGCCACAGTGTGTAGTTCCCTGGAGCTAGCATCGAAGAATATTGTGTGTGGCAGCGTGAAGATGGTGTACGCCTTGATCTACACGCTGTTCTTGGTATGTTTGTCTGCCTACTATCAACAGTGTGACACGAACCTGGCTGACGTACCGATGCCCAGGGATTCGCTCTGCAGATCGGGTCGGACCTCTTCCTGGTCTGTGACAAGACTGCGAAAGACCAGCTGTTAGGGCTCCAGAAACGTCTGAGTACCGTCTCGATCATCACCGGTACCTTCGTCTCGGACAACACGAGCCTCAACCTGGGGCTGCCCATCTCCGGGACGTTCACCTTCTCGAACACGACGAGCAACCCTGTCGAGACCATCGAGGGCGGTTGCTACCGCAACGTGCACTACCCATGGTACCTCCAGCCGTTCCCGTGGTGGACGCAGTTCCTCATCGTGCCCGTCTTCTCCATCCTCTCGTCGATGGCGAACCTGCAGCCGTTCTGGAGCCGGGAGATGGCGGTGATGGTGACCATCTCGTCGGCGGCGTACGCGGCGAACAAGGCCGCGGACCACTTCATATTCGACCGGTCCGACGTCGTTTCTGCCATCGGGGCGTTCGTGGTCGGCACGCTCGGAAACCTGTATTCGAGGAAGATGAACGGCACGGCGTTCACGGCGATGGTCACTGGAGTGCTGTTCCTCGTACCCGTGGGTAGCTCTTTGGTCGATGATACCCGGGTGGTTGCTGACTTGCATGATGTAGTCGGGACTGTCCGCAGCAGGCGGTATCACGGCTCAAGGAAACGCTATTGACATTGGGGCCGCGATGATCTCAGTCACCGTTGGTATCACAGTCGGCCTGTTCATGGGCCAGGCACTCATCTACATGTTTGGCTCGAGGAAGAAGGCCGCTGTATTTTCGTTCTAGAGGTCAATACTCACTCCGATATACGCGCGTGTGGTTCTGCACAGTTTCAGCTCAATGGCTGCACGCATAACGTGCGTTTGATCATGAGCACAATAGATTGAGGCGGGCTGCGCGATCATCGGCGCGTCCAGAGATGTACACAACCCACTCATTAGTTTGGAAGAATACATTCAGTCTTGCTTCTGCTCTATTATCACAGCTGCCCAATGACCCGCGTTCAGAATCTCACCGCTGGCGACGTCTCCACTGACTCCAACGATACCTTGTGTCCAACCAGAGTCCTGATGTTATTGATGCCATACCTGGAGACCACGTCCATGAGGCCACAATGTCTACATGGATTAAGACAAGACATACCGGATCATCGTGGGACGCTCCAGTGAGATACCCCAACCATGGACATGGACATCCTTGGGGAAGCCCATGGGCTCGAGCATCTCGGGGCGGAACATGCCGCTGTTCCCGACTTCAACCCATTTCCGGAGCTGCGGGTGAAAGGCGAAGATCTCTAGTGAAGGCTGCGTAGAGACGTGCGTCAGAATCAGTGACAGTGGCATGAACCGGGCTGCGCTCACCTCGGTATAGGGGTTGTACGCGGGCTTGAACCTCAGGTTCTCAATACCCATCTTTTTAAAGAAGACCCTCATGAAGCCTATCAAGCAGGTCGGCACAATTCCCTGCGTCAGACGATAATTGTGACGAGCCACGCACCAATGAGATCAGCGAGTGTCAGGCCGCGATCCGCAACAACACCCTCAACCTGGTGGAACTCTGCCAAATGGGTCGCGTCCATCGTCTCATTCCTGAACACCCTATCAATACTGAACAGCTTCGCCGGCCTGAAGCCATCGTCGCCTGCATCCCGCTTCGCGCTCGTCCTCGCCCCATGCGCCGCGCTGGCCTCAGATTCCACGTCCTCGCCCTCGCCGCGGCACTTCGCGGCGAGCTTGTAGAGCATCGAGCATGACGACGCGGTCGTGTGCGTGCGGAGGAGGAGCTTACGCGACTCGGCGTCGGACCATGGCGCGCGGTAGCCCGTCGAGCCGTACCCGCCGTGCTCGTGCACCGTCGCGACGCGCTTGTAGTAGTCCGCGGGCGGTGGGAGCGACTCGGCGGGGTCGGAGAGGTAGAAGGTGTCCTGCACCTCGCGCGCGGGGTGCTGCTGCGGAACGAAGAGAGCGTCGAAGCACCAGAAGCCGGACTCGACGAAGCAGGATGTGGGCATTTCTGCGAAGCTGGAGACGCCGGACTGGTGAGTGGGAGACGAATGGATGTCGGTGCACCACGCACCCCATCTCCAGGAAGATATTCCGGATCTCTTCTCGGACCTTGAGCAGTGGATGTAGCGCGCCACCGTTTGTTGGAAGGCCTTCCGCCTCGAAGTTGTATTTCTTGTATGTGGACGTCTTCCACGAGCCTCTGCGAGTGGCGGTCATAACATTGCCCCACAAGCGTCTGCTTCTCAAAACTCACGTTGCGAGCATGTCGATGGTGAGATCGGTTTCAGGTTTTGCTATGGATGTGCTGAAAGCCGGACCCTTCTTTACTGTGAACCATTGGCCCTTTCTGTGATGCAGTTGAGAGCAGGACGTGACAAGAATGTGCCACATACTACCTTTGCACAATCAACTTGCGCTTTCGGAGCTCCGCCAATGCTTTTTCTCCTGTCTTCAGCGTGCCAGTAGAGTCCACTTCCCTCATCTCGACTTGCGTGCTGTCCTCAATGGAGGGTGCCTTGACACAGCCACACCTGTAAGTGCGAACCACGATGCAGGAAACATACACACAATCTTGACAAGGCCATCGCCCTCCTTCCCGGCCCATTTGTTCTTGAATGCGCGCCCTTGGCCGATCTTGGCCGTCTCCGCGCCGACGCGTTCCTCGAGCTGCCTCGGGGTCATGGGTGCGCCCTCGCCCCTGTGCGGGAGCGCTTGCCACACGCGGGCCTCGTGCGAGCCCTGCACCGCGATCTGTGCGCCCTCCGGCGTGAGTACATGCGAGACGGTCTCGTGCGTCGTATACGAGATCATCTGCACACGTCAGTCAGCTCGTTTCGCAAGTTCGTCGAAAAAGAGGAACGCACGTCGCGGCTGGAGAGCGAGTTGAGCGCGCCGAGAATGATGATCTGCGAGTCGTGGCTCGCGGCGGGGTCGCTGTACCCCGGCAGGACGAGCGTCCGTGTATCCTGGATGGACCCAAACTTGTCGAGCGTGTCCAGGACGAGCTGTTGTATCGCCTCGGCCATCGTCGAGCTTTGTGGAGAGACGTCAATGGACAGTAATCCGTGCTAAACGAAGCCAGATGGAGGAGTGGTTTATGGACGATTCGAGGGTGAGGCCAAAGATGGATCGACGCCGCGATCGAGTGTGAATCTGACTCGGGATCAGGGTTTGGGAGGCGCCCATAGTTGAGGGTATGGTGACCACGTGAAGTCATTCTGGATCCATGTCCTTGCCCGCATCTTCCTCCATCCCCTCTTCCTGGCACCGAGCTTGGCAAGATGCTCAGCCACAACTGGCTCAGGTCAGAGAGTCGCTCGCGGCGTCGTCCCTGCCTTCTCCCCACACGATCCGCGTAGCCCTGCTTGATGCAGAGCTCCTTGACCAGGAGCTGGTGCAATTACTCAAGGAACCATTGGTGAAGGCCTTGAGCCTCGTAAATGTTTGTAGCATCAATCAAGTTGCTGAGCATATCACAAACCTCCTTTTCCTCTAGTCCTCGTGGAAATCTCGCTTTGAACCGGAGCTCGTCTTGCTTATACAAGCCGTCCTGTACAAACTCTCCATATGGAGCCTCGGCACAAGCTACGGCGCAAAGCTACAGGGCCTTAAATACACTGCACCCGCATACCTGAATGCGCGAACTGCCAGTCAGTCTTCGTTCGATCGATATGCTCGCAACTGACATCCACGCAGAATCTGGGCTGCCCTACCGAGTGCTGCTAGCCCATGGCGGCCTGACCGTTTTTCTGCCGTACATCCATACTCGCCTTCGCGCGCATGCACTGTCGCAGGCGTGGCCAGATGCACCGTCCTCGGACCGACGACGGAGAGCATGGGAACTACTCGCCCGTTTGGAGTCTATCCATGCGCTAGCCGGGTTACTCAACTTTATCATATTCTTGTGGAATGGACGGTGCGCGAGTGCATTACCGATCTTGCGAGGTCAACCGATCATTGACATACCCCTCAGTTACCGGACTACAATAGATCGATTACTGAGGTTGGCGTTGGTTCCTGCACGCCGACTTGCGAGACGCGATGTTTCGTACGAGTTCATGAACCGCCAGATGGTCTGGCACGCATTTACCGTACGTGTTTCCAACTGTCACGAGTCTGTTGGTGTCACAATGGCCTGTGTAGGAATTTTTGCTCTTCTTGCTTCCACTCGTCAATACCCGCGCGCTACGTAGACGACTTGCGAGTCTTCTCTCGTATATGAGCTCCCCAATGGGCATGCTCCCGTCTTCCGTTCGAACCTTAGTCGGTCTGTCACCCCGGGCGGGTCAATCCGAGAAGCAAGCTCGACGAGGAAAATACTGGGCATTGCCCCTCGACCAATGTGCGATCTGCGCGGAGAACACATCCACAAACCTCTCCGACCCCGCCGCTGCCCTTGAATCCCGAGCAGCGATACCGATGTACAACACTAATCCCCTGCTGTCTATAGGTTCCTCCTCCAGCTCCGCTCTCGCGCCAGAGGTATTGAGCTCATCCTCAGACGACGCCCCACCCGCATACCCGATCCACAACCCCTACGTCACTTCTTGCGGGCACGTCTATTGCTATTACTGCGTCTCTGAGCGGATGATGCACACCGCGGATGAGCGGACGGGCGTCGGGGCGGGCGGGACACAGTGGGAGTGCCTACGGTGTGCAGAGGGCGTGCGTAGTGTGGAGAGACTGGAGGCGGAGGCGGAGGCCCCGCAGTACGAGAGCGGGGTGGACGAGAGCGACAGTGGGGGAAGCCCAGAATTTGGGAGCGAGGATATTGATTATAGTGAGATGAGTGGGAGTGTGGGGAGTTATAGCGAGAGCGGGATGTCTGAGTGAATGTACGCTCTGAGCCGTTGTGGTTCGACAGTTTAGTGCACCATGACCACTGCAGTGCAGCATGTTATTAATAAAATGATGTATCTTGTCTACTATCCGTTGAGCAACAATCCTGGTTAGCACAATATCGTGTATTGCTATCCGATACGAGCGACGAGGCCACGCTCGATCATGTGACCGCGTCAAGAGATACCGACGTGCGGTGACCTGAAGACTTTGCGCGTCAGCGACTGATGTTGCCTATCTCGTCCTCCTCGTCCTCCCTGGCGCAGTCTACACTTGGCCATGGAACAGCCAATCATCGACTACCTCACAAAGCAGGTCTACATTGACCGCAATGTCGTGCGTCCCTGCTCTCGCTTGTCTGCCGCAGCGGACTCACTACGCTCGCGCTTGACGCGTAGGTCACCTACCGTTCCCTCAGCCGCCACTTCAACATACACGTCAACCTCGCAAAGAAGTGCGGACCCCGATTGCTATGTCGCTGAGGTAGAGCTCGTGATCTAACTAATGGGCGTGTCGGTTGCAGCAACCTCGCCACTTTCCATTCCCATGCGCGAGACACGCCAGAGTCGGTCTATGCTACGTATATGCTCACGGGAGAGGTTGCGCCGCCTTCCGGAGAAGTGTCTAAGGGCGGGGATGAAGGGATGGACGTTGACGAGAATGCCGACGAGCCCGCGCCTCCAAACCAGGACGAGGAGCCAGAGAGCGAGGTCGTGGCCGTGATCAAGGTACTCCTGGTGGGAGAGAAGGATGTCCAGAGTGAGCATTCCCACAAGCGGTAGCTTCATTATGATGTATTTGCGCCGCCATAGGTGCAAAGATGCAGTACCGGCGGATATTCTCGCAACACGTCTACAGCCTATCCCCCACACATCTCGTCGTGCGTCCCCATAGCACTACGTCCGAATCTGATCTGATATCATTTTGCAGGACTCTGCTTTGATATGCACACCATCTGAGAAGGTGTACGAGGCAGACGCCAAAATCAAAGCAGATGCCTCGACACTGCTGGGCCGTATAGTGGGGCCTGACGTCCACGTATGCCCACATTCACATTCCACCGCATATTTACTGACATCTCTCTACTCCCATCATGACAGGTCGGCAAGCCTGTCCCACTGGCACCTCTACCAGCGGAAGCCTCGGGCCCTTCAACCGCCACAACCGCAGCGAAGGCCGCAACACCTGCCAAAGTCGAACCAACGGAGGAGAAACCGAGGCTGAGGCCGAAAGAGAAGGTGGACAAGCCGACGCTGAAACCGAGAGCGTCAGGCATACTGGACTGGGGCAAGGCGAAGACGAAGCAGGATAAAGCCAATGAGGAGGAAGAGAGGGCAAGGGGAAAGAAGAAAGAGAAGGCGGGGGGGAAGGGGAAGCTCATGGAGGAGGAGGAGGAGGAGGAGGAGGAGGAGGATGAGGAGGAGGCGAGGTCAAAGGAGACTGAAGGGAAGGCAAAGGCAAAGGAGAAGGTCAAGGTGGGGGTCAAGGAGGAAGCGAAGGCGAAGGTGGCAGGGAAAGGGAGGGAAAAGGAGACAGCCAGGGAAGAAACAGGCAGGATCCCAGCGCCTTCTGATGCGAAACATGAGAGGAAGGAAACCTCAGAGCAAAAGGTGCGTTGATTCTCTTCTTTCATCCCGACCTTCATTTAACTCGTCCATCGCACGAACTTATATGTATAGAGAGGGACGAAGCGCAAGTCCGTACTCCCCCAGTCCTCTGATGAGGAGGACGAGAAGACGACGTCCCCGCCGCGTAGTAAAAACCCTGTCGTCGCCGCCAAGAAAGGGGTGCCGGGTTTCTTCAAACCAGCCGCGCCCAAGGTCGTGCCGCTCACTCGTACTTTCTAGCTACAATTACAGTCACTGACTCACTGTTCTACTTAAACTGTCATGTAGCGACCAACAAACCGCAGGAGACACACCCGCGCGCTCATGACCGACACCGAGGATGAAGACACAGAGCCCGCCGCGCCTCCTCCGCCTCCCGCCGTCAAGTCACGCGGGCAGACAAAGAAGAAGGCCATCCCGTCCTCCTCCGATTCCGACGAGGACACCAAGCCGAAGGCGAGGACAAAGGGCAAGGCAGTGGACAAGAGCCTCCGGGCGATGATGGACATCGACGATGGTACGTGCATCCTCTTGCGCCCCCTTCCCACATTTGCGACCCACGCTGACGGCGCGCCCCAGACGAAGTCATCAAGGTTTCGCGTCCGCCCTCCGTCCCACTCACAGAGTCTGAGGGCGTTGACGAGAGCCAGGTGGACGCCGACGACTTCGAGTTCGTGGAGGACTCGGAACCCGAGCGCGCGAGACAGCGACCCAGGAGGGAGCGGAAGGAGAAGAAACCCGTTCCTGTGGGTCGGAACGGGCTCAAGAAGCGGCGGGTCCTGAAGACGCGAACGCGGACGGACGAGAAGGGGTACACAGGTACGTGCCTGCTTGCTGCTGCTGCTGTCGTGTGGGCGTAGTTTACTGACAGTTGTGTTCGGGAAGTGGTGGAGGATTATTCGTCGTATGAGAGCGTCGACGAGGAAGAGCCGGAGCCGGAGGAGACGGGGAGAGCGAAGGGGAAAGGGGGGGCTGCTAGCAGGGGAAAGAACAGGGCTGCAGGTGATGAGGACACGAGGCCCGTTGCTAAGGATGAGAGCAAGGGGAGCAGCAAACCCGCAAAAGCGCGGAAGTCGACTGGGAAGGCGGGCAAGGGCACTCTTATGAATTTCTTTGGGGGCAAGCCCAAGTGATGTTCAGGGTCAATTCCAACCCCAATTACCCCTCATGATATAGCATTCACTCTTCGTAGGACATATGGGTAGCTCGCGAAGTAGTCATCTCCTGTCTATGCGAGGAAAGTCTACTACCGATTACTAGTAGCTTTATTAGGCGTACTTGTTAAAAAATGATGCGCTAACGTAGGCGTGTAATCATGATCAGTCAGTTCCGAAAAGATGCAATGCAAGAACATGGTTCGACAGCTGCTCGACAAAGGCAAAGATAGCTATGGCCCCCTTTCGTCAACTCGTTCATGAACGGACATGGTTGTTCCCGTGAAGAACGTACCAAAGACAAAGAAGAAGCTGGCTTTCCTACAGGCGCGTCAGCTCCGCCTGGAGCTGGTTCAACACCGCTGGGTCTGCCTTCTGCAGGTACCTTGCTTGCAGGTTCGCCGCGCCCCCACAAGCGATCTCTACCTCTTGCAGACACGCCGCGACGTATGTCGTTAACTTCGTGGTCCGCACAGGGTCGTTCTCATACAGCTATATCCCTACGTCAGCTCCTTCCTTCAACAGTAGAGATCTGATGAAAAGACAGCACTCACCGCCTTCCGCCGCTCATATTCCAGTGTATCCTCCGATCCCTGGAAGAACTGGTCCGTAGGTCTGTCCCAGTACTGTGTCAGAGTCGGGCTCCTGTCGGGTGCCCCCATCAGCAGTCGTCCCGTGCAACTACGACACAGCGCGCAGACACGCACCCCGGTTCGTTCGCCTGGCTCTCCGTCTCCTTTATCTCGCCGAACACGTCGAGCCAGAGGTTGCAGATTTCTGAGGACAGTCGCTTGAGGACCTCGTGCCGGCCCGTGGAGACGAGGCTCGCGATGCCCATAGCGGTGAGCTTCCGGTGGCGAGGTTCGGACATGTTGTCGAACTGTATGCGTGTATGCGTACAGTCAGCCTCAAGCTTAGACATCAGAGTGAAGGATGTTCAAGAGATGAGAACGTACTCGGGTCCACCACTGGTCTAATATGCCTTCCCAGATTTGTGTCTCGGGGACGTTGTGAGCCTGCGCCGTCGCGAGCACGAGTGTGACGAACAGCTGCTTGTTGCAGATCGCCACCCGCGCAAGCATGTAGATCTCCTCAGTGAGGATGGACGTCTTCGCCTGTCAACGCGTGTCAGCGTCTGCCCAACGACATCAAACTCAGTCAAGACGAGAGACACCTTGTCATCCATGAGAGTCTTTACCACCAACGCAAACAGGCCAGATCGGTGCAGCGGTTCTCCCCAGAGCTCTGGAGGCCCAATATGAAAGAGGGTGTTCAGAACCCTTGCCATATCGCCCACATTCATCTCAATCGCCTGTGTCATCGCCTTCGCGAACGCCTGAAACAGGTCCAACGCGTACTGCTGTAGATATGTTAGCGCACCGCGATCTTGCAGGGCACGTAACATTAGTCTTACATACCTGCAGGATGCGCGTTGCGTCGACCAAGATATATGAGTCGACGATTTCTGTGATGCTTCCAAGTAAATCGAGGTTCTCCGCAAGTAGCGAGATCGCGAGCGGGAAAAGGTCGATGTAGCCCGGATCGCCGTCGAGACCATAGAGGGTACGTGCATTGCGAAGCGCGACCAGCCAC
The DNA here is from genome assembly GCA_964035675.1 of Fomitopsis pulvina. Classification (NCBI taxonomy): domain Eukaryota; kingdom Fungi; phylum Basidiomycota; class Agaricomycetes; order Polyporales; family Fomitopsidaceae; genus Fomitopsis; species Fomitopsis pulvina. The sequence continues at coordinate 1,168,925 of OZ037959.1, forward strand.
AGAGCGAGAGCATCTTGATCTAGGTGTAATTGTGCCTTGTGGTATTAATGTTAGAGGGTGTTCGGACATATGATTGGTAGTACATACTCCAGGCATGAAACTTTCTTGAAGCAGATAGACCACGAGCCCGGTAAGGCTTGTGGAGTGCCCCTGGGATGACTAGAAAGTGACGTGAGGAACGAAGTAACCCGAATGATGACGGTGTGCTAACCTGGATGAGATTTGTGAGCGTCCCAAGTAGACTGACTTTGAACAGCCAGTCCTCTCCCGCCGCCGCATTCCCTGTGTCAAGAGCAATCGGTCGACTCAAGCAAACATCTAGCCACACAACTCACAAAGCTGAGGCAGCGGTTGTGCGATGTTGCCTATGAGAGGGACAATCTGACAGTCCAAGTCAGTAGCAAGCTCACTTTGAACAAAACCGGGGCACGAACTCGTGTCCCCGCCCGCTCAATGACAGTATTCAAACTATTGGCAACCCTCCGCTTGCTCTCGAGCGTCTCTGCCTCCGCCATCAGCCTAACTAACTCATTCACCGCGGTGGACAGAAAAGGGGCAAACACGTCTACGTCGAACGACAGTGTCTGTTATCGCTTCTGTCAATCGCCACATTACAGACTAGGAGGGAAGCACTCGTACATCGACGCATTCCCTGACCGCCATGGCTGCCGTCAGTCGCACGACGTCGTCCGTGCCTGGCCCGCGATCTTGCAGCAGGTAGAGTAAGACCTGCCAGATCTTCTGGTCGTTGGCTGGATAGCACTCGTCCGAAATCCACTTGCCGACCAGCCACGCTATGCGACGCTTCAGCACCGGGTAGCTGTGGATTGAACGTCAGCATCGCCAGGCAGGATGGCATGTCAAAAAGTACTTTGTGTTCGGATCCTGAGCCTCAGCAATTAGAGTATGCTCCAACCATTGACCGAAGGGTATCGAGTTCTTGAGGCGTGTTGCGCATCGACCAACCGCGCAATAAAGCGCTTCCTTCTGCACCACGCCGGCGAGGTCAACTGGTCGTTGACCTTAGAGACACGGTGAGTTAAGTACGATAGACCCAACCATACAGGATGTACGACTTACCGGCAGTTTGCTTGAACGTGATATCTAGCAATGGTGAGACGTACTGCTGGTAGTTGTTGGCCAGAGTCATCAAGACCCTTTCTGCACAGGGCTAGCGTCAAACGTGAGCAGTAGAGACAGGCTAGACCTGAGGGCACGCACCCGAATTTCAAACACCCATTGTTCGTTATCCTGCTCTTCTAGGTTCACCCAGCCCTCCGGATCTGAGACCCACTGTTCTAGGTCGGTCGGGTTCAACGGGATGAAGTGCGTGACCAGCAGTTGCACCGCGTTCTCAACAAACTCTTTCGAGAGTGCTGATAACGTGTCAACATCTCCAGATCAGTGAAGGAGAGTAGGAACCATACCGTTCGCATTTTGAGAACCGTCTTTCCGCACAGGTGCCCACTGTGCCAGGCTATCCTTGAACAGAACCATCGCCTGAACGAGGAAGCGAACGGGGAATATAGCACTTGAGGTGTCTATGAATCCAACAATACCCCGATGAGACCGACCAGCACTCCCTAGCGTCACGAACCTCACCTGCAATGGCCTCAGGAGGCGCACTCGATGCTTGCACGACCTTGCTCCAGTAGTACAAAACCAGATCACTGCACAGAGGAAGCGCCACAAATTTGGGCGTAGACAACTGCTGCATACGTCGGAACAGCTTCCCGAACCAGCGTACATGGCGGGTGAGGATATCAATGGATCGTTCACCGATTGCATCCATGTGTGCATTTTGAAGTGCGAGAGTCAGATTGATGCGGAGGTCCGAGAGAGTCTGGAGTTGCATGGCGGTTGCCTGGAAGAGCTGCTGTATCTGCAGAAAATCGGCGCAGGTCAGGGGACTATTCAGAAGCCAAGTGTCGGTCAGTGACCGAGAAAGCCAAGGAGACGTACCCAGGACCCAAACTGCTCATACGTGTTGTTTACAACACGGTGCCATGTCCAATCTGCAATTTTGACGATGCACTTGAAGATCAGATGTGCGAAAAGTAGATCCTCAGCCGTCCTCGATTGTGAAACCGAGGTGGGTGTGACAGAAGCGGAAAGTGGTGTCGCGACTCGGAAGTATTGAACCTGCAGAATCTGGTGGAGCTCTTGCACAAGCTAGCATACTGATACATTAACCCGCGTCGACCTCATGGAAAAACAATCTGCATACAGCACCCATAACCTTCATGCCACTAGGGAGCCTCACGCTCATGAGCTCCTTTAGTATGGCGTTCAGTACCTCCAGACTTCGCCGCAAGTGTATAGCAGACCCGCCCGGAGCGCCGCAGTACCGCGCATCCATGTTTGTGCCGATGATACCGATCAAATGGGGGATCAGAGTAGGCCTGTCAATCGACTTCAGCGTTGACTTCGACGCGCTACATGGAGAGAGTGGCTTGCCAAGCTTGGGAAAGATCATGACGTGCAATCTTCGCAATAATGACCTCGTTGCACTCCGCGATCTGCATTGCGTTCGGCGGTGTACGAGAACCGGCTCTGGCAGAGAACTTACCACATCATCCGTCTCATCTAACAATGACAGGCATCGAGTTCGTGTGCGGTCTTTATGTTCATCTGAGAAGAATCTACGAAAGAAGGATGGTTTGAGAATGACGCCTCCAGACATCTTTCTAGTGGCTCACTTTCTTGACCGCCAGTGGCCCACAGCCGTATTCTTGAATTGAATGATACTCATCTGGCGGACCACTAACGGAAGGTTTCTCTGCGAAGCAATCTCATGAAGAGTGTCATACGCGCCAAACAACTGCACGATCTCCTTCAATCGCGTGGTGGACGTCTGCACCTGAGCAGGATCCTGGGATGCAGCGCCGCAGATGACATTGTAGAGCTCTTCGGGCGAGAACGTCTCAGTCGGTGCGACCGCGCGAGCTGGGGGCATCCTGACCACACGGCGAGGACTGGATTGAAAGGGCGACTACAGGCGTCGTAAATACAACACGCAGGTCAATGGACAGCTTTGGAGGCGATTCAACTTAGTACAAGACAAACAGGCGCCTCCGATCAAGGTTGAAACGCGCTGTGTCATGTCGCCACTCACGCGTGCGTGACTTTCTTGTGACCGACGCGGTTGGACGCGTCTGGCCTCTTTGCAACTTCACCCTTTACTTTCATGCGATGCGCCTCTCTCGTGCCGCGTAGAGTTGGTGCACCGTCAATGCAAGCTGCGAGAAAGATGTACCCCATCATTAATCCTAGTCAACCACCGTTGCAGTCGACGTATTCCCCTATTCTCCTGCAAGCTCGCGAATTCACTAGCCGTGGCGATATAGAGGAGGAAGCCGACTCCGAGCCGGATCGGGAAGAGCGCAGACTCAAGGAAAAGGGATCCAGGAAACGCAGAAGACGCGACCACGTTCAACTCATCGAGTTGTCTGACAGCGAAGAGCCTCTCCTAACTCAGCCGGTGTCTCAACCATCCCAGCTGCCCCCGGCCACACAGAGCGTTATAAGCTTATCAGGTATGGCGCTTTTTGCTACCACACATCATAATCACCAAAATCTTCATCGAGCAGACGATGTCCGCGAGCAGGACGTGCCGTGTTTTGGGGCCCGGCCAACCAACACTGGACGAAAACTCTCCCTGTACCGCGCAGGAGGTTCGTCGAAGGATCCAGATCCAGTCGAGATAGACGGTCAGATTTCTGGACATGTCTGAGTCACTCTCGCTAATGCGGTGTGTCAAGATGACTATAGCGACGACCCCATCATGCCTTCGGTGCGCGAGTTGCTCAACATACGGCAATTATCTCCTGAGTACCAAGAACCGCCAATCGACATTCCGCAACCGATATCCAATTCTTCAGAATCCACTCACAACTCACCGGACGCAGACGACTCGGGCGGTGGCCAGAGTGCAAAACTGAGTCTCGAGCGGTTCGCCTACGTCTCCTCACACAATCCTTCTTCCTCGTCTGTGGTCACCGTGACCTCGCGTTCTGCTTCTGTAGCAAGTCTCGCAAGTGGCGCACGATCAACCACGGCACCACAGAAGAAACTCGGCAGAGCCCCTAAAGCCAAAATTAAGCTTACAGGCGGTTTCTCCGAGTCCGAACTAGCCAGGCTCCTCAAATGTGTTTGCTGCGACCTGACCTGGACTACTCGCAAATCCGTCACCCAGAAACTCAAGCACATTCAATCGTGCGCGAGAAAGAAATCACTAACAGAAGCCACTCTCGCTATTCTCCTCCGCAAAGGGATGGACACGGCCCCTCCGCTCCCCGTCAACGGGAAGAACAACAAGGGCAACGACAAGGACAAGGAGCCGGGTACACTCCTGGAGACGTATGTGGACGGCTCAAACAAGCGGAAGGGCAAGCGGCCTGTAGTTCCCGAGACGGTGCGAAGCCTAGCAGATACGCGTGGCCAGATCCTCAACCGGGCACTGGCCTTACTTGGGACTCGACCGGCTAGGACCGGAGCCGAGGACACACAACCTCGGGCACGTAAAGAAGATGGCGCTGCGCGGATGCCCCCACCTACGCAAGCATTTGGAGAGAGCGCGCTGGCGAGGAACAGGGTCGTGCACGAAGAGCCAATGCAGCCAATCGCATTCGCGTCGACGCAAGTCTTTGCGCCCAGTAAGCTCGGTGCACCTCATAGCTCCACAGTGCCCGAAGCCGGAGACCAGGGACCTCCATCGACCCAGGCATTGGCCCCTAGCCGGCTGGCAGCAGGCCTCGGCTGCACGCGGATCCTCGACTCGGACGTCGAGGGCAGCCATGCAATTCCTGGCTCCTCTGTAAGTCATCCGCATACACCTCGGTCTGAACAAGACTCATAACAATTAGGCCGGTCGTCCGCCCGCTTCAAGCGTAAACGCACCTATTCCCAGATCTCAGCAGATGCGCCATTCGCCTATTGAGATCGACTCGGATCCAGCCCCACATTGCAATTCTCCAATCGTTTCTCGAAGCGGTTCGCCGCGAGAACGAGGACATGGACATGGTAGGTATAGGAGTACTGTACATATACCGCATAACAGTGTTAATACGAGTGGGCATGCAGAAGAATTGCGTCCTGAGTTTGAGTTTGAAACTCGTCTGGAGGACTGGGGCTGTGACGCTGCGTATTTACACTTCAACCCCGAGGACGAGGCGGAGCCCCACAACGCACCTAGCTTCGCAGATGATGATCGTTCTCAGACGGCAGCAAGTCTTTCGCGTATTAACACACAGACAATCTCCTCAATTCGGGGACGCGTTTCGCCAGAGGTGAATCCTGCCACAGAGAGAATGGAAGGACCAGAACCAGCCGAAGCCCCAAACAGAAAGCCCAGGTCGGAGAGGGGCGACCAGGCTGCATTGCAGTCCCGACGCACCCTGCAGGCAAGTACGCAAGAGATCTCAGAAGCAGAGTTCGAGACGAGGTTCCGAGCAGCCATTATACAACACAAGGACCTATACCTGCGTATCATCCGCTACGAGGTCAGTCTCGCAATCCGAATCGTGGTTGGAGGCATGAGAACAATTGACGAGACGTACATCCTGCAGCCCATTCAATTAAACGTCTTCGAGCAGCTGGCGATCGACGCGGGCCTATTGCAGGTCAGAAGGCTGGGAGTGATGAAGACCAGGGTCCGTGCCTTCCTGGACAAAATGGTAGCCGACCGTTCGGTCACTACGTGCTGTAGAAGCTGACTCTTGTGCTGCAGGCCATCCATTTCAATGGCGTTGATGGGTCTGATCGGAGCCGGACGCGCAGGAGGCACCCGTGACCGCGACCGGAAAGCATCGAGTCCGTCGACGGTTTTGAATACCTACATTATGCCTCTATCATTAACGCCTGTTGAAGGTCGAGTCGTAAAGTCTAGTAGATCGTTACACATGTCATTCACCACGCCACCTGTGACCCTCACAACGCCACCTGTGACCCTCACAGCGCCACCTCTGACAAGCCCGCCACCTCGATCACCCCGCCGACGAGGTGTAGGCTCCCTAAGATGATCACATCGACCTGGACGCGGTCCTGTGCAGCGCGCAAGTCGTGCACGATGTCAATGGCATGTTGGATGGAGGGGAGGATGTGGATGTGGTCGGCAGGGAAGGATGGCACGAGCGACGACCAAGCTGAGGCGAGGTCGTGCTGTGTTTTCAAATGTGCGAGGTCTCTTTCTGGGATTGACCTTGAGGTCAGATCTAGGTAGAATTATCAGTCAGGAGATGAAAGTTGACCGAGGCCGCACATACCACCCTTGAACCCGCCATCAGCGTATGTGACGTTGGTGCAGAATACGACATGATCAAAGAAGGTGGTAGCGTCCTTATTCTGTCCGTTGAGCTCCAGCTGTGCAGCGATCTTCGCGACGACAGTGCCGAGGAGCGAGTGCGCCGACCGACCGTTTGTACAATTGAAGATCAGTATCCGTATCGTTATTGTTCTGTCAGGAATCAATACCTCATGTGAAGTCATTATTAGTATTGGGGAGGACATACGAGGACCCCAGAGGGCGTAGAGCTGCATCGGCGCTGACGAACCACTGCATACAGCAGTCCAGACTCTCCTTCGTGTGAGCACCATCTAGGAACCATACAAGGCGGGGGTGCTGTGGGTCAGCGACCGTCTGACAACGACCTGGCCACTTTGTTTTCTTCAGGCCTTCGACGAAAGCCTCGGGCAGTGTATCGTCCAGGGGTGAACCTGCCTGTGCGTTCAGGAAGCGCTTGGCCAGGTGCACGGCCAGATTCGCGTTCTGGTATTGGTGTGCACCTGCCAAACCTAACTTGGTGTCGGACAGCCCTGGTGTGAGCGGCACAAGAATAAATTGGGATGCCTATGGGTGTTGCGTGAGTCCACGCATGACTCAGACAAAACAGGATCTAGGGCGTGCCTTTATCTCTGCCGCTGTCTGCTCAAGCACCTCAAAGCCCTCTTCTGGCTGGTTGACTGTCAAGGCAGGCACACCTTCCTGTGAAATATCGCGTCAAGCCTCCCAGTCCCCTGGTGCTAATTGCACGTGCCTTGTAGATCCCACCCTTCTGCCAGGCTATCTCCTTCAATGTCTTCCCCAGAACAGCAGTGTGGTCAATGCCAAGTGCGGATACACCCGTCACCACTGGTTTGGGCACGATATTCGTGCTGTCGTACCGACCTCCTACTCCGACTTCCAGGATGGTAGCGTCCACCTAGCTTCTGGAGTCAGGCTAGGGGCTGGGACGTCGGTGGAGCGTCGTACCTTCAGTGAAAGAAATGCGTGATAGGCTACAAGGGTCACGAAACGGAAGTAGGCGGGCATTTTCGACGTCTCTGATAGCGCTCTCTGGGAACTACGTGAGACGGACTAGGGGGATGCAGTGACCGCAGCTCATCACACCTTATCGTTCTGCTCCAGCCTGTCCCAGACATCAAAAAAGAACCTAGCAAAGTCCTCTTCGGATATGGGTGCGCCGTTGATACGTATGCGCTCCCGCACGGCTACAAGGTGCGGAGAGGTGTACAGACCTGACTCGTAATATTCTCGATCGCATCGGACAGAAGGTGTACGCTGACCGACGTACCAATTTTCCACTCGGGCTTAGCATGTCTTAGTATAGAATCGGTGAAAGCAGATGTAGACCCCTTCCCCTTCGTCCCGGTGATATGAATGACGTTCAGCCTGTTAAGGTCAGGAGTCTAAGGCCGATTCTCCTCAGATCGACTACAGGAACAGCGGCCGAACCCACTCACAACATACCCAATTCTCCCCAGGTACTCCACCATCTCCGGTATCGCAAAGTCGCTCAGTCGACCGCCTGAAGCCCTAACCGCCTCCAACGTCGCCGCATTGCTTTGCAATGAGTTCAGATGATCAATAGCATCCCTGTACGTCCTAGTCGACATCGCTCTATGTTGTCCAGATAGATAGGGCAAATAAATCAGTGAAGGTGGTCGGAGAGAGAGCAGACTGCAGAATGAGCGCATGAAGGCCAAGGAGCGTTAGTACTTATGGCTTTCCCATATCCATGCGTGCGTCGAGCGATAATCTCGACTATTACATAGACTCCGACACTAGAGTATATATGCTTATGGCCCTACTAGCGCCCACAGTGGTGAGCAAATGTTGGCGAGCGTCTACGCGTCTATCCACTTTGGCTGCAATGCCCGCTTCATCTAGGGTGCGCACTGCGCAGTGTGGCGACGAGTCGGTCTGGATCCCAATGCATTGGCCGTTTATCAATGACGGGACTCGTGCATACATTTCTAGAATATATCTACTGTACATTGTATCATCCTCGCTCAGTACCTTGCTCAGTACTCCAACGAGTTTTCGATAACCTGCGTCAGGTGTTCTCTGCCATCCGCACCCACAACATCGCCGATGCCCGGAGCAAGATCTAGCACCCTCCTCTGCGGGATCGTCCCTTCCACCAACCTCGGCACGTCCTCCTTCTTGTATCCGACTGCCTTCAAGCCGCGCGGCACACCCAGGTCATCCAGGAACCGCGCGATTACCTCATACAGGTGCGCACCAATCGCTGAGTCCGGGATCGCTGAGATACTCGGGTCTGCAGGTGTCGTGTTACGGAATATAGCCAGTGCCTCGCGGTGCCGTGAGGGTGATGACGGAGCGGTGAACTGGAACACCGCAGGCGCGGTCAGAGCAACACTGACTCCATGCGGTATGATCGGGTGGTCGACGTCGTATCCGGAATACTTGAACTTCGGCCCGGTTTTGTTGAGCCCGGAGATGGGATAACTAATACCATGACAAAGGTGCACGCCAGCATTGCCGAAGCCGATCCCAGCGAAAGACGCTGCGAGAGCCATCTGACGCATTGCCTCGTAGTCACCCAAATCCTTCGAGATCCGTGGTAGGCACTTCACTGCCGTCTGCAGTGCCCACATCGAGAAAATGTCGGCTACGGGATTGCTGCCCTGGTAAGTGGGACGAAGGTTGGGGTTGGATGGGCGGGGCGTGCGCTCCGTGTATCTGTCACCGATTTGAACAGTTGTGTGAGAGCGTACTACCAGAAACAGCATACGGGATAACAGTATAGCTTTCCAAACTGTGGAAGAGGACGTCCAGACCAGAGCTGATATGCAGCTCTATATAGGTCAGTGAGTGGATGCTCCATGGAGAGTGTGAAGCCTATTGACCTCTTGAACATGACCGTGTGTTGATGGTATCCACGATGCCCAGCGTAGGCTTCATGGCACGGCTGGAGATACCGGTCTTGAAGGACATGGACGTTATGTCGAGGATGGCTGTACCTGTCGTCTCCGAGCCCGTCCCACCAGTAGTTGGTACTGCGATGAGTGGTCGGAGAGTTTGTGTTATAGGCAGCCCCTTGCCGATCGGAGCATTTATGAAGTCGAACAGATCGGCATCCTTGTACACCGTAAACCTAGCCTGGTATGAGATCACACCAGGGTCGCAAGTATGAAGGGCTCACAAGTTTGCCGCCTTCGCTGTGTCCATAACACTGCCACCGCCGACGCTATGCAGGAATCATTAGGGCGGTACCCTCTTGGGACTTAAAGTAGGGAACAAACGCGAGGAAGTGACTGCAGTCTTGCTCTCGTGCCCATGCGATAGCATCCCGCCAACTCGCCTCAGTCGGTTCAGCAACGACGCGGTCATACACCACATACGGAAGATCCGTTTGCGAATCCAGCGATGCGACAGCCTAACCATATAACACGTCACGGTGTTGGTCAACGCATCAGAAGCTGTCGGCGCTCACCATTTTCATAGGCGGTAGCTTCGACACAATGGGGTCTGTAAAGACGGCAACCTATGACGTTAACAAATTGACAGATTAGCGGATGCAGATGACCACCGTGTGCGGCCTTGGCATGGTGACATATGTACCTTGCGGGCTTTCAAGTTCTTCAGGTCCATTCCCACTTCCCGCGTTGCCCCTTCACCGAACCGCAGGTTCGACGCAGCAACCTACGTCCCATTCGTTAGCTTCCACAGACCATTGTCCACTGGACACTCACCTCAAAGGCGTACTCCTTCTCGATGGGTAGAGCTTCCACAGGTGTCGCCAACCTCCTCATCTGGCTCAGGGCCTGCATCGGGCTGTGCGCGCCGCCAGTGCGGCAGCCATGGCATGGGCACGCGCTGTGCTGGGCGGCATAGAGGAGTCTGTTGATGACATTCCTAGAGGCGGGGCGGGGTGCCATGGCGAGCAGTGAGCAAGCTGATGGGTCAAAGGCGAGTGTGACGACAGACAGACCTAGAGTCTTATATGCGGGTGGGAGGAAGCCCGACGAAGTGCACGCGCCCACGTGAGGGTCATGAGGCCCCCCCGACTGCGACAGCGTGTGCAATGGCAGATGGCGGGGTGCGCGCCATCCCTATTCGTCTCCGTCGCGCGCCGGCAGCTTCTTCGAGGTTCGCCGTCGACGATACTGGCCATGGCTCGACGCATGTGCAGTCATGATAGCCTTTGGTCGAAATCATCATGATACTGTATTACTTACTAGGCGCACAGGGCAGCCTCGGGCTGATATCGAACGCAAATATTTGCCCGCGAACATTGAAACAAGGAGTCGGCCACCTCTACCACCCAGGCTTCGAACCCCTGCCGCTTCCTGTCATCGCCTGGTGTTGCAAGCCGGCCATCGTCACTAGGAGTGCAGACTGCGTCGCGACTTAAGCCTGAGGTAGACAGCCACTAGTGCTATCGCAAGTAGGGCTTTTCCCACGGTAATACAGTCAATAACAAGATCTATCGTCTGCGTATCCTTCCTCCCTCCGTGCGGTGCTCGGCCCAGGCAGCCAGTGCTCGACGTCCCCTCTTTATCCCCTCCTCCCCGCCATCTCCCGGTCACTTTCACTCATTTAGTCATTCTTTACCCTGCTCGGTGATCATGCGGTTCTATGCTTTGCCGCCTTGGCTTGTGCTCTTGCTTCCACTCTCTCAGACTCATGCCGCCAAGATCCCGTTCACGCGGCAACGATTCTCGCCAACAGATGCGAACCTTCAGAAACGGAGCGGATGGGCGAGCTATTCGCGTCCGCAGATGAATGCCGCGACCGGCTCGAGTGATAGCGACACCTCAGGGCTGAGGTGAGTTATAGGTCTGCTTATCGCGGGGCTGCAGTACTGAACATGTCTACATGAAGCACTGTTCGCGACTTGTTATATATTGCCAATGTAAGTGGGGTTCATGGTCTATGTATGCGATCTAGGACTGAGCCAATTGCAGGTTACCATTGCTGGCACCGGTGCGTTCGGTCGTTCGTTTGTTGCGTCCCGAGTGCAATCCACCAGTTGCAACATTGAGCATCTGACGCTTCTGCTGTGTGTATGCGTGCCTCGGGTATGCTATGTTCATCTGGTCGATACTCGGCGAAGCACGTAATATGTTTCACATACGGTGGACTGACTAGGGATGCAAGTTACTACAGCGGGAAGGTCTTGCTCATACTTTTCGCCTAGTATACCCAATTCAGATAGATACCGGCTCATCAGATTTATGGGTGAAAGGAACCTCGTTTCCTCTACCTGATACAACACACACAGTAAGCCGTTCGTCAATCATCCTCGCTAATCAGCCTCACGTCCGCCCTCCTACAGTCACAAGCCTACAACTTGACGGTAAGTGCGCTCCTGGGCCATCACGCACAAGGGTCACAGTTGTCATGCAGTATGGGATTGGGTGGGCGTACGGCAACGTCACCTATGCTACTGTCGAATTCTCAGGGTAGGCTGCCGTTCACGCAATCAAGCGTCACACAAGTGCTGACCTGTGCAGCGTCGAGGTGCAAAGCCAAGCGTTCATGGACATCTCGACCGCCAACAACCCCGCACTCTCCTACGGTGCCGACGGCATCCTCGGCCTCGGCTTCGACTCGCTCTCAACCGTCGATGCGCTTGTTAACATGACCGGAGCTAGCACTGGCCGCACTTTCCTGTACAACTCATTCGCGCAAAATATGTCCGAGCCGAACTTCATCTCCTTCACACTCGAGGACGCGGAGGACACATACGACAGCGTGGAAGGATACTTTTCGATAGGCGAATACAATCCTGAGTACCAGGCCATCGCGGACAGCAACAAAATTTTGACGTGGCCCGAAGCGGCGCCGACGCGTTGGGGTGTTCTTCTTGACTATGTACTACTCACCAACAGTCAAATCTCGCTGTCGAGCGTCGTGGCTGATGTTCCCTCGGGCAAGGCCGTTGTCGTATTGGACAGCGGGACATCATACTCGTATGTATACTTCACCTCCCGGGCTGCTGTAACTTATACTCTTGAGCAGCTATGTTCCCTCCGCTGTGGCAAAGTCTATCTACGAGCAATTCTCTGGTGCGACCTTTGATGAAGGACTTGGGCAATATATCGTGCCTTGCGACACTGAGGTCGATGTTGCTCTTCAGTTTGGGTAAGCACCTTGTATACAACTACTTGGTGATATTGACGTCCGTGGAAATTTAACAGCGATAGTGTATTTCCGATCAACCCTCTGGATGTCACCCCTAAGGACCCAGCGAATGTCTCCCAGTGCGCTGGCACCATCATACCCCAGGACGGTCTTGGCGGCACAGAATTGTACGTTTGACAACCGTAGATGCGTGGCTTACGACTCAATCGCGACTATTGCCGTAGTGATTGGCTCATCGGAGACAATATTCTGCGTTCAGTGTACGCTATATACGATTTCGGCGACTACGACTCCTCAGGCCACATGGGCAACCCTTACGTCAAACTTCTCTCTCTTGTTGACCCATACCAAGCTTCAGTCGACTTCCACAAGGCTCGCGGTGGCACGCCCCAGAATGTCACCTACAACTCGGCTAATGTCACGAGCGCAAGCACGTCGTCTGGCTCAACCAGCGTGAGCATATCCAACAATCTCGTACATACGCTCAACACAGTCGGCACATTTCTCCCCGCCGTCCTCGCGCTCATGGCCCTTAACACACTCCTACTTATCGGTCTGATTGCTGGAGGAATCGTGTATTGGTGGCGTCGCCGTGGGCGCGCTCGCGCGCGTCGGAACCCCGCTCGCGCTGCCCCGATGCCCATGAACACGATGTCGACAGTCGGGCTGATGAATAGCCGCGACTCGCACGTATACCAGCCCGTGTCGATGGCGCTCACGGACGATATGCCCTTCACCCCGCCAACACCTGCATTCTCACAGCCTGGCTTCGAGGGAGGGGGGGGCCACCTGCGCGCCTCAGTCATCTCAGCAGACAACAGTCCTATCGAGCGGCCAAAGTCCGTAGCATGAGTGTATGGGATTGAGTTGGGGAGGCTGTGGAGGATCCGTTGTTTGTGTATTGCTGCCCTGTTGGGTATGGACCGTATGGACAGCTTCGCTGAGTCTCTGCGGGGGACGCATCTAGGACGCTTTAGTACGCAATAGTTGTCAAGTCTCTGCATTTAGGTCTGCTGTGAATTACTTTCTTATGCTAATACTCGCGTGTTGGTCCCTTCCTCTAAATCCCCGCATGCGCATAATAGGATACAAGTATGGGAGCCAAAGGTGTATCACAGGTGTCAAGGGAGTGAAGTGTGGTTCGTCATTATCGCTTCGATCGGGACGATGGTCGCCGTACAGTCATATCATACTCCACAAAGCTGTCCATGCGCGCAAGTGTGCGCTGGCCGCCTAATGGGTCTTCTGCGAGGAAGGGTGTCGTAGCCAAGCGAGGGGCCACCTGGAGCGTGCGCAAACATCGACTGCGCATGCTCAACCACTGCCGTTGCTCCTCCCGCAGGGGACTACTCCGTTCCTTCGGCACCACCTTGTCGACCGTGGCGATGATGTCCTTCGATAGACGCATCGAGTAGAAAACGACATTACCGCGCACGCTGGCGCGGCTGTTCATGGACATGCTCTCTTCCTGTGTGAACCGTGAAGCCATTGATCCCAGTTGGTCCAGCTGTACAGGGGAGTTGTCCACTATACGTAAGCATTGGTGCATGTTAGCGAAATCGCCCGAGTTCAGCGCAGTGCGCACGAGGTGGGACAAGAAGGTGATGTCCGGATCGCTCGGTCGCCCCGATGGGATTGTTCTTTGTGGCCGACCTCCTTTCGCCGCTACACCATCATCCGAGAAATCACTCGCGGTGTAGCCGGTCAAGAGTTCGTATGTCTGGGTAGCCACGCTCCAGTCGCCGCTGCGGTAGCAACAACTCGCGACCAAGTCGAAATGTGTCATGTCCGGCATTAACTTGTGAGGACGGCCCCCTGCTGCCCACTCCTTGAGTAACCACGTCAGAACCTCCAAGGCTTGACCCGACTCTCCGCTGTTAGTCATGGAGAGCGAAGCAAACGCTCTGAGGACGATCTCTACGTGCTCCTCAGTGATCACTCGTCCTTCGCCACGCCGACGAGGGCGCCCTAAGACTTGTTGGAAGAAGTGGTAGGCAAGGCGGTATTTCTGCGAGCCGTGGCAGAGATGCAATACTTGCGCGAATATGTCTTTCTCTATATTCACCGGGCAGTTGGATGTCTCTCCCGGTTTAGTGAGACCAATATAATCGCGGACAATGTCAAAAGCGAGGAGATGGTCAGACGGGCTGCCCTGAGACAGAGCAAAGAGTATAGCCCTAATGCAGGGCGGATCGACTGGTTCATCGGTCTTCTCCACGTGTTTGACCAGCCGACGCCAGAGTTGTTTCGCCTGGGATGCGTTCTCCAGCCGTAACGCCGCTCTGGCTTCGTTGGAGATATCGGTGGGTAGCTTTCGCGTCGCAATGCCTAGAAGCATTGCTCGATAAACGAGCTGATCGGGAGCTATCGGTCCTTCCTCGTCCATGTCATTGAAGACATCGAACATACGCTGAAAGTCTGTGGCATACCCGAGTATGCGGAGGTACGCTCTCGTAGGGGCGTTGCTTAGTTCAGGACTGTAAGGATTCTGTTCCCTGATCCTCGCCGCGTATTCCAGGTAGTTCTCGTGTAGAGTGGTCACTTGTTCGAGCTGCTTTAAACGCTTCTCCCAATCCCTGACGCTAGAGCTGGCGAATCCTCCGAATAAGGTAGTGTAGGTTCTGAGGTTCGGCGTAAAACCACGACGTTTCATCTAGAAAGTCCTCAGATAATCAAAGAGCGGAATCTGGTGCAGTGGAACACGAACGTCGATGTAGGTCTCGAAGGCCAATTTGAAGCGCTCAGCCTGCGTGATTTCCCGTAGGACAGTATTCCATACAGACACGTTCTGGGCATCAAGGGGCATGCTCTTGAGTTGCGAGATAGCTTCATCCAGCTCCCCTTCGTCACATAACTTCTTCAACCGCTGCGCCAAGTCATATGGCCGAAGCGCAGGCTTCTGTGGTGACGAGCGGGAGGCACGAGCCTTCGATGGGAGCCTTGGCTTGACATTTCCGATTTTTGTCTTGAATCGCCCTTTCGACCGAATGGGACGCACGGGAGCGTGCTTCGGACGGACGGTCTCGACACTCGTAGACAGTGATTTGAGAGGAAAATCACGGCCGGCAGCCCCAACACGTAAAGCACCAAATCTAGAGGCTGTAGAAAGGGAAGAGGCAACGCTACGAAGCATGTAGGGGAAGTAGACGAATTCAAACACGTTGAGCATTTTGCCTCTGCAGGCGCCTCAACGTTGTCTTACGTAATCTACAAGCGCTCCTGGCGTGTTCGTGCTCATTCACGACTACCAAAACACACGTCTCGCCATGGTCTCTCTTGCTCGAACGATTCGGTCTATCCGCAGGGTGGGCCTCAAAGAATGGTGGCACCAAATGCAGTATATTGGCGATGCCAAGTCTGGCAGGTTCATGGGCAAGGATCAGTGCGTATTGCCGTTGGTGCTGGTGGAAGACAGGGCTAATGTCACTGCGCAGGTTCGGCAACCGCTACTTCGAGAACCTGAATGCGGAGGAAGAGGTTCCAGGTGCGCGGGCGAGTGTTCTCACCGATCCACCTAACTGATATGCAATGCGTATGCGTAGGTCGTCACAGATGGGTTGACTTTGCGCAGGCATGTCTCACACTGTCGGCATTCCATGGGCGCTGACAGAGATTTGGGATTCTCCAGCATGATTTCAATGCCACGCAGGTCCCCCCTGAATGGTACGCCTGGTTGCAGCATATTCGTGGGGATCCTCCATCGCAAGACCTTATCATGCAGAACCTATCTCCACCGTGGAAGGCAGTAAGTCTTCATGTACTGTTTACCAACTAGTGCTCACGTTCGCCTTCAGCCACATATTGAGAACCTCACGGGTACAAGAGGCGCATACAAACCGTATAACACCACCAAGCCCAAATACGAAGCTTGGACACCTAAGGTTGCTCAGCGTGGTTAATAGACATATTGCATCCATCAATTTTACACTGGAGTGCCGCTGCCGGCTACCCCTCCTTTGCGTGCTGGTTTTCGACACATAGCATGTCCTCTACAACCTTCTCCGCAATGGCGAGGCTGGATGTCAACCCTGGGCTTTCAATTCCCAACAAGCTAATCATGGGCCTCCGTGTATTGCCGATGTTCATGTGAGAGCCTAGGAATGTGTGCGGATAGTGAGTGTGAAATTCGAAATCCTTGAACCCTCCTTGCGGCCCCACGAGCTTTGGACGAATGCCGCAGTAGTCCGGCTGGAAGCCCTCGGAAGTAACGTCGGGCAAATACTCCTTCACTGCGTCTATCATCGGTCCCATCCTGGTCTCGTCAGGTATCAGATATTTCTGCCAGAAGTCTGGGTCGCCATCCTCGACGGACTCGCTCGCACTCTCTGACTGTGGCTCGAGCCAATCTAGGTCAGGCCCGAATTTGAGCTTGCCTTGCATGTCCATAGTAAGATGTGTACCCAAAGACTGGAAGCCATGAACGGTGCGTCCGGTATTTGGGCAGGGATATATGAGATGGGAGACATTCTTTACTCCCGGTCCGCGGTAAGAGGCATATGAGCCTCGGCCGTAGTACATTGGTATGCGCGACTCCTTCGGCAAGAGGGAGTTTAATATGAGGTGGGCGGAGAGCCCCGAACAGTTGATGAGGGTGCGCGCGAGCATACCATCGCCATCGCCTTCACCTTCGCCGGTAATTGTCTGTACCACCCAACCCTCGTTCTTGCCGCTGGGAGCCGAATTCACATCCGGCTTGTATGGGTCAACGCGGACGACACGGGTTTGATATGCCAGCTCCCCGCCGCCATCCGTGATATCCGCCTCGAGGCTCCCCATGAGCGAATGTGAATCCACAATCCCCGTCTCGGGACTCCACAGGGCAGCTGCGATGTGCTCGGATAAATCTAGCTCGAGTTCTCGCGCTTGCTCCCCGCTTATGAGCTCGGTGGGTAGTGCAGGCGTGTTAGCAAGAGAGGGTGGCGAATGCTTGGGCCAGACCATCCTGCGCGCCTTTGCATGCATGCCGCCGATGTATGATTGCTGGTCCTCTCGAGCGACCACAAGTTTGCCGACCTTCTTGTGCGGCACATTGTGCGTCTGACAGTACTCATACATCAAGTGCCTTCCTCTGATGCACAATCCTGTCTTCAGCGAATCATCTGGATAGTACAGGCCTAACGACACCAGTGGTCCAGCCTTAAGTAGCATTTCGCATGCGGCTGAGGGTTCATACCTGCATGAATGACCTCCGAGTTTCGAGAGCTGTGACCAATTGGTAAGTCCGATATAAGGCGCACAGGGAAAGTAATCTCACCTTATCTCCTCACCTGCCCTGTCGTGTCGCTCTACTACGAAGGTGGATTTCGACGGGAAGGTTCGGACCAACTGCCTTGCAATCGCCAAACCAACGATGCCTAGAAAGTGCTGGTTCAAGAGGATGCCAGTGGATCAGCGGCTAGAAAACACGCACCTCCTCCCACGACGAGATAATCGACGGCAAAATCAGGCTTCTATTGAAATATGCTGAAGGTCAGCGCGAGATAATCCCACCTGGGCCACACTGCTGGGAGACGAGCCTTATACTTGTAACGACCGTTGCTATTGAGAGCAGCGACCAATCCTCTAACTTTCATATTGCAAGCAAGTGGTCAGGCAGTCAAGACAGAGGTGAACATTGGCAGCATCTTGCATACAGTCGTGGCGGGAACTTGAACAAACATGGATCTCCGTTTCTTTCCGGGCCGTTCGCAAGGTGGCGCCTGAAAGATCACTTGACCGTGACGACTCAACATTCAAGTGACGGTTTGATCTCGATGCAGATGCTCGATGACTGATCTCGATCGTATACACGGGTATTTATCAACGAATCACGTCTTCTTGAGCCACAAGCCCACAACACCCTCACGGCTCCGAACGCCCTTCTCAACATCGAGCTGATACAACTCATACTTTCTGTCTCTGGCATTGTCTCCAAACCAGAGATGTCTGCGGCGGAACATGCCCCTCTGCCGCAACCGGCTTCCGTCGATGACAAGCTCGCTGCATTCGATTCTGTGCCTCTGTTCATGAAATCTCTACCTGAGGACGGACCGCGGGACCCAACAATAGCTGCACTGCAAAGCCTAGCGTATGAGGGAACGCCAGATGGTGAGCATAGTATCTGGATTACATATGAGGGATGAGCACGACATAAGACTGTAGAAATTGCGCAAAATTTCAAGGAGCAAGGGAATGATTACTACAAGGGCAAACGGCATCGAGAAGCCCTTGGATTCTATACGCAAGGCGTGGAAGCAAAGCCGACAGATCCAGTGCTTCTCGAGGTACTCCTTTGTAATCGTGCAGCATGTAACTTGGAGCTCAGTAGGACGGCTTCTCGGTTCTGGGGTGGTCTTCAACTGACGACGGCGCAGAGAACTATGGATCAGTTCTGAAGGATTGCTCGAAAGCCATCATGACGAATCCACGGTCGCCGAAGGCGCACTACCGGTCCGCACTAGCACTGACGGCCCTAGGGCGATTCGATGAGGCCATCGATTGCTGCAATCGCTGCTTGCAGTTTGATGAAAAGAATAAGGACGTGAGGGCCTTACGTGACAAGGCTGAGCGGCAGAAAGCCGCGAAGGAAGAAAAAGACAAGGAGAGGCTGGTGTGCATTCGGCGGGACCAGGAGGCCAAACGGCGCCTGGAGTCAGCCTATAAGGTGAGTGCAAATACAACTTCGGAAGTACAGAGGCTAATTCAGTTCACGATAGCAACGGAACTTGATTGTCATTTCACCACCCAACGGATCTTCAGAGAACCCATACGCACCGTCATTTGACTCGGAGGATCCGTCCCACAACGCACTTGTCATGCCAGTCTTTGTCCTCTACCCCCAGTATGCAACATCCGACGTAATCTCACACTTCATAGAGGACACGCCATTTTCAGCCCATCTTGCCGCAATGTTCCCTCCAGAAGCCCCGGCGCCCGAGTGGGACAGAAACAATGAATATTTCGCGGATGACCTAGCGGTTTACGCGATGACGCACAGAAAGCGCTTGCTCAAGATAGGGAAGAAGATGACGCTGAGAGACGTGTTTAAGGCGTCAAAAGAGAAGGATGGTCAACCGAAGGATGGGCTCGAACTGAAGGATGGATGCTTAACATTCGTAGTGTTGCTGAAAGGAACAGTGGAACAAGAATGGGTAGAGGAGTTCAAGAAAAGCAGAAACCATCCTTGACACGTCTGTTGCCAATATATCGATATTGATGTTGAAGCAGTGCTCTATGTGCCGCACCCTGCGTGTGTATAAGTAGTAGTGTTCAGCGCAAGGCGCCGCAAGTCCCTGTATCCAAAATGAAGCGCCCATGGGCTGGTTCTGGGGTCCCGCGCTTACCTCCCTTCACGTGCTTCACCCTACTCGTCAACTCCAGCACGAAAATCACTGCACACCGGCCGACAACGGCACAAAGCTTGGTGAGTACGCTATCCTTCTCGAACTGTTGCTGGGGTTGGGTTTTTGGATGGATACGGGGTGATTGATCGAGCGAAGAAAGTCAGAGTGGGGCTGAATGAGATGGATGGATGAGCGGGCGACTGGATGGATGCTGACGCTCCGCATGTCCTCACATAGGACTTCAACCTTTCAAGATGTCGATACAACACAAGATTTCCCGTACGGCCAATGCCCCCAACACGCCCCCTGATGAGACCGAGATTAGTGTCGCCCAGGCCATGATTGACCTGGAGAACAACGTTCCCGAGCTCAAGTCTGAGCTGCGCCCCCTGCAGATTTCTGCCGCCCGTGAAGTCGACGTTCGCGGTGGCAAGAAGGCTATCGTCATCTTCGTCCCTGTGCCTCAACTAAAGGCATTCCACAAAGTTCAGCCAAGGTGCGGTCTAGACTATTTCAGCTACCTTTGTCTCTTTGTCTGATTGGATTTGACTATGAAGGCTGACTCGGGAGCTCGAGAAGAAGTTCTCCGACCGCCATGTCGTGTTCGTTGCTCAGCGCCGGATGCTCCGCAAGCCCACCCGTACTTCGCGTGTGAAGCAGAAGAGACCTCGCAGCCGCACGCTCACGAACGTCCACGAGAAGATCCTCGAGGACCTTGTTTTCCCTACGGAGATCGTTGGAAAGAGGACGCGGGTTGCCGTCGACGGGTCAAAACTCCTCAAAGTGCACGTGGATGTGTCTCAATGGGTGGTGTTCGAGCGCTGATGCGTCTGTTTATATAGGTTCCTAGACTCCAAGGATGCGACATCACTCGAGTACAAGCTCGATTCGTTCTCGTCTGTCTACCGCCGCTTGACAGGGAAGGATGTTGTGTTCGAGTTCCCGGTGCAGGCACAGGAGTAAGGGTTAACAGTATCTTAGGTGGACCGTATGGTATGGTAGTTTCATGATACGTGCCGTTGCATCACCGAAATGTTGTCCATCCGTGCGCTGTTACGTGAGCGTGTTTCATTTCCGCTCGAAACACTCAATCAAGGACTCAGTACGTAATCCACTCATTGTTCATTTGTTGCCTTGGACGAGGGAGCGATCTTATCTCGGCTGCACTGTGAGGTCCGACGCCGCGCACGCAGACACCGGCACGTGGTATCGGTATCGCGTGGCACCGTGCCTGTTGTTCCGTGTGTCCTAATTCGGACCATCACCGCGATAGTCTGTCGCATACGCGCAGGTCCGAGCGCTCACCTCTAGTTCTCCGCCATAATACTCTCCCTTGCATTGCGTGCTTGCTCTGTTCTTTCCCTCCTGCCCCCGTGGCCCTGTCTCCCCTACCGTCAGGATGGCCTATGCACGCAACCCATATTCCAAGTCCAGATATGACCAGGGCATCGATGCGAAGATTGTTATTATGGGCAACACAGGTTAGCTCGCTGTCTATTGACAATGGCAGTCCTCATTGGCCTTCTTTCTGTCATTGTAGGTGTTGGCAAGACCAGCCTACTGCACAGGTATACCCAAAACAAGTTCGATCCGAAGAACGCGACCTCTACGACTGGAGCATTCTTCGTGACGAAGAAGGTGTATATGGATGGGATCAAAGTTCGGCTACAGCTTTGGGATACTGCGGGGCAAGAGAGGTTTCGGAGTATGGTGCGTCCACTAGATTCTCGGCTACCACGGCAAGTGTCACTAATTGCCTCCAGGCACCCATGTATTACCGGGGAGCGAACGCTGCCCTACTATTATATGACATCACGAATGCAGCGAGCTTTGATGATATCCGAGGATGGCTCGAAGGTATGTCTGATGTACTTTTCTTGCACTACGCAACCAAAGTCTGACTACTCTGTTACCGCACACAGAGCTGAAGAAGAATTGCGATCCTGACTTGATTATCTACATTGTGGGTGCGAAAGCCGACCTCACCGACAAGCGACAGATTACCTCGGACCTAGCTCGCCTTTCACTACACACCTGGTTTCCTCCCCCACGACCACCCAGTCCACCTCCACCTCCACCCCCTTCCACCTTCTCGTATATTCGACCACGTTTCACATCATTCCCTAGTATGCGTTCCGCCCCTGCTGTTACACAGACGAAACCTCCACTGTCATCGCCCCCGGAGCTCGACCATCCGGACGCTCGAGCAACCGCCATGAAACGGTCTCATACAACCGCAGTGACTCGCCCGCGCGCCAAAAGCGGTAGCCTTCTAAGCTTATCGCCTCCAAACCCGAATAGGGATCGTTCGCCCATGTCGCGGTTTGAGTGTCAGTTCGGTTATCGGGCCGCAGGGTGGAGCCAGGTAGCGGACGGAAGCAGCAACAGTATGGATGAGGAAGAGGAAGAGACAGATGACACGAGTGACCAAGAGTGGGGCCTGAACGAGGGAATGGAACTGTTTGAAGTGTCTGCCAAGGACGACATCGGTGCGCCGTGGTCCTTATCGTGCTGGCTTTCGCGCAGAACTAACCCATTCTGGTTCCAGGTATACAACAGCTCTTTGACTCACTCATAGGTGCTATTATAGCGAGGAAAGACCATATTGAAGAAGAGAACGATATTAAGAAGAGAGACAGCGTGTATCTCACCTCCCCGACAACACCAATGTGGGCGGCCCAGGCCGACGCAGAGGAGGCGCGTGAGAAGGCGCAACGAGTAGCTGGATCATCCTGGACTTGTTGCTCGGTATGACGCCGCCCCCGTCGCATGGACCCAGGTCCTCCTTCGCTTCTATGTCCCTCATCATGACCCGTCCCAGACTTATACCTACCCAATACTCATCCCGCAATTGCACAGTTCTCGTCACCAGCTGCGCTCACGCTTCCGTATACACTCCGTCCGCTTCCTCATGCCCCATGTCCCTCATACCAGCATATCTTCTCCATCTCCTCGGATGTACTGCCAAACTTATCATTGGTCAGATGTCCCCCCACGCCGTCTATTATGGTATGGATTCCTTGCCTATCCGCTCAGGTGCTCGTCATGTCGTAGCATACATCATACCATTGTCAATAGTGATGCCCACAGAGACGCTCAGCAGTAGGACTCGTGTCTCTCTGACCTCTTATACACTCTTGTATCGTAGTAATCCTCAGTTGTTCCCTGCTCTCTTTAGTCTTCATCGCTCTGTCCTGCTACCTACGTGTCTTACAATGACGGGCGCCGGCGCTTTCAATCGATTCTGTATGTCGCATGTCTTTTGATCAGACAACTTCCCAATCTCGATTGCCACGCTGCAGAGGGGCCGCAGAACAGTCCTTGACAGTCACCAGTACTCGTCGCACTCGCCCGCGCCCTCTCGGCCTACCAGCTGGCTCGCCGTTCGGTGTCTAATCTAGTCCTCGACCTCCTAGCGGTCATGTCTCTCATCCCGCCGAACCCGGTCGCTGATCTCGTAGATGACGAGGACGTCTGCACGAAGGAGCACTGCTTTCGGAGCTTTGATGCTCTGTTCTGTGCGCTCACGGGGCACAGGGTCATAGAGCCGACGTTCCCAGACGAGAAGTAGTGCGTCAAGTCAGTCGCTCTCTCAGTCGATGCTCATGATCCGTAGCCCGCTCTTTGTCACTTGGAATACCAGGTCGTCTCGTCCAGGAAGGGCTCCTAGGCTAAGGGGCTGTATCGGGACCTTCGAACCAACACCCCTGCGCGAGGGACTGGCCGAATATGCTTTGATCAGTGCATTTCAGGACCATAGATTTAGGAGGATAGAGGAACGAGAATTAGAGACCCTGGAATGCGAGTGCGTATGTCCCAGGCGTGGGCCCATACGTCTACAAGCTAACCTGCTGCGAAAGCGTTTCCCTCCTGACTGATTTCGAGGATGCCTCATCCTACCTCGACTGGACCGTCGGCGTGCACGGCATTCGTATCTCATTCCCTCACCCATCGCTTCTGGCAGCCGATCCAGCATCCCCCTCTGAGGCGCCCTCTCCTTATTCGTCGTCGGTCTCGGTACCTACTAGAAGCTCGCTGAGACAGCGATTTTCTGCGACGTACCTGCCGCAGGTCGCAGAGGAGCAAGGATGGGATAAGATCGAGACCGTAGACAGTGCAATCCGCAAGGCGGGTTGGAACGGGCGTATCACAGAAGACGTCCGCCGCAGTGTTAGACTGCGTCGCTACCAGAGCCGCAAATGCACTGCCACCTGGGAGGAGTTCGTCCAGTGGCGGACGGAGAACGGCGTAGTAATATAAGCTCTCCGGAAGTACTGCATAACCAACAATCCTTCATTAGACTATCTACATATGGACACCCTGGGATTCTACATCTTTTAGCATCTGCACACTCGTGTGTTACGGAATTGCTGTACTATGTATCGTCATTCTCGCCCTCTAAATGGTTATCCTCATAGATCCTCTGTTTGAATCGGTCCAACCTGCCGCCCTCATACTCTCCGAACCTTGCAGTAAGCTTTTCCCAGACTCGGCGCAACTTCCACTTGGCACCTCCGCTCAGCACATCGAAGGCCTTCATGATCCAATAGACAGTGCGAGGACTAGGGCGAGCATCATGCGGCAAGTGCATAAACGAGTCAAACAGCGCTTGCAGGTTGTTTATCGTCCACGGGGAAATTAACTTTCTGGTCACAGGCCCAGAAGATGAACGCAGCGCTTGAGCCTTAGCCCCGTGCCTTGCAAATCCTAAGAATATGGCCCGAAAGGCAGGAAGAGTGGGTGTGTCCTCAGTCCTCCAGGCGTTATCCGCGGGGAGGCTCCGACCTAAAATATGCATCTGCTCATTCACTGTCATCATCTCCCTGAAAACCTCCAGAGATCGTATGAGTTCTCCGTGGTATGCATAACACTGGATGAGGGCGTAGTACGTCGTAGCGTTCGGCTTGATCGTCGTAGGGATTGTCAGACCCTCTAGATGCTCCAGCTGCCGTATAGCTGCGTGAATATCATACTCGCCCACTTCGTCCTCCGGGATGAGATTGTGACGCAGGATGCGGTACACCAGGGAGGCAATGTCGATACGTCCAGCTCGCGCGAAAGCCCACATGCATGCGTTGACGCCATCCATTCTGAGGTTCATACCTTGCTCCCGCATTTTAGATAGGGTAGCGCGGACACCAGTCATGTCGTTCTGGCGCGTGAAGTATCTGATCAGGGAGAGGTACGTGATACGATTGGGCGATATACCGGATGCTTCAAGCATATTCCTAGCATGGCGTAGAATAGCATGCTGGAGAGTACGACCCGCGATGTGAATGAGTGTGGTGTATGTGACGATGTCCGGTTGTACGGCTTCTCTCTCCACTGTGTCCTCGGCGAGGAATGGTTCACCACGGGTGAATGCAGAACCAGGTGTCTTCTGCGTCACCATGTCGCGGAACACGCCCAGGGCTGCCTGGAAGTCCTCGGGCCTCGTCTTCCGCCAGCCTTTGCCCGCAGAGTCTATGAGGAGGTTCCATTCCCAACGGTGCACGTTACCTCCGGTTTTGTGGAGTGCGGAGAGTACTGACAATAATCGCATGAACACAGTGCGCGTGCGTGGTCGGACTTGAGACAGAAGTCGCGCCAGGCGATGTAAACGTGCATAATGCTGCACCATGGGTTTGTCGGTCGGCAGCACCCCCGCGGCAAGCTGCCGGTATGCCTCCCATGCCTCCTCTGCCGACTCCGTCGTATCCATGATCCGTTCCAGCTCCTCTCTGGCCACGCCTTCTGGCTCAACGCCAGACGTGGCCTCGTCGGAGGCGTCCATGGAGACCACCTCGGAGGACTCTGAGAGACTATCTGAAACGTCCCCCAAGAACGCCAAGGACAGTCCTCCGCCCATATTTTTGCTCTCGCTTGGGGATACTGTCGCTGGCGTAGTGTGCGCCCCAACCATCTTCTTACTCCTTCTCGGCGAGAAATCGAGGGGGGGAATGCTGCGACGGTTGCGTCGGCCCATCTCAGTCGACGGCGGAGGTATGGAGTTGGACCGTCCGTCGACGGGATCTGAGGAATGAGTTGGAGTGGTATCTTCTCCATTGAAGGAGCGTAGCTGCGTGCCACCAGTCTGCGCCGTTTGGTAGGTCGCTCTTGTAAAGGATCTGTGCAGAGGCAAGGAGAAGAGGCGTAGGTTATCATGACGGAGGCCCAGAGAGGACACTCTCAGCATCAATGGGCTACGCGGTCATTCTGTCCACAGTCAATCAGAGACTCGGTCGCATATAGGTTGTAGCATCGTCACAGACGTGTACGCACCGCGACACGGCGTACGACCGGGACAAGACAGCGTGCTGATTTCAGTAGACAGTTGTCGAGTGCACCTGGCAGTTTGCAGCTCAACCAGGACAATTTGGAATGCCGCGCACACACTGCAGCAAGTGCCGAGCGTAAGAAAAGTTGACTTGACGCCTCCTGCCAAACTTGAAGAATGGGAGCCAATCAGGATTGGCGTTACACACCAAGTCGTCACGCGTCACCACCGACTCCTAGGTTCAGCTCGGCGGCGGTCTCAGTTTAAAGCCTACAATGTTTGAGAACCGCTGGGCTAAAACGAAGACACTATCCGTACAAGGCATAGCATAGCATAGGGCGTATAATGCGAGAGTATGTACGCCTAATGATCGGAGAAAATACATGATGATGCCAATCACGCCCGAGCCTTGAGCGTTCCCAAGAACGCGGCCTTTTCCTCGAAGGTCTGGAAAGCACCGTGCTGCATGGAATCACCAGTGAGCAACTAATAAACGCGCCTGCCTTGTGGAGACTTACACCGAACTTCGATGAGGTGTCGATAAACTTCAGCTGCACTTTCTCCAAGTCCCGACGAGATGTGTGCACCATGAGCGACTTGCGGATGGTGATGACACGCTTCTTGGTGCCCGGGATGGAGCCCTTTAGCATCAGGTAGTCGTTCTTGACGATGCCGTAGTGAGGGAAGCCACCCATAGGTGTGATGGCCTTCTTGGTAATGTCGTGCTCGGTTGAGGCGTTTGCTTCGTCATCACCACGGCCAATGCGGTAGATCTTCTTGTTGAGCTCCGTCCGGTGGTGGTATCCGTCTAGGAGGACTTAGACAGACGGTACACCAACAGGTCAATATACGTACTTTGACCAGCACGAGCCACGGAGTACATGACCTTCGACGGATGCCAGGCACCGATACACGCGACCTTTCGGAGACCCTTGTGTGTCTTCCGTGGCAGCTTCTTGGTGCCCCACCTATGGGTGACACCCTCGAAACCGTGACCCTTTGTCACTGCAATGATATCCACAACCTCATCCTGCTCAAACACGCTGCCGACCTCCACAGTCTTCTCAAACAAGCCATGTGCGAAATCCACCTTGTCAGAGACGGAGCCGCCGTTGACCTGGATCTCCATGAGATGCGCCTTCTTCTGGCTGAGACCAGTCTTGCGGATCTGGGTGTGTGCAAGGACACGAACAACAGTACAGTACTTGCGAATGCGCTCGAGCTCGCGGGTAACGGATTTGCCGCCGTCCTCGGCAGCCTTCTTTGCGTAGCGGGTGAAGGCCTTCTTCTTGGAGCGGTACCAGTTCTTGTAGAAGCGACGCTTGAGCTCGTCGGAGAGGTGGGAGGCCCAGACAGTCGTGAGAGTGCGGAGACCACGGGGAGTCTCGACGTAACCAACCACACCAATAACGACCATAGGGGGCGTCTCCACAATGGTGACCGCCTCCACAACCTCCCTCTTGTGCATCTCTGATCGGAATTGTGAGCAATAACGCAATGCTAACGTGGACGCGACATACTGGATCCGGGACGGTCGAGGTCGCGAACAACATGGGTCATACCAGCCTTGTAGCCCATAATCGCAGTCAAGTACACGGGCTTCTTGGGGTCATCCTATGTACATGGCATGGCATTCAGTAGCTGTCCCCAATGCATATATTGAAGGCCATACTTTGGGAAAAGCCTTGACCTTCCCGCGGTGGCGTGCCGCACGCTTGCGGGGCAAGAATCCGAGAGAGCCATGGCGGGGGGCTTCGTACTTAGCGGAAGGGTCAGACAAGTCCTCCTTGCGCGGCGAAAACAACGGTACACACCTTACGGTGACTGTAAGGCGAGTGAAGTCAACCTTCTGTGCTCAAAGCACGACAGGTCAGACTCACCTCATTTTGTGATCTTAAGCGTCGTTGAGGGCGTGCGTCTATAGCAATATACTCTACTCGATGCAGAAACCCAGCAAGTGGGTGGCTGAAATGAACTGTGCAGTTCTGTCACATCGAGCACAGATCTTTCCAGGACCCCGGAACTGCGACGGGTTGGCGGGTTTCCTAAAACGCGTTCCGTCACGAGTGTGACGCCTTGGATGAGTGACCACACAGGCGCCGGAGGACACAACCACACGACTGGGCCAAGCGATTGTTCCAGCTCTCAGCGATACCTCTACTCTACTCCAATATCCGTGGTACCAGAAACGGGTGCCATGGACACTGCAGAACAAGCTGCCCAATCTTCCCCGAAACGTCCAGTTGTCAAACGCACGTATGGTCGCCGTCGCAGGGATCCCGCGCTCGACGCGACCGTAGTCGAGTCTACGCTGGCTACCAGTCTCTCTTCACGCGCTAGCTCGAATGAACTCCCATTTTATGAGGCTGCTGATGAACATCCCCCTACTTCTGATGGACTCGACGCGTCCGGCTCGTTCCCTGTCGTCGCCAGTGGTGACGAGCACAGCGGGGAAGACAGCAACGACAGCGATGCGGCGTCGACGCACTTCGAGTTTGATTGGAAGAAGAGACTGAAGGAGATGGACGAGGATGACAACGCACTGCCGAGTGATGCTACATACGTGTCTGGAGAGAATCCGACTGGCAGCGAGATAGGCTCGTCGCTGCAACATACAGGCAATGGCAGCACCACATTTGCCCACCCAGTGCAATTGCAAGACCTTTTTTCTACTGCGCAAACTAGCTCTGCCCTGGCTGCTCAACGCAACGCCTCACGCGTCCCGTCACCTGTACCTTCACCAGTCCCCCGACGTCGCCAAGGAGCCAACAGGAAGTCAATGGCGCCATTACTAGATTCAGACAGTGAATCAAGCCAAGTGCTGCACCAGAGTCCGCTTCGCGCCGTCTTTAGTCACCTTTCTTCTCCAGCAGCACCTGTTTTCAAGGATAAAGGGAAGCGGCGGGCGATCGACAATGGGTCAGATGGAGAACCAGCCGGCGACGAAGACGACGATGACTACCAGAAGCCCAGGCAGAAACGGAGCGTGGCGAAGGGTAAGGAGAAGCGCATCAAGGTCGGTTACCCATTTTGCGATGACTGATAGTTCTGCATAATCTGACGGTGGGATACAGGCTCCGACGAAGAAAGAACGGGAGGAGACTCAGAAAGCCACAGCGAGGATGAATGCGCAGCGTGCAGTGGTGATCGCGCCAATGCAGACGAAACACTTCAATGTGACTCAACTACTCCAAAAGTTTGCGTAAGTGACAGATTTCAGCATTACGCACCACACCCACTGAACGTAGTCTCGCGTGCATAGGCAACCACAAGTTGTCCCAATTCCAGAGGAAGTTCCTGCAGAGGCGCCAACCTCAGACCCTATCCAACCCTTTTCGTCCTCGCCTGGTACACATCTCGCTGAGCAGCTACCGCGGGTGTCTTCGCGAGCGCGTTCGGCATCGCTCAAGCCTTTTGCTAGAACGCCCTCGCCCGTCCCACATGCAAACCTGTCGTTCATGCCCACTGGTCTTCTTGGATCTGCTGTGGTCAAAGGCCAAACTCCCGTGGACCACGAGTCTAGTGATGACGAGGAGATGCCTGACATCGAATCCTTGCTCGATGAAGACGGTAAGAAGCGAGCCGAGCAAGAGCGATTGCAGCAACTTGCGAAAAGAAAACAGCGAGCACTGGAACAGCAGCAAGTTCGGGCTCTTGTCGGCGAAGATGATAGTGACCTCGAGATCGTGCATGAGGATATGCACGCCGTCGCGAGAGAAGAAGCCCAGGCTAGGAGGGCAAGTGCTGCACACGGCCTAAAGAGGTCCTCAGGCAAACATGCGCAGTTAGCCCACGCAGGCGTTGCACGTCGCTACAGTTCCGCAGTCAACTTCCACGCACTAAAGGCTGCTGCCGCCCCGAGCTTCCTACGCAAGAAGACGCGCGACGCCGAGGAGGGCCAGTTAACGCGAGACCAATTAAGCCGTACATTGCTCCGGTCTGCGCAGCAGCAAGCGGCCGCTGTCACCAGACAGAAGGAAGAGAATTTCGTGAGGCTGGGGGGGAAGCTGAAGCAGCGGGCGACTGACTCTGCACTAGTGGGCGACGTGAAGAGTGTCTTTGCCGCAATTATTCAGAAACGGCTCTCAGAACAGCAAAGCCAGGAAGGGGCCGATGGAGACGAAGAGGAGGATGAGGATGATCCGGATTACCGCCCAGCGGAGGAGAATCACTCTGAGGAAGGAACCAGTGCTGAGTATGCCACCAGAAACGGGGAGAATGCGCCAGTACCACAAGACGCGTCTGAGCCTGTGCAGGAGTCTGGCGATGACGAGAACATGGCTCCCATGCCACGTCGGCGCACCGTTCTCGCACGGGGTCAACTCAGAACAGTGCACTCAGATGACGAGAACGAGATGCCTTCGCGGTCCACGGGCAGAACTCTAGCGGCCGACAATCCATTCACAATTGGCCCCTCGAAACGCCCTCAGGTAACACAGCATCGCCGGGCTTCCACATCTTCCTTGGAGAATCGCACGGAAGATGGTACGGACAAGGAGAACGACGTCAGTCTGATGTACGACCGGGGCGAGGACAAGGAGAATACTGCAGTCGTCTCGCAGTCGTCCACGGCCCGATTGTCATTCGGCCGCACAGGGAGCTTTTTCAGTCAGATGCGCGGCAGGTCGCCTTTCGGACTGGATGATGGCTTTCCCATGGAGAGTACTCCGCAGGAGGAACGCCGGGCTCTCCAGGAGCTGCCGACTGGAGAGGACGAAGACGACAACCCATTCGCCTTGTCGAGCAATGCCCGTGGCCCTGCTCGTCGCTTGACTTTCTCTCCTACACCTGTGAAAACCGCGTCGCGATCTGGCGGAGAGGCACACATGGGTGACACAGCAACAAGTAGCGTGTCGGCGCAGCCTGTAGCACTGAAGGCAGGGTTTTCAGACTTTTTTGAGTCTGATGCACCCAATGCTGGACACTCGCCAGCTGCCGCCGTGCCGGTGCAGGGAGGCGGCCTCTCGGCTTTTTTCTCGCAGACATCCGTGAGTTGCAGTCATCAAATCTGGACGCTCTGAAGATGACCTATGTTTTGAATAGGAACTCGGCGGTCCCACTCAGATCAGAGGAGCCAAGACTACGCAAGACCTTGCCTTAACACTTGACGTCGCATTGCAACCCGCACTAGATGTTAGCCAGACTTTGATGCGCAGGGCGGACAACATATTCGAGAGAGAGCAAAAACTGCTCGCGGAAGGCGCGATTGCACCAGTGAGCCCAGAGAAGCGCAAAATATTCGTGAACGCGCATGGGTATGATTAGGTCTATGCATGCGTGAGCCTCAGTTAATGGACATCGTGTTTAGCTTCCTCACCCAAACTCGACCTACCCGCACCCCTGCGCGCAATGAGCTATCCTCACCGACTCAGATTCCGAGCATTTCCCAGATAACCATCCGAGACCTCTTCTCTCCCCGTCCTGCGACTCGGAAGCCCTTCGCGCCGATAGTATCAACCATAGCTCAGTTCGATGATGACGATGACCTGGATGAACAACCACGCATACGCTTGAAGCGGCGAAGACTCTCGATCTCACCTACCAAATGTGTAGCGTCTAGTAGTCGGGCCGGCAGCGTTTCCCCCAGCCCGCGCAAGCCTAGGAACGCCTTCGCTACGATGATGAAGCAGGCCACGCGTAACCAGCACAAGCTGCCTGTTCTGACGAGCAAAATGAGGAAGTCCGAGTTCATCGAAGGCGAGGCCCATGAGTCGGACGA
This sequence comes from Fomitopsis pulvina, assembly GCA_964035675.1. NCBI lineage: Eukaryota > Fungi > Basidiomycota > Agaricomycetes > Polyporales > Fomitopsidaceae > Fomitopsis > Fomitopsis pulvina. Next base: position 1,200,613 of record OZ037959.1, read on the forward strand.
CGATAACGTGATAGGCTTCGGGCTGCAGAAGCAAGATGATGGCGATGAGGAAGATGACGATGAGAGCCAAGACCAAACACTTCCGGGTTTGGTGGACGACGCGCACATGGATACCAGCACGCTTGCCGAAGCTGAAGTATTGGAAAAACACCGGTCAGTCGTTGATACCTCTCGACTTTTGGCTGCAGCTGCTCACCCACGCCCACTCGCAGAGAACAACTCAAAGAGGATGATGCGGCTCTCGAGAAATACCACATGGATGTTGTTCAAGGTAAACAGAGGACTGCTCCCCGTGTCCGCGGCATCGGCTTTGAGGACGATGACTCCGATGAAGATGACGACGGCGTGAGGGTGAGACAGAGAATGCAGCGTCAGCAGCGAAAAATTGTAGGCGATACCCTCGATGTTATTGGTTAGCATCCTTTTCATGTGTGCTGGTCTTACCTGACGAGCGCATCACAGCAAAAAATCCAGACACTGCGCCATTCGCCGATGCATATCACGACCATGCGGATGACGACGACGACGAATTTGCGCACATGGATCAAGACGATGCTACATTGGTTGCTTCGCAGGAGATGGACGTCGATCAGGAGGACGGGGAGAGTCAGGAGCAACAAGTGTCTTCGGCAGCCCTTTTGCAAGAACTCCGAGCTGTGGCGCGTAGGGAGCAGGTGAAGCATCTTTCAGGATGTTCGCAGATTTGAGGTCTAATTGTCTCCCTTATCAGTCGAGAAAGAGCATCAACACCCACGACGTCTCCTGGATAGACCCTGATCAGGATGACTACGAGGAGGAGAACACTCTTCCAGTGAAGGAGATCACAGTCCTTTCGAAGACGGCTATTCCTAAGCTTAGGGATGCAGATTGGGACCCGAGCATGGAGGTAACTGTCGAGCGTTGCATACACTTGAATCTGCCTCACTTATCACCCCGCGCGTGTACAGCTCAAACATGGTTGCGATGAGGGGTCCCACGATCGCGTTCGATTGAAAGACTGGGCAAAAACAGAGACGCGAACATTGGGACTGGGACGCGCCGCTGGCTCCGCGTCTGCTGTCACTGGGGGGGGTGCGAAACGGAAGGCAGGCAGCGTCACACGTGGTAGCGCCAACGGGCATGCAGTTGTGCATGGGCCAAAGCAGACCAACAAAGTGACGAGAACTACCAGTGTTCTGTCTGCTGTGTCTTCGAGCAGACGTGCGAAGTTCCAAGGCTAGGCTGGATTGTGGGACTGGACAGATATACGGACTTGTACCATGTCATGTTATGTGAAGGATTTCGCTAAGTTCATACCATCATTGAATATGTCACTTGTAATGTAGTAATGTAGAAGAAGCAAAGTCATTGCTGAACACAATTATCATGTAACAACCTTAACCCATGCCTTTCCGTGGACATGGGTTAAGTATGACGGAGTATGGGCTGCCAGAGAGGGCACTATTAAGGTGTTAAAGGACACATAAAACTACAGATTGCAAATATGAGCTCTGGGAGAGTGGAAATCAAAATCAAAATATGTGATTTCCGCGTCCGATGCTTAGTCCAAGTACGCCGATTGTGGAGAGGCGGATTCCGGTGCGCCGGTCTTCGCGTTTAGAAGGTCGAGGAAAGCGCAAGGAAAAGCGTCGTGTCTCAAGCCGCGGGCTCAGTTTAATTTGGTTTCACCCGATCCGCAGGTTGCGCGTCGAACCGGTGTACGGAGCGCGGGGAAGGCTTGAGAGACAGCCAGAATCCAGCTCGAGCGTGAGGTGATGGCGAGTCGTTGAGCACACGACTAACCATCACTGATGACGCTAGTGGGAGGAGGGTTGGGACGACAAAAAACACGCGGGGCGAGGACCTGAGTGAAGAGACGAGCCTTCGAGCGCTTCTTCTGCCCTGTCCTTCCGCGACAGTCCGCGATGCGTTCAATCACACCGCTCCTTGACCCTGAACCACCACCATCTCCTGTTAGCGCTCATGCCTCCACCCTCTACTCCTCAACCTACTCAGGGCACCTCTGCCGCTAGAGGTCGCAACTCTCCTGTAGTCGCTGCCGCAGGTGGCGAATACACCAACAAACCGCCGTCCCGGGCACTCTCTAGAGAGTCGTCGCTGGGATTGTACGACTTCGACGCCCCGCTATCGGGCACCCAAGGGCCTGAGCCTCCCACTGGGAGTGCTGCAGTGCCCGCCTCTTCAGCCGGCTACCCTCCCTCGGGGGGGCCCGCCGTGCCTACCAATGAGTCCACCATGGACACTGAGCTCGACTTTCGTCTTGCCAGCGTACCAGAGGGGATACCATTCGTGCCAGACAGCGCACCGCCCACCCAGGTGAGTGCTGCGCCCACGGCCTCATGTTTGCCTGCGGGCGGCGCTAATACAACGCCGTTCCCACAGCCTGCCCCCCACATTCCCGCGGCGGTGCCTCTGTACCGCCCTGAGGACTTCTTCGAGGCTAAGCCCCAGGTTTTCCGGGGCACCCTCGCATATGCTATGGAACATGATGACTGGCAGGAGAGTGACGTGGTTACGGTCGCTGCTCAGTCCCTTGCTGGAATCCATGCCTTCCTACAGCACGGCAAGGATGCCATTCGGCGGGTAGTCGCTCGGGACCTCGATGGTCGCAGCGAGGACGCCGACGCCCCCACGCTATGGGAACACCCCTGGCGAACCTTCGGCAACGCCCTGACAGACCTCGTCTCGGATGCTGTCGAAATCTTCGGCTACTCACAGGCGGTGGTTATGACCCCCCTGCAGGCAGACATGCGGCAGCAGATCCTCCTGCTGACCAAAGAGCGTGACGAGGCCATGGCCCTTGCCCGCCACCGTGTGTTCCACGAGAACGCGTATTCACAGGCACATGAGCTCATCGAGCAAGCGTGCAACAAGCTAACGACCCGCGTCGACGCTATGGAGCGCGTGGTCACCCGTAACACGAGCGCAACGGTGGCAGTTTCCAGCCGCCTCGACGCCTCGCTGACCTCCTCAGCTGCCCCTTCCTTCGCGAAGGCTACAGCATCGTCGACGGAGAAACAGAAGAAGCAGGTGCGGATCGAGGATCCGGCACCAGCTGACCCTAAGGGCAAGAAGCGTGCCGTCGACACTGCGTCCGACGGCCGCTGCACCCCCTCCAGCGCCCCGTCAGCTGGGAAGAAGGCCCGCGCGTCTTCCCCCAGCTCCTCGGCAACCACCGGCCCCGCCTTCGCTGCCCCCCAGAGCGTGGAGGACTGGGCGAAGCTCCAGCGCGCCTCGACCATCGGGTCGATGGCCCCGCACATCACCCTCACCGACACGCTTGCGATCGCGAAGGGTCTCGAACAGTTCAGCGTGGTCGAGGTTGGTCCTCCCCGCCCTGCTGCCACCACCCCTGGATCGACTGCCACCAAGGCGACCGACCCCAGGGCCCGCCCCGGCGCCAGTAAGGCTGCCCCCCCGCCTGCCCCCATGCAGGCCCCCCTAGCCAACCTCTCGAACCCGTTTGGCGCGGGCTTCGGGACGGTCTCACCGCCGGCCACGGCCGCTCCTGCCCCCCCCCAGGTGGTGCAGTCGAAGCGGCCAGCACCGAAACACGTGTATCAGGGTCCGGCCGCGAACCTCCCGCGGACCCTGATGCTCTGGTTCGACAGGGACATGGACGAACTCATCACGTCCGAGTTCCTTTCGAAGGCCATCATGGATGGGCTGCGTCGCGCGTCCTCCACCAATCATGTGGTCGAAGTCGGCCACAACAACGCGCGCTCGGACTACCGGATTCGGTTGTTCGCGCACCCTACCGACACCGAGATCGAGAAGATCTCCAAGTCGCTCCAGGAGGACCTGCCGGGTAAGATGGCCAATACATCTACCGAGTGGCTCCTCGAGCGGGCCCAGCACCTCACGATGCTATGCATCAAGGGGGTGCCCCTCTTCCGTACTCCCGCCATCGGCGCTCGCCAAGGCGCGGAATACACCAAGGCGGACTACTGGCACGAGCTATTGCGCTCTGCCAAGTCCGACAAGGCGACCCAAGGGTTTGTTGAAATGGCCGTGCCCTTCAGCAACACCCCAGGCGCTTCGATCTCGGGCCGCGGTGGCTCCGGGGTCATTCAGTGTTACGTGCGTGATTCGCGCAGTGGCAGCAATGCCTTCCGTCTCGCCCGCCAGCCAGTCGAGATGTGGGGGCGGAAATACTCCCTCCAGGTAGTCGACTACCAAGACAAGGCCAGGCCCTGTGCGCGCTGTTGGCGCTGGGGTCACGTTGCAGTGAGGTGCACGCAGTGGTCGGACTTCTGTCCCTGCTGCGGTGAACCTCACCTGCTCGAGCACCACGAGGAACTGTCGTCCTGCTGCGTACGCAGGCGACTGGACCTCAAGGTGCAAACCGCGTGGTGCCCAGATGCCCACGACACGTGTCCTAACTGCGGTGGCAAACACCGGGCGGACAACTGGGAAAAGTGCCCGTACTGGCGACGGTGCGGCGACAAGGACTTCTCAAAATGGCTCGCGGCGCACCCTCCGAAGGTGTCGTGCCAAGCGGCCACCAAGGCGGCCCCTCAGCAGAGGGCCAAGGAACGCGCCCGCTTCACCAAGGAAGCGAAAGCGAAAGCAGCTGGCCTCCCCGTAGAGGAGGGCGAGGCCTCTGACACCTCCCGAGCGCCCGAAAGGAGCGCCAGCGTGGTGTCGTACGGCGACAAAGAGGGCGAGTTCCTGAGTGGCAACGAGCGCGGATCGGCAACACCGGTCCCCCGTTCTGCCAGTGAGGCGCCCTCCGAGGTCTTATGATGGTGAAATAGTTGCCTTAATGAGTAACGACCTCCCTGACACCCACCGTCCCCCCACAGAGCGCGAGTCGTTTGCGGGGAGGCCAGCCGATGGTCTGCTGTACCCCGAGGGTTTCAGCGGCCGTTACCACAAGCGGTTCTTCAACAGTGCCGCCAACGAATATGTATATTTTGCCATACGAGACTCGACTCGGTGGGGGATGCGCGTGCCTCCTTATGACCAACCGTACGATGATGTATATGTAAAACATGAATCAAATGGAATCGTACACTGGACACTCGAGGACAAACCGCCCTTGGGCAAGCCAGTAAGCTACTCCCCGCCGCCCGCTGCACCCCAGCCGGCGTGGGAGATCCAGTGTGTCAGCGCCAATGTGCAGCGTTCTTCAGAGAACACGCACATGCTGCTGGAGAAATACCGGGACGCCAACGTGGTCTGCGTGCAGGAAACCTTCTGGGGATGGATCAAAATGGTCACGTCTTCCAAATCTAAACACGGCGACTCCTATGAGGAAACCGTGGGACACTGTAATTTCCGATGCTTCGGCGCATCGGCGACTTCACGAGTTGCGGTCTACATCCACAAGCGATGGGGCCCAGCCAACCCGCAGCTGCTTACATCAGAGGTCACGCACCGGGATGTGTTGCTAGCCTCGTTTAACACACCACAGGGCCGCTTTGCGTTCCTCAATGTGTACAATGACAGCGATTCCCACGAGGCGGTCAAATACCTCGAGGGCATCGCCCACAACCTGCCTGAAATCGCATTCATTGCGGGGGACTTCAATCTGCGCCATGCTCGGTGGGACAGAGAAACGGCGAAGTGGGGGCGGCAACCGCCGCACATTGCCGAAGTAAACCGACTTCGCGATCTAATGGCGACATTAGACCTCGACCTCGTCAACGCTCCTGACAGCCCGGCAACTTGGTTGCCGAACAATGCCGGAGCCATCCCACGCACGTTAGACTTACTGTGGACCCCATGGCACCGGGAACCCAGCAAGTTTGCGGTCAAACCAGGCCATCGGCACAAGAGCGATCATGCGCCGCTGGTATGGACCATGGAGATCGCGGACCGGGCATCTGACCCTGAGCCGCGTATCCCCCGTGTTGGCCCCCTCTCTACCAAATTCTGTCAAGGATTGGCGAGAGCGATTGCCCAACTCCCCTGCACCTTCTGCTCCCCGGCTGATGTTGAGGAGCGGTGCAACCAACTCAACGCTGTCATCTCCACCATATGGAAAGCGACCACGGTGGCCCCCAAGCCCACCAAACGATCTAAATCGTGGTGGAACTCGGATTGTTCCAACGCGGCTTCCAGCCTGCACAACATTCGTTCCGAACTGCGACCGAAGCGGAAGCAGTTCCGAAACCTAGCCAGGCGTCTACCCGATGGGGCTTACCCCCCTGAGACGCCAGCCATCGGCATCCTACGGGCGGAGATCTCGGATCTCCGCTTGTACAAAAAACAGGCCCACGGTGCACTCAGGTGTGCCACTCGGGTCGCTAAATGCGCATTCTTCGATTCTATCCTCGAGAAGTCGCATCACGCCTTGATCTCAGACTTTGTCCAGTGGACAAGGCCGCGGCGTACCCAGGCCAGTCACCAACTGAAGATGACTGACGGGTCCCCTGTGGAAAGCAAGACTGACCTTCGGTCTGCATTCCACAACCAATTCTCACCAGCCACCACAAGGCCGGTTGACATGGCATTCGCTGAGGAGATGACACAACTCCCCGAGTGTTCGTTCCCTGAGTTCAGCACTGAAGAAGTGCACGAGAACCTGCAGTCCACTTCCAACACGTCAGCCCCCGGGCCTGACCACGTGAACTGGGAGTGGACAAAACGCATGGCCTACTGGGTCGAGGAAGTGCGTGACCGAAACGGCAACGTGACGGACACGATCTTCTAGGGCAAACAGGTGATGGAGTTCCTCCGATGCCTGTACAATGCCATCATGCACTTCGGGGTATACCCGAGTGCCTTTAAACGCTCGACGACGGTAGTTTTGCCGAAGCCGGGCAAGACCGATTACACGGTTGCCAAGTCATACAGGCCCATCTGCCTACTTAACGTCTTTGGCAAACTGTGGGAAAAGATGGTGGCCAAACGGCTACAGTTTGATGCCCAGAAATGGGGCATCCTCCACCCGTGCCAGTTTGGCGGCGCTATGCAACATAGCACCACCGACGCCGGCATCCAGCTGTCTCACTACGTCCATGCGGCGTGGGACAACAACCTCGTGGCATCGGCCCTGTTGGTCGACATTGCCTCGTTCTACCCGTCTGTCAACTATGACATGATGGAAGCCATCATGAAGAAGCAGGGGTTCCACCGGGGCCTTTGTGACCTCATGAAGTCCTATTTGCGAGGGCGCATGACGTGTTACCTCTTCAATGGGACCCTGACGGACTTTGCGGAGCTCTCCATTGGTCTCGGCCAGGGGTCCTCCCTGTCCCAAATGCTGTCCGGGCTCTATCTGTCCCCGGTCTGCCACCGCTGATACCCGGTCGCCCGGGGAATCACTACACGACACCTTGCCTCACAATTCTACATTGATGACGGCATGTTGATGGCTGCCTGTCCCAGGGAATCAGGACAGTCTGAGGAGTCCCAGCTGGACCGCAACGTTGCGGTACTAGCGGACGAATTCAAAGCGCTCAATGCTGACTTGGCACGCATTGGGCTTGTTACGGAAGCGGCGAAGACAGACTTCATCCACTTCTGGAACAAACGCCGACCGTGGGCCCCTAACCGGCCCCACGGCCCGCACATCTGGCTGGACGACAGGGCCCAATACCTCGAGATACCAGCCAGCATCAATGTGCGCTACTTGGGATTCTTCCTGGACCCCAAGTTATCGTGGAAAAGCCACGTACGTTTCTATGCTGCGAAAGCAGCTAGCTCCATGGTGGCGATGGGAGCGCTCGGTAACTCCGTGCGCGGATTCACACCCGCCCAGAAGCGACAATTGTATGTCGCTCACATCATACCGCTCATGTGCTACGGAGCTCAGCTCTGGTGGCGCCCTGGGTGGAAACGTGTCAAGTGGATCGCAGGCAAGCTACAATGTGCCCAATCGCGAGCCGCTCGATGGATCACGGGTGCCTTCAAAACCACCCCCATTGGGGCCATGGAGACGCTGGCCGGCCTTGTGCCGGTTTGCATCAACATTGACCGCTACATGGAACGAGCAGCCCTGAGGGCCCGTCTCATATCCGAACGACACCCGCTGCGGGCCATCCTCCCCGAGAGGTGGGCCAGCAGCAAGTACAATGTGACCTTCCCCCTGCGCAACCGGCACGGGCAGAAGAAGATCGCTGAGACGCCAGTGGGCTACATTGACGCCTTAGGCAGCACCAGCAACGAGGACTTCGATGTCCTAAATGCGGCAGCCCGGCCCGGCGACCGGCTGTGCGACCAGCGCAGCCCGGCCCGGCGACCGGCTGTGCGACCAGCGCAGCCAGTCCCAGGCCCCCCATCAGATCGAGTCCTGGTACTTCCAGACTGGGAAGTATGATGACAGAGATCCCACCAAGACCCACCCGCCCAAGCACTCTTCGGAGTTTCGGGAGTGGTTCTGCTCCGAGTGGCAACCCAAGGCTGATCAGCTGATGGGCGACCCCAATACTGTTGTCTTGTGGACCGACAGGTCTGCCAAGATGGAAAACCGACAGCTCGATACCATGCGTACCGGTGCTGCCTGGATCGTCTCCCGTCACAGGGACACGCTCAAATCTGGCAAATTTGGGGTGGGCAAAGCGCTTAACTCGGATGCCGAAATGATGGCCTTGACGTCTGGACTGCACCATGCAGTCCAGGCCGCTGAACCGTCAGACTGTACACTTGTCATCCTGGCTGACAACACGGGAGCCATGACGAAAGCGCTCAAGCCAACCATCGGGCCAGGACAGCTTGCGTTCCTGCTTGCCGGTAGGCACCTCACCGACTTCCTCCGGAACCGCCCGGATCGGAAGGTTGTCTTTATGTGGGTCCCATCCCACATGGGCGTCGAGCTCAATGACAAAGTCGATGAACTCGCCAAGGAGGCCATGGAACATGCGCCCCAACCTGATTTCGTGTCGTACTCCTATGCCCGGTCCAAGGGCCTGGAGCGCATGAACGCTGCATGGAACACCCGGTGCAATGCAGGCACCGAGAGCGGACCAAACCCATACATAGGCAGGTGGTTCTGGTGGCACAAACAACTGAAACCGAACCATGTCCGTGCGAATAACCAGCTGTTCAAAGCCTTCGGCATTGACGGCTGGAACGATAAGTCTAAGGCCGCCCATTGGGTGCGTGTTCTGACTAACCACTTCCCTTGCGGGGAGTTCCGAGAGCGGTTCCACCTGCCTGGACCGCAAAATTGCCCATGCGATGATCTGGTGCCATTCCCAGACACACGCGAGCACATGCTGTTCGAATGCCCCTACTGGATTAGGGTTAAGCACGCCGAACCCCGCGTACACGTAGGCCCACCCAACGAAGATGATGAGTGGCACTCGTGGTACAGCCGCATGCAAGGAGGCTGGACGCCCCTTGACGTTCTTGAGTTCATACACATGAACCCCATGGCGGGGACATTTGAATGGGCTGACCTGGTGACGCAAGTGATCGCAGACCGTAATGCGGGCAATGAGCATTCTCACACTCACGCCCGACTACACGCCCACACCACCTGGAAAAAACAGCAGTGGAAGGCGCTAGAGGACCACACGAAAGCGCGTGTCCTGACCATCAAACCGAAGCATGATTTCACAGGGTGGCACATGCCGATGTTCAGTGCGCAGCCCCATCCCCAGACGGATGCAGTTGGCGAGATCCTTGAGAGCGGGGCCCCCACCAGAGCGTGGATACGGTCCCTGCACGACAACGGTGGCTTGGAGAAGTTTGCCGCCGAACTCTATGAAATGTGGCGCAGCGAGGATTGCGAGGCTGGCAACCTCCATCCTGACAACGAGTCGTCCCGTGACGACGACTCGGCCGGCAGCGACCACGGTGACCCAGATCCGGAGGACGGTGCAGACCCAGATCCAACACCTCAGGCGCCGAGTTTCCCGCCCGATCCGGGCGGACCGGTGCCCTTCCCAACTCCTTACCAGTCATCCCAAGTGCCACCCGTGTTTGTGCGCAGATTGGACGGCCCCCCACCGCCCGGCTTTTTCCCCGGTATACAGGGCTCTTAAGACTATCGGTCCCACATCGTTTGCGTTCCATACTCTACATGTACCTATGTCGTATGGAGTCTAAACAAGCAGAGTTTAAAAAAAAAAAAAAAAAAAGATGCGTTCAATCAGCCCGCCTAATAGTACAGTAGGCACTAGTCTGGCTTGTACACTTGCAAGCTCGCGGGCAAGGTGGACTGCACTGTGCTTACATACTATTCTGTCCAAAACTTGATGGTAGGAATGCTAGATGGGCCCGTCTTTAACTCACTGTGTTGCAAAAAGAAATATAACAAGAATTGGGTTATGGTTATGGGACCTATGGGAATTACTGTGATCTTGGCCGGGATAGCCTACTCGGTCATCCAGTCGAGTACGGTTTTGTACTGACCCCACAGTAAGTACAGTAACAGTACATCAGTAGATAGCTACAATTGAGAAGATCACGACGACGCACATCTTACACAAAAATATGCAGAGGCTTGGGAACTGTGTGCTGGATAGCCAATGTCAGAAATCCTTTTTTAGGATTTCAATGCATTGGTAATCAAGCCAAACCATTGTAATTCTTGTTGTAATGCAATGCTGAATTCCAATAGATTACAACGAGTCAGGAGCATTTCAATGGCTATCTAATCAGAAAACATTATTCCAATGCACATGGCAATTTCCGGGCGTTGGAATCCACGGAAGAGATTTGCGACAAAGTAGAGTGGCCAAGATCCTGACCTGATACAGTATGAGATATGACAGAGTTATGTATGGGTTTTTACTGCGAATCAAATCGGCGGGCCGAAAATGCAAGGGTTAGAACAGGTTATGGGTTAGGACACAGTCGACTGTCTACTGTTGCTATACTGTTACTTACTGTATCGGGCAGGACACTCTCAGCCACCCTAATACTCGGCTATCCAGCGCGTTGCTCCTCAGGCCTCAGCCTCTGTATTACATTTCTCGATGAGGCCCTCACCATACTGTCCCTATTAATGGTCACTATTGAATGGTGTGTTTGCTTCGGGTAGAACCTGAAAGCTTCACCTGTCGGCTCGATACAGTATGTCTGTGGATGCTCACGTCCAGCAGTGTCCAAGGGCAAATATCTACCTAAGGGAACCTCTATATCGTGTGGGTAATGTACTTCTGGGTATCAGGGCACAACGAGATGCAATATACAAGGTAGCCGTATTAATGATTCTGCTTTCCGCGCATCCTACTCAACCGCATGAAGAAAAGGTCGCGAGAGGACCGCACAGGTGAGATAGAGTAGTTGAAGGTAGCCTGACGGGCCCGGGTGACGCTGGCTCGCTTCCGAGTCTTGTCTTGATTGATCTATGCCCGTGGCATAAACATTGAGCTGCGGGCTCTGACAGCCATTTTTTGACCTCACCTTATGTCTCAACATAATGAGCTTGGCCATGCATGCCGGGGGACCCGCTTCACGGAATGGCGCGCCTGCATGCGAGAGGTGTGCACACGAGCAAGAGAAATGCGACAACAACGTACGATACGCCACCAAAGCGATGCCGGCCTCATGAGCATCCAACGTCTCATCGCCCGCCGTGATTGATGTCCATAGCGACGGGAAAAGGAGGCAGCATAAGACAAGAGAACCGAAGAGCGACAAGAAGAACATGTATAGCATGATGCCCAAGCGACAGCTGGACAGCTTTAACGGACCCAAAGTGAAGGCTATAGTCGCATTGAGTGTGCCGAGGGAGGTCGAGGTGCGAGACCGTCAAGGGGACAAGCTAGTTGTCTCTGGTTTTATATAAACAGTTCGTTTCGCTTTGCACGCATCTAGAAGCCTCGTTTGCCGCCCGTCACTACACATGATCATCATTTCATTGCATTCTCAACTCCGCTAAGATGTTGGATATCATAGTCTATAGTGCCGTTCCATCTCACAAGCCCGCAGATTGCATGTATAGCTCTGCGCTAAATAAAGTTGACCATCCTGAAGCACTCATAAATTGTATTAGATGGTGTCGTCAAATTGAGGGCTCCACGCGTACGGGAACTCGAGTCCCTAACTTATCATGATGGGTGACTACTGCATACATATGACAGTACTTGTGCGCATGTTGAGGCGCCTGAGGTCTGGTATCTACATGCTGCCTAGTCTAGGCGGGTTCTGGGAGCTGTTGTGGGCATCAGCGGTCAATGCGCAATTGGATGCCCTTGTGTGAACATGCAGTACCAGACTACCGGTGGCGAGGACAGACGTACAGAAAACCCGTGTTTTGAGTCACGCAGTATCAATTTGCACTGTATATGCTGTTACACTGTGCACCTGGCAGTCGACTCATGTCAATGACAGCACTGGAGGCCGGACAAGCCAGTAACGTCCAACGTCATGCACTGTTATGAGCTGAACATGATGGCTACCAGTATTGCAAAATATCCCGAGTTGTCGAAGATAGAAACACATATCCGCGTCCGAATTCGCCAGACTGAATATCCAACACAATACACCTTGTCACGTGCTTAGTCTCGATGTGGCACTCCAGCGCGTCCGACAGGGCCAAAGTTGACCACGACGCTCTCCTTGATCTCAGCAACAGTCAACCACCACGACCAGCTATCCCATTCTTCACACGAGTCGGATTATCTCGAGGGATCATCCTGCGCTGCAATCTGCGTTGTCCGTCCTAGACTTAATGGACGTCGTCGACAAGGTCCAACGATGTCTCCTACAGTGGGACAATGGAGGTTCCGACAAATGGTATACACCCAGTGTCCCTTACTGTTCTGTACTGATGCATCGTAGTCGCAACATCATTGCAGGCCCTCACTCTGACCCAGCAAATTCAGAATGCAGTGATATTTTGACGACCGTTTACCATACTCTTCTTGTCGCAATTCTTACGAGCTGGCCAATTCAACCATCCTTGACCGTCGACGGTTTCGTCAACTTCGCGCGGTCTATGTTCGAGCATCTGCCGTCCTCGTCCTCACCGGCCACCAGTCCACCCAACGCCATAGCATTCGGGGAAATTCTCGTGGACGTCGTGTGGTCCGTAGACGCGGAGCTGGAGGATATCATCTCTGATGTGAAAGCTGCATTACAAGAGGAGCAGAAAGGCATGGAGCCCACTAAGTTGACGGACAGGGCAGTAAAAGGTCTTCGTACGAAACAATCTGCGGAAGAGGACAAGGAGACGCTGGCAACTGTGGTCCGGAGGTTACTCGTGCGTGCTCTGGTGATGTTTGTTTCCTGAGCTACCTCTAATCACTGCCCGTTCAGTCCTTGGGTATTCTTACGGCAGACGCTTGCAGAGAGCGGCTTGATTTAGCTCTTGTGTCGAATGTTGGATTAGTTCCTGACAGATTTGCGTTCGAGAAGAAGGAGATACGCGCGCGAACTGGACTCTTGTGAGTATTCATGTTACCTCTACTGCGCCACATCTCACAGGGTGCATCAGCTACAAGCAGAACAAGTTCAATCTTCTTCGAGAGCAGTCTGAAGGCTACAGCAAGCTTGTCACGGAGCTCACTAGCTGTCTGGGACCCCCTCACTCCGCGGCTACTGGGCACCCAATTGAGTCTCGCGCCGCCATCGAGGCGCGTGCGCGTCCAGCGTGGGATAGGATCGTTGGGCTCATCGGGTATTTCGACCTTGACCCAAATCGAGCGCTAGACGTCGTTCTGGACGTCTTCTCGGTTCATCTGGCTACGCATCATACGTTCTTCATCGCGTTTCTGGCCTCCTCGCCGTGGTCTCTCCACACGCAGCATCACCTCTATCATAAGCAATTTAACGATGACATAACTATCGAGCAAGATTCACAGAGGTACCGAGGAAAGACGTTGGATGAGATTCTGTTCATGTCAGAGAATCGAAATGTATCACCCAGTGCACCCCCGACCTCTGTACACGGCACGAATTCACGTGTGTTGGCTCAGGTACTCGGATTCAAGTTTGCTCACTACCAGGTGCGTTTCTTACAATGTTCAAAAAACACATCTCATCTATTCTCTAGACACCTGAGGTGCTGGAGCCTGTGCCACGTAACCTATACTTGATGACAGCCCTTCTTATACGCGAAGGCTTTGTCACTCTTGAAGAGCTTTTGCCTCACGTGAGTTGATCTGTGTTCGCAACATCCATGTATGCTGACGCTGTTGGAACGGAAGATAACTCCAGCCGATGACAACATGGGAGCGGTTCACAAACAGTATCTTTCCATGGTCGATGAACGGATCGCAAATGCGAAGATCAGTCAACTCGCAATGGCAGCTCCTCTCGAGTCGTCGAGTGCAATCAACACCACCGCAAAGGCCAGGTCCACATTGGCACCGGATGCAAAGAAAGAGGTAAAAGAGCCATCAAACCAAAAGCTCGGTCTATTGAATGCCCTGCTTGCTGTGGGGGCGCTCAGACCAGCGTTCGCGCTCCTCTCCAAGTGGCCGTGGATGGTTGACGCGTTCCCAGAAATCGCCGATCTCATCATACGCGTGCTGCAGCATTCTATAGCCTCGCTGTACGAGTTCACTGTGAACACAAAACGGAACTCAAGCTTTACTCGTCCTCGAGCTCGATATGGATCTGCAGGGGTCATCCCGCCTATCGAGCGGAGACCACATGTTACACTCTGGGCTCCTACCCCTCCCAGCACAAGTCACATTGACTTCGTGTTCTTTTTTCCAGACTGGGTGGAACGAGTACCAGTCTGCTCCACGTTGGATGACTTGATGGATGTTATAGAACCGTTGATGAGGTTCATTGGCTTGCACGTCTCCCGAGACCCTGCGTATCTCACCAAGTTCTTGCGTCTTGGTCGGGCGCATTTGGCGTTCACGGCGAGTAACCATCCAGGACTGCAGGTGTACTGTTTCACTGATGTGGCTGTTAGGTACCCACTGACCCCGGGACGAAGAAGCTTGTAGGAACCCCGGATCCAGACCACCCAATCCGACAGTTCTGGTTCAAGGTCCTTCGTCTATACTTGCTACCGGCATTGCCTCTCATCCGCGGTAACGCCGTCTGCACGGTCGATGTGTGGAACATTATTAGACAGTACGACACTACTCTCCGGTGGCAGCTGTATGGCGAGTGGAAGACGAGCACCTACAAGTCACACCCAGAGCTCCGGGTGCGGCAAGTCCAATCTGATAGGGAGTCGAAGGGCATCCTGCGTCGGCTCTCCAACAAGACCATTGACTCTTTGTCCGGCACGGTTGCAAAGCTGGCGCACTCGAATCCTTGTATCTTTTTCACCAATGCTGTCAATCAGATCATGGCGTACGACAACCTTGCTGGCGTTGTCATCCAAGCGCTCAACTATGTCACGATCATGGGTTTCGATGTACTAGTCTTCATCATTCTAGATGCCATGGCCAATCCTGACAAGGAGAGGGTAAAAGATGACGGCGTCAATACCTCCGACTGGTTACAAAGTAGGTTTCTCTGTTTGCTCCAGTAAGCTGCGGATTGGCTTATGATGTCTTAAGGCATTGCGTCGTTTACAGGAATGCTGTTCCGTCGGTACAGCGCGGATCTGACGCCGCTGCTGAAGTACATCGTGCACCAGCTACATAATGGCCAAACTACTGACATCATTGTCCTGCGCGAATTAATATGGAAGATGGCAGGCATCGAGCCGCTGCCGAGCTTGTCGGATGCGCAAGTCGCTGCGATGGCCGGCGGACCAACGTTGCGAATCGAGGCAGTGGCGTCGAATGCACGCGGTGCACGTCTTGATCCTGGCGATGCTGTCTTGAAAGGGCCCCAGAGACTGGGCAAGGCGCTGCTAGAGTCAAGTCTCGCATTACCGCTGCTCATTCAAGTCGCGCAGCAACGGGAATCTTGTGCGTTCCAGGCTCCCAACGCCCATTTGAAGTCGCTCGCAAGTCTCTATGATACAGTGTGTCTGTTCTCGGTTCGTCTAAGATCAGTAACTCACTGTGAATAGACTCATGGGGTTCTGCTTCAATTCCTGGACTTGCTGACTACGCCATCTGTCGTGGCGTCCCAAGACTATGCGCAGAAGATTGTTCTGCCGCTTTTGGAGTTGAGCGAGAAGTACGGGATTTGTGCACCCATGTGCATGCAAATCATCCGGCCAATGCTGAATGTGACCTTACTGGTATGTGTTCAAAGCGGTATGCCTGTTGAAGCTCTGACATTTGAGGCAGTCTGCTGCCTTGGCGATGCAAGAGAAGGAGCGACTGGCAAGTGAAGAAGCGGAGAAACGTTTGAAAGCTGCCCTTACTGCAAAACGAGAACCAAACACTGCTTCCCGTGTCGCTTCCCCAAGCATTCCTGAGTCGACTGTGAATGGAGATAGTGCGCAGGTCCCAAAGGCACCACCAGCGGAGTCTGTACCGAACGCGGATTCCACAACAGAACCTACAGCCGACGGCGGAATCATCGCTGTCGCACCGCCTCCAGAGGTAAATACTAGACTGCCGACTTTGTACGCAGCCTTCTCACATTGTGCAGAGTCCTTGGATACCTGAGCTCTCTGCCCTTTTTGACGACGTCAAGAGATTGGCGCCCGGGCATGCTGGTGAGATCGTAGGGTATGGTGTTTTCAATCCACGTTGCTGCTATCTCGCTGACTGCTTGGAATGTAGCCCTGCGTTCTATCTCACGTTCTGGCAATTATCCACATATGATCTCGCCCCTCCTGCTGCGCGATATGATGAAGAGTGCGCTGCTCTCCGAGCGTTGAGCCGCCAAGAGGACTCGAGGTACATTGCTGCCGATCGCTCATCTGACCGTACGAAACGACAGATGGCACCCCTGCATAGGGAGAAGCGGAATCGTTACAACACCTTCGTGAACTTGCTCGGGCAGGAGTTGAAAGAACAAACGGCTGCCCGAGTTTTCACGATCAAGCGCCTTGCGCGAGAGAAACAGCATTGGTTCACTCATACCCTGGTTAGTGATGGAGGTACGTACTATGCAGCTTCTGGAGCTGTTATATATCTCATCTAGAGTAGTTTTCAGAGTAGCCAAAGAACTTTCAGCCGCCATCGTTGCCTACTGCCTCCAGCCGCGGTGCTTGTTATCACCAATGGATGCAGATTTCTGCGCACAATTCATCAAAGTGGTACATTCTCTGGGCGCTCCAGGGTGGTGGACCTTAGGATGCTACGATAAGGTATGCCCAATCCAGGTTGACTAAAGAGCAGAAGTTCAATCAACACAGCTCCTGGACAACCAAATCAAAGTATTGGTTTTCTCGTGCAGTGAGTATGAGGCACGCAATTACGGTTTGTCTTTTGCCACTCTCCTGTCAGTATAGTTATTGATAGGACACAGGTCGGTTTCTCCTGAGCGTCTTGACCGACGTTTCCAAGTGGTATGAAGACGAAGATGTCTACATGCAAGACCAACGGACAAAAAGTGGAGGAAAGACTATCTACTTACCTGGAATGCGGAGGCGCCCGGCTAACAAAGCCAGTTATACGGAGGAGGACATGTTCACCTGGTCCGATTTCAGGCAGATAATGAGAAAGTGGCACAAGAAGCTGGCCGTCGTACGCTGAAGAAGATTATTCGTTGTCAAATTGCTGACGTATCCTTTTATTTAGTCCTTGAAGGATTGCATTGAATCGGGGGAGTTCATGCATGTCTACAATGCAATTATCGTCCTCAAGGAGATTCTGCCTGTCTTTCCGATTGCAACTGTCTCCGATGTCTCTGGCGTCATGATATGCAAAGCGATGGAGGAGTTCTTGGAGCAGGAAACCCGTGGTGATCTGAAGATATTGGGTAGAGCGTAAGTTGCTGAATGTATTGTTGTCTGTTGAGTGATACTCAAAACTTTCACCAGATACCTCGCGAGTCTGAAGAAGAGAGAATCACTCTGGGTGCCCATACCGAAAGTAAGATCCTGCTTGTGTGTGGACGATATGTACGTTCACGAACCTCGACAGCCTCCGCCCATCGCTACGGACAAGAATCTCACTGCCGCGAACGGTCACTCTGGAACCAATGGGGATCATACAAAGACAACCACGCACGGTACAGCAACTCCATCTGCTCCTCGGGCACAAGTGACTGGTGTCAATGGCACAGTCGGTGGTCAACCCGAGCGAACACCCTCCACTGCCAAATCGACCATGGACAGGTATTTCACAGTGTTTGTAGAATATGCCCAAACCTTACATTATCCCGACAGTGTGCCACGACCCGAGGTTGTCAAGCGCGTCAGGCCTGAATCCAGGGCAGAGAGGGCAGGAGAGGCAAAGACACCTGAGAGGTTGGACGCTATGGAGGTCGACAGCACAGCGTCACGTCCGAGCGAAGACCATATTGCTCCCGCTGTCACTGACGGGACAGCAGCTGGCGACAACCAATCAACAGCCCCTGATGGAACTACCACAGTCGCAAACAAGGATGTTACCCGTCCGACGCAGGAGTCTCGGCCAGCAACGCCCGCCCAACCCACCAATGGACGCTCGACAGCAACATCGCAGGCTTCACGTACACTGGCCTCTGTCGATCAAAGACGCAGTGATATTGGACAGACCATGCCTCCACCGTCTACTCCAAGTCAAACCCTCTCTGCGCAAGAGCTTAGAGAGACTGCCAGAAACAGTCGCGGGTCGGCTGAACGCTCAGACGAACGTCTTCCTCCATCAGTTGAGCAGCGTGCCCTGGCGAGTTTGCCTGTTCCGCCGTCTCCGTCCTCCCGTCGCCGCTCTCCATCACCTCTTAGCCGTCCAGGTACCAGAAATCCAAGTGCGGAAAGTCGGACCAGTGGAGGTCGGCGCTCTGAGCGTGCAGAAGAGAGGCGGTCTGATAGGGAAAGCCGCGACTACTCGCGCCGTGACACACAAACTCACGCGCGCGAAAGGAGCTCTCGAAGCACCCGAGATCCTGAACGGGACAAGGACGGTGAGAGAGATCGAGAGCGAGGTCGGGACAGACACGGCGAGAGGGAACGTGTTCGAGAGAGGGATAGGGACAAGGAGCGCGAGAGGGACCGAGACCACCGCGAGAGAGAGCGCGAGCGCGATCGTGACAGAGACAGGGATCGCGACCGCGATAGACACAGAGATAGGCATCGCACCGACGAGAAGGATCGCGACAGCAGGAAGGAAAGGGATGCTGTCGGTCGCGTTGCACCTGCAGTGCAGCCCGTGCCGCCTGTAGATGAGCGCGGCCTACCCGCCCGCCCTGACGTGGCTCGGCATCGCGACACGCAACACAGTGATGACGCTCCTGGGAAGAGAAGACGTGGTACTGACGATGAGGTAGGCCCGTTGCCTGACTCCCTTCGTGTGCGCTGATTAAACAACAGTCTGACCGCCCTTTGAAGCGTGTCTCGCGCAAGGAGTCTCACCACGAAGAACGTCGCCGGACTTCAGAGAAAGAGGGTCGCGAAAGACCTCGTGAATCAGAGCGCCGACGCAAAGAACGCGACCAGGCCGATGACAGCAAGGGCCTATCTCTAGATACGAAGGTAGGCAAATAAGTGCTTGCTGTTAAGACTTCGCCTCTCAGACGCCTGCCTGCAGCTTGGCGACAAGCGCGTACTTGATGGACCCACCTCGACATCTGCGAGGTTGTTGCCTCCAACTACGCCGTCTGCTCCTCGTGCCATGGCTTCCGGGGATAACTCAAGACTTGGCAGGTCCGACTCTATCTCCACGCGGGAGAGAGACTGGAAGAGGGATCAACCCGTGCATCCCTCCAGCAGTCTATCCCATGTGACCAATGGTTCCCAGGATATGTCGCCCGCTCCAGGTGGTAGTCTCCGCTCACGCATCAGCGACAAGGAGGCACCCCGGTCTCTGCCCCAAGCACCATCGAGCTACCGCCCGGAGTTGACCAATGATCGCAAGGGCGAGAGAGAAGAAGAACGTGACGGGAGCCGGAAGCGAACACTCTCAGGTACGTCTAGTGACGCCAATGCGGAATTGTGGCTCATTTTCCGTGATAGAACGGGATAAGGGCGCAGCCGACGCCGCGATTGTTGCGGCTGAGCAAGCGCAGCCTCTCAAACGCCCTCGAATACGCCGCGATCGCTATCCTGCTGCCTCATCACATGGACTGGCGAAGAAACTGCTTCCCATTGACCCACAAGCAGACAAGTCTAGAGTGGGCCGCAACAGTTGATGTTGCTACGCATATCAGCTATTCGTGTAATGTAGCATTTATAACTAGTAGTGAGTGTATCGTTATTCCTTGGTGTCGAACTATAGTATGCATATTCACATATGTAGGCTGCACGGAATCTGATGAGGTTGAACTGCGGTGCAGGTCCCAGTATGAGTTCGATCACATCCGAGTTGAATCGCGGATAGACAATGGCGTATCTGCTCAGCGACCCTTGATTAGAGTCAAGAACTCATCGCGGGTCTTCTGTTGTGTCCGGAAGTATCCGAGCATGCATGAAGTAACGGTCATAGAACCGGGTTTCTGTACTCCGCGCATGGTCATGCACATGTGCCTACATCCACAGTGAGAAGACAAAGAAGTCATGCGGACACAAACTCACGTCGCCTCCATGACAACTGCGACACCTCGGGGCTTAATTGCCTCTTGTATTGCGAGAGCTATTTGCTTCGTCAGACGCTCCTGCACTTGCAGACGCCGTGCAAAAGTGTCGGCGATTCGTGCCAGCTTCGAGATACCCAAAACAAGGTTGTCCGGGATATACGCAATTGCGACCTAAAGCCGTCAATGTTGTCAGCAACACAAAACTTTCCAAACTGCGGAGCAGTGCTTACCTTGCCCGTGAAAGGAACAAGATGGTGCTCACACAAGCTTGCAATGTCAATGTCACGAACAATGACCATCTCGTCGTGGTATTCGGCAAAAACCGCATCATTAATGACATCTGAGATGAATGGAAGCAGTCAGCGTAAGCATTGAAGGCAGTAGACGAGAGTACCTGCGAGACGCTCCTCATAACCTCTAGTCATCCACATGAGTGCCTGAGCGTACCGATTCGGGGTTTTAAGCAAGCCTTCTCTGTCTGGATCCTCGCCGATACATTCTAGGATTGTTCTAACAGCACCGGCGAGCCTCTGCTCTCGTTCAACCTTCTCAGATGGAGTGGCGTTTAGCCGAGCGAGCGTCGACTTGGCTTAATTTTTCAGGATAACGTTAGCACGATGCTTAGCGTCCGCGACGTCACTTACCAGGCCACCCGAGACCGTTAGGATCCGGAATTGGACTGTCTGTCCCATTTCCAGACGAGGGAGGACGCAGAGGCGTGCTGCGCCCCGAAAGAGGCCTAAAGCCATATCCCTCTCGCACATGAGGACTCCATGTGGGCTTCCCTAAGCCAGGAGAGGGAAACCGCTGTGGTTGTTCGCTATCCTCGGTTTGTGCAGAGGAATCGCCTTCGAGGTGTAGATCAGCGTCGTCGGATTGGGAGACGGGTACATTTTGCTTCAGGCGCAACCGCTGGAGGCCTTCCGAGAGGATGGCAGCGTGTTCGGCGTTGGTGCTCTGAGCAGACATGGCTGGAGAGTGATGAGTATGAGCTGCCCAGGCATTGGCATATTTAAATCTTCTCAGCGTCGAGCACACATCCTCACCGTCTGGTCGGGCGACGCACCGCGGTCGGCAGTGAGTCGAGGACACACTGTACACACTGTGTCTGTGAGCACGTGCGTGCGCGCCCCGCTGACTGCTGGAAAAGGAAAGTGCGGTGCTGGCAGACACCAGGTAGACACTGGTTTAGGACACTGACGGTGGGGGCGTCCTTTGTCTGCCACATCCGGACATCTGAAAGGCAGCAGTGC
Source organism: Fomitopsis pulvina (assembly GCA_964035675.1). NCBI lineage: Eukaryota > Fungi > Basidiomycota > Agaricomycetes > Polyporales > Fomitopsidaceae > Fomitopsis > Fomitopsis pulvina. The sequence goes on from OZ037959.1 coordinate 1,222,236, forward strand.
TCTGGAGTGCTTCTGCGCACACAATTTGTCCAATTGCGTGCGAGGGTCCATAGTCTCCTACTGCACTTCCTATTTTCGATGGCCTTTGATCCGGGCTATGCACCTGATGTGATAGCTCCTTCATATTTACGCAGGTCTCGGGGCGAGCTTCCCTTATACCGCCTCTCGACTCCGAGGAAATGAAGGCGCCCTGGGGAATCCCATCTTACGGAAGACCCGCAGAACAAAAAGACAGCTTGACGTGGGACTCGAGGACTCAAGCTCCAATGTATCTGTCGGCACCTCATAAAGGTCGGGTTACGTATGTGGGTCATACTGTCGTGCTGTTTCTGCGATATGTCGTTCACATCGTCCCTCACTTCCCTACGGACTCTGTATGCAGGACACGCCCCGCACCTTTCTCCCAAACGCCCTCGTGCTCAGACCAGTACAACTCCACAAACAGACCAGTATGGTAGGCCTTCGGAAGGTATATACGTACTTTGGGCTACCTCCAGGCAAACCGGAGCAGCAGGCGAGGTCATCGCTCCGGGCGCTCACCGTGCTTTCAGCGTCCACAATTATAGTCTGGCGTCAGACATAATCAGACTGGGAGCCGCGGACCTGCTCAAGACTCTTTGGGCTTTACACCCTTGGCGGTCACTGCTGCTCGTCTCTCTCGAACTCATACGCGGTGTATTTCCGGCATTCCGAGGATATTCACACTCTTTGCTCATTAACGAGGTCTGTCCATCCATTTGCTGTCGGTGGAGAAACTATAGACCCCTAGTGACTTTAGCTCCAGTCCGTCATTTCCTCCGAAGAGTTTTTATGGACAAGCATCATTCAACATGTGGCCGTCGAGATATGTCGACTCATGATCGAATCCATCATTGATTCAGTCGCGTGAGTAGTAAGTCCAAAGGTCACCGAGCCTTGTGCTCAAAACGTATACAGCACGGAAAACGAAAGCGTCGTCTATGGCTCCGCAAAGTTTACCCTCGAGTACAGACAAATGGAGAAGCGTCTCAAACTCGATTTACCAACTCTCGCAGATCCGGCTATTCACGACCTCTTCCGCGAATCAGACCTGTTTGTTCGCTCTTTCGGCGGGATGTCCAGTTTTGGCCTGTTCTCGACATTTGACCTCATGCGAATCTTGACCTCGATTTCCGAGCTGGTCTCTCATATCTTGGTTCTGTCCTCCCTGCGGTGGAACGGACCTCACCTTGTCGCCTTTTCTTTTTCCGTCTTGACCTCGCTATTACCTTTGTTGCTGCAATGGGCTAGCCCGAGTAGATCGTATGCTCCAGAGGTAGTCGACTGCCGGGAAGCCCGCGCAATTGCCAAACAAGAAAGAATGAGGTTCATGGCTCAAAGCGACTCCTACCGCCAAGAGGTATTATTTTTTGGGCTTGGTCCATGGATTCTGCAAAGATGGGCGAGGGCACGCAGGATTGTGCTTGGCCTGGAACGGCGACAAACCGAGAGCGCTAGCCTCGCGCGAGGTCTTGCTTTCATGAACATATTTGGCTTCTCTTCGTTCGTACAGAATGTCAGAGGCGGTCTCTATACCTGAGAGGGTCGTCGCTAATCCGGCCGCTTGTCCAGGTACCGCTTGTGCTTCTCTGTCGCACTCCCGCTGCGTCACTCGGGCTATTCACATTATATCAAGCTTCGGTGCACGCGATCTTCTTCACAACGGCCAATTTAGTACATTCAGCGAAGATGGCGTATCAAGGAATTTTCCTTATGGGCGCGTTCTGCGCAGCAATGGAGATCAGGCCTAGACTGCAGCCCGTCGCCGACGATCCGTTCGCTTCCGCAGGATCAGGAGAGGGCATGAAGATAGAAGTGAAGTAAGTCGGCTTCGTACGGAACTTAAATCTCGGAGCATAACTCTTACAGAAATGTCTCGTACACATACCCGGGGTGTGAGACCCCTGTCCTGCAAAACGTCAACTTAATTATCGAGGCAGGAGAATCCGTAGCCATCGTTGGACTCAATGGCTCAGGTACGCACTCAATCAGTCACTGGCCGCCGTACCTTTGACCAGGCCGATCAGGAAAATCCACGCTCGCAAAAATTCTGCTCCGCATGTACGATTACGACAGCGGCGAGGTTATGGTCGACGGGACCGACATCCGAAAATACTCGCCAGACGAGTACCATGCGCGTTCTACCGCCGTCTTCCAGGACTTTGCAAAATTCAGCTCTTCCGCTCAAGAAAATATCGGGGTCGGGTATGTCACCAAGATGCGCTGTCTTTGTACGGTGGACTCTGCGCTGCGGCTCGCTGAGGCGAAAGACACCGTTTACTCCCTGCCCTGCGGCCTGGATACCAAGCTCGACGGCGTCGGTCAAGACAGCGGAGTGTGTGCCGGTGATATACCCGGCGGCGGACCCGCGCATGGGCACCACGGTCTGTCCGGGGGCGAGGTATGCCATCTATGCTCTACCTTTCCCGTGTGTGACGACCGACCCTCGCTCAGTGGCAGCGTATAGCCATCTCTAGAGCTTTCATGCGAGCCAACCGCCCGGAGGTCAAGCTGCTCGTCTTTGATGAACCGGTAAGCGAAAGGGCATTTTTCTTCGTAACGTATCCTGATTTTCCATTACGCAGACATCCTCACTTGATGCTCATGCGCAAGCGCGGATCTTTGATAACATCGAGAAAATGTGTCGCCCTGGGGCGGGCGAGCGGAGAAAGACTGTCATCTTCATCACTCACCGGCTCTCGACCGCTCGCAGAGCAGACAAGATAGCGATGATGGAGAACGGGGTATGTGGGATGTGGATACTGCCGGTTGTCTGCCCTCTGACGAGCTTGTAATTCCCAGACGATCTGTGAATTTGGAACCCACCAAGAGCTGCTCCGACGTAAGGGGAAGTACGCAGCGCTATATCAAGCGTCGATCTAAACAGTACTTACTTTCAACTTACTCCATTTGGCACAAGCGGCCCCATATCACAGTAATCTCAAAAGGGAGCAAGTCTAGCTATCGTCTAGCTTCTTTATTGAAAAAGCTTACCTTCTGGCGGTTACGGTAGAATGCCTTGGCTGTTATTTTATCCACCCTAATCATGTTCGCACGCCTGACAAGGCATGCATTTCTCTTCCCTGCACTGCCTCATATGTAGCCTACCTATGAGATACATCGTGGTAATAACTTCTCCTACAACCCGGCCCATTACGCCTGCTATGTACGCTTGTAGTAGTTAAAATAAGTCAGGACCCCGTCCTGCAGGGCTGCATCTATGCCGTTGGGATCTGTTCCTGATGACGTGGGGAGCCTGCCCAAATCTTCTTGAGCGCCAAAAGTACCAACCAGCAGTCCTACATCTTTGACGCCCTGGATCAAAGAGGGCACTCGCATCTAATAGAATCTGCTTAGTACCGTAATCCTAGGCTCGGGAACTAACGCACCAAAAGCCCCGCGTCCAACAGAACACCGAGTAGGTTATTCGACCTCGCAAACTCGACGGCAGAGTCGAGACTCGTGAACCGGTAATCCCGGACATCATCGACCCCAACCGCTGTAGCGCTAGGCAGAACCCGACCTCGCTCCCCGCACTGAGTGGCCAAGAAGACCGGGTCTACGAGAAGGTTACGACAGCGCGCCAACGAGAAGGACGACCGATCCACTTACAGTTGGGCTGTTTCCAATTGAGCGCCGCGCAAGCATCTGGCGAGAACGAGGTGAAGACAACAGGACGGCGTCCCGCGGCACCGTCAGGCGCCGTGGTTGTGTCATACACCGTCCGCAGGAGCGAGTCCGTCACATCATTCAGGTCGAGCTGGTGCCGCAGCGCGAGCCGCTCCCGGACGCACTGGGGCGGATATGCCAATTCGAGGCAGACGCCGATGGCGGGTGGGACGACCTGTATGTGCAATCCGAACCGTTCTTGCAGTCAGCGTAACGCGCAGGAACCGAGAATCGGACGTCGACTAACCCTCAAGAGCTCTGCGAGCGGCATCATAGAACCAGAAAGCACCTTGGACCATTGTGCGGGTGAGAGGATCGGATTGTGCATTTGCATCATAGTCCGCCCCGAACGCTGGGCGAGAGCTTGGAATTGCTCAAGGGTGAGATCGGCGACGCCCAAGTTGTAGCCGTCCTCTGGGACCAACCACTGCGCGAACGCTACGGGGTAGAAGTCTCGTGTAATCTGCACCGTAACGTATACGTAACTTCCTGTCACGGACGAGTGCGTCAACGAGTGTCCCGACGACATTGTGGCGGAGAAATTTGATGGCGACGTATGCGCGGAAGTCACTGATCGTGCCGATGGCTGCGGCTTCGGCACGACTACCTTCGACGATTGAGTCTGCACCGGGGTGGCCAATGACTTCCAGTAGGTCTCGACAGCACCCCCAATCTCTAGCGTCACCCCCTGGAATGGTGTTATGACGTTCACCTCGAAGGCTACCTAGAACGAGCCTGTCAGCATCTCTACTCGTTCACGCAAAATTGAAATGCGACCTCTCCGATGACGTGTAAGCGCGGATCCAGTATTGGGAGAACGAATGGGTGCCCATTCTGGATGCCTTGGAAGAAGTAGGGCAGGGCAACAGCTCTGCCTATGGTTCTTGTGCCAAAGTTTGGGTATAGAGAGAACTCGAGGGATAGAGCGCTTGCAGAAGACACCTGGAAGTTGAACACAATCTTCCGGTCTCGAACAGGCAGTGAGATACTGTATGGAGCTGAGGTGATTGCGGGCGTAGCGGTCATAGTGAGCTTGAGCATAGGAGATGAGTGCAGATGCCGTTCGTCGATTTGCGAATCCGCCAGCGGCCTACGGAGAGTAACGGCCTGTGGAAGGTCGCCACCAAACTTTGAAGTAAGGTGTCCGATGGTAACCTGGATGAGGGACGTCTTGTCCAGGTAGTTGTGTCCATAGACCCGGTACGGCATCATCGGCGGGGGCAGGTAGAGCGATGGGATAACATCGATGTCTGACTCCGTAGCTGTCGATCTCTGTGTGTCTGTTAGAGGCGACTTCTGTGTTATTGGGACCTGTCCGGGGGTGACAACCGTCATAGACGCAGCCTCCAACAGCAGCGCGACACACGTGCGATGGCCATACCATGCGGTGTAGTACAGCGCCGAGTTCCCTGCATCGTCAAAGCGGTCTATACGACTTCCCACTTCCAGCAGCACGCGTAAACACGCATCGCGGCCGAAGCGCGCTGCGTGGAACAGTGGCGTCCACTCATTGTACTTGTCTGGCAGGTCCCAACCTTCATGGTTCGCGAGTATCCTGACAATGTCCGCATGGCCTTCCTGCGCCGCGAGATGTATTGGGTACTCGCCGTTTGTGTTCGGCGTACTTGGAGCGCCATACCTCAATAGCAACGTGACCACATCAATATGACCAGACCGTGCAGCGAGCGACAACGGTATCAAGTCTGAGCTAGGCGCAGAGCCCTGCACTGAAACCTTACCGTCCTCCAGGAGGACCTGCACACACTTTACGAATCCCCTCAAGGTCGCGTATATCAACGGTGTGCAGTTGTCCACATCAATGACATCCGGCGGAAGCCCGACCTCGATGAGCCGCCGGCAGATGGCCTCATGCCCATACATCGCTGCGTAATGCAACGCCGACCGTCCGTAGACGTCCGTCTTGTTCGCCTGAACACCCTTGTCGAGGCAGATATTCACGAGCCGCAGAACCCCGACGATGGCGACCTCATGCAGCGTCGTACGCCCGTTGATGTCGTCGACGAACATGAAGTCGAACGGACCCGAGGTCGACGCAAGGATAAGGTCCGCCAAGTCCGGTGGGGCGTCAATCACCGCTTTCCAGAGCACACGAGTAACATGCATCCGCGCGCCGCGCGCCTGGGAGAGGGAATCAGAGTATCGGACGAGCTCGCGCAGCGTGTCCCGGTCTTCATCCGCGACGGCTTTCCGTAGGCTGCTTTCTAGGTCGAGGAACGGCCCCATCGGCACACTACGGTCAGTGCGGTCAATACCCAATTCTCGGCTCAGGATCTTCTCGTCCGCGATCGAGCCTTCGTAATGGAGACCAATCGACAAGTCGGTAAGGTCAAGCAGGCAAGCCGCGACAGTGTCAGACATCTCGGAAATGAGCTGCGATGGTGTGGTGAATGACTTCATCCTAGCTGTACATGACGCGCTGGCGCGCTTACCTGTCTGTTGAACACGGGCTGGACCTCGACCTGCCGGGCGAGATAGAGTTCTTTGGTTGTCGACTTTGAGCGTTTGTCCCACTTCTTGAGGATTTTGCGGAAGCCTGTTGCGTTGATCTCCACGAATTGCTAGACGGCCCTCGTGTCTGCATCAGCTCAGAGACAATGAGAATGCCATCTACCTGCAACTTTCCGAGGTCACGCTCGAGGAGCCGGAACCCCTCTTCAACTGCGCTCCATTCGACGTTCTGAGTCACGTCGTCTGGGGAGTCCGGTAGCACGCGCATGGCGGCCGCACGCCGCTTGGAAAGCAGGCTTTCGAGCCGCAATTTTAGTTCGGCCTCTTTCTCGAGGTAGAATGCATTGATCTATTGTCAATAAGCTCAGTGATATATATCGGCGCCCGAGCACGCATGCTACCTTTTCAAGCTCACGTTCGAGCTTGAAAAAGAAGGCGGCCTTGTGGGCCTGGAAATTCGGGCCTCTGTCGTCATCTTGGCCGAGCGATGCTAGAATGAATGGCTCCTCTGCTGCGCCGGGTGTCGAGACTCCCGAGCTTATGGCACCCGGAATACTCGTCTGACGAAAGAGATCACTCGGCCGAACGCTCTGGGCAATGTCTGGTGACTCTGATGGTGGGTGGTTGGACTCGAGCGACGATATAATCTTCTTTAACGACTTGTAGTCGAGGTAGTAGGCGGACCACCCCGGGACCTGCTCGGTCTGAATCTGCTTGCCAAACTACGTTGTGGCGAAAGAGGACGCGATGAGCGGGAAATGTTCAGAACACTAAGGCTGCTGCAATCACCTTCATGATAGGTGCGGGCGCTGGAAGAGAACTATCGAACGGAGGATGGAATGGGTGAGGGGACAGCGCACGGGGAAGACAGGAGCGCGTTCATTGAAGAGAGAGACAGTCGGGGAGACGAGAGCCGCACCCGAATGAGGAGAGGGATTGGCCGCCCACGTGCATAACTTATCGACTCGATCACCTCACCAACGTGCGTAGATCCCGATCTCACTCGCCACACAGACCAGCCATCGCCATTCAAATCAGAATCTTTCGCAGCTGCCACACCCTCACGGGCTGCAGCGTCACCGGACATCGTCCGCGTTTCTTTACATACTCGTACGCACACCGGTAGCAGAACACGTAACCAGACGGCAGCGCCGTCGCATTCGCAAACCCGTCCTCGCATAGCGGGCACCTCCCGTATCCCACCCGGTCCACCCGAACACCCTGCGGATGCGGGCCAGCTAAATTCGGCGGCGGCACTGCGGGCCCGGAGGGCATCGTCGACAAGGCACGCGCAGGAGACGACGGCGAGTACCACCATTGCAGGAATTTCACGAAGAAGATAGCCGTGGGTAAAATCACGTTGAGCGAGTCCAGCAGCAGCCGGGGCGATGCTACCGCAAGGCGACGCAGCGTCTGCAGTGGACCTTGTGGGTGCCTAGGATTCGGTAGCAGTTTTGCTGCCTGTTGTGCAGCGCGCTGGGACAGGATTAGCAACGATCCTGGCGTGCATCCGGACACCACTCACGAGGTCGTCAACGCCTACTCTCCGCAGATCCACGCCGACCCAAGACAGCCACGGACGGTAGTGTGGTGTCTGGTCGAACAGATACGCGATGTTATGCACGAGCAGCCAGGCTTCTAAGCTCGTGTTGAGGATCGGAAACACGACCTTGTAGAGCCTTCGCAGCCGACCTGCCATTGTCTGTGGACAGTCACATCGGCACACAACATAGTCATAGTATTCGTCATACCTCTTCCGTCAGCGCCCTGGCTTGTCGCGTTGCCAAGCTCTCCTCAATAACCTCGAGCTGCACTCCACCGCCCAGGTCCTCGTAGTACTCCTGTGCTTTTGTTCTCAAGTACGGCAGACCCACCTTTGTTCTGTTAGGTTGAAGTAGCCCAGCCAACGGAGTGTTCTCACCAGGAAGATCAACGATCGCCACATTTCCCTATCTCGTAGCCGCTCTTCTGGGAGTACTCCCGGAACAGCAATCCTAGCCCTCTCCGTCTCGAACAGCGGTCTCCTCCGTCGCTTCAAGCCATAGAAGTTCTCCGAGAATGATGCACCTATACAGTTCTCATACACTGTAGCATGCATGTGACTCGCCAGGAGACGAACCATGCTTGCAGAGATAATGCCGCTCGACAAAGATCATCAGTAGAGCGTAGAACTCCTCGTGCCGGTTCACGATGCGCAGAAGGTATCGAGGATATCGCTGTGCAAACACCTGCGTGCAATTAAGTTACATGACGCGTATCATCAGTGCTGGTGCTGACTTACTGATAAGACATACTTAAGTGCAGGCTGCAGTAGGTCCCGCAGCTGCTCTTGGGCGACCAGCTCGAAGAGAGACGGCTTGAGCGGGTCGTCCCCAGAGTCATTGAAGAACTCCATTTGATGGAAACACCACTATAAGACCTGAGGCACTAGTGAGTCAATGCTGGCGGGGTATTGAAGAATAGCGACGCTGAGGGCTGGTGTGAGTTGGTGGGAGTGATCGAGACGCGTCTACCCAACGATCATGTGATTCTCTGCATTGAAGTCCACTGGCAACTGCGCGTGCAGAGGACGTCGTATACTGTAGTATTGCGCGAAATAAAGAGGAGATGGGGAATGAATACAGATCAAGCGCAAGATATTATGTTGGATGGAGTCCGCTATGACCAGCTGAAGTACTTAGTGCCCGCATTAGGCCCAACCACGCGCGTAGCCACAACCCACTGACAGACGATATCCGACGTAGTGTCTTCCCCGTCCCGCATGCGGTGTATCGTCATACGCATTGACCCTTCACTGCCATATTGATTCTGACTAGCTGTGACCGGAAGGCAGATGTGAGCTCTGCTACCCACGAGACCTAACGCGACAAAAAAGATACCTTCCACCCGACCAACCCATTCGAAGTATTTCTCTACAAAGAACGCGACAGACTCGCGCCTTGCTGGGGACGGGAGGGAGCCTGCCTCCTCGCCTGAAGGAGACACCGGGCGGATGATGGGCAGTCTGAGGGTATCCAGTCCGGCGTCGAAGACGGCTAATGCGACCTCCGTTGTTCTGTGGGAGCAATTGAAACTGATTGAACACACTACGCAACGAATGATAGGGAGACAGGTATTTTCTCGACCTACCCTTGTGCCGACAGGGACCTCACAGTTGCCAGAGCATGGGAAATCAGAGACAGGTAGGATGAGAGTCTTGCAAGCTATGTCAGCGATCTGACGAACTCTGTGTTGATACAGCGTACGTGGGTTCCGTGGCAGTCGTAGCGAGCTTGAGAAGCGCGGAAATGTCATGCAAGACGACCAGCGTAGGTACTTCCGGCAAGGTTGTCTTGGGATTGTACAGTGTTCCAGAATACACATGCAGCATGTTCAGCAGCAGCACCAGATGCGTTTGCGTGGGCGAGTAGCTATATCAGGACAACGCCCGTGGTCAGGCCTCAGCTCAAGCAACTTGAAGCTCGTGCATCACGAACTAGTTCTCGATCCTTGAGGATGCATCGCATGTCCGGCCCTCTCCGCTATGAACTTTCAGCCACTCATCGTTGGATTTTATCAGACTCGATAAGAACGTGCCGCGCGATGGGGATATGAAGATCGCCTTTGCCTTCGGATTCTGCCAGTTTTGCGAGAGCATGAGATAGATAGGTGCAGATGCGTGGTAAGAGCCCTGGAGGAGGAACGTGTGAAATGGGGGCAGTTCTGGCGCGGGATGAGGAAATAGCGTAGCCATTTGGGGAGACTGGGAGGGAGTTGGCCTCAGTCGTGGTGGAAGAGGAAGACAAGATGCGATTTGGTCGAATGTGGCCTGCCCAATTTGGTTGTCTGTCACGAGACCGCGACGCGACGCGTTGATACTCAGTAGAACTGATGCCACGCCTTCGGAATATGCAACAAGCCGCTTGTCCTGAGTGCTTGTCAAACCTGGGAAGCACAGCCTGCGTCATATGAATCCCTGCTTGCGTCTGGGTGGCCTGCTTGCGAGCAATTAGCGGTAAATGATGTGTCGCAAGAGGCACCAGATAATATTATGTATACGTAGCTGAAGCGTGCAGGACTCCTCACGTCACCCTGTCGAAATTGCCTATTTGTATGTATTCAGCTATTTCAATATAAACCCAGGTCTGTCATGTTTCTGGAAACGAGATCAGATTGTGTGTTGTCTATGTCACCGACAGCATGGGAGATCTGAGTCAAAAGCCTGGTCTAGTGGTACATTGATTGATGTTGGGGAACAGGGTATGAAAGATCAAGATATCGGCGCATTTAACCGAGTGTCCCATCGTCGCGGCGGCCCCCGTCGCCCGACACTGCTTTGGACAGCGTCTTTCAGTCCGCATACTGTACATACTTAGCCTTGGTCTCCTATAGTGAGAGGCTACTCACAATCGGAGACCCCGCTCAGCCGCACGCTCCGCTCTTCAAGTTGTCGTATCAAGCTCGCGCTATCGCCAATGTGAAATTCGTGTTGTGTACCTACTCAAGTGACCTCTTCGTGAGTACATTATTATCTAATCCTCACACTGTCTACCGTCCGACAGCAAGGGGCAATGGCGTTTAACAGGGGGAACTTCTCCTTCTCCAAGCGGTCTTCAATTGTACCTCAGGGATCTGAAAATACGTCAGAGCCTTCGCAATCGTAAGTGCAACCTCTCTTAGACTGTGGATAGGATGTATCACCACCTGAATGTCGACCTTTCCTCTCTTGATTGCAATGATGGCCCCTCTGCCACCAGCAATTCAAGGCCATGAGGCCTACGAGATGATCCCTGGTGGTTCACACTCATAGCGTGTGCATGCACACGCAAAACCTGACACAACTCACAGCAAGTTCTACCTGAGCAGTCACAAAGTCAAGCTGACAAGTCGGAAAGAGGACATATCCCTCTTCAAGACCCTCCGTGCACATTCCCGCATTCGTCGAGCCATCGTGCGCCTCATTGTATCAGGTGATGTAGATGCGGCAACGAAGCAGGAGGCTGCACACCTGGGAACGTTTGCTGCCATGCTCGCATGACATGGCACCTCGGCTCCATCCATCCCAGCGGGCTACGTTGCCTAGCTACATTTCCGCACATTTGCAGCTTGGGTCTCTAGCGCTGCTCAACTTCGAGACCTCCAATATCAGGACAGATGGATCCATCTAGTTAGAAACAAGATGCCCAAATTGGATGGGCACGGCATTCTAAGGTATGTGATTCACCTGAGACATACTTTAATGTGACATCAATGTTAACACGACTGCAGTATCACAATGGATGGTCCCTTTGGCTTTGCGTAACCCATCAGCATGTCTGAGCGGCAGACACAGAGAATGATATCATCCATCAAGTACCCACGACTCATGGATTGTGCGCACACCATTGTCAAATCGATATCAACTCCTTGATTCCCAACCCATTGAATTCACACCTTGATTTTATACTGACCATTGTGCCATGCTTTGTCCAACATTCCTACATCCCTTGTCTGGCTTTGTTATATCTGATGTTATACTACGGACCCGGTATGATGAGCTACTTCTTCATATGCATGTAGACAGTACCTATGCAACTAGGTAACCCACCTGATTATAGAGCCTTTGGTCCAGGATCTGCAAAGCCGAGGTCAGAAACGTGATTCAGAACATGTTTCAAAGATCATCGGCTCACTCAGGCTGTGACGTACCACCATCTTATACTCCTCGCAGTCTCTCTCACTAGCGGGATAGAGCACAAGATAGTACTATGTATCCGACCTGCAGACGAGGCCGTCACATTATTGGGTGCAGTTATCCCATTATGTGTGCTGCTGATCTGCGTACATAGTCCCAGTAAGCTAATTGGACTAAATGTAGAGGTCACAAGTACTAGTGGTGGGCGAGTCTGTCCACCAAAGTGGGCAAAAATCGAGCTAAAAGGTGGCGGGCCCCACGATTTGGACACAACGTGATGGACGAGTAGTCTCGGACAATGATCCAGTTGGCTGGCAGTTTTAACGTTCGATTAGCGGCGAAATCGGGCGTCAAGGTGAGATGTTGTAGATTGTGGTGCGACTGCATCGGTACACTCAAAGCCTCGGTCTTTGAGTGCACCTGTGCACCTCAGCAACGAAGGCTCGTCAAAGCTAGCTTGCTGAAGGCTCAAGCTCAAGAGGCACGTGAGGGGCTTGCGGGATTCTCCCGCGGCCACAACTGACGCAGGCGCTTCCACTTGAGTAATACAACTCATGCAGGACTCGGCGTCAGGCTTCTCACACTCAGCTTCAGCCTCTTGTTCCTGGTCAGGCATTTGTCACCGATCCGACCAGCACTCTATACTCGGGGCCGTCCCCTGCTTATAGACCGAGCAACGTTTGTGCTGCCAAAGTCTCCAAGGATGCATCCTTTCGCGTCATATGTCCTGCGCAGTTACTATCGCGCCACGGGCTGGAATGAGGACAATCTATACGCCAACCTTACACGCTCATCTAACGGTTAGATGGCAATGCTCGCGTCTGAATTGCCGGACTCAATCCGACTTCGTAGCTATTCTTGATTTCAGTGTACCGAGAGGTTTACACTTCTCAATATCGAAGTCACCAAGCCCTCTCTTCAAGAATACGTATTCCATGAACGCACTACCATCTCTCAATGGCTCAGTTGGATACATCTTTACTTCGTGCGAACTAGATGTCAAAGGGTCCGGTGACGTGCGTTTCAAGGACATGGTAGACCGCTTCAAGGTGTATGACCAGCCTCGGCGACCCGAGGGGAAGGACGAAGAGTGGTTTGCAGGTAAGAGAGTGGACACTAGGGGTGAGCACGCGTCTTATGATATTGCTGATGCAACGCACGGCGTTGACTAGCTCTGTGCTAGACTACCTGCTTTATGGGCGAGTGTACATTCCTACTGGGAGGCTCGACGCATTGTATTCGACGAGGCTATCCGCGACTGTACAGGCCATGGTTGCCGCGATCTCTGACCCAAGGACAAGTCTGTTCGCGGAGTCGGCGCGGGCCACCCATACACATCCGAGCAATATCATGTTTAGCTTGCAGCATGACACAGGGAGGTGGTGCACGGAGTACACGTGGAGTGCTGAAGACGGTATGTGGGGCATCCGGACATTGCACAACTTTGGGAAGCTGGGAGGGTTGAATGACATGATCGACGAGAGTGACAAAATGTCCACCACCTCGACAAGGGCACGATCAGGGATGAAGAGAGTCGATGAGGAGGAAGCTATGGAGGGCGGCCTCAGAGGCCGTATATCTGTCGGCGCTGAGTTTTATGTCAGTGCTAAAGAGAAAAGCGCGGGAGGTAAGTGGTATTAAACATATAGTCATTGAGATTAACGCTCGGCTCGCAGTTTCCACTGGAATACGCTTTACGACCCTGCCAGAAGATACTACCCCACCTTCCTTCCAGCTACCATCAACCTCAACCTTAACCTCGCCATCCCGCGGACCCCCGTCACAGCCACCCACGACCATTACCGCGCTCTTCAACCCCATGCTCGGACATATCTCCACAGCTTACACCGCACGTGTATCCCGTGACCTGTCGCTCAGTTCCCGGTACGATTTCAATGTTTACAGCTACGAGAGCGAGTGGTGTATGGGCGCCGAATGGTGGGTTCGTCGGGGCAGAAGCATGTTCACCTCCCACTTGGGCCCGAGTTCGGATGGGCCAAAGTCTGAATCGTCAGTGCTGTCTTCAAATCCGCCAGAATCATTGGGCGAGGTCCAAGGCGTTGTGAAAGCCCGGGCATCAACAACAACAGTAAGTAGCCATTGCCCTCTGAAGAAAAGCCGATGCGAGAACGTGTTACAGGACATCTCGTTGCTTTGGGAAGGTCGCTTGCAGAACATGTTGGTCAGTCTGGGCATTGTCTCAAACCTTTCTAGTCGGTCGAAACCCATCAAGGCGATAGGCCTTGAGCTCTCGTATTTTAGCTCAGGATAGAAACCTAGGGGAACATTCGGTCATGCAAATTTCTGGGACCAGGTAGGATCATCAAAACGGACTTCTGTATCAAGTCGTGTAATTTAGCAGTACAGTAATCAATTCCCGGGAGACGTTAAAATGGGGCAATGTAGGGGAGAGCACGTAAAAGTCTGAGTGGGGTATCGAAGCCATAATTCAAACTGACCACGATGACAACGTCCAACGCGGAAGCCAAAATACAAGCAGTAGTAGATGGAGGGCAAAATAGAATGTCGTACATGGTAGCAAACCGCAAACCGCCCGAAGAGCACGTCAATCCTTTGAGACAGCTGGAACAGGGACAGGACTTTCGCGCTTCGGCACGGGTCCGCCCAACGTCCTCGCAAGCCTTGACAGCGCGTCGACTGTGATCATCGGGCGTGTCGCATGCGCCGAACGAGTGTGCGCATGTCCAGGGCCGGTGCCCGCTGGCGGAGAGGACTGTGTTCGTGCATGATGAGCACCGTCTCCTCGCGCGTCGGGGTTAGGGTCTGGGTGATTCAAATTCGTGACCGACGCGCTGTGCGGTTGACGGTGACCTCGTGTAGGACCTCTGGACCGAAGATGCGGAGCCGGATCCGGGATCGGATGGCTAGAGATATGGCTCGGGGCAGACTGCGAGGAGGGTATGGGTGCGTGCATTGACACGGCAAGACCGTACTCTGGCAGCTTCTCCCTGTTCGAGTCATTCACCATCTTAGGAGCATGCATGGATTCAGCAAGGTCACTCTTGGGAGCGTGCATGGACTCGGAAAGACCGCTCTCGAGCTTAGGCTCCACTGCACCGGCGTTCATTTTCCCTCGCCTATGTACTGAGTCGCCACTCCGAGGATGATGCTTCAGCGGTGCGGGATCCAGAGTCGTCACTGGCTTCGGGGGTAGGGATGGGTGTAGAGGTGCTTTCGTCAGTGCTTTTGGTGGCGAGGGATTCTGTGCAGGAGCCTGCTCCGCGATGGGACCTTCCTTGGACGCCTCTGTTGACGGCTTTGCTACCTCAGGCTCCATGGCCTCTGCGGGTACATCCACGGGTACGGAAGTTTTGTTCACCAGAGGAAAAGACTGCACTTGTGTGTCATTGACGTGCGGACGGACCGCCTTGAGGGATCCCTCCCCGACTTCTTCCGCCATAAACGCAGGCGAAGCCGTAGATAAAGCGTCGTCCAGGGGAACTGTAAATGGCGAGCCGATCTCAATGTTCGGCAGCGGCCTTAAGGCATCCTCCAATATGGGGGAGATGACACTAGGCTTCGCTTCGGGCTTGCCCCAATCAGGTAGATCCGGTAGACTGTCGTCGTCGTCACTCGCCCAGTCAAAATGATTGTGGTTGCCAGGCGTATGAGGTCTGTCCATCGCAACCGACCGCATGCGGTCCACAAGAGCCTCGATATCATGCTTGACATCGAATGTATGAACATCCGATGGTGTCATGAGATGAGGAGGGAGATCCTTGCTCGCCATAGAAGCCTTCTCCGGAGCGGACTGTATTGTCAACACGCTTGACTCGGAAGACATGGACGATTTGGAGGTCAAGTACGAAACGCCTTTGGTCTGCGACCGTTTTCGCCTAGAGCCACGAGGAGCCGTAGGTGGTGGATCGGAAGGCGATGTAGAGGGACCATCGGAGGTAGTGCCAGATTGCTTCCGGGGAACTTTGTTGTCAGAAAGCTTCCTAGCGGGCTTTGGCTTCCCTCCACCATTGCTCAAGGCAGCGGCTATAGGACCAGGAGCAGCCAGCGCAGAGGGCTCAACTATCTTCGGCACACCATGGGGAACCTTACCCTTCGCCTGATCCATCTGCGATCTCTCGTCACCGTCCCCGCCTCTCGTATGGCCGTTTGGAGGAGCGCCTCCTCTGCCACTGCCACCGCCTCTTCCCCCTCGTCCGCCGCGTCCCCCACGTACGCCTGATCGGCCTCTGTTCCCTCCATCAGCACTCCGCTGCGCGCCGCCCGAGTCAGAATTTTTCCATGTCGGGCGATTCTGTCCGGACCATGTCAGGTTGCTGGTGGTATGTGCCGCTGGAGGGAGTGTGGAGGCCATCTACTACCTGGCGCGTGTATCTGCGGGCCACGGTGCGTTACAAGCAATCCTGACATTGACTTCGTAAGAGAGGAAGCTTGTAATCCATGACAGTACTGGAAGGGTCCTACACGGTTCCCACTCACTCAAGACGGTTTGCAGTTGTGATCGTGAGGGTATTATATGTCGGTCAAGATACTCCGGGATTCTGAATGCGTAAGAGGGGCGTTATGTAGGGGTTGGGCAGGGGTTTTCGGGAGACACGGATTGCAGACGTGAAGGGCCTTTTAGCACAAAGCGTAGCCGAGCGTGAAGAGGTCAAAGCGTTGATTTATAGCGAAAACAACCGCTGGGCGTGAATTCGGATCCCAAACACGCGCCAAGCGCGCCTGAACGAGTGTCTGTCCACGTGGAAGGGCGCTTGCACAGATCCTTGCAATTGCGCCCTTGAGGTCGTTTGACTGCTTTGTACCACAAACCTTCTCCTCTGTCCTTGAAGCTTGTTCCAGCCATGTCGAAGGCGTCGCAACCGGAGCTGAAAAAGGTGAGCCTTGAGCTTCCATTGTTAAGTATGCTTTGAACAGGCTTACTGAGAGCTGCTTGTATCTTTCAAGTTCATGGACAAGAAATTGTTCGTCCATCTCCAGGGCGGTCGCAAAGTGAGCGGCGTCCTCCGCGGCTATGACCTGTTTCTCAACCTCGTTCTCGACGACGCGACGGAGGAGACAACACCTGCACAAAAGCACCCGATCGGTACTGTTGTGAGTGGATACCATATCTCATTGTGAGAGCCTTTGATCGACGCCATCTGGCCTATCCTCCGAACAGGTAATTCGTGGCAACAGCGTGACATCCATGGAGACCATGGAGGTGATACGATGATGAATACTGGAAATGAAATGTTGTACGGCTTTGTATCTGCATTTGCGTCTGTCGTGCTATCCTTGGAAACGCAATCGCATCTACTTGCTACTGTCATCCGATGACTGATACTTGGGTTGACAATGCTAAGACACATCCAGCTTCCGACTACAACCTGCATGAAGTTCCATAATAGCTGTTGAGTTCCAACACGTGAAACAATAAGGATATGCAGGAAAACAATAGAACAGGGTAGTATCATTGTGTTACAACAAGCTGATATATCTTCTCCTAGTCCGTGTGCGAGGATTCAATCTGATTATGCCGGCCCAAGCTCGCCATCGCAGTATAACACGATGAATCGCCAATCATTGGGGCGCGTAGACGAGAATGCTTCCTCTGCCACGCGCGGCGCATGGGAGATGAGACGAGTACGTCGTTCAGTATGTGTGCACAACTGCGAATGCGCCTTCGGGTTGCTGAAACCGAGCACGACCAACGAAGCCCTTGGGGATATGCGACGGCAGAGGACCCTGGATGATGCTTAGTTAAGCGGCTTCAGCTTCGACTCCGAATAAATGTCAAGTGAGGAGGACTGACCTTGGCTGTCGCCATTGCATGTAGACCCAACTCCACATAGCAGTCTGGATGCCGCCGAACAGGATAAGAGTCTAAAGGAAGAGCAAATGTAAGCGAGATGAGCTCTCAATCCCGTATTTGTGCTCACAGGCGCACGAGAACGAATCAGGCTCATCATCTTCGCAAGAGGGTGTGTTCCGAGACGAAGGTAGGGAGGATTTGATGTGTATATGTGGGCAATGCTCGATATGTAGGCTGGGCTGGATATGATGCAGAGTCATCCACTGCTACCGTCAGGTCTATATACCGCTAGCACCCCTCCGGAGTGGCACGGCTCTAAGCTGCGAAGCGTCATTGTGTCTTGCACGCGTAATACTCTCGACGCCGTTGACGCGCCTGGTTCGGGCTGGAGAAGTAGACGAGACCCAAGCAATGTAAGTCATAGCAGGGCGAATGACACAAGTTGGGTAACATAGAACAGTCTCGATACAGGCGAGATGTATTTCGACTCAATCAAAAGGTGACATTCGGGTGATGCAGGAAGCATGTATGGATAGCCCTCGCCTCGAACGCAGCTGCAGAGTCGCCGACGAGTCTGGAGCGAAGTCCGCGCGGATGCACTGCTGCCACAGATACGGATCGTATGAGGAGGCAGCGCGCTTCGCGATAAGATTAGATCCTCCACACGCCAAATTTTGTTGCCAGAGGTGGCTGAGAGACTTGCCTAGTTCAGTCACAGCTAAAGCAGACTCTTGGTTTGAGCAAGAAAAATGGTGAGATTATGAGCTCGGGTATGTCTGATCTACCTATATACTGTTCAAAAGATCCGACGACAAATCCGTGAGCGTCGCCAATACATCTACGCAAAGTCTCTCGAGGCTCAAGAGCGGCAGACATACGAGCGCAAGCAAAAGCTCAAGGATGCTCTCGCCACTGGGAAGGCTCTTCCTACAGAATTACGGAAGGATGCACAACTTCTAGGAAGAGATCTGGCTTTTGACGAGGCTCAAGCAGGTGTGTGCACCCATACTCGTAGCCCAGGGCAGGGACTCACCGCACGCAAGATCCTACCACGCACATTGACAATGAATACTCCATGGCGGGTATCCATGATCCCAGGATTGTCGTCACAACGTCCCGCGACCCAAGCTCAAAGCTGCAGCAGTTCGCAAAGGAGATGCGACTCGTCTTCCCCAATTCTCATCGAATAAACCGAGGAAACTATGTCGTGAAGGAGCTGACTGAGGCATGTCGAGCGAACGATATCACAGACCTTATTGTATTGCATGAGCATCGTGGAACACCAGGTGCGTCTCCTTGTTCTACCTTTGGATTGTCATAGCTGACTCATGTATTGACCGATCCTACAGACGCGATGATTGTCTCCCACTTCCCTCATGGACCCACTGTCTTCTTCACTCTGCACAACGTACAGCTACGACATGACATAGGCTCATACAAGGAGTCCACCGTCTCCGAACAATACCCCCACCTCATTTTCGAGAACTTCAGCTCGAAGCTTGGAGAACGGATACAAGATGTGCTGAAGTATCTCTTTCCTGTACCGAAGGAGGATAGCAAGCGGGTCATGACATTTTCCAATGAGGATGATTTCATCTCATTCCGGTGCGTCATGTGGAAGACTTGAGTATAACTCAGACACCTGACCCTCTGTAGGCATCACGTCTTTGTCAAGATCCCTCCACGCCAGGTCCAACTAGCTGAAGTCGGACCGCGATTCGAGATGAAACGTGCGTAGATCGATTTCTGAGTACATCAACCCGATGCTCATCTAATGCACAGCGTACGAAATCCGACAAGGCACTATTGAGCAAACAGAAGCGGAGAGGGAATGGATACTAGCGCATTACTCGAGAACAGCAAAGAAGCGGACACTGCTTACTGGTTCGTCGAGACCGTTGGCAAGTGTAGAAAGCTCAGAAGGACGGCCGAAGAAGAAAGCACGCCGGTAGTCGACACCTGAGTGTCATTAGTCGTCGTCCGCTCACAACGTACCCCACCGAGACGGCTCGTGGTTGGTATAGGCTTTCAGTCCACTGGCTGTCAGGCATTGCAGACACATCCAGGAACAACACCCACCCCTCCCCGCGAGTGCGATCATTGTGCTACTTGTATTTTCCTACGTCCAGTCTCGTTGTTACATCTGCTGTAGTCTCTGCATTTTTTCGCTAAGATTCTAATTCACCACGAGCTCGGCATCGAGCTCGGTGAACCCTTCGAAGAACGATGTGAACAAGTCAATCATGCTCTGCGCATCGTAGGCGCCCGCCGTTTCACGGATGGAATGCATGGAGAGCATTGGACAACCAATGTCAACCGTGCGCAGACCCATCTTCGAGAGGGCAGGGCCAATTGTCGAGCCGCACGCCCTGAAAACACCATGAGTGACTCGAAATGATGAAGGCAACATAGCGTACATGTCGTTCCGAACTTCATACTCCTGCACTTTCCCGCCCCTCTTCTCCAACAGCTTCTTCAACAGGAACCGCCCTACCGTCTCAGAGGTGTATCGTTGCTTTGCGTTTGTCTTGATAACAACGCCGCCATTGAGCTTCGGAGCATGATTCTCCTCATGCTTGCTCACATAGTTCGGGTGAACAGCGTGAGTCATGTCTGCACTGATCAGGAAGCTCCTTGCGATTGTCTGCGAGAGTGTGCTGGGTGTTGGTGAGAGGCGAGACAGGAGCGAGGGCAGAAGGGAGGACTCGGCACCGGTGGTAGAGACGGAGCCGACCTCCTCGTGGTTGAAGAGCACAATGACGTTGACGTTCTTGTTAGAGGAGCAATATGAGAGTGAGTGAGGAGAGGTAGAGAAGGAGGCGAGAGCATCAAGGGCGCAGAAGCTGGAGCAAGGATATTAGAACGAAGTGTCCACCAGGAAGGGAGAACCCATACGAAGAGAATTGATTATCCATCCGCGGGGAGAAGATGAACTCGTTCCTGACACCCCCTAGCTGGCATGGTTGAGTATCGTATAAATGGCTGTCGAATTCGTCAGCAGATTACATAACTGGAACGGAAGTAGAATCCCGTACAGCTCGAAGTCCTGAATATCCTCCGAAGTAACCGAGAGTTCTTGTGAGAGCATGTCCAAGAGTACTATATGGTGCTGGTTTTGAACACATGTCGCTTTTACCTCAACTTCCTGGCTGCTCCTAGCTGGCGCGTTAAGTTGTTCCTCGACCAGACCAAGAATCGGGATCATCTCTGACTCCTGGTTGAATCGGAAGTTGTCCATGGCCGTCCTCTCCACTGTACGCGCGTTGAATGACACAATCCACAACTAAAGCGACTGCGAAACGTACGATGTATGGCCAGTGTGGGTATCCGCAGAAGCGGTCGCTCAATCTTAATGAGCTTGGACGTGTAGCCTCCAAACTTCTCCTTGACGATGATCCTTCCAGCGAGGGAGAGGTCACGATCGAACCAGGAGTGCCATATACCACCGCCGTAGGTCTCTACACCCACTTGTAAATAGCCGGCCGTGGTCCTCTTGGATACAGGGCGCACCTAAGACCCCAATGTCAGAACGGATGCCAGGGACATTGCGCGCGAACATACTCGTAGGTTGGGGCTATCCACGTGAGTAGCGACGATAGACACTCCGTCGCCAGGGCTCCATTTCTCAGGTACGGTGAAGGCAATCAGAGAGCTCTGGTTTCTACACGATGTCAAGGGGGGCGAACGAAACAGTGTATCGACATACCGGGTCATGTAGAATCTGCCACCGTTTCTTAAGTCGTTTGCCCAGTCATCTTTCTCTAGAAGCTAGCAAGTGGGCATATTATGTTTTACAGGTATGTCAGCACTAGCACAAGTCCGTACTGGCTTGATCATCGTGCTGACCTTACGAAACCCAGCCTTCTCGAGGCGCATGGAAGCCACGGCAACAGCATGTAGGGGAGTTGGGGAGGCATTGACGAATTGGAGGAGCCTGGTTGCGGCCTCTGGCGCAACTGCATTGATCACCATCGCCGAGTCAAATCTACTATATAATCGTTCAATGGACTCAACCAGATTGAAGGGGTTATTTCAATATCTCACGCAGACCAAATTTGATGCTTCTAGTCAAATTCATTCAGGCGTGAGAGTCAGGAAAATTCGCGACTGGGCGTTAATGCATCATGCATTCATGATTGGTCTGCGTCACACTCGATCGAATGTGGCTGAATAGTAGCATAACCTTGTACAGACACAGTGGCTATGGTGCAAAGCTACCTCAGACATGGACCTACAGAGGTGATCGTCTCGAATCCTTTGCATAAACACCACTCATCGGGGTCGTAGGCATTCGGGCTCGTCTGTAGCTCATCTTCCAACTCACATTACGATGGCAAGCTCGCCTACGTACCTGGTCTTGAAGATGTCTTGATCTGGGATGTCAAGAAGGGTCAGATGGTGAGGACTCATTCTACACTACAAAACACTGAATTGATTGTTCGCAGCTGGCTATGTGGCACGAGACTGGTCATCGAGCCGAGGTGACTTGCATACTTCGCTCTCCGCAGAAGGATACTTTTGCTATTGGTTATGTCGACGGCTCCATCCGCATTTGGAGCGCATCAGAACAGTCAGTTATTGCAACCTTCAATGGACACAAGAAGGCTGTTACGGCACTTGCCTTTGACGAAGTTGGAGCGAGACTGGCTTCAGGCTCCCAGGACACAGACTTGATTCTGTGGGATGTCATTGGGGAATCGGGGCTCTACAGGTATGCAGAATGTACCTCCTTTCTGTATATTTCTGACGAGCGAATAGGCTACGTGGTCATCGAGACCAAGTCACCGCTATTCGCTTCATCACGCCTGTTTCTACTTCCCAGCCGTCATCGTCGTCGGGGACAACTCCCAGTTACCTCCTTACCTCATCAAAGGACACATTCCTGAAACTCTGGGACCTCGGCACTCAGCACTGTATCCAGACTGTCGTCGCTCACCGCTCAGAGATCTGGACGTTGGATGTGGACACCAAGCACGACCTGGTCTTCACCGGTAGCGGCGAAGGAGAATTGAGAGCCTGGAATATTGACCATGATGCGCTGGTACAAGGACTGCAGGAGAACAAGTCCGGAGAGGTACGCGGGGGCCCTTGCAGCTTTCCTCATGACACTAAGTGTCGCCCTAGGTGACGAAAATTATCCACCCAATTACCTCGCTCCCACTTGCCTCGAGTCACCGTGTTTCCCAAATCACTTTCCACCCATCACAACCCTACCTTGCTGTTCAGTCTCATGACCGCACCGTCGAACTCTTTCGCATCCGCACGGAGGACGAGATACGCAAGAAGCAAGCTCGTCGGCGGAAGCGACAGAAGGAGAAGGGGGGGATGAAGCGTCAAAAACACGTAGAGGGTCGCGACGACACCAAAATGCAGATCGACGGAGAGGCCGAGGAGAAGGAACAGGAGATCGAGCTCGTTGACCGGTTCACACCCTACTTAGTCGTCCGCGCGTCGGGCAAGATTCGGTCGTTCGACTTCGCTGACGACGATGCATCAAGGGCCAAGGGGATGACACAACTCTTCACCGCTCTGTCATCGAATGCGCTTGAGGTGTACAGCATACCTCCGCCGACGAAAGCGAAAGGCTCTGTCCCAGAGGCGACGCGCGTTTACTCAGTTGATCTTCCTGGCCATCGGACTGATGTACGGACGCTGTGTTTGAGCTCAGACGACAGGATGTTGGCCTCGGGGAGCAATGGATCCCTGAAGATATGGAATATGAAGACCACGGCATGTATACGCACAATGGAGTGTGGTCATGCGATCTGCACTGCATTCCTCCCTGGTGATCGGCAGGTGTGCTCTACATTGCATATGCGACTGTTTTTCCGCTGATCATGAATGCGCAGGTAGCTGTGGGTACAAAATCGGGGGAGATCCTCGTCTATGATGTCGCTTCCTCGACCCTCGTCGAGACAGTAAAAGCACACACCTCAACAACCTGGTCAATTCACGTCCGTGCGGATGGCCAGGCCCTAGTCAGCGGGAGTGCTGACAAGGACGTAAAGTTTTGGGAATTCGAGCAGAAACCCGCAGATGCTGATAACGTAAGGCAGGCTCTCCCCCTTCATTGGATGGGTCTGACGTGGTGATGTGTAGCCACGGAGTGCGAGATTGCTATCACTTGTACATGTACGCACACTCAAGATGACCGACGATGTATTGAGCGTGCGGTGCAGCCCCAACGGCAGATTTCTCGCCGTGGCACTGCTCGACTCGACTGTCAAGGTCTTCTACCAAGACACACTGAAGTTCTTCTTATCTCTCTACGGTCACAAGGTCGGTGTTCCGTAGCCTGCGGGGCCTCACAGCTGATTATTATCGGTGCAATAGCTCCCGGTCCTCGCCATGGACATCTCTGCCGACAGTAAGCTCATCGTGACGTGCTCTGCCGACAAGAATGTCAAGATCTGGGGCCTCGACTTCGGTGATTGCCATCGCTCGCTGTTCGCACACGACGAAAGTGTGATGCAAGTCGCATTCGAGAAGCACGACATCCGTGAGCTGGACGCGAAACCGAGCCATTACTTCTGGACGGTGGGCAAGGACCGGATGCTGAAGTACTGGGACGGGGACAAGGTGTGATGCATCGCGAGCCGCTTGCGTCTTTGTGCTGACGTCTCGTGGTGCAGTTCGAAAACATTCAGAAGCTTGACGGACACCACAGCGAGGTGTGGGCACTGGCCGTGAGCAACCAGGGCAAATTCGTTGTCACCGGCTCGCACGACAAATCGATCCGGGTATGGGAGAAGCTCGACGAGCCCGTACGTATTCGCCTTCGACCTCACACTCTATACCACTCATTCCCCCTCGCAGCTATTCCTCGAGGAGGAGCGCGAGCGCGAGCTCGAACAGCTTTATGAGTCCGGGATCGCCGACACCCTTAACCGTGCTGATGCGCCCATCGGCTCCGGTGCTGCAGACGCGGACCCTGTACTCGCAGACAGCGCAGAGGCGACCGCTGTGTCGAAGCAGACGACCGAGACGCTGATGGCGGGCGAGCGGATCATGGAAGCACTGGACCTCGCCGATGGGGAGCTCGCCACACAACGGGAGTACGAGGAGGCGCGCACAGCGGGCGGGCTCGGCGGGCAGCTCGCACCACCACCGCGAAACCCCGTGCTGGCGGCGTATGATGTGGAGCCGGAGGAGTACGTGCTGAGGATGGTGGAGCGGGTATCCGGGACGGCGCTGTACGATGCGCTCTTGGTGCTGCCGTTCGGGAAGGTGGTTAGTCTGATGAGGTATCTGAATGTGTGGGCGCAGAAGGTGAGTAGATGAGTATGTTTTTGAACCCGATGGTAGACTAAGGATGTTCTACAGGATTGGAATATCGTCCTTACGTCGCGAATCATATTCTTCTTGCTAAAGACACATTATCACCAAATCGTTGCCAACCGGATCATGCGCACGGCCCTCATTCCTCTACGCGAACATCTCCGCGAGTCTTTACGCAAACAGAAGGATACGGTGGCGTACAACCTTGCTGCACTCAAGTACATTAAACGGCAGACCGATGCACGGAGGCTTGCAGAATTTTATGAGGAAGAGGGCCTGGACGAGGAGAAGGTTCAGGAGAGGATTGCAGAGGGTAAGAAACGGAAGCGGGTTGCAATTAAGTCTTAGCTCAAGCTATGTATGGCTACGTAACAATAGTCTGTGATCTATTATGTGGG
The DNA here is from genome assembly GCA_964035675.1 of Fomitopsis pulvina. Classification (NCBI taxonomy): domain Eukaryota; kingdom Fungi; phylum Basidiomycota; class Agaricomycetes; order Polyporales; family Fomitopsidaceae; genus Fomitopsis; species Fomitopsis pulvina. The sequence goes on from OZ037959.1 coordinate 1,247,494, forward strand.
CGGTCGAAAAGTACAGTACATGTGGATGATACAGGTCTAAATCTATGGATACATCCCTGGAAACATGTCTTCCCTTGCAGGTAGGCAGGTAGGTATATTTCAGTTGCGGTCCCACTCAGGTAATGATAGAATAAGTCCGTGTGATCCCGCGTACTTCAGCAGTCTGTCGTCAAGGGCTGTGAACGACTATGCTCTTGTCGCCGTCGAGGCCTTCACTTTTGCATTGGCCCCCACAGATCCTCCGACCTACCGACACCCTTAAGTTCTAGTCGATACGGAAGGCAATCGACAATAGGGCTTACCACCCATCTTTTGGACCCGTCGCCTGCCTCATCTGCACGGTCAAGATACCCTCGTTGAGGTCTGCAAGCATGGAGAACGCAGCCTTCGTGAGATCGACGTGCTTAGACCCCGGCGCACAGCCTGCACAAGTGTCTACGACGCGAACGAAGACGCATTTGTGGGACGTGTTGCAAACTATTGGAGAATTGGTCTTTATTTGCTAGCATGCAGCACAGCAGGTCAACGCACGCTCAAGGAACTTGAAGCAATCTGGACGGTTGTCCCAACCTTCGAGGGTGACAGCACACGCCATAGAGTCGTCCTGTAATAGCGAGAGTAAGCGTTTCGCTGAAGAGGTTAAATATTTAGACGCACCGTGGGATGCCAGGTTGATTCCGACCAGCAGCTGGGGTTGAGCAGGTCATGGCCGGTGTACCAGGTAATCGTGACATTCTCGGGACTCCCTAGTGCCTTGATAGTACTTATGACAGACTTGACAGAACCCATGAGACTACCCGACCCCGAAGTGGTCTGCGCAGCCTTCGCCTTGGTGTTTGTCTTCTTTGAAGTCTTCGCAGGTTTCGTCTTCTTGCTAGACCTCTTGGAGTGACCACGAGGAATCTCTTGGGGTGCATCCTTAGGTTCGACGTCGTGGATCTGAGAATACTTGTACTGCAAGTTGGTGATATTGACAGTCTGCCACCCGTCCCGCGAGTCAAACTGGTAGTTGTCGCCTAGAGAGTGAGGAGTGCTGTAGCGCTTCTCTAGAGAGCCTTTGAATGCGCTGATATGGGCGGCGCGAGATGTTGTCATGAGCGGAGTCAGCCCGAGAGAGACAAGGACTACAGTAACGAGGAAGGTCAAACGAGGCATCTTGCGAACGAGAGATTGGGTGTGGAGAGCGTGGGTGTGAACAGGTTTTGACGAGAAACCAGAGAGTAAAGACAGGCCTTCCCGAGGGCGTATGAATACTAGATGTGGACGCAAGATGAAAGTACAAGTGAATAGGTTAGGCGGACTCCAACTCGAACATACAGGTCGCGTCAAGATCACGTGTGAGCCCTCCGTCGCGTAAGATCGCGTCTTTCGGCTTGCGTTGGGAATTACTAGTAGTACATATGCCTTCACCCACAATGTATTGTTGACGCCGGCGAGCAAGTGACCTGTGAAATTTGCTGCCATAATCGATACAGGGCGTTGTTCATGAAAGTGCTATTGAATGGGTGGGAGCCATTGGCCGTCGCCTTCAAAATAGCTTGAAATTCTCGCGAATGGTGACTCGGTGAGCCGATCTGAGTCAAGTCACGTCGTCCAACACAATCATATAGCACCACCACAAGCCTGCAATTTGGAGACGACGGACCTTACTGACTTTCAACATGGCCCCTCAAACCGGCAAGAAATTGACCGGTACCGAGCTTGTCCACGGTGACGACGAGCTCATCCGCGGCCGCGAGGTCGCTGCGTCCATATCCGTTACCACAAGTGAATACTCGCTGGCATGTTGGTGGGCAGATAACAGCCAATAACGTTTCTGAAGCCTTTAGAGCCCCTTTGCTTCCGGACAACAACCCACCGAAACTCGAGAATCTTGACCTTCGCAATCCTGAGAGGCACATCTACTCGCGTTACACTCAGGACGTCAGCACCCGTGCTGAGCGCATCCTCAGCAAGATAAACGTAAGAATCACTCTATTAGTATCTCCCCCAATGAGCCGAGGAAAATCAAGCTAAGGAACAAAAACTAGGGCGGATATGCATTGACGTATGCATCAGGCCTAGCAGCCTCATACGCCGTAAGTCCAGCTCTCACATGATCTGCTGCCGCTCCTCTTGACGCGTCCTCGTCTCTCCCTTCCCAAAAGGCGTTAGTATTCTTCCAGCCAAAGCGCATTGCAATAACAGGCGGGTATCATGGTTGCCACAATACCATTGAGGTGTACAAGCGCAGCCGAGCCGGCAACCTTCCCATCATCGGTCTAGACGATGAATTCAAGGCCGGTGACCTGTGTTGGCTCGAAACACCTCTCAATCCCACCGGCGAATCCAGGCAAGTCCGACTTCTCAGACTAGTTGCTGTTCTTTCAAGCTCATGTCTACACGTGGCCCGCGATGAATCCCTGATTAGAGATATCAAGCACTATGCTAACAAGGTATAGTATGCTGTACCCGCTAGGTTGGACCAAGGGCGTGCGCTCGGTTCGCCGCTCACGCCTGTCTGACATGTGTAGGTGCACGCTGCTGGCGGGAAAATAATCGTTGATTCGACTTTCGCCCCACCCCCACTACAATATCCGTTCAAATGGGGTGCAGACATGGTCCTGCACAGCGGTAAGTGATGATTTCTTCTTGGATATGGTGAGGAATGCTCAGAAGAGCATAGGGACTAAGTACTTTGGCGGGCACTCCGACCTCCTGTGTGGCGTCCTGATCGTGCCGACTGAAGACGAGTGGAAAATGGTGAGCCCTGATCGCTACCGTATCGTTAAGTCATATCAGCCTTCATCCAAACCCACATTTCCTACCACGCCGCCCTGATACGCCGCCGAGAAGTTTCTATGCTCTGTGGGCGCGCGTAGGTGTCGCATCATCTTCTTTGCCGTTCATTGCCTCGCTCCGCTGTCCCGCTGATTATACTGGCTGTCGGTCTTATATCCGAGCAGCTGTGGACGCACCGCACCTTCCTCGGGTCGATGATGGGGTCCCTCGAATCCTGGTTGCTCCTCCGGTCCCTCCGTACGCTGCATCTTCGTGTACCCCGTCAGTCGGAGAACGCCAAGGGGCTTGCACAATGGCTCAGTCAGGCTGCTGGCGTGAGTCGAGATTGGTATTACCATCCTTCGGATTGCCCGCTAACTTGGTCGGTAGGGCCGAGCCTTCGACGGGATACCGGCTGGAGTGATTGACAAGGTCTGGCACTCGAGTCTGCAAGGCAGGGATGGGCGAGCATTCGAGCCTAGTTCGCAATTGGAGGGAGGCTGGAATCCCACGTTTGCGATCTTCGTAAGTCCTTGTCGAGCTAATACACCAATGCCCCCCTGACCACGCATGCAGTTGAAGGATTCAGAATACGCACGGCTACTGCCACACTCGCTGGAGTACTTCGTTGTGAGTGCAGAACGTCCTGTGGGTTCACCGCCGTGTTGACGGCTACCTCCATAGCCGGCAACAAGCCTGGGAGGCGTAGAGTCTCTTATCGAGCAGCGGAGTACGGTTGACCCTGGGGCGGACCCTAGGCTTGTCCGCATAAGCTGTGGTGTTGAAGATCTAGACGTGTGTTTCTCATTGTACTTGTGGGCAACGTCTAACCAGTGATACTGCAGGATCTGAAAGACGACTTACGACGGGCGTTCCAAGAGATTGTGAAGCCAATGGCGAGGTTGTGATCATGCTATTAACGACTGCACATGAGTGTTGTACACATAGAATGTAGCATTAGGTCGGTATCTCTTGATGCCTTGTCTTATTGACGTGTCCATCACTAACTGTGACCTCGTTCTGTTCAGATGTGGTTCTGCGCTTGAAGTACATCTACTATCGTCCTATCAGTTGTGCTATCCATCTGATCTCTGTTTGTTGTCGTACTGGCCTGCGTCCTGCTTGAGTTCGTGTGGTAAAACATTGTCAGTGAGGGTTGAGTGGATGAGTTGGTACAATTGTCTGATGCGATTGTGGCTGGAAAGTGCCATCGATCGACCACCGATGTATGGCAACTTATCTTTCTGGGCGCCAATCATTATGTATGACGGCCACTGAACAAAGTATGTGACCAAAGTCGCAACCGACCATACTTATGTGCCTCCACACTTACCTTCCCTCATTGAGCCCTTTGCATCTCCCCCAATCACCATCTCCGCGAACCGAGGTCCCGCTTGAAATGTCGACCGAGACTCGTGTCTATATTGGAGGTGTGCTGATCGCTCTATATATTGGGTGTCCACATCCTCTGAACGCCTCATAGGAATGCCAGCAGATTTCAGCGAGGACGAAGTGCGACGTGTGAGCTTGATACCATGCCTCTCAGCGCGTCCGTCGTTTAATGAACAACCCAGCATCTCTCCATTTACGGACAGATCACGGACATGACACTGCGGAAAGGTGCGGTCCTCGACGCTCGTAGATGTGTAAGGGTCCGTATTCTCACTTATGCCCCCGCATCGTCAACTGGCTACGAAAGGCTATGCCATTGTCAGGTTTGAGTCAGCCAAGGTGAGTACGCAGAGCGCTCTTCATCAAACCCAACATTCGATAATTTCCGGTGTGGCAGGACGCCCTGGTGTGTGGCCGAATTGATGATCATGGCATGCGAAACACTAAGCAAACATACCCTAGGATGTTGTCTCCGTTTTCGCAAACCGCCGCCTCCTTGGAGCCGGTGTGTCCGGTGCGCAGGTCCGGGACATCAACCGACTGATGTGTTTGAATCTTCCAGACGTCAATGTGTCCATGTACGTGCCTAGGAGGATGTTGAACAGTGTCGAGAATCCGCCAGACCGCGCACGTGTGCACCGTGCAGCGCGATCTGAGTGAGTGGCCGTGATGACTGATAGCAGCGGTGCCGGTTCATTCAAGCGATAGTGATGTGCCGAGACGACCAGTACGGGATTACACGCAAACTGTGGCTAGCAGATGCACGGTTGTTGTCATGTCTCTACACAAGGACACCTGCTGGCAGGTAAGGTGACCACGACATGCATCTTATGTCCTCCTGACGTGTGCTTGGTAGCAATTGAAAGATTTCGGCAGGTCTAAAGGAGGCCGCGTCGCATTTTGCGAGGTAAGCAAGGGGGTTGGGTGAGCTCGGTCAAGTTGTTTGCGCTCCAATTGCGCGTCTTGAGTTATTACACAGTTTCATCAAGTTCGAAACTAAGGAAGACGCACAAATGGCCATCAAAAAACTGGACGGGCAAGAACTGCTGCAAAGTCATGTTCGGGTCATATCCTTGGTACGACACTATGCGTTACTTGTAACTGAATTGCGCGTAACACCTACGTAGGAGGAATATGATCGCAGCCGCGAGTCGGAGATTTTGAGAGCTGGCCGAATGCGTTCTCGTTCTCCCGATGTGCGCACCACTGCACGTCCAGAACAATCAATGCCGAACACACGGAACTTTGAACGCGGTAGAGGAAGGCCCGGGAGTCCTGTAAGGCTCGATACTTTCAGTGGGGAGAACGTAAGCATAGGTCACCATGCTGCACTTGGTTCTTCTACCAAGATGGCCGCATACTTGTTGGGGGCCGTGACCGTCGAGCCCGGCGAGCTTCTCGAAGAGGGCAAGCAAGGCAGCAAACCCGCCGATCCTGCCGCACCTGGACTAGTTGTGCCCTCCGAGGATGGTTTGCTAGACGTATATCGACAAGCTAAGACCTCAAATGAGGTCCACGATTGATGCTTGGCGACGTCACTCTTATCCCTCGACCCTCTGGCGTGATCTCTGGCGTCGCACGGGCCATCCTGAATTGTCTTTCTCTGTTTCAGTCTGAACTCATTACTGGTCATAGGAAGCATTCCTACGCGGCTATTCTTGGGAACCCGCTGCCACGCCATTCGCGTTGGTTTAATAATATGCTGATTCACTTTCGTATGGCGTTGCATACGAGGTGTTCGAAGAAGTATATTATGTATGTACTATTCTAACTGCCTATCGTCGAGCATACATTCCACGCCTACTTCTTGCTCTTGTAAAATTCCAAGAAAGATGCCTTATCCTCCCAGCCAAAGCCAACCCTCCTTATCTTCCCTATCTGTGCAATCAACATGGCACACACTTCTGTGAGGGGGTCGTCGCAGGGCGTTCCCGAGAGAAACTCGCTAGCAAGGAACGACCCAGAACCAGGTGACTCTGCAGGTGACAACAGGCGGATGGACATGGCCGAAGGCACCAGGGAAGTCGCGAGTGTGAATAGGTGGGGAATCGGGTTCAGAACACTAGACGGTATTGAATGTGACATTGTCGGCGAAAGAGCAGTCGGTGGGTCGTATCTGAAATAAACGCTCAGTGCGCGGATTGGCAGCATCCACTGAGCGACCACTTACCGCACACACATGACGAACACCTTGAACCCGGTCACTGGTACAGGCACACCTTTGAACAGCTCCGCGAATCTCAACAGACCTCGGCCATTGCTCGTCGCGCACTCAGGAAAGAGTACTACTGGACGATCCGCTCGGCTTCTGATGTCGTCCAACGACTGGGTTAGGAGGCCGGTATGGGATGACTGCGGGGCGTGTCCGGTAGCATTCAACATCCCAAGTAAGGAGACTTTTCGGAACCCGGTAATGGGCATTCGCGGCGTCGGTGCACGAGCAGTAGGAGAAGATATAGCTGCAGAACCTGTACCTGTTCGTCTGCCTGGAGCGCGCGACACCGGAGAAGATATACGCTCCGCAGATTTGGGGATATCAGAAGTGGAACACACAGGCAGCACAAAAATCGGGCTGAACCTATGCGATCGCACCATTAGTACACAGTAATCGGAATAGGGCAACATATGAACACACCGAAATGCTAGCCATATGATCTCGATGGTCGAGGCCCAATTTGAGACGATAATGTCTCCTGCACCAGGGCTCCACTTTTCCAGTGTCTTGGCACCTCTCCTAGTTTGTCAGTCAGATAAGTCACTGACCAACTGTAGATGGCTGCTCACCCCCTTTTACGGGTAATCGTCTCGACGGAAATCCATGGCAGACCCAAAAACAACAGGGCGAGACGTGCGAGGAGCGCAGTAAGTGCATGCGTGACGTGTCTGTACAAAGGTGGTGCTGGTTTCTGGTCTTGTAAGCTTTCGTGGGGATGACGGAACGGGCAGTCAGCTGAACTCACAAGCACGATGCAGACTCCTTCAACCAAGACAGTGTATAGTATGCCTAGAACCAGCACAAATAATGTTCGTACAGCTCCCAGTGCATAACCAAACGGGAGCGCAATCGTTCCGACCGTGTCTGTTCCTGAGGGTGAAACGGGCTTCAAGAATGGCTGAAACGGTGCCTGTTGAGATGGCTCGGCTCGAGAGACAACTTAAAGCCACACACCTGTATACCCGTACCAGGATCCTGCCATGAATGGTCAGCGAAACGCGGTGAAACAACACCCACAAGCGCATGACAGGCACATACCCGGAATGCCGAGAATTTTTCCATGGTCTCTGTGCCCTATACTCTCACTGTTCCTCTGCACCCACAGTGTCCGGATTTTCAGTCGTAAGACGCACTCCCAGTCTCAGGACTCCAAGCCGATGAGCCGAAGCACACGCCTGCGTCCGTGTTGGTGATGCGGCTACTCGTGACGCCCACTTGTACACTTGTCTCCGGCCTCCGAAAGAGCAGTCTCTTCTATCTACTCCTTGGGTCAGGCAGCTCACAGCTGGGAGAGAGCAACATGCTAGTTATGCACCCCTCGAATGGCTTCACCCTGAGCTCGGCGGTATCTATGGTCAGATATTACAGTCAGGCTGCTTACAGGCGGTTCTGGCAGCTCAGCATCCGCGGGAAGGCCCGTTTTCAGGCTCTAATATTTAGTCTCCTGTTACTAATGTCCACCATGGTTGTTTTCGTGGATAGATATTTCTCCTATGCTCACTGGCCATCTATATAGCCATCCCGACCACATTCATCGTTGTTGGCCCGGACCGCATAGGTCAGGCATTATATGACCTCGCCCAGTCGATCAGTCATCTGTGGTATGGCTGGTTGATTCTGTTCAGTGCCCTCGGTGTGTTTCTGTTCCTACATTGCGGAATAGCAGGGTGCTCACGGTTCGTTGCCTCGGATTAGTACTCATTTCGTTCCCTCCTTGCATCGGACATTCGACTATCTGCACCTTATGCGGCTTCGCTTATGGCTTGAAGGGGTTTCCTTTGGCGGCAGCAGGTTCCATGATTGGTTCCTGTCTCTGCTTTGTTGTCCTACGAATGCTATTCAGTCGAAGGCTTAGCAAGTGGTCTTCCTCAAATGAGAAGTGGCAGGCCCTCGAGACGGTTGTCGTACGTCGGAACGCATGGGGGCCAGCCAGCTACTTACACATCCATTCTTAGGCCGCCAAAGGGCTTCCTTTGATTGCACTTATACGGGCGTCGCCCTTCCCGCCGTGGGTCTACTCCAATGCGCTCTTCGCAGTGAGTGCCTTGTGCGGCGACCCAGTTCTTGCAGTGCTCAAATGGTCATGCAGTCCATCGGATCCGTGGCTTTATGGCAGTTCTGTGTAGCAACCCTTGTCGTATTTCCGAAGGTTGCTCTATTGGTCTTCGTTGGTTCGCGCCTTGCGTCGCTGTCTGACGGCGAGACACGAAGCCACATGGATACCTGTACGTCCGCTTCCTACTGTACCAGATGAACCTAACCATTCTCCTTTCAGCCACCAAAATCTTGAACATAGGTTTGTCCGTTGGAGGTATCCTACTGGGCATGACCGCGAGCGTGTATGTTGGAGAATCGCAGGTTATTACGTGCAACGGCTAATGCCCATTCTAGGATCGTTTACCGGGCCATGCAGACGGAAATACGTCGCCTTGAGGGTGTTCCTCCTGATATAGAAGAGCTGGCAGCTGAGGCTGTAGAAGAGGTAGCTGAAGATGCCGCAGAGGGTGCTCCGCTTCTAGGACACCCGCACTGAGCGCCCCGCATACAAACGAATATTTCTGTTCGACTATGCTCTAGAGCTCTGCCCACTGTATCTGTATGGTATGATGTAGGAGACACGGACAATGGTTACATAATGGAGTGTGGCAACAGCACCTATGCCGTTGATTAGATCTACAGAATGCACAATCTAGCAGTCCCAATGCATATCCAGACCTCAGTAGTAGTGCAAGAACAGGAGTGATAGACTCGCTCCAATGAGAAACATCAAGATCCACTTCCTGCTGTCCCTCGCTCTTCGCCTCGCCTCGTTCAACTGCACATTGCCCTTTTCCACCATGGACGCCGTAGCGATGGCGTCCTCATACAATTGCTCTGTCTGCTCCGTTTGCCGCGTGAGCTGAGTGACGAGCTCGACTTGTAGGGCACTGATCTCGAGCAGTCGCGACTCCGCCTGTTGCACGGACGCGAGCGTGTCCTGTACGGACTGCAAGATTTGCGCGTTCTCCGACTCGAACTGCATGATCTGCGACTGCGTCAGCTCAAGCTCCTCTTCGTCGGTATCGTCGAGGAGGTCGTCTGGCATGGCCGTTGAACTGGGCTTCGACGTCGAGACCGAGCCGTATGCATCGTTCGACCCCATGAGACTCGATGCGAGGTTCGACGCGCCACCGAGCCAGCCGCCGCTGCGGGAAGGGTCTGTAGGAGACGGCTTCGACGAGGTTATGTCCATGTACATTGCTTCTCGCGTTGCGCCCGAGCCAAGCGTCCGTGTCCGCTCGAGCTGTCGCTTCATCCGCTCCTCCTGCATCTCCTTCAGAAACTGACTAGTGTTGGTTAATCGCCGGCTGAGGTACCACGTTATGCTGGAATGGTGCGCGGCTATGAAGTTGGACGCAGCGGTTGACTCGTCCTGTCGTAGGCGGGCTGGAAGGAGCCTGGTGAGAGGGTTCTTGTTGCTTGCTGCCAATTCTGCACGTCCTATTGTGATAGACCGCACACATCAACCATGCTCCTGCTCCCATGAAATAGACATTGAATCATGCCTTACGTTTCTCCACCGCCTCTAGCTCCTTCACCCGCTCTGAACACCGCGAGAGTATAACCCTAGCCTGCAGGTCAATCTGGTCTCTTTCCGCGTCCGTAAGATATCGTATGTTCGGCCATGATGATTGGTCTGCTGATCCAAGATCTATAGTTCGGGGTGCTTCTCGTGATAGCGGAGCATGTCGCGAGTCGGGGTTCAGGTATGCTCTCCGAATGGACGAAACCATCCGTGCCAGTGAGTTTATGTGATTCAACTATGTCTCGCACATTAGGGCGAGCTACCGGACAACATGTACCACGACATACGACAGAATACGCGTCATTGACATACTGCCTACCGAACAGGACATCCCCTTCGCGCTGCCCGTCCGCGGAGGCGCGTTTCGACCTCTTGCGTCGCCTGGGGTCGGAGAATTCCTTTTCCTTTTCCTTCAGCAATTCACGGAACTCAGAGGTACGCGATGTCGCCAGCATGTATACCGAGCGATTGAATGAAAAAAACGCTGAAGGGTAGTGGAAGAGATGAAGTACGTGCTTGATGTCCTTGATGTGGCTGCAACCGTACATCATTATTGCCGATCGAAGTGGTAGACAGGCACGTGACTTCTCGGCAACGCATAAGAGGTGTGCTCGCGTGGACGGATTCTTAACAGTTTCCCCACAACGATGCCCTACACCTTCTCAAGATTGTCCAGGCGACCTACCTTGTCTGCAGGTCTATTCGTTGTGGGAGATGAACCGTCCTTGTTTGAGGTGAGCGGCGTTCTGTCTTAGCGTCGCTTGCCATAGTTTGCGACGCACATGCATAATCGCTGTTGTCTCTCCAGTTGTGTCAATGTCGATCTTTCTACCATACTGTAATCTTGTTCGTAGATACATCTTGCAATGTGATGTCTGTGCATTATCAAATAAGAGTCCTGACCCGAACCGTATATGAGTCTCTTAGGCCCGTGGACGTATCGCGATGGCGACGTGCATATCGGCGCCTTTGGCCTCAGAACTGTTGCTTCAGGTATATAGCAGATAACCGCAGGAAAGCCCATACAAGTCCTATGGCGCAATACACACTCGTCAACATCAGAGGCAAGAACTCCAGCGCACTCGCTCCTGACTCCACGCCACGTCCCTTCACAGGTTCGACTTGCGCTTCTGGATTGACGCCGGAGTCCAGCGAAGTGTTGATTCTGCGGTTGATGAGCACAGGAAAGACGGTCACGAAGAGCTGGAGAAGGGGAAAGCCCGCGAGGTATGTTTTCTCGGCGCTGTCGATGATGACGAGGGGTAGGGAGCGAGGGAATCTGGCGTATCGTTAGATTTTAGGATCAAGAGGCGATACGGGAGTCACTCACTCGTACACTCGTGGGTGAAGAGGAGCAAATGTGAATACTGCCCACAGCACAGAATAAACTACCTTGACGAGGGTTTCTACGTTCCTTTACATTACTAACGTGATGAGGCAGTGACGCACAGAACAGACCTGCGGGAGTGAAGAGCAGCGGGAACAACGAGAAGACACCGGCTGCCGAGGCTAGCATGAACGTCCGGAAGTATGCGTGGTTTTCTGCCGCGAGTAAGCTATGACATAGTCGGGTCAGCACATCTCAGCCGCATGCAGACATATCACCGGAAAGTGAACCTGAGAGGTACTAAGACCAGCAGTACCGCCTTCTCATGAACGTGCCAACCAAACATGAATGACGTCCAACCACAGAGTGTAAGTGCAGCGACGAATGACTTGTAGGTTGGTGCTCGCCAGAGTTTCACTAAGTAGATCTACACTTCTGGTCAGCTCGCGCTTGCGGCATCCACAGGCACACTTACTGTCTGGAAAGCAATCGTGACGAGGAATGTGTGGATAGGCTTCACGTTAGGGAGCACTGCGAACACTGTGTCGCCCACGAGTCCGCGTGAGGTAGATGCGACTCCAGCCTGATTGATAGACATCATATCTAATGCACCACGCTCCACAACTGCAGGCACAGTTAATGCTAGACATGATGGATAGCACGACGAATCCTTACATTTCAGTAACACCCGGTCTGCCGCTGTTACCAGCGCCCATACATTCGGTGCCCAGTACGCATGGTTCAGCCCTCGGGTGAAAGGGAACAGACGGCTGAGAAGCTGAGGTAGTTGACCCATGAGGAGAAAGGGGCCAAGTGAGACGAGGAAGACGGCAATGACAGCATTCGCTAGAGAAATGAAGCGTGCGGGGAGGAGCTCGCCGGAAGGTGATAAGCAGAAGGAACGGAGGAGATAGATGAAGTAAGCGGGCTGTGGCAGAGGGTTGTGAGGCTGTGTACAGGTGATCGAGCGAAGGACGCACGGCAAGGTACATATAGATGTGCTTGAAGTTCAGCAAAACTGCAAAGAGAACACCGCTAGCCAGCTTGTTATCCTATCAAGGTCGGTAAGAGCTGAATATTACGATAGCTCTCAATGGACATGTACTCACTTCGCGAGCCATGAAGATGGACCATAGCAGAATCCCGAACATGAAGCCATTGTATTGGAAGTGTATATGATCAACAATGAGGAAACCTGGGTGAAGGAATAGCGATGCAGAGATGATTCTTTGGGTAGTCGGGACGACAGCTCCCCTGCTAAACCTAGACACGAGTCGAAAGACGCTAGGACATCACGTAAGAGTCGACCCACCTCAAGAGTGCTGCTCCGAGGACGAACTCTGTCACGATGACAGTTGTCCTTTGATAAGCAATGACAGACCAGACATCGTAGTTCAAGTTGTTTTGGTCAACGATGCGCGGGTCGATAAAATACGCCGGGATGGACATGAGCTTTTCGAAGTACGCAAAGAATGGCGGGTAGTCGAGAGCTGGCGGGAGGTCGTTTCATGTACGATGGATGGCACACGTGAATATATCGGGACTCACTCCATTCTGACGTAGTCTACACATAGAGGAGATGTTGAGGAGACCGATGTCAGATATGAATGTGTGAGGACGAACGCACATCATAGTACCACCGCGATATAGGCAAAGAGTGGGTGATCGCCAACCAATTCCGGTGCACCTCGAAGTCAGTAGACCTACTTAAGTAACACAATGAGTGAGACAGGCGCGGTAGGTGTAAGACAGGTAGGCCACTCACTATGCAGGGAAGAGTAGCAGCTTCAAACACGTCGACGCTATGAGGATGTCCCACTCGGACGGCTCCAGATATAACCTTGATGTCCATCGCCTCAAGACGGACTCTTGCTTCTTCTCTTCCGGCTTTCTCTCGTCGTTCTCTGGTATAGGCCCGGGATGACTCGCAGGGAAGGGCCGACTTGAGGGCAAGGATGGTGTGGTTGCGCGAGGGCGTTGCATGGTAAGTGCTAGGAAGACGAGGTGCTTTACAAGCTGGGCACGCCCTTTGAGGATAATGAAAAAATGTTATCTAAGGAAGCATTCAAGTACCTAATTGTGTGGTAACGATGAAGTATGAGGCAGTTGAGGCGAATGGCACACACAGCTCGATCGTCTCCCGAATCTCAGATCCTTCGAGCCCTCGCGTCATGGCGCCCACTGGAGCGCTGTGCACCTCAGTTTTCCGACGCTGACCCACGTACAGTACCTGCAGCAACCACAACAACATCCTTACGCTGAACGTATGAGCGGACAGGCAGCGGCAGCAAATGTGACGGCGCAGGCTACTCAACAGAGGTTCGTATATGTCTTGTCCATCTCTACACACTGACCCTATCGACTAGCGGCATCCTCGTAAAGTTGCTCATGTTTGCAGCAGCTCTCGCCATCGCGCCTGTGGCTTCCTACTTTATCTCGAAAGACTATCTCTGGGACGGTATGATATGCCATGCCGTATTCATCCATTTGGTCAGTGCGGCTTAGGTTCGCCTGCAGGCAACACGGTCCTCGCAGCAATTACCGCCATTGTAGCTGCCAACATTGTCCTGGTATCTTATATCGTCGTGTCGATCTGGGAAGAACGGGCGACCAATCTTGTGTCTCCGCCTTCGCGAACGGAACCAGAGTCGAAGAAGGAGCGATGAACTCCCAGTCGCATGTACGTATTGTACTGCCTCCCTCAACGTCGACTACATATACTCACCATGTTTGGCTTGTAATATAGGTACCCTTGGCTGTTGAATTCGCAAAAGCTTGAATTACATGCAATTCAGACGAGAAAATATTGCAGCCTCATCACTAGTTACACTCCCGTTGATTGAACATCTTTCACCTACCACCGAAGACATTGAAGAGCACCAATCTCACTCAACAGATTCAGTAACAGAATGATGTATTATGCAGTAATACAGCGTAAGTGTACAGGGTCAAGTTGTAGTGGTATGCATGCTAATGATAACATTCTAATGAGATCGACACAGTAGTCTGCAGTGAGATGGCCAAGGTCCATGGCATGACAAAATGACAACATAGGATGTGGTGAATACAATAAGGAAAAACAAGCGAAACCACAGGACTGCTTAGAAGTCGTCATCGAGTGTGCTACAAGTAATTGTCAGTCAAAGTACACGTTAAAGAACAAGAACATACAATGTCTTTGCTGCCACTTCTGACTTGCCACTCTTGGCCGACGCGTTGACACCCGCCTTAGCGTAGTCCGACACACGCTTCTCGAAGAAGTTGGTCTTGCCCTGGAGGGAGATCATGTCCATAAAGTCGAAGGGGTTCGTGGAGTTGTACACCTTCGGATCACCGAGAGCGACGAGCAGGCGATCAGCAACGAATTCAATGTACTGGCACATGAGCTTGGAGTTCATGCCAATGAGAGCACAAGGAAGAGCATCTAGGAGTGGTCAGCCACAACTAACAACAATGAGGGTTAAGGCTCACCAGTCAGGAACTCCTGCTCGATCGCAACAGCCTCGATGATGATGCGCTTGACGGCATCAGGATGTGGCCGACGCTTGAGGTGAGTGAAGAGGAGGCAGGCGAAGTCGGTGTGCATGCCCTCATCACGGCTGATGAGCTCGTTCGAGAAGGTAAGGCCAGGCATGAGGCCACGCTTCTTCAGCCAAAAGATGGACGCGAAGGAACCCGAGAAAAAGATACCCTCAACAGCGGCGAACGCGACGAGGCGTTCAGCGAAGCTCGACCGCTTGTCAGAAATCCAGCGCAGAGCCCAGTCGGCCTTCCTCTTGATGCAGGGGATAGTGTCGATAGCATCGAAGAGGTGCTCGCGCTGCCTGGGGTCCTTGATGTACGTGTCAATGAGGAGAGAGTATGTCTCGGAGTGGATGTTCTCCATCATGATCTGGAAGCCATAGAAGCAACGGGCCTCAGCGGCCTGCACCTCGTTGGAAAAGCGCTCAACGAGGTTCTCGTTGACAATACCATCCGAGGCAGCGAAGAAGGCAAGCACATGGGAGATGAAGTAGCGTTCATTGTCGTTCATGCGGTTGTTCCAGTCGTGGAGATCCTTGGAAAGGTCAACCTCCTCGACAGTCCAGAAGGAAGCCTCGGCCTTCTTGTACATCTGCCAAATCTGGATGCGTGTCAGCATAGGCAAACCTAGACTCAAGTAAGATCACTGACCTCGTGGTACTGGATGGGGAACAGAACAAAACGGCGCTTAGACTCGGTCAACAAGGGCTCCATGTCTACGCGATCATGTGAGCCAGCGCATCGCAAGGCCTCCGTGTTGAGGAAACTCACGCTCAGGAAGGTCGACCTCTCCAACCCACTTTGTACGGAGCTCTTCGAGTTCATCATTATGTTCCTCGTCATAATCGTCAATGAAGGATGCTGGAGACTCGGACAGACATGCGTCGTCAGTAAGGTTAAGTGCTGGCAGCTTGCCGCCTTTGGTGGGAGTCATGAGCGACATGGCATCAAAAGCGACAGCAGCCTGGCAACTAGGTCGTCAGATGTAGAGCCCAGACGCTTGCAAACGCGTCATACCTTTTTGCTCGGGGTGGGAGCAGGCGACGCGACGCGAGGGGGAATGCTCATACCAGCGACAGTCATGATAGCAGGAGATGGGATCGTACAAGACAGAGGTCTCTCGAAACTTGGACTCTACAGCGACACAGGAACAATGAGTCGCTAGTAAGCGGTAGTGAGGAAAGGGTGGCGAAAGGCAGGCGACTTTATACCTGAGCGTTTGTTGTCGCGTTGTTTGGTCGATTCAACGAATCAACGAGGCGTGTCGCGTCGCGACGTGGTAAACACGTGACCTAGCAACCCTTTGGTCACAATCCGGTTTCCGCCGAGCGTCACTCAGGCGGCCTTCTTAGACGCCCATTGCCACCATCACGTGCCTTATTAATGAGCGGCGCGTCCGCGTTTTGCTCCGTCACTGGCACAGGCAAGCACTGTATTCTGACTCAAATGACTGAACGGCGGGTTCTGCCTGAACTTATTTCAGCCAACCCTCACTGAGTTCCCTCCCTGCCTGACTTCATCCTGGAATCTACAATGAGATGGGTCCGACACTCAAGCAAGCAGTAGATAGTCTCAAGCATCTTGACGGAACGAGCCCGATGGACGTACAGTCAAGATTTGTTGGTGAGGTAGATCTCCCGGAAGGTGCGCTGCCTGAGAAGCCAGACGCAGTATGGATACTGATGGAGTACGATTGTAGATCAGGAACCTTTGTTGACAGAGTCGAAGCGACGCTTTGTCTTGTTTCCAATCCAATACCGTGACGTACGTGCCCCTAACTAATTTGTCTCCTTCACTGGCTCAATACAGCGCACACACAGATATGGCGCATGTACAAGCAAGCAGAAGCGTCATTCTGGACGGTCGAAGAGATTAACCTCTCGCACGACCATTGGGATTGGAACCACAAACTCAACAGCGACGAACGGTACTTCATCTCTCATATCCTAGCCTTCTTTGCCGCCTCAGACGGTATCGTCAATGAAAATCTCGTTGAGCGCTTCTCCAACGAGGTTCAAGCCGCGGAAGCGCGATGTTTCTATGGCTTCCAGATCATGATGGAGAACATCCATTCCGAGACCTATTCGCTCCTTATTGACACCTACATCAAGGACCCAAATGAGCGCGAGCACCTGTTCGACGCCATTGAGACAATTCCATGCATTAAGAAGAAGGCAGATTGGGCTCTCCGCTGGATATCGGACAAGAAGCCGAGCTTCGCGGAGCGGCTAGTGGCATTCGCAGCGGTTGAAGGCATCTTCTTCTCTGGTTCCTTTGCGGCTATATTCTGGCTGAAGAAGCGGGGGCTCATGCCTGGCCTGACATTCTCGAATGAGTTGATCATCCGCGATGAGGGCATGCACACTGATTTTGCATGCCTACTGTACCAACATCTTAGACGGCGGCTACACCCGAACGTCATCTTGCAGATCGTCTCAGAGGCCGTCGCAATTGAGCAGGAGTTCCTCATAGGTACGTCATAGTTCACCGTTGCGCGTACGCATCCCTCACACCCTCCGTAGATGCGCTGCCATGCGCATTGATTGGCATGAACGCAAAACTGATGTGCCAGTACATCGGGTTCGTGGCTGATCGGCTACTAGTCGCGCTGGGCAACGAAAAGCATTACCATGCAACGAATCCATTCGACTTCATGGATATGATCTCATTGCAAGGAAAGACCAACTTCTTTGAGAAGCGTGTCTCGGACTACGCCAAGGCTGGAGTGAAGAATGCCTCCATTAGGGAAGGCGCAGATCACATACAACGAAGCAGAGCTTTGTACGTATTCGCCGTTTTGGGGCTTGTGTCATCTGTACTGACTCTCCACGAGCTCTCTTGATGAAGATTTTTGAAAGTGATTCAGCCTGTCACCGACCAGTTATACCTTTAGTGCATCTGTCCTTTCTATAACGTACCCCTCCAACCATCTTGTACCTCCTGTTTGTGAACCACCGTTTCGTACATCCACATTGGTATAATCCTAGACATACTCGGCGGACTCACACCACTGTATAACACTTGCTAAGTCATGATATTCTCATAGCATTGCATCGCGAGAACTAGATCAACACATCCGCGAACATACAATAGGTGCAACTAAGAGACAGAGCGCTTATTTCTTTGCAATGTGAACAACTGATGAACAAACGTAATCAGCGCTAGCTCGGTGGAGAGCTGGAAAATACGTACCGTCCTCGTCCTCCAAGACGTGTTCCAACCCGACCTTTTGACCTCTCGCGTGCTTCGCACTGGCACCCCACACAATTGCGCTATATGCAGTCAGTCTCCACAGTCACCCACAAAGACATCACAAACTCACTATTTCATTTGCTTTGCAATTTCCTTGTGAATCGCATTGCAGAAGTCCTCAACCGACGACTTTCCTCGCCTAAGCACAACTGGAGCATTGTAATCTGGTGGTGCACCCCGCGGCTTCGTGTATACTCGCACAAGATCTAATCGTCGCCACATCACGGCAATGAGCTCGTCGATGTTGAGCCATTCCCGTGATGAGATGGGCACGCTATTGGGAATCTTGTAGAGCAGGTCGAGTTCCTCTATGGAGATTGCGTCAATCTGCTTACTCGTCAGCCACCTTTGTCCAGTACTCTTGAAACCACCGACCTTGTTCAGCACGTATATTGCAGGGATGTAGACTCTGTACAACGCGTGAAGGCAGTTCTTGTTATGAGACATCTCTACGTACCGGTTGCCCTCAATCACATCGACTAGGTCGTCTGCTGTAGCATTTGGCTCACGGATGGCGACATCAGCGTTGCTAAGTTTGTACTCGCTCAGAATGGCCTTGATTTCTTCTTGGTCTACATTCGTGAGAGGTACGGTGTTAGTGATTGCGATTCCGCCCTTGTCCTTCTTCTTCACAGTGATGTTTGGCGGCTTCTTATTCAACCGGATCCCAAACGCTTCCAATTCGGACTCAATGAGCATCTTGTCGCCGAGCGGTTTCAGCACGTCCAGTACAATGAAGATCAGATTACATGTGCGTGCGACTGCGTGCCTGTCTTCAGTTCATGTTGTGCCCGGATCTGCGCGATGGCATACCGGCAATGACTGAGTGCATGTCAGTGTGGCTACCTCTGATAGGTGTGCACTAGGCACACCTTGGCGACCTCGACCTCGGCCGTCATTTGCACCTTCAATGATACCGGCTTTCCAGCAATTGAGACCACGTTTTGATGAAATAATGCATGGTACTCACGCAAGTCCAGGATCTGAATGGGAGCACCGTGCACCTTCAGCGTGCCTGGAACCGTTGTGAGAGTGGTGAAGTCAATTTCCGACGTCTCCGAATGGGTGCCAGTGAGCTTCGACATCAGTGTGGACTGAGAGTGCATTATCAAACGTTCAAAAATGACACCAGACCGAGGGCGAGAAACACACCTTTCCGACTGACGGGAAGCCCACAAATCCAACAGAGGCAACACCAGTCCTTGCAACATCAAAGCCCACACCGCCGCCGCCGCCTCCACCGCCCTGGGGACCGAGGAGCTCTCGCCGAAGTTTTGCGAGCTTGGCTTTGAGCTGCCCTAGGTGGTAGCTCGTGGCCTTATTCTTCTGAGCTAGTTTTCAGGTTCAACATAGGCTGACTGCGCCATGTAGTCTGCAGGACATACTCCTGGCCTGTAGATCACTCGGTGTGAGCGTCTCTTCATGGAAGATAATGAAGACAGTAAACCCACCATCTCATCCTCTACTTCCTGAGAGGCCAACACGATGAACACCACTGTATATCCGCTTCCCAAACATACATACCTTGATCTTCTGTACGGTGGTCATTGTTGCTAGTGGTGGCGGATGAAGCTTTTGTGTCCGAAAAAGGAAGTTGAGACACGCTGGGAAATCATGCGCGGCTAACAGCGGGGATGTAGCAACTTCGCAACGGGTTCGCTTCGTGAACTGCTCTCCTGCTTTCCCAAGTCCTCGCGACCACCTCCCGTCCTTGACACCAGCCGCTCCTTGCACCTCAGCGACTGGCTGGCCCGGAAGCTGCTCGACTCACTCGCAGTGCTGTTCCACGTCGCTGCCCATTCATTTCACATCCCAGCACGCCCCCACTCTGTAGCCCCTCACTAAACTAGAAAAGCATGTGTGGAGGAGGAAACTGGAAGCGAGAAGTCGTTCCAGACCACAAGGCAGGCTGTGTGACCGCTACCTATACATCTCGCTCACTGAACCGTACAGTTCGACTTCGTCGATACGCGAGACTTTACGGATCACTCATGTGGAATGCGGATGAAGTGAGTGTTCATTCGAATGCATTTCAGTGTTCGGTCTTTGCGGTTTCCCGGGATTGGAGAGATAACATGAATGTTGCGGAGGATGTGGTGGCTCTGCATAGCGACTGACGTACTTGCTGCCCTACAGGTATCTCTGGCTGTACATCACAGTCTTCATCTCTTTCCTGGTCTACATATCCGATATTTTCACAGCAGTAACCATGTTGACCTCAACAACATGGTCCAACGAAATTTACAACAGCTGTCAACAGAACGATAATAACGGTTGTGTGTATATCCCTTTCAACGTTGGCAAGTGGCTGTTCTTCGGATGTATCGTGTTCTCGTTCTTGCTGGTGAGTGGCATCCCACCGCTGACGATAAGACACTGACCGATTCCGGGTAGTTGGCGTACGAGGCACGTAAGGCCAAGAAGATCATTGCCAGTCGTGACATCTCTTACGCCTTCACTAACATCATGGCTAACAACTACTATTCTCTCCGTATGTCTGAAACATGTCCTGTCGATATCACTTTATTCATGTGTCAATGTCGTGTTAGGATCTTACGATCACTTCTGTTTCTTCAGCCATATCTCCAGTTCCACCAAGAGGTCGGATGATTTCGCCTTCTTTGTCTTCTTCACTTTCAAGGGTACGCCAACCCACTCTATCATGTGATCCAGTAGCTCAATTCCGGCCAGGTTGGAAGAGGGTGATTTTTGCCGAGGGTCCGCGTCAGTCCATCAACGCCCTAACTCTCTATGCTCTCTACCTCTCAAAGGCGAACTCTGGTCACTGGTACGATGTGTCAAAGTACTTCAGCGGCAGCAACTACATTACCATTGCCCTTACTATCTCCACGGCATTCACCACGTTCATCTTTGCCTTGTCCCTGTTGATGCTCATCATAGCTGGCATCTGCTACATTCCGTTGTTGACGTACATTCAAGGCAATCTCAAGGTTAGTCGTAGGCCTGTCATGCCAGTGAATGCACTTCCTCACGCGTGCACATCCTTGACCAGGAATACTGTTGTCACAAGGTCGACAAGCGTATTGCCGAGATTATTAAGCGGAGGAACAAACAGCGTCTTGCGAAGGCAGCGGCCCTGGCCAAGAAGGAAGCTGCTGGCGACTACTCCCACCTCAAGAACAAGAAAGGAGAACTCATCGCGAAACCTCTTCCTCAGCCGACGCTTCCGAACGTCTCGCTCGACGACGACGATGATAAGGCTTCCATGCGCTCGCGCGGTCCACCCGCCAGCACGATTAGTGCTAATCCATACGGCTACGAGGCGAAGGAGTACAATCCGACCGAGTACCCACCGATGCCCGCCTTCAACAAAGCATACGGTCAGCATCAGTACAACCAGTCCGTAGGCACCTTCCAAGACGGCCAGTCGCCCTACGATGACGACTATGGAAGCACCGCTCATCTCCCAGCCAGCGCTGCACCATTTGCCCGCGCAGAGCCAGGTCGTGCTAACATGGAGAACCCGTACAGCTACCATAGTTATCACAGCTACCAGGGCGAGGCATATGGCGACAGCCCGGCAGAGTCGGACTATAGCCCACAACGCCAGGTTTTGGACGGCGTGGATAACCATAATTATACCACTTCTTCGGAGGGGCCTGCATACTTCAACAGCCCGCAGGCGTACCACGGCGCACAGCCTACTGCACATGGTTATCCCAATACACCGGGTTATCACGGCGCACCAGGTTATCATGGTGGACAAGGGTACCACACGCAAGGGTACTATGATGCGCACCATGCGGGAGGATATAACTACGATGCGGGGCAGGCTCATGCTATGTAGTTACGCCCAGACTATTGAACTCATTTATCTACTAGTCTTGTACGTGTGTGACCTCTGCATCTTACCCATCGTATCTCTTTTTCTTTGGTCGCTCTGCCTTGATCATTCTCTACATTATTCCACAGTGAATACGAGTGTATTTGTAGCCTTTGGGCATGGACAATTATGGTGTGCAATAGCTGGATGTGCCTGCCTTCACTGCACAGCACGGCAAGCTGGCATGGATGAGAGCGAACAGCACAGACATCCACAACGTCATTGTCGTTTTGGGCCTGGCCCGCTGAAATGTGCATCATTGAGGACCCCTACGGTGACCCGTGAACTTCTCCATTGTGCCCTTTCCATCGCTGCCGTCCCTGCTCGCCATCCTGGTGCTCCGGGATCAGTAGCGGAAGGTGTTTGCAGAGGGCCGATTCGTTCCTTGGGCCAGATGATAAACGATAGTTTTGAGTCTATCAGCCCAAGCGGGACCTGGTGTTTATGATCAAGCTGAAGTCCCGCGCAGTCTACGTGTGGTTGAAGCGTACTGGTCCAAAAGTGTTGCTGTCTTCAGAATGAAAGGGTTCGTCACCTGAGCCAAGTGTCAGACTCCTGGCGTATACATGTAAAGACCCTCTCTTCACCTTCTACCCACACATGCCCAGGGGGTACAAGCACCTCAGCGTCAGGATATGGTGGCAACGTCTTGACCTGCATTGTGACATAGAAAATCGGCCAGTGCGGTCAGGTATTGGGCGATTACACACCATGTCTCCTCCAACACCTATGATCCGCTTCACGATTAGTTTAGAGTCCACGGGCGACCTGCACCCCTCAAGTTCAAAAAACCGAGGCTCACTGCACGATTGAAAAAGGACTCACATCAACGCAACTACATCATCCCGGTCATACATGCGCAACGTACGTATAGAGAAGCGGTCGAACACCACTAGATCTCGCCATGGCGAAGAATCTGGATTCAGTGTCGGCTAGCTAGTGAGAATAAACGTAAAAGGCCCTTCAAGTAGACAAGGGGCTCAGACCTGCATGCTCCGACCATTGACTGACTTGATAGTGTAGAAGAACTGCGTGAATACAATGCCCGTGGGGAGCCAGACAAGCGGGTACAGCGCACGCTTCAAGGTGCGATGGGCACTCCAGAATTCACGCCAGGATCGTCGAAGAGTCTTCAAGGTTTGGTGCATGGCGCAGCGGTCGCACGGCTCCCAAGGAGTTCAGAAGGTATATATGAAGTGGCATGCGCTGACCGCTACTTGGACGCAGATTGGTCGTGTAGATCGGCGAACTTCTAATTACGTACATTCGACTTGTGAGGCCTGGACCTACTCTGCACACCATCTGAGGTCACGTTTACGGAACACTGCTTCCATGACCATCTAAGGAGACACAAAACTAATTGACGTGTTACAGCGACATGTGTGTCCGACTGAGGCTGATTCATGCTGGGGTGGGTTACAACTCGTACATCGCGCACAAGAATACTTTTCCGACCAACTCCAGCCCAAGTCCGTCCAGCAGAGTCAGTATCGCGTGTCTCACCCTTGGCAGGTTCCACTCTTGGGAAGCCTGCAAATCGGGACCGCTTAGCATGCTCGCCGTGTGAAACGATTCTACGCACAGTGATTGGTAAAGCAACTCGAGGCTGGTCCGCTTTGATAATATACGCCTCAGATAATAGAGCGACAGGGACGTCTGGATCGAGGACTGGATCTGCTTCGCGACAGTCAGGGGGCGAAACCGCCTCGACAAGCACCGGACAGATGGTGTGTGCTCACCATCCTCGGACGTACGCGGTGGACCCTCCAGATTGTGCTCCGGATGGGCAAAGCTGACGTATCGGTACTTGCCGAGTAAGGGTCGACACTCCTCCAGAGGGTGCCACGTATACTCTTCTGGGTCGGCCAGATAGGATGGCGAATAGTCCCCTTTGTATCGCATCTTCGGACAAGTGTGGATGTAGAATCCTGATGAATGGTTGGCTTTTGAGCTATTCCGCGGGTATACCTGCATCGTATACAACTAACCCATATATAGGTATCCCATGTCAGTCAGGCCGGCTTCATTCATCTCTCTCGCCAGAGATGCCTCCCGCAAGGCACTAAGCTATGACGCATAGTAGGATCAGATGTCGCCAGAACGTTCGTCTACTGCACGAGAGCCAATCATGCATACCTTTCCAAGTGAATACTTCTCCCAATTCTTCTTATACATGAAGTAAACACTCGAGACGCAGTTTGGCAACACGTCAATGACCCCCATGGCTATGAGCTCTCCATCAAGTCGGTAGAGCTGATGATAAGACCCGTATTCCCGTGGCAGATGCGGTGGTGCCGGCGATGGATACGGTATGGTCTCTTGCTGTGCATAGTCCAGTTACAGATAACAGGTGACGGAAGTGCGACGTACACGCAGTGGAGAGGCTATAAGAAATCTTTCAAAATTGCTTGGCTTCTCGTCGTCTTCGCGATGGATATCACGCTGATAGCTCCGATAGAGAGCGAACTTCTCTTCTGTAAATGAAGAAGGCTCTAGTGCAACCTGTAGGTCATACACAATAGTATCTCGACTGTACCATCTACTGCCACGAAGGGTAAACATACCTCGAAGCGATGCTTCGGTTCGGCTTGCGCGCATAACTCGAGTTCCGCAGCATGGACCTCTTCTACCAAAGAAAACGATGCTTCTCCTGACTGCTCCCCTCTACCTCGTTTCCTATCTTAAGATTCAGTAGTCTCGCGTCTACCCTCAAAAATTTCACCAACTGCTTGGGGGCAGAGGGGGAATCGTCGCCACCGTTCCCTTCGGTCACGAACCGATTCCAACTACAGGATTCAGTGTCATGGCTTTAAGTGATGGCATACTGCTCACCGATGGACAAGCTTGCGTTGGCTCCGGGAAGGTTTGAACTGTCTTGCGTCTAGCCTGGGATATAACAGTGAGCTCACATAGCCGCGGCAGAGTCGGCTGGCTACACCGTCACTAACTTGATCGTGTATTGAGCACAGCAGGATTTCTTGAGATCGGGCTTGTAGCAATACGTTCCAGATCGTCTCCACCCCCGGTCTATCATCTTCTGGTATACCTACGGAACGTAGCGTCAAGTACGACTCTGTGTACCAACAAGGCCTAGGAGAACCTGACATGACATTCGCAACGGTTGGCATTCGGCTGCATGCCAGCTAGATTTAGTCTTGCTTCTCTGGCCTAAAGGCGAACAATATCCGCAAGACGAATTATTGGGTGTGAGCGGGGCCAGGATGGTTTGATCCCGAGTGGCCGCAGGCTTCTCCATTCGTCAGCTTTGTGGGCTGGATGTGATATCAAGGCTTTGCTGCGGCGTTCCGTTATGGTCAGTTCACCTGGAGTATGAGCTTGGACCTGGTGGGACTCGGAGTATGATGATAAGTAAATTAAATGGTATGCGCCAGCGCTGCGGCGACCGATCAATCGATTACGAGAGAGAGCATACCTATGGACTCCCACCACAGCGACTAACCGCTTAGACATCCACTCTGACTGCATCATGCCCGGTTCTCTGTGTCCTACTACGTTAGTACCCCAAAGCATCCCGTACAGTAGCAAGTACAGTATCTGAGATCGACATGTATATTGATACAACATGTACAGTATTACAGAAAGTGCATGACGGTAAGTATACAGACGTATGTGAGCGCCTGTCAGTCGCAATGAGGCGTGAGAGGGCGCAAAGCAAGGTAACTGATGCAAATGTCTATCCAAATTAGCGCAGTCCACGCAATCTCACTCTCAACCCCACCCATCCCATCTCCCGAATCGCCTGAACTCACGCAACATGCATTCGTGGCTTGCTCCTTCCTTCCCGCGCTCGTTGTCTAATCGATCCGCGAAGGACGAACTGCTGGAGGAACGGGGACGCGCCATGGGTGCAGTCCCGGATTGCGAGGCTGATTGTATGGTACCCGAGCCAACAAATGTCCGTGATGGCCCATTTGCCGATGTGGATGATTTGGGTAATGACAGGCGATACCAACCGCCAGTGTAAGTCAAGGCAACGAGCTGGTGTTCCAACGGGGCCTCATCCTTCGAACCATCGTAATCATCGGATGGTGCTTCTACCCATCCAACTACACACTTCTCTTCGTCGATGTCATCTGCCGTTGGGGGCTTCGATGGCCCAGCGGACAATGATATGTGGGAAGATTGCGAGGGAATCCGATACTGAGCGTATGACCATTCCGATTTGAAGTATCTCGGTAGGGGTACAAACGGCCTCAGGGGCGAGAAAGAGGATTGTCGGTTCCTATCTGTTGTTACAATCAATTCCCCAAAGACTTGATCGGATAACTTACGATGACCCTGAGTCGTCAGCAAGAGCAAATACATGTACCGTGCCTTTGTCACTCCAGGCACAAACTTCCCGTTCATCCGGGCGAAAGGCCACGCCGTAGATCTCAGCCTTGTCTGTCCCTCGGCGAAACTCTCGATTAAGCTTCCCAGTCGTGGAATCCCATATTCGGATCAATGTGCCTCGAGAAGACGTAGTGGCGACCAGATTACCAGACGACGGGACAGACAAGGTCGTGAGAGCACTCTCGTGAGCGATGAACATAGAAACTGGGTGCTTGATCGGTGGTGGTGGTGGTGGTCTTGACGGCGCAGAGGTAGAAGGACCCAGTGGTCCTGGAGGAGAGCAAGGTGGTAAGTGCACCAAGTGCACATGTCCCATTTGCCGGCCGGGCATCGCGAGTAGAGTTGAGTATGCAGCAGTCGCCATCGCAAGCAGACCTGCAGGAGGGATTAAAGGGCATGAGTCCCGATTCTATCTCATATGAACACTGATTGGCAATGTCTGCGGATTGACAGACTTGTCGTACAGCCATACCTCTGGGGTTATCGCACGTTTCCCATTCATCGTATCTGGAAACCATCTCCCCTAGCTGGAACACTACGACTCGCCGACGTAATGCGATGGCTAGCCAGCCCCTCCTGCACGCAAGGCCCCTCACACGCTCCCTAAACTCTAGTTCTGCGACCTCTTGGCCCGATGCGTCGTCCCATAACACGACCTTGTTCGGCGGATATCGCGGACTACGCCCGCCTCCGACGAGAAAAAGCAAGGAGGATGTATGCAATGGAACTACAACAGCCAGGGTACCGCCAGTAATTTCTACAAATCAGCGCTATATCAGTCGCCACAAGAAACCAGATGGGAGGTCAGTTCATACCGCGTTTCCGAAGTAGCTGGAGTGGGCGCGTGCGATACACCGCAAACCCCGCCTGAGTTGCAGCCGTGAATATGTGACAGTCGGGATCAAATCGTGCGTCAAATATGAGTACAGGAGATGTAGAGCTGATAGAGTGTCGAGCTAGATTCATGGGGTAGCGACGACCCGGTGAGAGAGGGAGCGGTCAAAGGAGCGTGCCATCTAATCGAGACGCCTTGCACATAGTGAGGTTACTAGTACCACGTGATACGCGTAGTTCGCGGTAGTAAGTTATTACTTCAAGTTAAGTGGTAGAAATGAGTTGGAGCCGAGCAAGATCGCGGCTGAGCAGGTAGCTGCAGCTGTAACGTCCGAGACACTTCGTAGAATGTGAACCTATCCGGCACATTATACAAGGACATCATATCATGACACCAGATACACCGCAATTCCAGGGATAGATACGCATGAGTAGAGATGCAGCACTACCGATTGAACCGGTACAAAGCTCGACAGCCACCAGCGAGACAACTCAGAGACACTGCTCTAGGTGTGGAGTCGCCAATTTCCTAATTACTAGCACAACCCACAGAAGCCAGACCAGGCTGCAACATCAATAGACCCATCAGCCTCTGCCCTGCGCAGATCCAGCGACGCTGGCCTTTCCCACAGACATACTGTACTCTGAGGTCTGGCGGTGCGGGGTGGGACGCGTGGCGGGCATCTGAGAACGAGGAGTGGCATTGTTGGTCCCGTTCCATGACTTCGGTGGACGCAAGCCGACAGTAGCAAGTTGTTGTCGAGCCACTCTGAACTCCATCTCCTCCAACTGGCTTTGTGCGAGCAGAGCGGCCTTTGCCTCCGCCTGACGCTGAATTTCGGCCTCCGACTCATCCGACAAGTAGTCCGTGAACCCTCCATCCGAAATCACAGTCGTCTCGGAGTTCGTACTGCCACTGCTGCTGCTCGACGCACTTGATATGTTGAGCTCTTCCAAGGATTTCTCCACAGTGCTGGCGCTGCTCTTTAAGTGAGGAGGAGCAGTGTTTGTATGCTCAGAGCGCATAGCAGGCTCCCTCGGGGGTGGAGAGTCTGATTTGCTAGTCTGCGTGCGGCGCCTCGTGAGTGGGATTTCAGCGGTGGCTTTACTGATGGATACCGGCACAGCGTTGGAGACCGAGGGGCGGCGGTCCGTGCTGCGACGCGACAGAGAACCTCCAAGATCGACATTTCTGTGGCCTGGAGAATGCTGAGAGGAGTTAGCCGACTCCGACCGTTTCTCGGTCTGAGGATCGGTATTCGAGCGACGCTGAGGGATGTGATCTATGGTGGATCGATTGGGCAATGATGACGCAGTCCCATCTCCATTTCCAGTCGCCTGTCGAGAGGCGCTGTTGGCAAGAGCTAAGGTCGCCTGTTGTGGGCTGCCGCCGGATCGACCTCTGGGCGAAATCGGCACTGCCGCGCTTCTTGCAAATGTGTTTTCTGTCCTCGTCGGACTATGAATCTGATAGCTGGCTCTTCTCGACATCGACGGCGGTGTTGCTGAGGTGCTTGTGGCACGAATCGTTCCGCCTGTGCGGGGCGTGATGCTTTCCAGAAGAGATCTGATTTCTGGGGGGATAGGAACGTGATGAACTGCATTGACGGCAGGCCAGTCTGCTGCACTGATGTACTTCTGCTCATCGGCTTTTGGAGGCCGGCAGCATCCCGGCCACCCGTGATTCTGGTATCCAGAGTAGTTTAGCGGAGGGTTGGTCTCCGCCCACTGTGTCAGAGGACATATCGACATCAACTCCATCGGCCACCTCCTGCTCCGACACATACCTTGCAGTAGCCGCATCCGCTAAAAGTCTGCACTATTGCGCCACATCGGTTTCAGGATCAGTGTGGCGATGAGGGACAATGCTTGCGCTTACCCTCCGCGTTCTTGAGGTAGACAATATCGCACCTGGGATGAGCTAACCTGTTGCGACAGACGTCTTTAACGTGCGGGCAACTACAGGGCAAGATATGGGCGCTATTGCTCGATGTCGTAGACCGAGATGTACGCACCGAGCACCGCCAAGTGGCTTGAAGACCTTGCACATCGGGCATACACCCGTTGCTTGGTCAATGGATCCCAGAGCATAGCACATCGCTAGAGAGGGTCCGAAAAGGGTAGGGTGGATGATGGTCGGAGGCGAACGAGACGGTGCTATAAGGGGGATACAAGGGCTGGGCTGAGAATGAACTCGGAGAAGACATATGCATGCGGTTCCTTTTCACGCTGATCAAGTCCCTTTAGGCGAATCATGAGTTTGCGAGGTGAATTTGGGCAGTGTCGAGGGCAGAGAACACGGCGGGCTCGCTGGTGTAGACAGTCGATGACGGCAATGGTGGTTCTCTCCAGCGCAAAATCTCACAGGCTCGTTCTCCATGTCCCCGCTGCCTCGAGGCTGCATCGTGCACCAAGGGATCATTGCTCGTAAATACTTGTTTGATAGGGATAACACTCTCATATTCCATATCAGGAATGTCTTGTCCAAAATCCTGTGGGTCTGACGCAGTCACCCTTGGCGCCACAGTCCGCAGTTGCGGGTCGTTGCAGTGGTTTCCTGTTCTCTGTCATCTGAATTGCTAGTGTCTGCACTGTACCTCATGGGGAAATCACAAAGTAAACTATCGCCCGAGCAGCTTGCCGACCTTCAGAAACATACGTACTGTGCGTCCTCTCTCGCTCGCCATCGTACCAAGATTCACATTCATAGAGGTAGTCGATAAGCGGGAGCTGCAACAGTGGTGGGTGTTGCTTTCATTTGCGCGCGTAGCCTTGCGCCTAGATCCACTCTCTTGGCCCGCAGGTACAAGGGCTTCCTCAAGGATTGTCCATCGGGACAATTAGACAAGGCGGAGTTTGGTCGAATATACAAGCAGTTTTTCCCATTCGGCGATCCTGGCGAGTTCGCGGATTATGTATTCAATGTCTTCGACGAGAACAAGAACGGGACGATTGATTTCAAGGAGTTCATTTGTGCCTTGAGTGTCACAAGCAGAGGGAGGCTAGATGAGAAGCTGAAATGTGAGTACTTTGCTGTTGGGGCCAGCCTGATGGTGATGTGGCACATTCATATCCCTGATGGTGCTTCAGGGGCTTTCCAGTTGTATGACATAGACGGCGACGGGTTCATCACCTATGATGAAATGCTTAGAATCGTTCAATCGATCTACAAGATGACTGGACAGATGGTAAAGCTACCTGTTGATGAGGACACCCCAGAGAAGGTCAGCTGCTTGCCTTCAAATGATTGTATTACCCATATCAACATGTGTTGTAGCGCGTCGATAAGATATTTAGAAATATGGACCACGACAAGGACGCAAAGCTGACCTACGACGAGTTCGTTGAGGGAAGCAAGCAAGACCCCACAATTGTCCAGGTGCGTGGCCATACTTCGCAACTGTCCTTCCGCTTGACCAAAACCAACTAGGCGTTGTCATTATATGACGGTCTCGTGTGAGCAACTGGCTGTGTGTGCCTTCATCAGTATCCCATTGCATAGTCCTGCGCGTTGATTTTGCTCCTCTTATTTTTGGACGCATGTTGTTGTAGGAACACCTGTATCACATCCATATTACCTACTAGACATATTATGTATACTTAGCATTTTCAGCGGCAGGACGACAGCACGTTGCATACAACTAACGTGGCTACTGGTCCCCAGGCAGTCTGCCGTATTTCTTGAGAACGGTGGTCTCTATGTCCTTTCCTACCCAAGAATACAAGCCTTCCGCGAACTCTAGATTGTCCCGCTCCGCCTTGAGAAGCTTGCTGAAATCCTGCGCCTGTGGAGCCTGCGGAGCCATAGCCGCGGCCGCGAATGGCGTCGTCATATCTCGCGAGGAATCAGCAGCTAGCACCAGCGAACCCGAGCTGGTCAGATTGCAAGCAATACAAATGAAACTGCGGGTCTTACAATTATCGTTACCAAGGATCATCCGGTATAATCCGTTCAGCCCAAAGAAATTGAGGAAATACCAGGAAAGCGAGGATACCCATCGAACGTCCATATCTGCCGTCTCGACCCCGCGCTGGAGCATAGATTTGAAGCCGAGAGTCAACGGAAATGGGAGCTTGACTACGGATAGTGAGGCTATGGTGAACGCAAAGGGACATTGTGGACACTCACTCAGTACGAAGCCCTGAAAGAAGAAATTGATCCATCCCATGATGATCATCTGGGGGACCATCATGACCATTTGAGTCTTCATCCCTGCCATCATCCCATCCATCTGGGAAGGGTCAGTGAGGGGATTGGGAGGTACGGCTTGCGAGTCGCCTTTCGGCGGCCCATCCTTGAGGAACGCCCCGTCTGCAAAGGCCTGGGACAGATTTGTCGACATTGATTGGTAGAATGTCGGGGGTAGTGGCGAATGTGCAGACGATGCGCGCAGGATATTCGAGCGCATTAAGGCACGCCTTGAGTGAACGCGTCAGGAGCTTTTCAGCGCGGGAGATAGGGTAACACAAGACTCACTGTTCCCGAATCGCAGCGCGGGATATTTTCTTCGGTGGGGACTGGAGAAGCAGTACAACATAGTGGCGGAGAATGCCCACCAGAATCTGTCGTGCGATGTTGGTCGAACGCGTAGCAATCCAAATGTGGTAAACTGCAGCTTACCATGACTACCGTGATCGGGAAGAGCACCCAATCGCGGATTTGTGGGTCAAGGTACAGAGACCCTCTGCAGTTTAGTACTTAGCACAGGTATGGAGGCAGGCATGAGGACATACGCAGAGTTGGACATGGTGGACGCACTGTAACCTCTCGAGATCAGGCTTTGTCGATCTCATCTGAGGACGCCTCTGGCGTCTAAGATCGAGATCCGAGACTCCGCTTCATCTGCCTTCCGGCGCTTGCGTCACAAGAGCCTCTCAGGCTCGTTCCCGAAAGAGTCAAGTGCCTACTACTACCTCTGATTGTTTCTGCAAGCGTGTGGACACCCCCGAGCAAACTGGACTTGTGTTTTCCCTGGAATTGGCTGCCTGAACCCTCTTTCCATGTTAGACTTCACTGCCCACTTGAGGTATCACACTGGATCTGAGGACGAATCCTCTGACCGTGATGGACGCGTTGTGGAAGAGTGGATGAGGTCGGTGTGTTTAGATCGAAATATCCATGGTATTGACTATCGAGTATAAATTCTCTTCTTAGAAATAGCACATGCACTGATGGTGCGATACATGACCAGACGACGCTCGCGGGCACTAAGAAAGGGCCAGACCTACAGAACGTAGCGCTGCCCGAAGACGTCGACGGCGAAGAAGAGGATTACTGTGGTACTATGCTGGATATGTACCTGAGACGATCCGCATCAACAAAAACGGGACGTCCGCCTGCGTTCTCCAAACTCCTCTTGTATGTGAAGTAACAGGTCATTTGAATGAACGGTGTTGAGATGTGACTGTACCCTCAAGGAAGTCAACCGCGCACGACTTCTTTCCGTCATTGGCATCCATTTTGAACTCACAAGCATCCAACGATTCTATCTCGGAAAAACTCGCGGAGAGAGTAGGCTTTGACGATATCGAGCTGGTGATGGAGATACTAGCCAATCGAGCCAACGTAGCAGCGGCAGTGAGTAGAGCTTTTCTTCTCACTGATGCGAGACCTTTAACCATGATCTCAAGATCTCTGACTATACTACTGGTGATGATGACAGCAGGTTTACATCTTACCTGCCCAATGAGAAATCCGTGGATGAAGCGGGTGAGATATTCGCCATGCAGTGCCCTGAACAAATACAAACATCGTTGACACGTTCATAGCCAGCCTTGGCCCTGATGCCGCACGGAGACGAATGGAGGAGACGCTGCGTGCTAATGCCGCCCGTCCTTTGTTTACAGGCACTGCAGTGGGTTTTTGTACTTGTTTCTGAATTGTCGAGGTTAACGCATTACCATCCGGTAGCATGATGCACCAGAGGTGTTACCACACGTATATCAGGCTGCGTCTATGATCCAAGGAAACGTCCTATCTCACCTTGGGACACGGTACATGCTACCACTCGGCACTATACGCAAGTTGAACGAGGTAACGCACAACTCATTCATTCAAATGAGTCTTATGTTCGAAACGCTTTCAGGATTACGAGGAAGTGATAATCCCACCTGCTAAGACTGTGCCACCTCGTGCTACTGAACGCCTTATCCCTATACCGGAGCTAGACTCCATGGCCGGAGGCTCTTTCCCCGTCAGTGTTATATATATATGAGTGGCATCGCGTCTGACCGACTTGGCCGCCCGTAGGGGTACACGTCCTTGAATAGAATTCAGTCTATCGTGTACCCAACAGCATATCAGTCCAACGAGAACATGCTCGTATGCGGTCGGTTATATTGTGTTACCGATTTGAACCTCACTCACTGATGTGGCTTGTAGCCCCTACCGGAGCGGTGAGACGGCAGCGCCGCCTGTTGTGGCTATGGTTATAACTGATCCTTTAACAGGGAAAAACAGACGTGGCTATGTTGACAATACTGCGCGTCCTGGATCAGCATAGGGTTGCAGATCATGGGCCCTCAATTGCCGCGACTATTCAGAAGGACAAATTCAAGATTATATACGTGTAAGTTGAGAAATCCGTAAGGCAGTCTTCTGCACGCTAGCCATCTTACAGTGCTCCCATGAAGGCGCTGGCGTCGGAGATCGTCCGAAAGCTGGGTAGACGACTTAAGTGGCTCAATATCACAGTCAGAGAGCTCACTGGTATGTCGTCGAGTGTGTCGTGGTTGCTCTGGTATGTGATCTACGCGTAGGTGACATGCAGATGACAAAGAGTGAAATTGCGGAGACGCAGATAATTGTCACCACCCCGGAGAAATGGGACGTGGTGACTAGGAAGCCAACAGGGGAAGGCGAGCTAGCGTCGGTGCGAGCTCCCTGAAATTGCTAGCTTCGATAACTCACATATAAGCGATTTGCAGCAAGTGAAGCTCCTCATCATCGATGAGGTCCACCTCCTGAATGATGAACGTGGCGCAGTCATAGAAACCATTGTCGCCCGAACCCTCCGACAGGTGGGTGACAAGAGCACGCTGTTCCTGAAATTGTCTAATGCATTGGTAAGGTCGAGTCTACGCAATCTGTCATTCGCATCGTAGGATTGAGTGCTACGCTTCCAAACTACATCGACGTAGCTGATTTCCTCAGGTGAGAAGCCTCGCCTTGACAGCGGCCTTTCTTACCAGCCACTTCTAGAGTAAACCGCCACACGGGATTGTTCTACTTCGACTCCTCATTTAGGCCAGTGCCATTAGAGCAACACTTCATCGGTGTGAAAGGCAAGCCTAGAGGTCCGCAATCTCGCAAGAATTTGGATCGCGTCACATTTGAAAAAGTCTCTGAGTTGGTCCGGGAGGGACATCAAGTAATGGTATTTGTGCATGCCAGGAAGGACACTGTCAAGACTGCACTTGCTCTCAAAGAAGCCGCAACAGCAGAGGGGCTATCGGACGAACTCAGCTGTCAGGATCACCCTCAATTCGACCTCTTCCGGCGAGATATCGGTACATCTAGAAACAAGGAGATGAAACAGCTCTTCGACAGTGGTTTCGGTATTCACCATGCTGGAATGTTGCGAACCGACAGAAACATGATGGAGAGGATGTTCGAGGCTAGAGCCATCAAGGTTTGGACGTGTATGCTGCACTTGACTTTCCCTGACAGAGATGTCAGGTACTCTGCTGTACAGCTACGTTAGCTTGGGGGGTCAATCTTCCTGCGCACGCAGGTAAGCTAATTAGAATAGTACCTGACGGAGGAAAGTTACACTTTTGGGGCAGTCATCATCAAGGGCACTCAAGTATATGACTCGGCCAAAGGCGCATTTACCGATTTATCAGTGTTAGATGTGCTGCAAGTCTTCGGTCGTGCAGGTCGACCGGGATTGGAGAGCAGCGGTGTAGGCTACATCTGTACAACGGAAGACAAGTTGCAACACTATCTTGACGCTGTCACGTCACAAGTATGCCCATACCCTCTCATTACAAAACCGTTGCTGACTCCGTGTAGAATCCTATCGAGTCCAAGTGAGCTTTAGCCTATCCCTGGACTTGGCCGATACTCACTTTGGTCAGATTCACTGCTGGCATGATTGACGCGTTGAATGCAGAGATAGCCTTAGGCACTGTTGCCAATGTGCATGATGCAGTTCAGTGGATTGGATACACATACCTTTTCGTTCGGATGCGCAAGAACCCTTTCCAATACGGTACGCTGTACATGATGCTTAGTCGGTAACTGGTCTCATCTGGACATCATGCCTAGGCCTAACCCGTGACCAGATCGCGGAAGATCCTTACCTCGGTTCCAAGCGCAACCAGTTAACAACTGAAGCTGCTAACAAACTCGCGGAAGCCGAGATGATCATATTTGATCGGATTTTTGGGGCCTTCACGATTCTGGATCTTGGCCGTATTGCTGCCAAGTACTACATTCGACATGCGTCGATAGAGGTTTTCAACAAAGAGTTCAAGCCAAAAATGTCCGAAGCTGACGTGCTGGTCATGTTGTGTATGAGTACAGAGGTCAGTTTTACGTGATACGAGGAGCACACATCGGACTGAACCTCACCCAGTTCGATCAAGTCCAAGTGCGGGAAAACGAAATCACAGAGCTAGAAGAGCTGAAGCATTCGGTTCCTTGTCAAGTGAAAGTGCGTCGATCATTCTTACTTATGGACCCTGGATCCACAATGACTCCGTCAGGGAGGCAAAGACAACCTTACTAGTCAAGATAAGGTCAATATACTCCTGCAAAGCTACATCTCTGGACATCGTCCGGAAGACTTCGCGTTGGTGTCCGACCAGGCCTATGCAGCACAAAACGGGGGTCGTATAGTGCGGGCGCTGCTTGAAATCGCGATTAGTCGCAAATGGGCGAATGTCAGTGCGGTCTTGATGGGTTTGAGCAAGGCTATTGAGAAGCGGCTCTGGCCATTCGACCACCCGCTCAAGCAATTTCAGCTCAAGCAGGATGTTTTTTACAACCTTCAGAGATGGGCGGATAATTACACTGTCGCCGAGTTGGCAGCAATGTCGGCGGCGGAGCTTGGCCAACTTGTCAGATTGAATGAACACCATGGTGCCGCAATTCGGGATGCAGCGAAACAGTTCCCTACAGTGCGGATTACCTACAACCTTCGTCCCCTAGGCTCAAACGTACTCCGGATAGCAGCTCGCATCACCCGCCAATTTAACTGGAGTAGCAAAATCCATGGCTTTTCGGAGCCGTTCTGGTTGTGGGTAGAAGACCATGACGAACTGAGCATCCTACAGATGTCTCATCTGGCGTTCCGACAGACCACAGGTGTCCTTGATGTTGACTTTGTGATATCGATACCCGAAGGCCACCTTCCTCCATCCGTTACAATACGGTTCGTGTCGGACAAATGGATGGGTGCCGAGGATGAAGTTACAATACCCTTCAATGACCTCGTCATGCCATCAGCTTCCGGAGCACATACTCTTCGTCTAGATATTCCTTTCCTATCTGTGTCGGCCCTGCATAACCCCGTTTTCGAGGGCATCCTTTCAAAGCAATTGCATAGCCTGAATGCGCTTCAGAGCCACGCCTTTTGGAGCCTCGTTAACACCCGGTTGCATGCGCTGTTGTGTGCACCCACCGGAAGTGGGAAGTCAACTCTAGGACGGGCCACTATCTGGTGAGTCACAAACCCGACGGGTTGCTGCACGACCATCTCATGAGCTTATACAGGAGTACGTTGCAAAACGCGACAGAGCCTTCGTGGATTTTAGTCACAACCCCCCTTCCCAGCATCGCGGCCGAGCTAGCTGCGGATATGGGACTTGTTGCGAAGATGCTGCACGTGGACATTGTGCTAGGAGACACTCGCTTCGGGCCCAGCGACAGGAAAACCGTGCGGATCATGACTGGAGTAGAACTATTACAGGCTGTCTCACATGGCCGTTTTGCTCCACAAGCGATGTGCCAACTGAGACTCGTTCTATGCGAGAACATGGAACTACTGGACTCCCCCTACGAACTCGGATTGTCCTTGCTACTACACGCCGCACAAACCTATCCTGTACGCTTCGTTGGCATGTCCAACTCTTTGGGCGACCCAGCAGATCTCGCCGCGTGGTTGAACGTCGATCCGCTCGCCCTGCATAGTTTCCGCCCAAGTCACCGCGACCAGTCACTCACGATCCATACACAAACATTCACAATCCCACAGTCTGCTGCCCTATTCAAGTTGATGACGAAGCCTGTTCACATGGCCATCCAACGAACACCCAACGAGCCCTCCATCGTGTTCGTCCCCTCCCGTGCCCAATGCCAGTCCGTCGCTTTGGACCTGGTCACGCGATGCGCTCTCGAGATGGAGTCAGCTCGAGGCTACTTACACGAGATCGCGAACGTAGACGAGATCGCGCATTATCTCAGCAGATTGCAGGATAGCCAACTCGTGGACTTCATTTCGCGCGGTGTTGGATTCTTCCATAAGGGTATCACGAAGGGCGACCGTGGCGTCATACTGGACCTTTACGCTCAAGGTCTCATCCGTGTTCTCATCGTTCCGCGAGAAGCCTGCTGGGCATTGCCTGTCCGAGCCGCAACAGTCGTGGTGATGGGGACGCAGTACCTTCACGTTACGGACGACGAGCGGCAGCTTCGCGACTACGGTTTGGAGGAGCTAGTTTGCATGCAGGGACGCGCTGTCCGGCATAGCGGGGATGGGCATTTCCACCTTTTCTGCCAGACCGAGACCAAGGACACCCTCATGAGGTTCTTGAATGATGGCCTTCCACTCGAATCAAAACTGCTACAGACGGACGTACTACTGTCGTGGTACCGCGACCGGCGGAGAGATGGAAGCATCGTGACCAAGCAGCAAGCGGTTGATGCATTGTCATTCACGTTCCTTGCGCGACGGCTCACGAGTAATCCAGTCTATTACGACTGTTCCTCCACGTCTATAAACGAGCTCCTTTCCCGACTTGTTGACAACCTGGACCAAGAACTAGCTATTGGATAATTTAAACCATGAGGATATGAATGACCACAGTACATCAGAAATCAGCCAGACGGAGAGAGGATCGACGGACGCAACCCCATTATGGAGAAGAGACATTTAGTGGGGTGATCTTATTACATACTGTACTTCGCCACCATTCTACCGTAGGTACTTCTTTAGGATTTGCAGACGTTCGGCTGCCTGCTTCAGGGTGTCCACGTCTTTGCAGAACGCAAAGCGCGCAAAGTTTTCGCCTATGGAGCCATGCTCCTCGCAGTAAAACTTGGTACGGTAAGATCAGAATGGATGCGGCACCACGCTCGAGGGAACTCTCTCACCTCGCTCACGGGTATGGATGACACTCCCACTTCCGTGGCAATAAACCAGCACGCTCTAAATGGCAGTGAGAGGGTCTGCACCACGTACGGTAAACCGAGGAATCCTCACTTGAAGTCACGTCCCCTTCCCTGGACACTCTCGGGGAACGGATAGTTTTCTGGCCAGTGGACAGAGGAGATGTCCTGCACAGAGGTCGTTGAGTCTATGCATGACCTATTCGATCTGCAAGACTTACTAGAAGCACGAAATAAGTGCCCTCGGGGTGAGCATAGGTCATTCCAAGCCGGTCGAACGCCGCAGTTAGCGTCAGCCTCCGCTCGTCGTATTCCTTGACCGTTTGCTCAATGTATCGACGTTCCTGAACTTGCTCGAGACCAACCGCGGCGGCCTCCTGCAATGGCGAGTTGCTGCAAAACACTATGCGCGTGCATGCCGCAAGCGTTGGCTTGATGATATATTCCGGCCCAATGAGCCAGCCTATTCTCCATCCTGTCGCTGAGAAGAGTTCTACGCGGGA
Organism: Fomitopsis pulvina; assembly: GCA_964035675.1. NCBI lineage: Eukaryota > Fungi > Basidiomycota > Agaricomycetes > Polyporales > Fomitopsidaceae > Fomitopsis > Fomitopsis pulvina. The sequence goes on from OZ037959.1 coordinate 1,286,393, forward strand.
CCAACCGTGAGATGATTCATCAACCATGTAAACCTGCCACTCACTGCCTGCGGAGCCGACCGTCACTGTCCGATCCCACATCCCAGGAAGCGTGGCGATCCGCACGTGCTCCTTGTTATCAAAAACAAGAAAGTCGTACTAGCAGTTGACTCAGCACCGGCCGATCATCATTACACAGTAGCGGACGCACCACCTCGTCCGACATCACAATCAGATTATGCTGTTCCGCAAGCGCGGCAATTTTTTCGAGCTCCTGCCTGGTGTAGACTTTGCCAACTGGGTTGTGAGGCGTATTGATAACGATCATCTTGGCCCGAGGAGTGATCGCACGTCTGTATGCCGTTCATAGGTCATGACCCGCGATAGTGAATAATGACAGTTTAGCGTACTCGAGTTCGTCGAAGTCAATAGACCAATCGTTACTCGTGGGCCTCTCTCCCGTCATCTTCGGGTGCAGCGGGACGTACACCGGGACACCGCCGTTGAAGACGATAGAGGGAAGGTACTGGTCGAAGAAGGGCTCGAACACGATGACCTCGTCGCCTGGCTCAAGGAAGGCCGTGAATACGGAGTACTGGCCTAGGTTTCTATATTCAGCAGAGATAGACCATGAACGAAGACGTGAAGTTCACCTTCATTGGCTCCGCTCGTCACCTGGATTTCGGTCTCTACGTTCAAGTCTCTCCCTAGCTGAGAACCATAGACTTTCTTAATGGCCTCACGCAGGCGCAGCCTTCCCTTAGGATGAGAGTAGTGATTTGTGGCGGTCTGCATGAGGGCCTGCTCTGCCGCCTCCCTAACCCATTCTGGCGGCGGGAAGTTCATGTAACCCTGCCCGAGATTAATGCAGTCTGGAGGCAAATTCACAGCACTGGCAGGCGATGAGATTGACACGACAGCCGCCTAATCGCAAACGCACTTAAAGATAGACCAGACATCCTGTGCCAACGCTCGACCATCCTTCAAGCGAGAGGCGAAGGGCACCAGGTTCGAGCGATCCTTGTATTTTCTGATATGACTCATCCCATTGGCCCCGTTGGCGATGGAAGCAGGGTCAAGTGCGGTAGGGGCCATGGCGAGTGTGCAGGACGTTGCGAAAAGGCGGGTGAAGGATGGACTCGAGGTCAGACGAGGGGTAGGACTGCGAAGACGAGTCACCAAGGACCATCGGGAAAGCATCTAGGATGCGTCAGTTATATTGGAGCATGAGCGCCTGACGAGAGATTGGGTCATATCGGCGACAGTCGCGTGGATTCACCCCTAAGACCAGAGCGAACAGCACAGAGGACCTTCGATGGATGAGGACATGGTTGTCGTGCGAAATGACGACGAGGCCGTGTGCAGAGAAAGGCGGACAACCGTCGCGGTGAGATTGCTGTATACACGTCGACCCCGCCGGACGGATCCAGGATTGAAATACTGATTCCACCCTATCACCTCATATCGATCCCGCTCTCAACGGACAATACCATCTACTGTAGCTCGACACCCGCGTCCTCGCTATGTCCACATGCAGAAGAACACCAGCAGGGGGCGGTGAGGTAAAGTGCTTACCTTTGTCCAACGTGGTACGTCTGGAGCTGACTTCGTTCACACCTAGCGCAATCGCTCATGGGAACCGATTTGACCGTCTCACCTGTGGGCTGTGGCGAACGAAGAAACATCAACAGCCCTGTCTTAATCGTGTCTAGCTGTTGTGAAGTGGTCGCTGCCCAACACCCGTTCATGGCCGACAGGGTTCGTAGATCACGGGCCACGGTCTATTCCAACTTCATACCTGCAGGTAGTCTCGCCTGCACGTTTAAACATTATCCACGCCTTTCTGTTCGTGTGCGCGTCACGACGCATCGTGGGAGCCTATCTGTGGATCTACATCGGCTTCTCCGTGTATTTCTCAACTCATCGTGCGCACATCACGTTAACCAGTGCACTCTCCTATAGGCACTTATGGGAACCGCCGATAGACCGAGGAGCTACTCCCGAACGTCAGAAGGGAGCCAGCGATGTTCGATCTGTCAGCAACAGACACGCTGCCCTGAGGCCCAATCCAATCGACGCAGGAAGATCTCTATAGCCTCAGCATTCGATGTTATATCACATCTAGAGGCTTCCAAAGTCTCCGCCAGTGCTTGTATGAACCTTGAAGATCATCTGATGGAGTCGCCACCTTCTTGGTACGTTGCGTCACACTCACAGCAGTGGAATCTTCATATTACGAGACGATGCTGGGTGCAGAATGTCGGAAGCCACTGGATCGACACAGTAGATGTCCCCATTAGTACGGTGTAAACTCTGAGTGATAGAATGCGTAGTGGACAGACTACGTGGATAGTGTGCCTATACTGTGTGCCTCAGCCACACGATTATGTAAGTAAGCTGGAGTGTTGTGTGCCATGAGGTCGCATGTGAAGAGCGTGTTGTACGTCGGTGGCTGAGCGCGTGAAGCCAACAGATAATTTCTGACCACGACATCCGTGTCCATCGCGGACATGAGCGACGACTCTGGTTTCTTTCTAGGGACAATCGACGAGTACGTACTGGTAAATGAAAGCTAGTCACTGAATCTTACCAGGCCATTGTCACGTTCAGAAACGCGAGCGGCGCTGCCTCCCCGGTGCCCAGCGAACCACCTATGGATGAAGAGTCGGATGACGAGGAGTTTGTCTACCCAGTTGTTGAGGAGGAAGAGACAATGGAAGTCCCAAAATTTGACCCGAAGCCTGAGCCTGAGCTGGAGCCCGAACCCATGCCTGTGGTTGCTGCTCAGGTCTCGACCAAAGTTTCACCCTCACCCGCCCAATTGGAGGCTTTGCACGCGGCTGCTGCCTCAGGAGAACTGAAGAGTGTTCAGACTGCGTTCAGAAGTGCTCTGAATTCTGGTGATGTGGAATCCTTCTCGCTCGCCAATGACGCACCATCGCGTATTGGACAGACAGCTCTTCACGCCGCCTCCAGTAGAGGTTATCTGGACATTGTGAAGTGGTGTGAGTGCACATGCTTAAACCCGACACAAGCAACTGAGTTCGGAAATAGTGGTGGAGGACTGTGGGGCTATGCCAGACATGGAGGATAGGGAGGGCGAGGTGTGTATCTGACGAGGTCGTCTGATACGGGCTAAACAGTATTCCAGACTGCAATCCACAAAGCCGCTCTCAATGGCCATCTCCACATCATCACGTACTTACTTCCTGACAGGGCGGATGTGCATGCGCCAGACGCTGATAGGTGGACAGCACTTCACAACGCGTGCTCCAAGGTGCCTTTCTTTTCCGTCCAGTAAAAAGCACGAGATCTGAAGTGTCCCAGGGGTATCTAGACATTGTGAGGTTCCTTTGTGAAACCGGAGGTGCTGGGGAAGCGGTTGACGGCGTCAGAGGCGTTGACATGAGAAGCAAGGGCGGTTGGACCCCTCTGAGTGAGTCTTGAGAATTGAATCGATGGCCTCAGTGTTGACAGTGATTGTGCGTCAGTGAATGCGGCTTCCAAAGGACATTTGCCTGTGGTGTTGTACCTCCTCACCAAGCAAAATGCCGATCCCTTCATCCGCAACAACTGGGGTGAGACTGCATACGACGTTGCCGCTGCCGTCTTCGAAGTTTGGATTTGTGAGGTAACTGCTTGCTGTCAAGTTCGTTAGTCACAGTCTGAGGTCTTGTTCTGTCTTAGGTTTTACAGAAAGCCGCGCTAGAGAACTGGCGCAACCGGCATGTGCCTTACAATCCGCTGGCTGTCCACACAACCGTGCCCCTCGTCTTGTACGAGAACCAGCAGCTTGATGTGCGTCTGAAGACGCTGGCTGCATCAGGCGGCCGGGCACGATTCTCTGCTTCAGGGTTGGGTAGGCGAGGTCGGCGTGCTCCGTTCGAGCTTCGTCTGCTCATGCCTGAGCAGAGCACAGGTAAGAAGGAGGTGGCTGCGTGGCGCAGCGATGTTCAGCTGCCGCTTAGAGAAGACCCGTGGACATTGCCAAGGCCAGGATCACCGAGGGAGGGGACAGAAAGGAGCCATTTCTGGCTGTGCGTTCTTGTCTACATCTTTGCGCAACAATGAAAAGTCTAACAATCTCTAGCAGTTCGGATTGGACGCTAGACGTGACACATCCTGGTGTAGATGCGGAAGACGGATGGCAATATGCACATTCCTTTGATGATCCGGAAGATGCCTGGACAGCCGAACAGTCTTCCCAGCTCGAGCGCCTCCTTAGTGGCACTGGAGCTATCAGTGCCGGTTTCGGTGGCAGTAGATCGCGCAGTGGTAGCGCCTCGAGCTCCAGTTCGAGGCCAGGGAGCAACTCTGCAGGATCACAGAGCTGGATACGACGACGACGCTGGGTGCGAGTCATGCGCCGACGACTCGACATCCCACCTCTGCCGTTCCTACAGCCTGACGGACAGCTCTATCATCTCACGGCCGATGGGACGTTGATACCTTACGTTGAGAACGACGACGATAATTTCAGCGACGCCGACGGGCAGGAGCTTGGTGCCATGCCCAGTAGTGGGATGTCCGGACAAGACTACGTTGCTCGCGCACGGTATTTAGCGGGAATGCAGCACGGGGATTCTGAGTCGACGAATGGGACACAGTCCCCTTTAGATGCACGAAGAACTATCGCCAAACTGGAGCGCGCTACGAGTGAGCTGAGACAGGGAGTCCTGGGTAGGTCTTTTTGAAGCCGTAAGCGTCTCGAATTCTGATGTGTAATAGGTGACACCGATGTGGAGCGCAAGACACAAGCTGAAGTCCTTCTGAACGCATACAGTCGAGAGCTGGATAGACGAAGACTTGCAGCTGGTGCCCAAGGCTTACTCCTGTCCGGAGATGGTGCGTGTAACTCTGTAAACTGTGGTGTATTTGGCCGTGTCTAAAGACAATTGTCAGACGACGAGCGCTACGGAGACGAGGACTCTGATGAGGAATTCCATTATCCAGGGTCAGATTCAGTGGGCAGTCCTCGTGCGCCGTCGATTCGTTCGGCAACCACAGAGTACTTCAGTAGGAGAGGATCTCGAGGGCCCACTGATCTCACGCCTCATTTGGCACAAGCCCCCGATTTCCGTGTCCCCACTCACGAGGCCCCTCAGAAGGTCCTCATGCCCAGATGGGCCCCGCCGACCCCACACCAGGTCCATGCACAGTGGGAGAGAGATGATGCCGTCAGCGAGTGTCGCGAGTGTCGGCGGAGATTTAACTTCCTTAACCGAAGGGTGAGTCTTGTCGTTGATGCCTGCCCATTGCATTAGTTGCTTATCCCTTCGTAGCATGTGAGTAGTCATGCGCAGTACTGTGCGATGTGCTGCTCACGCTAAACAGCATTGTCGGCGTTGTGGGCGCATCTTCTGTGATCGCTGTTCGTCCTGGAGGGCACTCCTTGATCCTTCGGACGTGGTACACGATCCCGCCATGGCAGATGTCTTGCATATCCCTGCTCTGCAGCGAGTGTGCCAGACGTGCTATGAACAGACAACGGCCAGCGTGCCTAATGGGCTACATCCAACGCGCGGTACATCGATGGAACGTATCGTGATAGACCAAGCAAGACTGACAATCCCGAGCCCAACGAGAAACCAATCGAGTTCTCAGCTCAGTGATTTGGCAGAGTATGTGCTGTCCTCTATGCATATGCGATGACCTCATGGGCTACGGGCCTCTCCCAAATAGATGCCCTGTGTGTAACACAAACTTGGGCGACCTCGGGTCTGCCGTTGAACAGGAAGCTCACGTCAAAAACTGTCTGGAAGGTGGTAGTGGATCCTCACCACAGACCGCCAAGTATCTAGTGTATAAGCTTCCGGAGGAGAGTGCCCTGATTGGGATAGAATGTGAGTTTTGCCACGCAGATGATTGTGATATGGATGCCTACTAACCTGGCTCAATTAGGTGTGATTTGCCTGGAAGAATTTGTGAAAGGTTGGTTTGCGTCGACGCGGAAACTGTAGATACTGACAGTTCGCAGGATCTACCGTAGCCCGTCTAAGCTGTCTATGCAGCTTCCACAATGGTGTGTACAGTCGTAATTTGAAGATACATACCCGCCCTGACAACGTGGTGTAGCTTGTTTGTCTTCTTGGTTACAACGCGGTCGCAATTGCCCTGTCCACGCTCGCTGAGTGCTTATGGTTGCATTGTACCAGGCAAGGAGAGGACCACGCCCAACCTTCCCAAGAACATGCGGCGGCAGGCTACCTCTTGTTGGTACGAGACAAACTTGCTCATGTTTGCTGTCACATCACGCCATCGTATGCTATCGTCATGATTATGAGTCTCGTAATGATACACCATGGATACACCTCCGCACTACCAATTCACGACTGAATAATAATACCTTCACTCTTCACGCGGTATTGACCATGGAATCCTGCTTTCGTCAACACGGATGATGTTGGAGTAGTCCTCATAATCTGGTTCGACAATGTTCTGGCCTTTGCGGCCATCATCCTGGTCATCCACGAACCATGTCGACGGGTCCTCGTCATCGTCGTAGTCATCGTCGTCCTCTAGGTCAGAGTCTGTGGGTTTGTAACTCCTGTGGCGCATTTAACATATGGTGACCATGAAAGCCGAAGCAGTGGAGACGCACATGAATGCCCACAACCGAGCTTCTCTCTCTGCTGGTGTTAACTGCTCGCCATTCGCCGTCAGACCTTGCCGTCGCCGCTTCTCTGCCACCACCTCCTGCCGCTTCAAATCTGCCGCATGTGCCTCTTGCTCAATTTGAATGGCTTCCTGCAAAGAGAGACCGGTCCCGCGCCCGTTATGTTGCGCAGCATGGGAAGCCTGAGGTTGTTCAAGTATCAGGCAGGCTGCCGGTGTGGTGGTAGGAATCACAGTACTCACAAACTTGGCCAATGCCCTCTGCTTTGCAGATATTCCACGGTAATGCGGCAAGGGCGGAGGGTCGACTGCCATGGGAGCATCGGGTTCGTGTAGCGTTGTACTTTCGAGCTGGTTCTGGATGTCCTCAACTCCGACAAGTTCAACGAGGCGTGACTCGATCCGGGCCTGCTCCGCCGCTATTCGCTGAATATACGTGGACGTCGAAGCTGTTCTGCAGATGCTCACATCAGGGGGACAGTAAGGATGCGTGGTTGAGAACGTACGGTTCTGCAAGTGTACGGGCATTTCGTGCGCGGGCATCACGAAGTTCGCGGACCGTCATGCGCTCGATCGGTGTGCTACGCGGCTTGGGCGGGACCAGGAAGCCAGGCGGTGCAGTCTTCCGCGTTGCCGGGGAAAAGCGAGGGGAGTTGGGGCTTCCTGGAGGAGAGGACATGCCGACGCAATAGCTTGTTGGGATTCAGGAAAGACGAGTTATATAGCTGCGGGTGTTGATCTCACATGTTGATCTGGCTGCTTCGGAGAAGCCATCCGCTTAAGGAAGGTGTTCGCTTAAGGAAGGTGTTGTAGAAGGCCACAGGGTTCTTATTGTTCACTTGGAATTACTGCCATTATATCTTTTGATCACGAATAAAAGCATGTCCTGTTACATCCAATGCCAGACTGTAACTACGTGCACTACACTCTTATCATACACCGCATATGCTCTTCCCATACTCGTACAGACACGCTAAACCTCGGCCCCACCCATGCCTACATAAACATGTCTCCCTGCGAAGCCAAGTCATGTTAAATAGATTCATCCAGCAGCCTAGCCGTACGACTCACCGCTCCAGGAGGCATGAACTCATCATTGTCAGGGTCCCGCGTATTTCCAGAACCTGGCGGCATGCGCCCTGGGAAAGGGTTCCTTCCAGGCATGGGCAGGGGGCCTGGGCCTACTGGGTCGAAGCGTGCGCCCGGCGGCGCACCTAGTGGAGGTAGGAAACCATCGCCACCCCAAGGACCCCGTCCTCCTGGGCCCTGTCCTCTCATTCCCGGTCCGAAAATGGGATGGTTTGGGCCCACGAACATGCCATCATCCCCATTGTCAGGAAAAAGCGACGTAGGTTGAAACGGGTTATGAGGGAAAGGATCTAAATCTCGCCTACCGACCTCGAGTGGGTTCCGAGGAACTGCAAGCGGCGAACGAGGGGGTGCTTGTGAGAACGGATCTGGTAGTGGTTGTGGACGAGCAAGTGGAGGAGCTCCAGGTCTAGACCTGCTGCCGTCTTCATTAGGTGAAACATCCTCCGACTCAGTGTATCCTTCCTTGCGGAGACCAGGAATCAGCTTTTGTACCGTTGTAAGCTGGAATTGAGACATCAGGTCGGCTACTCGGTTGGATGAGATGAAACCGTGGACGAGAGGAGCATGAGCTGCGGCCAGATCGCATGGGAAGAAGGATAGAGATATGAAGTCGTTCGTAGATAGATCCAGGGTCGCAGCTTTGTCGCTCTACGGGACAGGTAAGGTGCATATAGGTCGCCTGTGCATCTAGGCGCACCTCAAGTGCAATAGAATTGATCATAGTACGGGAGCCAAGCTTAATGATTTTGACCACGAACTCGAGGCTGCTTTGCTCATGCTTGTATTTGAATGTGTAGTGCCCAGGGCCGTGCTGATTCCACTCGTCTGAAAGTACGTTGTTCTCGAAAGTACGTGTTGGGGTGTTCTCATCGACCGCAATGACACGGAAGCCGAGTGCTGTTAGAGCGACATGTATGAGGATAGCAATCGCATCCTGAGGAGACTCGAGGCGTCTTTTGTTGGGTGGAAGCTTGTTTGGGATGACCTGGAGAAGAGCAGATGGATCGAGTACGTTGACGGTCATCGTGCAAGTGACAAGCGTCTTAGCGTAAGCGATCGCGCCCCGTTTACGTATCCCAGATGCCGCCAAACAGTGCCAAACAAGCTTGCATTTCTGTACCACAGCGCTTCGGCACAAGACACCGACCGCGAGTAGAAGTAACTTGCAGACTCTCCTCCTCGTCCCCTCGTCCCCTCTTCTTCCGACCCCCGCACCCTCAATGGCACGAAGAGACAGATCATACTCGCCGGACACTCCAAGTAAGAGGGTAAGACCTTCCCACCGCTCTTCACCGCGGTCTCCGTCGCCAACCAGGCGCCGGCCCACCAGATCGAGGTACGACGACGAAAGAGATAGGGACAGGGACAGGGAACGAGACAGGGACAGAGATCGTGATAGAGAAAGAGAACGCGATAGAGACCGCGAGAGGTACCGCGACGACAGGTATCGCGACGACCGTGACCGCGACCGCAGAAGAGACCATCGCGATGACCGCAGAGACGACCGCGACCGCGACCGCCGACGCTCACGCTCAAGAGAGCGCAAGGAACGTGATCGCTCGCCCGCGAAAGCTGCTCCGCCCGAGTCCAAGTCGGCAACACCGCCTGTAGAAGATGAGAAGCTGAAGGCGAAGCGGGCCAAGCTTGAAGCTTGGAAGAAGGAGCGTGAGGCGAAGAAAGCATTAGACGAGGCTAAAGCGAAGGCTATGGCTTTGGCGGGGAAGTCTGTACCAGGTGCGTGGCGACTGTTTTTTCTGAGGTTTCGAGATTTCACACCACTTGATCAATCTCACAGTCCCTGCCACGACCCCCGCGAAAACCACCGTCCAGCTCAACCGGTCTGCTTTGGGTGGTCTCGGACTGAAGGGCCTCCCGGTGAAGGTCGATGTTCTGAAGGCATCGAAACTGTCTGCCGTTGGTGCCATTGGTGTCATGGATGACTCGGTGGAGACTAAGCGTAAACTTGAGACGCTTGACCTCCCAGACGTTGATATGTCTATGGCAGATGGACAAGAGAACGTTGGGGACCTTGAAGGAGACGACGATGACGACGACCCCAACGCGACTGACAAGGCCAGACCCAAGGATGCCGAGGTCGAGGTCGAGGTCGAGTTCGAGGACGACATCGACCCCCTCGATGCGTTCATGAGCGGAGTCAAAGAGGAGGTCAAGAAGGTTAACCTGGAGGACATAAAGAAGATGAAGGCGAACGGTGGTGGCCGCATGCGCTTCGATAGCAATGTTTTGGAGGACGGTGCTGACGAAGTAGATGGTCCGGAGGTAGACGAATTGGATGCCACAGATCTCAATCCTGAGGACATCCTGGCGCTCGCTGCGAAGAAGGCGAAGAAGAAGGACCTCGCTGCTGTCGACCACTCGCGTATATCATACGAACCCTTCCGCAAGGAATTTTACGTCGCCCCTCCTGACGTTGCAGCCATGACTGACGAGGAGGCTGATTTGCTCCGACTAGAGTTGGACGGCATTAAGATTCGTGGTGTTGACTGCCCACGACCTGTAACAAAGTGGAGTCACTTTGGACTGCCAGCTAGCTGGTGAGTGCACACATACATGTTCGTCGTTTTTCATCTGTTCATCAACTATTCTAGCCTGGAGGTCATCAAAAAGCTCAACTACACGGCTCCAACGCCCATCCAGGCACAAGCTATCCCTGCCATCATGTCTGGTCGAGACGTCATCGGTGTAGCTAAGACCGGCTCCGGAAAAACGATCGCTTTCTTGCTTCCGCTTTTCCGGCACATCAAGGATCAACGGCCATTGGAACAGATGGAGGGTCCCATGGCTGTAGTGATGACCCCGACGCGGGAGCTCGCCGTCCAGATCCACAGGGAATGTAAACCTTTCTTGCGGGTGTTGAACCTCCGCGTAAGCTTGCATGTTGGATAGCTGCATAATACACGCTGATCATCCTCTCCAGGCTGTGTGTGCATATGGTGGCTCTCCAATCAAGGACCAGATCGCAGAAATGAAGAAGGGCGCGGAGATTATTGTCTGCACACCTGGACGGATGATCGACCTCCTGACAGCCAACTCAGGCCGTGTTACTAATCTCAAGCGCGTCACGTACCTTGTTCTCGACGAAGCCGACCGCATGTTCGACATGGGCTTTGAGCCTCAGGTGATGAAGATCGTTAACAACATTCGACCCGATCGTCAGACCGTCCTTTTCTCTGCAACCTTCCCGAAGCAGATGGACTCGTTGGCCCGTAAGATTCTGCGGAAGCCGCTCGAGATCACGGTCGGTGGCAGGTCCGTCGTCGCTGCCGAGATTGAGCAGATTGTAGAGGTTCGGGACGAAGACACGAAGTTCAATCGTTTGCTGGAGATTCTCGGGCAAACGTACAATGAGGATCCTGAGTCTCGGACGCTCATTTTCGTTGATCGGCAGGAAGCCGCGGACAACCTCTTGCGTGAGCTGATGCGCAAAGGCTATCTATGTATGTCTCTTCACGGTGGCAAGGATCAAGTCGATCGTGACTCAACAATCGCCGACTTCAAGGCTGGTGTCGTGCCCATCGTTATTGCCACATCTGTTGCTGCCCGTGGCTTGGATGTGAAGCAGTTGAAGCTTGTCATCAACCACGACGCGCCGAACCACATGGAAGATTACGTTCATCGTGCAGGGCGCACCGGACGTGCTGGCAACAAGGGTACATGTGTCACGTTCATCACGCCCGAACAAGATAGGTACTCTGTGGACATCTACCGCGCATTGAAGGCTAGTAACGCTAATGTCCCGAAGGAACTGGATGACTTGGCCAACGGTGGGCCGCGCATCTATTGTTCTGCTTATCTCGGAGCATTTATATATCACACGTACCAGGTTTCCTCGAGAAAGTCAAGTCCGGGAAGGCCAAAGTGGCTGGCTCAGGCTTCGGTGGAAAGGGTCTCGACCGTCTTGAACAGGAACGTGATGCGAAGGAGAAGGCCGAGCGCAAGGCATACGGCGAGCCAGAGGAGGAGAAAGCTACCGAGGAGACAGCCACTAAGGTTACTCCTGGTGATGACATGACGTTTGGTAGCTTCAAGGTCGAGGTCAAGCGAGGCCCGGCGCCCGACTCTTCGAAAGGCCAGCTTGGCGTGGCAGGGGCTGCTGCTGCTGCTCGCAGACTTGCTCAGGCCAAGGAGGAAGAGAAGATACAGAACTCCCTCCGTGCGGCAGAGGAGGCGGCAGCGCGGGCGGGCAAGGATACCGCTGCTCACAAGCAGGCGCTCAGTGTAGTTGCGAAACTGAATGCACAACTAAGGGCACACAAGCTTGTCGCACAGTCGCAGGTCGCGCATGAAGAGCTCGGCAAGAAGACCAGCGTAGACGCCACCGAGTTCCACGCGGTCATACCGATAAATGACTATCCGCAGAAGGCGAGGTGGCGTGTCACCAACAAGGAGACTATGGTCCAGGTGCGTGCGAGCTAGTTTTTTGACGGCGGTTATGATTGTGACTCCGGTCCGATGCACAGCTTATTGATATGACTGGTGCCTCCGTTACCAACAAAGGTGAGTCAAACCTACAAATTATTTCCCTGGGGTTCCTGACCCTAACCGTCATGCACAGGTATCTACTACGAGTCCAGCAAGGAGCCTCCGCCCGAAGGGCCACCAAAGCTACATCTGCTTATCGAGTCCAATGAGGAATGGAGGGTATGTTGTACGCCCTGGCGATATGTACTGGACCTGACTGGTTTTGTTCTCCAGGTTGAGCAAGCAGTGCGGGAGATCAAGCGTTTACTTGTGGAGGCATCCGCAGCCGCCCTGCAAGCTGAGATGCGCAACCCCACCGCCACTGCCGGCCGCTACAGCGTCGTATGAGCTGACACACATGTATGTTTCCCTCACATTGGCAATTGCAGTGGTCGGCTTTTGGGCTTCTGTAAGCCTGTAGCGTTTGTGGACGTCTAGGACCCTCGACAATAAACGAACTATATTCCATTTGTTCATTTGTTTGTTCCCATTAATGTCTGGGCCGAGCCCGGTGTAGACAGTGCTGTGACGTGCGCCGTACGTACTCGATCTAAGCGACCATGAGTAATATGTTCTGTAATCAGGTTAAGAAGTGGGTTGACCTGGATCTTGTCAGGACAAAATGCAATGACAGCGGAGAGGGATGTGGAGGTCAGAGAACGAGCGCTTGACGGTGGCAGGTGCACTCCGTGACACCTTGATCCCAAGTCCGGACATATGCAGGCCAAGTCTATTCGGACATCTCCAAATGAACCATGAATTGGGATACTAGTTCACCGCAGAAGCATAATCGATAATAGGGATGATCAGCAACCCGTTTAAATTGGTCGTGCATTTGGATTAATAAACAGACCCTGACGCGGCGTCGAGCAACGGGGTTTGGCTCGCACACAAGGGTGCGCATTGGTTTAATGCTCCAAAACCTCGTCACCCCGCGTAGAGATCCGTACCACCTGGAGTGTAGATTCGCTCCAACCAATTACGGCGCTAAGGCCGTGCTGATCATCCTTGATCGGGGTCCTCTGTGTAGGTCTGTATAGCGACACTAAGATCCAAAGCGGCAGCTCTTCGTCAAGTGGGTTCGCGTTGACAAATCCCTCGAGACACACACACCGCTTACGTCGGACTCCGGACTCTTGTATCTCAGCATATGAAAGATGTGAGGCTTCCCGTAACGACTCGAAGCGACAAGTGTCAAGCACATAGGTGCGCGATGGTGTGCCGAATGCACACTGTAAGTGGAATCCAAGGAATTCATGTGGGAGGCAGTATGACTCAGTGGGGTGTCTCCCAAGAATATGCATGCCCGCGGCCCGAGCGAATATGGTGACTCTGGTCATCAGTGTCATCAGTCATCTATATCTACCGCCCCGGACTACAATGTTGTTCTTCTGCCCTCCCCTTGAAGCTACCTGTCGCGATGTCTGGCCGACAAGACGCAACACCGCCAGTGACAAGGGCGTCCAGTATCAAGACTGCAGCCGAGACGGAGTGTCTAGGTGGGTCGTTCGACGCACAAGGGCAAGCTATCCCGAGTCAATTGAAGGGCGGGGAAGGGCAGTCCGCCATCCCTGAGGATAAGAAGGTGAATTTCTGTCTATTATCGTGGTTGTTGAATCACTAAGCCTCGAAATTAGGGAGAGGTGTTTGAGAACGCGGAGGATGATTGGCAGCACGATCCACAGAATCCTCGCAACTGGAAGAAGAGCAAGAAATGGACGATGACATTAATTGTATGGAGTCTCTGTTTTGATAGTACGTGTCCCTTGTTGACGCTTTGGTGCTACGGCATGAACAGGTGTCCTTTTATACCTTCATCACACCACTCGCCAGTTCCATGATGGCTCCGAGCCTGCCACAGGTCGCGGAACGCTACCACATTACCAACCAGACGCTTATAGCATTGACACTCAGTATATTCCTATTGACGTTCGCCGTCGGGCCATTGATCTGGGGTCCTCTGTCTGAAATGTATGGCCGAACATGGGTATGTCTGACAATTCATGTCTGCAAGTTCAAGTTGTCCACTCATTGTTTTTTTTCGGTCCACAGATCTATCATATAGCCAATTTATTTTTCCTGGCATTCAATATCGGCTGTGCGTTCTCCCACACTGTCGGCATCTTCCTAGGCTTTCGATTACTTGGTGAGTGTACTCCCAAAAGTGTGAATCGACGCTGCTAGTTATTGAGCGGACAAATACTACCAGCTGGCCTTGTTGGAAGTGCGCCAATTGCTTTGGGAGGCGGCAGCGTCAGTGACCTCTTTTCGGAGCGCGACCGGGCGTCAGCTATGTCCGTGTTCTCCCTCGGCCCTCTCATCGGCCCCGTGGTCGGACCTATAGCGGGAGGGTTCATCACGCAAACCATCGGATTCAAATTTGTGTTTATTGTCATTGCCGCCTTGAGTGCGGTGGGTGCGTTATGCGGTGTTCCGTTCCTGCGCGAAACGTACCATCCTATCATTCGTCTGCGTCGTTCGAAACACGCCGCTGATCCTGAGAAGGCGGCAAAAGCGCATCCAATTCTCATCGAGGAACATGGCGGAAAACTGCACAGGATATACGTCGACCTCAGTCGGCCATTCATTCTGTTGACAAGGAGCTATGTGTGCTTTCTCCTGAGCTTGTACATGGCTTTGTGAGTATGCCAGGTATTAATACAGTAAGTGCCACAATGCTCATCACTATTCCTAGGACTTATGGTTGGTAAATGGGCATCGTACTTCATGAACATGTTGCTAACCTGGTTCTAGGCATATATTACCTGATGTTTACGACATTCCCAGGTATATCTGAACCGTGCTTTGCTAGTCGAGGCCTTCTCAGTGCTTTTGTAGACTTGTTCACTGAAGTGTATCGATTCAGCATTGGCGTCAGTGGTCTAGCATATATCGGCCTAGGATTGGGCTTCGTGAGCGCCACTTTGGTTGGTGCAAGTGTCGCTGACACCATATACCATGAGGTCCGTCAACTCTGCATAAAATACTGACGAAGCTTAGTATTCGTTCCAGCTTGCAAGGCGTAATGGCGGCAAGGGCACGCCTGAGATGCGGATACCAGCACTCATCTTTGGCTCCCTATTTGTGCCGGTTGGCCTTTTGTCAGTGAGCTGTTCTAATAACCCTTGCGCACAATACTGACAGCAGGCTCCTGCTAGCTGGTACGGTTGGTCGGCCCAGGCACGCGTACATTGGATTATGCCGATCATCGGGTCTGGAATCTACGGCTTTGGAATGATGACTACGTTGTGAGTCCCGAGTGTTGTGCAATGTGGGCCGACGTCTCATGTGTCACAGCTTGCCCATACAGCTTTATCTCGTTGACACTTTCACCTATGCTGCTAGCGCACTGGCAGCGGCCTCGGTGCGTCCCCCGTCGTGCGATGACTGTAAAGACAGCTGAGCTGTGGGCATTGTCAGGTATTTCGCTCGATGTTGGGGTTCGCATTTCCGCTCTTCGGTGAACAGATGTTTGCCGCGCTGGGATATGGAGGGGGTAACTCCCTACTCGCCGGACTCAGTATTGTGATCGGCATACCCTTCCCCATCTGGCTCTACTTTGCCGGAGAGCGGATACGTGCAAAAAGTACCCTCTCACGATAGGATCCCTCGCATAATGGTCTTGCTGAGGTAAATCTCTTATTGGATAATACTGTACCATTCGTGCACGTTAGACAACGACTCGGTACGAATTGACACACCCACATCATATGATAGAATCTCAATACGAAATCAATGATATCTAGACTTGGTTGATAAGTAAGAACAATCCTGTGATTATTAAAATGTGTCACTTCTTAGGGCGCTATTGCCACGTAGCTACGGCTGGCTACCAGCTACGGGTGACAGAACAGAACGACCTGAGATATCAATTCGAGTTGAGTCGGTCTGTTCCTCTTTGTGCGCCAAATGTTGCTGGCGTCATTCCATTTTGCTTCGTTGCGGCTCATTTCGTCAGTGGGCTACGACCGCTTAAAAGCTTTATTCCGGAAACTCCCTTTAAACAGGTACAGTACCTTGTGTCCCTTATGCATGTGTACCAGACAATCAAATCGTTGCATAGTACGAGAACTGTGGATAGACACAGTCATAGTACATCATAGTACATAGATACAGAAGAGAGTACAAAGCAGGACGAGACATGATCGCCGAAGGCTCAAGCGCAACATAATCATAAGTCCACAGAGCTGTTTCAACACCACATAAAGTCAACAGGGACCTCAAGCCTCCATGAAGACCATGCTTACTTACCTCCCACCAGTCAGGATTGCAACTGCCAGCCCAACCTTTCATCGGCTTCCACTCAACCCAGACCCTCTGCCCTTCAAACCTGAGCTGGCTCCGCTCTCCCCTGCCAGCCTCACACGCTTCTCCACATCGTTCACCTTACTCTCCACTTCATGCACTGCTCCGTCAATCCAGAGCAAGCTCTCAAGATGGCTGTTCAAAATTTGGCCGATCTGGCTGAGCGTGTCCTCGTTATCTTGTGTGGCGCCGTCCGCTGGCAAGGCCAGCGCGTTTACCCCATCGATCATCTGAGTGAGCGAGCCGGAGAGATCATCGAGGTGACCGTGGAGATCAGTCGCAAGCGTGTAACTATCAAGTACGAGAGGAACTATTAGCACGGAAAGAGTGCCAGCTGGCGGAAATGAGACAGACTTCTTGTCACGCTCTGTATCGGCCGGACCAGTGTCCAGCGCGCGCAAATTGCTACCCTGTGCACCGAGAATTTCCTCGGTTGACTTCTCGTAAGCTTCCAACGTCGCCACGAGCTCTTTCTGCTGTTGCTCTATGTGGTCGAGAGACTGGTCGACATCGTTCTGCTCTTGTTCTGCGGCAACAACAAGATTGTACAGTGCCGCAAGCTAGAGCGCAAGCTTTGAGAAACCACGAGCTGGATGGAAGTGCGGTACGCGCTTACATTGTTCCCATTCTCGATGAGCGCACGGTCCCACACTGCTACTTCGCTTGCGAACTTGGTGAACTCCCGCACATGTGCGTCGAGTTCAGTCGTCCAGCGGTTGACAATCTCATCTATTGATTTACCCCGCAGCACAGATGGTGGAGGTACCGCTATTGTGCTTGATGTCGAAGCAGTAGCCGTTGTCGCAAGTGAACCTGTAGATCATGTACAGTATCGGCTACTACACGTTAACAGAATGTATACCTGATGCGGCCGCGTCTTTGGCCTTGTCGCCCTCCTTCGCGGCTGTCGTCAGGCCCAGCGAAGATGCACTTGAGGGGGCTACCATGTTCGTAAGTTCTCCAGCAGCAAGTGAGTAGAAGAGCGGCTTATTCACTGACCAGCAGCACCATCTTTTTTCTCCGTTGAAACTGCACTGGCATCCTTAGAGGTCCCAAACAGGTTGGATGCAGGGAGAGTAGTAGCTAACGTCAAACACAGTCAGGCATCGACTCACTGGATGAGACAGACAAAATAAAACGTACAGACCGCGGGTGCATCTTTCTTATCGTCCGATTTTGCAAAGAAGTTGGGGATCGCTGCAGACAATCAAGGTTAGCAATTGAAGAGTATTCACAGAAAAGGTATGTCCACCGCATACAGGTTGTAGTACTCGTTCCCGCTGCTGGCGTATTCGGCTTGGCGCCAAAGAGGCCCCCACCAGAGTACCCACCAGTAGGAGCAGCCGCAGGTGCTATCAGATAGATAGATATCAGAATGCCTAACGGCCTCGTCGTCGTGTAGGACGAGATGAACGTACTTGTGGATGAGGCAGAGCCCATGCTAGTCTGTGGCGCACCTCCAAACAGATTTGTGGCGGAACCCCCAGCACCCCCGCTCGCCGCACTTGTTGCTGCAGGAGCAACTCCTTGGCCTGTTGGTTTGGCTCCGAGAAGGCCACCACCGAATAGGTTCGAAGAGCCTCCAGTGGTGTTACTCCCTGCTGCAGGTGTCGAGCCTAGGAGTCCACCGCTGGCCTGTGTGGCAGAAGCAGTAGTCCCAGAGCCACCAAACAAGCCACTGGCTGGTGCTGACGTGCCTGTTCTGGCAGCCGGTGTTGTTGTGCTCCCGGCTGTGTTCCCAAAGGCACTTCCAGGCGTTGCTGTGGCGCCACTGGCAGCAGTGTTTCCATACAGTCCGCTTCCGCTAGAGGGGGGTGTGGTCGTATTACCACCTGTATTCCCGAACAAACCTCCAGTCGCCGGAGTGGTCGTAGCACCGCTTGCATTACCGAACAGGTTTGCTGTAGCGGCTGGCGTCGTCGATGCACCGCCAGCATTTCCAAACAGGCCTGGACCTGACGTTGAAGTGGGCGTAGCTCCACTAAAAAGGCCACTATCTGTTCCCGAGGTAGTTGTGCCTGCGCCTGTATTCCCGAACAAACTACCTCCTGTGGCCGGCTTGTTTCCGAAGAAACTATTCCCTGAACTCCCTACAAGGTGTTGAGCGTGAGATGCGCATAGGTTATGCATAGTAGACACACTCGCACCGTTTCCAAACAAACTTCCGCCACCGGCGGGATTCGCAGCGGCTCCACCTAGAAGGCTGCCGCCGCTGTTGTCGGCTGTGTGAACTTGTCAGACGTGACTTTCATGCACAACTCGAAGAATTCGATCACCTCTAAAGGCACCACTCCCGAATATACTGGAAGAGCCGGATCCAGTCGCAGGCGCGGAGGACTGTGCAGTATTGCCGCCCTGACCGAGACCGCTCATCCTTGCTCATACGCGAGATAGTAGGAAGGAGGAGGCTGGTGTTACGTCTTGACTGGATATGTGGTTGCTCAAAACTGTAGACGAACACGGTACAAGTATGGTCTGTGGTCCGAGTCGCGACTTACAAGACGCGACAAAGAACACGTGACGCCGGGCTTATTCGGGCGTTAAACGTGAAACTATTCTGTGCGAATTCGTTGATCAGCTGTCGAAGGTTGGTTGTGTAATAACTTATCTCTTGACTGTCCCCTTGTGCCTTTAAGTACTGCTTCAGCCGGGCCGACAGCCAGCGCACACGAGACAGCTCCTTCAAATACTCTCGAGTCTCCGTCCTCAAATGTCCTTGAACGGTAACTCTGACGACTATAAGGCCGAAGAAGCTACTGCCGTCAATACCGTCGACGGTGCCTACATCACCATATCACACAGCCGCGTCAACATGCCATCCGGTTGGACGAGGTACATCCATCCGCAAGGCTGGGTGTACTTCCGAAACGACGAATACAAGCTCGTCGTGGACGAAGACATCCGTAGCCGGGAGACACTTGCGGGTGTCACAGAGTACTGCAACAAGAATCCCCCATCAACGCTTCCAGATGGCTTGGAAGCGTGCCTACTGGGCTCCCTCGGTTCCTACTTTTACCTCGTTATTGATCACAACCAATGCGTCGCGGACTACGCAGCTGTGCAGCCAATTCAAGAGTGGGTTCCATTCGCAGAGATGTCTACAGCCGATTGTGGGTCCCAAAGTTGACTGTCTCGATTTCGTCTCATAAACGGAGCCATGCCCAGTGATCCGCCGCCGTAGACTGTACTGGAATTATTTCCAGCAGCACCCCTCTCACTGTGCAATACACAGGAGGGCTTTGACAGAGGCTACAGACGCCGTTAAATCATATTACTTCGGTATTGTGATCAGAGACTGATCCACGCCATTTGTCCTCAACTATGTCTAGATAACCTTGTGCTCGGGGAACGCAGTGTCGCACCTTTTTCCAAGGCGGAGTGCACAGACTTACTCCAACAGCTAGAAATCTCCCAAGGTGATCTATGTAACATCGCCAGAAGGTAGCGATTATCCTAACCCATTCCACTCACCTCACAGATACCCTTTCTCGTGAAACATCACTGGTGACCCTCGTCGCCTGGATACTTCGCGAAGTCTGCAAGTCTCCCTCCGTGTTCTCCAGCTTGCCCTAACCATCTATGCAGATAGCTATCGTCATGCCGAAGGCTATGGCAAGTTCACCTTTCAGCGATTCCACAGCAACCAGCGGTCTCGTGTGCATCCGACCTACGTGCGGAATGAACTCTCAACTGTTGCACGCCTGTTTTTGCGAATCCTTGTGAAGGGACCTTTCTTTGGGATTCCAGGAACATACCTGGATCACATTCAGCAAGCGAGTCAGTTTCGGGGTCGACTGTCGAGTCTACAAAAGAGCTGGAAAGACTACACGGATCAGCTGATACGGGAATATTCAGACTTCATTCTCATTGTAAGCACAGTATCTACCGTAACTCCGGTTCGTTGTGCTTACAAGACCGCAGTCTACTGTTTTACTCTCGTGCGTCTGTCTCCAGAGTTGCTTTGTGCTATCATTCATGCAATCTTACGATCTTCGCAGAGCTACTGTTGCGCTTCTGTCTGTGAGCGACATCGCCCAGTTGGCAAGGGTTTGCGCGATAGCAGCGGCTTTTGGTTCCTTGGGCAGTATCGCCACAGGCGTCTTCTTCGTCTGGAAGCATCAACGTGATTCACAAACGGCACCCACGCGGACATTTGCCTACATAAACAATGCCCACCGCAACGTCTTCGGATTGCCTGGTCACGCATTGTTCCTCAGCCTGCCACCTGTGCTCCTCGTATGGTCGGTCATTGCATTCACAGTGGCGATTGTGGCATACTCTCTGCAACCAATCACGGGCAACAGTGTCACAGATGTCGCCTCAACCACGGTCACACTCGCCATATTCCTAGTGGTGACTGTCTCCACTTCACTGGCAATATACGTCTTCATCCGGATGTGGAACTGGAACTCAGCGCTCGGATTCGTATGGCAATCATGTTCGCCATTGATAGGTGTACTAAATACCCTTTCCTGCTCTAGGGGATAGTGAGAAAGTGCATACAGTCGCTCAGACTTCCGAACCCGGGCTCCTCCAGGAAATAAACACTACACACGAGTCATGGCTACAGGTGACAAGCCTAGGCTACAATACCCTCATTCATCCTGCTCATCAGCCACTCCTTCCAGGGCTCGCCCGGGTGGAGATCGTCCTACACGTCCTGCGAGAAGCCCACGGGGATAATATTCATCATCACCGTATCTATACTGCACACCATGGTGAACACGGCGCCCAGGCCCCCCTCCCGATTGCACAGATCGTTCGCATACTGTAGCTGCGACCGCATCTCCTGCTTCTCGGGCGGGAAGTCGTCAAGTGAGGTGACCTCCGCGTCGGTGACGTAGTAGTGGGTCTCGGTCCGCGTGGAAGACGGGCGGGGGCGGACGTAGATGCTAAGGAGGTCGCGCTGGGTGCGGGTGGGTGTCAACGCCGAGGTCGAGAGCGCGCATGACGGAGTCGGAGATGATGGGTTGGCGCTTCTGGCAGAAGTTGCTGAGGCGCTTTGGTAGGCGCTGTCGCCTGCTTGGGCGTGTACGCGCTGGTTAATCTTGCACCTGGCTTTGTGCACGAGCCAGGCTGCCTTCTGGCATTCTTTGCTCTGTTGGGTAGCCGAATGGGTGACAAAATGGGTCAGAAGCAAGATCATGGAGTGAAGCGACTAGACATACACAGTACACATCAACTTTGCATGCCCCGCATCTCGACATGCGTGCTCTGTCTGCCCGCGACTTGAAGCAGTGCTGACACTGAGTATTCTCCTTCCGCAGTCTCTCGTTTGGATCGGAGGTGAGGGGCGGATGATGCTGGAGGGACCTTGTCGTTTTCCTGAAGGATTCTGAGCCAGTCCATAATGGATTGCGAAGCGACGGAGCAGATATTGTCTGAGGTAGAACTTGTGATACCGTCTAAAGTGAGTACTTGAGCATATGCTAGCGAGGTGCACTCCCCATCAGTCAGTTAGGAGACAGGGATGGACATGAAGAACTCACGACTGTGAGTCACCGCTGCAGCAGGAGTCGCGATGGTTGATAGCGACTGAGTTACACTGATTCTACACTCTTCTTCAATAAGTATTCATGATCAGGAGCAGGGCTGCGGTACAAATAAGGGCCAGCACGATCACGTGTCGCATATAAGACACGAATCCTTCGCTGGAACGAGGTAATGACAGAAAAGGGTACAGAAAACTCTAGAATACAGAGTAGATGGTACAAATAATAAGATAGTGATGTTAAATAGCCTGCAGACTATCTTGCTGTGCCCCCCGACACTGATTTGATTTCCACAGGCTCACCACGGGTAGGACGAGGTCCAAGCGTTATGTCCAGCTTTGTCGCGAGCTTCAATATCTCCTTCTCTAGGTTACTAATCCTGTTCGCCCTGCAGAAACGCTTGAGTGTCACACGCATATAGTCAAGGTCCAAGACGTACTCTTCCGACGATCGCTTCCCGATCTCGAATGCTTGTGAGACACCCAGCTTCTCAGATGTAGTTGAGAGCTGCACGCGTTTCCGATCAACTTCCTTCACATGCTCGAGCTGAGGAAGAAGACGATCGACTTCTTTCGATAGCTGTGGTTGTTGATTATAAGCCAATCCACAAGACCGCGGGCATCGTGAATCGCACCAGTTTCATTCGAGTCGCAATTGACTGGTCATCATACCTCCCAGCACCCATCACCTCCACCTTCATCCGCCTCAGCTCCTCGAACCACTTCGACTCGCTCTCGCTCAGCCCTGGCGACGCTGCCTTGATCATCCCATGCAGCAGCGCCTCCGCCCTCGCCACGATCTCCCTCTGGCTCTCCCTCAGCGCCTCGAGCTTCTGCCGCGTCTGCTCCTGACGCGCGCCCTTCAGCGTGGCGACCCTGTCCAGCAGCTCCTTGACCTTCATCATCTGCCGGGCAAATTCCTGCCGCTGTACCTCTGCGCGCGTCTCCGTAGAGCGGTGCGCCACGACAACATCGCGGACGTGCGCGGTGACGACTTCGACGACCGCACCGAGGTAACGCAGCATCTCGGGCGTGAGCATCCACTCGCCCTTACTTGGACCCGGGTTCGTGGGTAACTTGAGGCTCGAGATTGTGGAAGGGGGATTGGGATTGGCAAGCAGTGGGGGTGCTGTCCATGGCTGTCCGCTCAGCGCACAGTAGTATCCGGAAGGCTCGCTCGGCGAAGGTAGTGCTCTTGTGGAGCCTGTTCTTTCTGATGTCGAGTCGGTATGTGGTGTCTCTGACCGCAAACTGAGAGGAAAGACGGATAGGCGCATGGCTGATGTCAGAACAAAGAGGCTGTATGTAAGATAGACGTCGTTTGGCACGGACACGCCTATGAGGGGATTTGAGGCTCTATATGCCTCGTCAGACAGTACCCTGTATAGCGCAAAGTCTCCCACCTTGCTTGTACAGAAAACGATGTCAGCATTGGCTGTACATCAGTCCCCTTGCATGTTTCAAGTGATGTATCCAGCGAGGTGTTGTCATCACCGCGCAGAGCGAGAGCGAGACTTCGGAGTAACGATTCAAATTGCAAAGCATGCACACCGAATGCGTGATATACATATATTGTATCTTGGTTGATGGGATCCGGGTACAATACTGGATGGTTCTTCTCGATGAGGCCCAATGTGTTGAGATCGCGTAGAGAGGCCACAATGCCCAGGTCAATGGTCTCGTAGACAGCAAGCATAGGGAGGTCCCTGTCGGGGCGCTGTTGAGGTGACATCAGGTGATTCAGCAGCACAGTAGGAAACCGCGCCACACCTCTTTCTGTTCCCAACGTGCCTCGACTTTCTCGACGTCAAGATACACGTCTACCCTGCCATCCTGATAGGATGCAAATACCAAACCTAACCGTTCTGTCTCGCCTTCAACACCCTCTTCAACGTCGCTACCGAACGCCATGTAGACGATGTCGGTGGCATCGCCCCCTTCGCTCCCGTCAAGCGTGCGTGGCGAAGGTTGCAACAGGAAGGGTCCTTGCCGTACGGGGGGAGTCTTCACGCTTCTAGGAGGATGCATCTGAACTAGACGAGAGAGGGAAGTACTGGATAGCTCTTGTGGAAGTTGCTTGACGAGAGCAATAACATATTTGTGCTGGTAATCGTAGAGGTTGGTAAGGTTGCGGGATGAACTTCCTTCACCCTGAGACTTCGAGAGGAACTCTTGTTTCGCGGCTACGAAACATTCGAGGGAGTGGATATATGCGGATGGGACCACGCTAGAAAGATAGCAGAATCAACCACATGTAGCGGAAAGCATTAGCAATTATCCCACGCGTTCTGAGGCATGTATGGGCAAATCGCATACATGTCGCCGCTCCGCATGATAGCATAGACGGTTAGAGGACCCCAGTCTGCCTTGCCCTTGCCGAAGGCAAACGACGCCACTTCTCGCTCAGGACCTTCATCTGCAAAGAAGCTATTCTTCTTCTTGTCCGGTACGAAGGACAGGACCTGTTGCGGTTCCTCGGGATCCAGTTGGATGTCATATTCTCTGTTGAATAGTTGAGATAAACAACATCTACCGAGTGCGTACAGTACACACCGCAGTTTCCCGTCAACAGTCATGACCACGAGCGTCGTACCACCTGCACCCCATGGGTGCCATTCGATCTTGGCAACAGGCGCGGAGTCGGCCGAGTGATAGACCTGCCCAACTTGGAGTAATCTACGGTATGAAGATTAGGGTTTGAGGAAAAGCATGGTCCAGCATCCAGACGCACTTGCAGTCAACAGTCGTTGGAGATGATTTAGCGAAACCCGCGCGAGGCAGGACGATCACCACTACCTGGAAAGCTCCTGCAACTGCAAGCAGCTTCCCATGATGGCTGAGAGTCATTTGGCGGATCTCAAATTCCATATTCTGTGTATTCAAGATCTGAATACAGGTGCCCACAAGACTGAGTCACTGGGCAGCATAGAGACGCAAGCTTACGGACCTTGTACGACCTAGGTGTGACCCGCCCAAACTTCGTATCCGCCAGCGTTGTCATCCTAATCTCACTCCCGGCAGCAACTATCAACTCTGAGTCCTTGATGACCATGAGCTGTCGCCTGCCCGAAGGGGCCGACCTGTCCTGTAGTATGTCCTCATCCTTGCTGATGTCCAAGAGAGTGTTGAGGGAGAGCTCTAGGGATACGTCGGCCTTCCCTGCGCTACTAGGGGAGAGCTTCGGAAGGGAGAAGATGGGGTGGTCTCTGAGGAGCGCATTCCAGTCAGGCTCTTTCTCCATGCTCGGTCAACTTCTGTCTGTGCGCAGGTCAGAGGTCGCAGTTGGTTTGAATCTCGATCGCGGTCATTCCTCGACGCGTCGCTGCCTATAACAGGTAAGATTCGCACGCCTACGCGTTGCGTGCACTCTGCTTGCGCGTCCTGGACAAGTAGCAACCGCTATACAGTATCCATACTTCTCTACTCCCTTCTCTCACCCACTTATCTACTAAGGCGGCATGACCTCTATTGGGACGGGATATGACCTGTCGGCCAGCACATACTCCCCCGATGGCCGCATCTTCCAGGTATGTTAAATGAGAGACGCGTCATGGTGTGTACTTGGTACCCACACACCGTCCTGATCTAGGTCGAATACGCCAACAAGGCGGTGGAAAACTCAGGGTAAGACTATACTTTCATTAAAAGCGAATTACGCCTGGCTTAGCCCCCGCACAGAACCGCCATCGGATTGAAAGTCAAGGATGGAGTGGTTCTGGCGGTCGAGAAGTTGGTTCACTCAAAGCTCCTGGTTCCCAAGGCGAACAGGCGGATACAGACAATCGACAAACACATAGGCTTGGTGCGATTTACTGTGATGGTTACTCACCTTCTATACTGACCGGGCGACGGCAGGCATCGTCAGGTCTTCTAGCAGACGGCCGACATCTAGCAAACCGTGCAAGAGACGAGGCTGCCAGCTTTTTCACAATGTGGCGGTCACCAGCAACTGTGCAGGTATGCTTACACGGTTTGCGTTTCTCCCCCGGACGCTGAGACGGTGCCACTAGGCATTGGTGGACCGGGTTGGCCTCTACGTACAAGCCTACACACTCTACTCCTCTGTTCGTCCATTCGGTTGCAGTGCTATCATCGGAGGCGTGGACAAGACAGGCCCCGCACTATTCATTGTTGAGCCTAGTGGCGTGTCTTATGTATGGCCACTCCGTGCTTTGCTACTGTGATCTAATATGTGGGACAGGGCTACCATGGTGCAGCAGTAGGGAAGGGGCGCCAACTGGCTAAAACGGAGTTGGAGAAACTGAAACTCTCGGAACTCTCGACACGCGAGGCTGTCTTCGAGGCTGCGAGAATGTGCGTCGTCGTTCATCTCAGTCAGATTCTCACCTCACGCATCACAGTATCTACCTTGTCCACGATGACGCGAAGGAGAAAGACTTCGAGCTCGAACTCTCCTGGGTCGGTGACGAATCTGGCGGTCTGCACCTACCAGTACCGAAGGACCTGTACGATGAAGCCGCGCGGAAAGCCAAAGAGAGTTTGGAGAACTTCGATTAAATGTCACAATCGTGTATTGTATTCGGACTGGCTGTTAACTTTCGTTGGAACTCATGCAAATGCTTTCGGTCTTCGGCCCACATCGGACATCGCAATACTTGGAAAGCGAGACCAAAAAGACGGGTCCATGAATTGCGCTCATACAATCTGTTCCAGCTCCCGTGCGAGTGCCAGATTCGCTTCAATCAGTTTCTCCTTCGGGATCTCGATCTTTTCCTCGCCCTTTTTTGCGAATGTGATGTTGGCTGCTGTCAAGTTCACCTGCCACCCGCGCTGATGTTGGCAGAT
Source organism: Fomitopsis pulvina (assembly GCA_964035675.1). Lineage (NCBI taxonomy): Eukaryota > Fungi > Basidiomycota > Agaricomycetes > Polyporales > Fomitopsidaceae > Fomitopsis > Fomitopsis pulvina. The sequence continues at coordinate 1,313,163 of OZ037959.1, forward strand.
ATGAGTAATTGTCAACGGTGCGCTCTATGTACAGACCTGTTTGGCGAAGTTGAGTAGCTCGTTTCGATTGTTGAAGAAGAGCAGGGTCCCGGCGTCCTTCAGTGGCAAGCTCTCATATGCCGCCTCCTCACAGCTCGCGATCTCGTTTCTGAACACTGCACGTCAGCCTCTAACATGGCCAGGAGCCCGGGCGGGAAAGGCGCACCGGATGGTATCCATAAGGCTATCGACAAAGAACTTGTACTCCTCCGCGGGCGCCTCCTCGCGAGCTTTCCATACCTTGCTGTAGCTGCCCTCCATCAACCATCTTTCGAGATTGACGGGATGCTGGATGTATGGGTTCGCGGTGAGTGAGTCTGCCGCGAGGGGAAGAGACTCGAGGGTGGTGTGGAAGTCAGCTATGCGATTCTGGGTGAGGAGTTGGATGAGGTATAGCCCACGGATGGGGTATTCGCGAGGCGATGGAGGGAGAACAGAACTAGAATAGAACATGATAACTCAGGTACTATGGCATGGTCATACGTCTCTCCGAGACGCACCTATAGTCATTATAGAACGTCTGCAGTTGCGAGTAATAGCGGTCAAAGGAGGGGATATCTCTCGATCGTATACTCCAAAATGCGCCAATCTCAAGCACGTCACCTACAGGGCGCAAAATAAGCTGAATTTTCGCGTGAGGAGCGGCGAGGCAGCGTACGGGCCATAACCATGTCTTCGAGGTTAGCGTCGCCCATTGGTACCAAGAGCCCCGTTTCGATCAGCCCAATCTACCTCAAGCACGAGCTCAGTGCAGGTCATGCAAAAGAGAATGTAGATGCAGATACCTTCAGTTGTGCTAACAATGTGCTGCATTTCTTGAGGTCAGACGGTCGCGCCGTGAAGGCTTGCTGTAGTTGTTTGTATAACGAGTCAAGTTGGGACGGTGTCATCGTTCGTTTCGCTATGATGTGAAGGTGCCAACTGGTTCGCTTCTTGGACAGCCCGTGTTGGTACTTCGGAGGGGAGGTGGTACACACAGAGAGGCGCGTGCAGGAGGCAACTCGACGCGCGTTTCGACGCGTCACCCCTTCAGCCACATCCCTTCGACCGCGCGTTCATTCACAGATATTCCCCCTTCCACCCTCCATTCCCCCGCATACATATTCAAGACATGGAGACGATTGACATTAGCCGTTTGAAGTCTGGGGAGGTCAACCTGGGTGTAGGTCTATATACTGCAGTGAAAAGCAGCGTCTAACGTCTACGCGCAGACCTCCATCATGGCGGTCCAGTTCAAGGATGGCGTGGTAGTCGGTGCGGACAGTCGGACGACCACCGGAAGCTACATCGTACGTACCCCGATACTGTCATTGGGCCTGAGACTGACTCCCTACACAGGCAAATCGTGTTACGGACAAGCTCACGCACGTCCACGATCGTATCTATTGCTGTCGGTCAGGCTCTGCGGCCGACACGCAAGCCATTGCCGACTACGTCCATTACTACCTTCAACTCTATGCGTACGTTTGTCGGTGTGGGTGCCCTCGAAGCCGATCACTTACTGGCTGTGTAGACAAATGCACGGAGAGCAACCACCAGTCCACACAGCTGCGAGCGTGTTTGATCGGTTCTGCTACGAGAACAAGGACGCGCTCTCCGCTGGCATCATCGTAGCCGGCTGGGACAAGGAGGCAGGTCCCAGTGTATACAACATCCCGCTTGGTGGAGGTCTCTTCCGGCAACCATGGGCTATTGGAGGTGCGTTGCTCCCTTGCCCGATCAATGCGAGACATGCGTGGTTATTGGTACTCGTTTCAAGGTTCCGGTTCTACTTATGTATATGGTTACTGTGACGCCACCTACCAGGACGGGTGGGGGAAGGAGGAAACGATCCAGTTCGTCAAGAACAGTGCGTCCGTTGGTCTCCTGCTAGTGAATCAGAGCTCACCCGACCGCGCCGTTAGCTCTTGCACTCGCTATGTCAAGGGATGGGTCTTCAGGCGGTGTCATCCGCATGTGCGTCATTACGGAGGAGGGCGTCGAGCGGCTCTTTGTTCCAGGAAATGAACTTCCCAAGTTCTGGGAGGGCAAAGAGGTCTTGGGCATCCCAGCGAGGAACAAGGACGTGAATGATCCTGTCCCCATGGCCGTGGAAGTGTAGATCGACGCTGTATTGTACTTTTTTGCACATAGCAAGCATTGCTTGTCAGTTTCAAGCCTTTCCGCGTCATCATTGATTCAAGCTCTTCTCAGAGGTACTCTAAAGGATGAACGCCCCAAGGACCGATATGTGGGGGCACCCCCTCAATCTCCCAACCCTGGCCTTCCCACATTCTGAGTCTCCACAAAGCAATGGCAAGTGGGACGGTGTCAGCACGCATGATGGTCTTCGCGTCCGACCTCAGTAAGAATGCATGGCCACCCTTCTCGTCTCCTCGGGCTCTTGCAATCTTCATCTCGTCACCAGAACCTATCGTGCCAGGATATGTCTGAGACTGCGATACTCGATGCGTAGCTAGCCGACGTTGACCGTATCGGGCCTTCCGCTCAATCTCAAGTATTGCGACAAGGCCAGAATGCAGGGCTGCTCGTTGTTCGGGAGATGGACAGAGGGTGAGGCCGTTATACAGCGGGACCTTAGTTTGTGGTAGGAGAGCCGACAGTTGGCCATTTCTGCTTGATGCCCCTCCGTCTGCGGGCATGAGGATTGAGAGAGGAGGAAGTGAGCGATGAGTAGAATTCGCCTCCTCGATGGCTGGAGGGGGCGATGTTGACATTGACGGCGTCGGTCTGGCTTTATCGAGAGTATTTCTGTTCAAAGGAGGGACAACGAGAACGGCTATCGCGCCCTCGTACGGGATAGTGCCAGTCGATCTCATCTCCTTCCACTCAGCGCGGGTAAGCCTGCGGAGTAGAGGGGCATCCCCTGCTCCCCAAGGTCTACGCTTGAGGTGTCGAGCGAGTATGTGAAGCTCTTGCAGTATGCGCACGCGCAGAAGATGACCGACCTGCTCCTCCATGTGAGCGTGAAAAACGGCGTCTTCACCTAATCGTTTGTATGGCTCTGCAACACGATCGGGCTAGTGTACTACATACACATACACATTGATGCGACATCCACTCACCCCTCGCCCTCATTTGTGCGATTGCATCCCGCCGGCACATCACGTACATCCCATAACCACGGCCACAAGTGCTAGGCTTGAACGCGGGATGTTCCAGGGTGTCTGGAAGTATAGCCGTGGACAGTCTGCCAGATCCTCGCCTTCCTTGCATCCGCTTCCCGGCAAAGCGAATGAGGAACGCTGCGCAACTGCTTTGTCAAGAATACTCCGCTGCATCCATCACCTAGTCCGTACCTTCAGGCATATGTCGAGTCCCTACTACAGAGAGCCTCACTGGGGTGGAGAGCATGCGTACTAGACAGCAAGCAAGTTACGTGAGTTGAGAGAAAGCGGTGATGTTTGAGGATGCACAATATGGGTTTGCTGCATACTGTCTCTCCTCCTCGGTCATTGCGCGCACAACCTCCCCTTCGGCAGTATCATTGTATGATGTACGCTTGTTCCTATAGACCCTGAGGCGAGGAGCGGCGCCCTTATGTTTGCGGTAGTGAGATACAGCCATGATGGGGGCGAGGGAATCTAGTATTATGGACTGTGTCCGTCCCCGGGGAGACAGAGGAGGACATGGCGGGATTGGGCTGGGCTTGCCATAAGGCTTTGGCTGAGGACGTCTTTCTGGAGGGATGGGCGGCGGTGGCCTGAGCCGTGTGGCTTCGAGACGTCTGAGTAGACGTGGTAGGAGGCGAGGCATTCGCAGATCAAGCGCGTCTGTCTCAGCCACACTCGCGATAACTTGCGACGTCGACGAGCCCGGCCCGGCAAACTTACAACCAGCATGGTCGCGTTCTTGTCCTGCCGGTATTAATTAGCACACTGCGAATGTAAATGGCCTGTCTCGAGGGATCTCTCCGTCAACTCGGCATCCAGACAAAGCCTTGATTGGTGCTTTATTCAATTGCTGGTCGCTCCAACTATACCTTAATTGTCTGGTCCGCATGATTGAGAGATCATGCTGCTATAAATGTCGAGGAGCGGCCTTCCAAGAGCGCCGTATCTCTTCTAACATGGCCATCGACATAGCGTCCTGTACTGACCAGCCGGTGACACTTGCGATCGTTGGCTGTGGCAGCAGGGGCAAGGTGAGGTCCACTATCACGATCATTGACACCTGGATCATTCGTGTTGATAGTATCTCGCCGTGTAGTCGTACAGCGCATATGCCATCGCGGAGCCGACCAGGTGCAAAGTTGTTGCAATTGCTGAACCGCGTCCAAAGACGCGGAAGCTCATGGCAGATGCTCACCTCGTTGACAACACACTCGTGTTTGAGTCTTGGCAAGACCTGCTGAAGGCCTCCGAGGAGACGATTAACACAGTCGGGAAACGGCTTGCGGATGCTGTCATCATTGCAGTACAAGATCGTATGCATCTCGAAGTGACCCTTGCCTTTGCTGAGCAAGGCTATCATATTCTCTGCGAGAAGCCAATGGCGACTAGTGTTCAGGATTGCATCAAGATGGAAGCAGCAGTCAAGAAGGCAAATATAATATTCGGCATGGGCCATGGTATGTCATCATGATCCGTGAAACGTGCACTGCTAGACAATGTTTGTAGTCCTACGCTATTCTCCGTACAACAGGGCGATCTCTGAGATCGTGCTATCCGGCGAGCTTGGTCAATTGGTGAACATCGTGCACGTTGAACCCGTCGGCTACTACCATTTTGCGCACTCATACGTGAGAGGAAACTGGTCCAAAGAAGAAGAATGCAGTTTCTCGCTTATGACCAAGAGTTGCCAGTACGAGTCTATCGACTGTGCTACAGTGCAACTTACTGACACGCTTTCAGCGACATCGACCTTCTATGCCACTGGCTCGCGCCTGGTATTCCTCGCCGCGTTTCATCCTTCGGTTCGCTGTTACATTTTCGCAAGGAGTCCAAGCCAAAGGAGGCCGGCGAGGCGAAACGTTGCTTCGACTGCGCGAATGAACGAACGTGCCCATACAGTGCCAAGAAGAGTAAGTTGATCCTACCTCTATTCGCGTGGGCAGACTGGAAGTCAGGTCACGTACAGTATACCTGGAGCCTATGTCCAAGGGTCAGATTCGTTGGCCCGTCTCAACCATCGTCGATGGCATCCCGGACATTGAGAATGTCACTTCTGCACTGCATCACGGATCGTATGGCCGCTGCGTTTACGAGCATGACAATAATGTGTGCGACAATCAGGTCTGTTTACCTTGACACACGCACGCCGCTAGTGTCTTACTAGTGGCTTACTGATGCCGTCCACAACTGTAGGTCGTCAACCTGGAATTCTCCACGGGTGCCACCGTCTCGTTCACTATGATCGCGCAGACGGACCTCATTTGTGAACGCCAGAGTCGCCTGCACTTCGCGCACGGCGAGATCGTCGGTGACATGAACACGTTCACCATGACCGACTTCCGCACAGGCAAGACTACCCGTCACGCACCAAAGAGCGAAGGTGGCAAACATGGCGGTGGCGACATCGGGCTGATTCGCGCCTTCGTGGAGGCTGTGAGTACTGGGCAGCAGGAACAACTCGGCACGAACGTCAGCGAGGTGCTGAAGAGCCACCTCACCGTTTTTGCCGCCGAGCAGAGCAGGCGCGATGGGACAGTCATCGATTGCGAGAAGTTCGAACAGGAAACAAAAGCAAGAGTGCTCGCATGACGTGTAATAGTATGCCATATACCTCAAGTAGTGTGCTTTTACCTCGTCCAGTGTCGTCCAGTGTGATTTATTTGGTGCGACAGGTATACATTCAATGGACGTCATCGACTGTGTCTCAGGTCCATCAGGGTGACTCTGAGGAGATATCAATCCATTGCGCTAGCCTGGGATTGCCTTCATCCGCTGTGTGATCGATGATCCCTGATGCTAATGCAAGCACTCTTGTGCGCAGCTTTGGCCAAGACACGTGTTGTTATGAAACAGGGTCTGCCGCACTTGTTAGCAGGCGCTACTCCTGGGTTCTTAACACCAGACGACATACGCTCGCAATACGGTGGACGCTGCCACAGCGACATCGATTCGAGACTGGTTCAACCCTGCCTGTCCCTGCTGCCAGGAGGAACTCGGTATCGGCGGAGATGCTCCACCCTCTGCAGGGACACATCGTCACGTCGAGTCCAATCCGAATGAGAGCCAACGCAAGGCCATAACCCAATGTCAATATTGCTGGAGGTCGCGTGCGGAGAATGGACCGTTGTTGCGCTGCACAGGCTGCAAGGTGGATGTTTACTGTGTAAGTTTCACGAAGCCCATCAGCGCACGGCACTCATTGACACCTGTCCAGAGCAAGGAGTGCCAGAAGAAGGCGTGGCCGACTCACAAAGAGAAGTGCAGACTTAACCGACGGACGAACGAGAACGAGGCTGCCTCGACGGTCGTGAAGAAGACGTCGGTAACGACCTGAGTCGTGCAGAGCGCGAGGTACTCACCATCTTCCTGCGTACGCGCCCCGACGCGAAGCGCAAGGAAACATTGTTTTATGCGACCGGCGCGGACATCATGAGCATTGACTTGTTCGTCCCTGCGCAGGGAGAGGAGATGCGCGGTCAGCTGCGCCATGCGACCGAGGCGCAGAAGAAGCAGGGTTTGACTGGCGCGTTATTCGCCGTCTTGGTGTGTTTGGACAACGGCGTGTCCAACGTTGCCGCGGTGGGGTTTGATCAGAGGCAGCTGCGGGTGCTCTCCAGGATGCAGAGGGAGGTGAAACCGTGGAAGGAGATGCTGATGGAGAATCTGAACAAAGGGATCGTTCTGTAAAGCCGTCTTAATAGTAGTATTGCCGATCCTATGCTACTTGAGTACTATACTTAGTCCACTGAGAATCTGATGTTGCTGGGATCGGCTAGACAATGACTGTGTGTGGCTTGGGGTCAAATATAAATGCGTGTAACAAGTATGATGCGCCATTTCCAGAATCTTCAATATGCTCGACTCGGGAGGAACTGCGCGCGGCCCACCGTTGACCCCATCACTTCACCACTGTGGACTAGTTCAATTCAAATACTTACTCGCCAGAGCGAGGCTTGGGCATGACCGTCCCGCAACTGTGCAGCATCCGAGTTATCGGATGATGGCAACAACGCGTAATTGCTGACATAGCTACAGGTGCACACTCGCAATGAGAAATGTGACGTAGAAAAGTGATAGTGTGCGACGATTCCAGGACATCTCGAGAATATACAGAAAGAAAATTCAAATCGCTAGATGGGCGCACCAATACATATCAATCGTTCATCTCCATTTCCTTCCGTATCCTCTCCCTCACTTCACGCAGCCCGCCACCTTCACGCTTCACTCTCCGAGGACTTCTCGTGTGCACTTCTTCCGCACTTTCTTCCTTTCGTCGCACCCTACCCGGGGAGCCCGGAACTGAGAACTTCCCCGGGCTGCTTGGAAGCTTGCTCTTCCCCGTGCTAGCAGGAGCCCTGTTCTCACTTGGTCCACCCGTGATAGCCTGTCCACCTGCAGCCTCGCTATCAACGCTAGCTGCAGAGGTCGAGGCAGGCATCTCAAACCACTCATCACCCGCCACATCCAGCTTCCTCAAGAAGAATGGGCAGAGCTTTGTGAGGAGGCCCAGCGATTCGTGGGCCTCTGAAGAGGAAATTGGCACGGGAGACGACTTGAGGACCGCCGCTATTACCTCGGAGGCGGGGAGCGCGCGGCGTTTGCGCACAGTCGGCGCGGAAGCTGCAGAGCCGCCTGGGTTAGAGAAGAGCCTGAGTTAAGACACGCCCGTCAGCTAACGTAGCTTCTGATAAGCTGAGGAGAAACAAAACGACGCACATCCACACGCTCTCAGCGACCCCTCCAAGCCGACCCAACAGACACCGTCTGCGCGTCTCCTCCTGCGACAGCTTGTTCAGCTGCTCCTTGCTCATTGATCCTCCGGCCCCGCCACTCATCATGCCTTTTGTTGGGGACTGGCTGAGCGACCTCTGCCGGACGCGCTCGTACAACGCCTGTCGGCGGGAACTGGTCGGCGTCTGGGGTACAGTGATCGCATCCGCTCCACGCTGGTGTGTCGGCGTGGATGGCACCGAAGAGGAGTCACTGGCGGTGGGGGTGCTCCGGCCGGAGAGCGAGGGCGTACGGGTACCCGTAGGTGTAGTGAAGCTTGTCAGTGAGGGAGAGCGAGAACTGGTGGGCGTAAGGAGGCTGGTAGGGGGGTCCACACGCTGCCGCGAAGAGGGCGTCTGTGGGAAGACGACAGTGTTTTTGGCTGGCGTCCCAGCCTTGCTAGAGGGCGTGATGGGGAACGGCACGGCAAATTCGTGCGGCCTCTTCGAGGGGGACTTCGACGGAGACTTGAAGGGTAGAGGAAATTTAGACGGAGTCTTGGAAGGAGAGGAAGGTGTGGGCGAGGAAGGACGAGCAAGAATCGAAGCGGAAGAGGGAGACTTCGGCGATGAAGCAGCAAGGAGACGAGTGAGGGTGGATGGTTTTGACGTGTTGGGGAGGGCAGGCAGATCTGCAGTGGGCAAGTTAGGTACAGAGACTTGTCCGGTATGTAGCTGGAGAAACATGGTTTGTATCGCATATGCGGCAGCATGTACGCAATAACATACCTCTATCCAACGACTGAGCTTGACGTGCACTTCCTTCCGTCTTGTCTCATTAGCTGCCGTCCATCGCGCAACTGCAGCCATTCCACCCCCCATGTCCTTGTCGATGTCCATTTCCACTTCGATACCGATGCCGTACACGGGAACCCTCGCGTTCGAGGCTTTGGCAAAGTGACTGGTCTGACTCACGACGAAGCCCATCCCACCGCGGGTCCAGTCTTTCGACGAGGATGCGACTGGTTTGTTCTCGAGGAATGGATTGTCATCGGGACTGTCTTCACGCACCTTCCCCTTCGATGGAGACTTGGTAGGAGTACTCGCGGCGAAGGGGTTATCATCGTCGTCCTCGAAATTGATAGGCGTTTTCTTGGCGGGGGCCTTAGGCGTCTTCTCCAGAAAAGGGTTCTCGTCTTCATCTTCGACGGCCACGGCTTTCCGTGGTGTATTGGAAGGCGGCTTGTAAGCTTTGGCAGCTTTGGTCGGGGACCTAGCAGCCTTGGGCGGTGACTGAGCAGACGTATTGACGAGGAAAGGGTTCACGTCCTCTTCGTCGTCGCCCCTGCTCACTGTGACTGCTTGAGCAACAGGCAGCTGTTTGCCGTCCCACTCCCACAGCCAACAGAGCCTCTTCAAGTCGTCTAGGTCGAACCTGGCGCCGAAGCCGGAATACGTCGTGATGGATAGATGGTTGAGCACGTTCCTCACTATGCCCGTGTCTTCTGATGGCGCGACGGCGCAAGTAGCTAACGCGTGCGACAAGGCCTGTTGTAAGGCCGTCTGGAGATTGTGCAGACGCGACAGGTGTGCAGGGAGGGGAACTTCACCAGGCTTGACCTTCCGACGCGTCAATGTGGCAGGGGGTGTTGGAGGACTAGGGGACCGATTTAATTGATGCAAAGACGCGTCTATGTACGTTCGGGGAGACTTACGCTGTGCGTAGCTTCTTGGGAGTGAGAACGTCGTCGTCTTCTTCTGCAGGTGCTCGCTTCTTTCTGGGCGATGCGTACAGCGCAGCGTGTAGAGTGGACATCACTGGAAGCGGGCAAGGGCGGGTCAGGGTCACCAACCGCGAGTGCGAGGTTGAAGAAGGGCAGCGTCGCGGAGTTGGATTCGGGCTGATTCGAATTAGAAAATCGACGCGACGCGATCATATACGCGCCCACGTAAGCAATTCCCACAACGCGCGTTCTGTCACATAGTGACACGACGCGTCTTGTCACGTGTTTAGATACTGCTCATAATTGACTCACACGAGAACTTAAACACATGGGGTATGTCATAATAGATACAGGATGTCCTAGAGCGCCTCATCGCACCGTGTGGCAGCTTATCCTAGGGTGTATTATTGTACAATCGAGTCATTGGTAATCGTGCGCATGGTATCTCGTCTTCTCTTCTTTTGCTTATTCCTTGTCCAGAGCGTGAACATCGACATCCTTGCGGTCCCCACTCGTTCGTGGTGATCGAATGCCAAGAATTTCATCGGCCTCTGGTGTTCCAGCAGATGGGATGTCCTTCCTAAGCGACACCGCGACCGGGGAGACATTCTCGTTGTACGCGAGGGCGAAAATGACGTCCATGTCTGCATGAGCCCGATTAGTCAAGGATGGTCATTAACGACGCAAACTCGAGACGTGCCTTCCAGAGAACGACCAGCCGTCTCAGGGAAGAAGAAGTATACGACGGGGATTATGAAGGCATTCAGAGATGCAAAAACTAGTATCAGAACGAAAGAATCAGCCCTCGAGCCAACAAAGACCAGAGATATACATACCAACGTAAGTCTTCCACCCGATGTTGTTGAAGGCAGGTCCAGTGACCATGACGACAACAAAATTGAATATCCAGTTCGACGCCGTGCTAAACGCGTTCGCTGGGGCGCGAATCTGCAGGCCGACAATCTCGGCAGGCTGAGAACCGTACTGTCAGCACCCGTTGCGGTTCTACTGCAGAGATTAACGGACATATAGCCAGGTCATTCCAAGCCACCCAATGGCAAAGAATGAATTGAACACAAACAGCAGGACAGCAGAAGCGACCCTACACTGAGACGTGTTAACAGCACCGAGTACAGCCAGGATGATCATAGTTGTTGCCTGGCCGATTGAGCCAAATAACATGAGTGGCCGACGTCCGACGCGGTCGATGAGGAAGATAGCAACGAGACTGGCAAGAAAATACTCGGTCCCGTTTGCAGCCGCGATGATGCGCGAGTTCACGTCGTTGATACCGAGGCGTTGGAACAGAATCGTCTGTGCAAGAGGTCAATAACACTTTCCCCAGGTGCGCGTGACGCGATGACATACGGCATAATAAGTGATAAGATTAATTCCCGAGATCTGCTGGAAGCACTGGTTGACGACACCGAGACAAGCGCGGCGGAAGTTCTGCGAGCGGCCGTTGGTAAAGATGTCGCGAAGTGGTGAGACGTCTGAGTGTTCTCCTGTCTCGGCGGCGAGGGTCTCGCGGATGCCGTGGAACGTATGCTGGACTGACTCGCTTGTGTATTCCTTGTCTTCGAGGGCGGAGATGACTGCGAGTGCTTCGGCGTTGCGACCACGCTTGGCTAGCCACCGAGGAGATTCGGGTAGCTGTAATCGAGCATCAGTGACTGGGGAGCCAAAGGAGATATACTTTGCTGACCAAGGCAATACCGAACACCATCATGAGAGCAAAAAGGATCTGGAGAGCAATAGGCACTCTCCACTCCGCGGACGAGTCTGTGAGCCAGTAACTATCCGTGAAGTAAGTACGGATGAATTCAGTATATGAACGGCCGAGACTTACAATGCAAAGTCGAACCACTAGCCAATCACAGAACCATCAGAGACGACTACTGCAGAAGCAGGCGTCATACGTACATATCTGGATGACGGTCAGTTACACAAATCTCAATGAAATGCCAACATGTACACACGAGATCATAATACCAAAGGTAATCAGGCTTCCTTCTATCATAATGAAACTCCCACGCTTCGCAGCTGGCGAACACTCTGCATGATACGACGGCACAGTTGACGTCTGCGCCAGAAATCGACATACGTCCAGAAATCAACCAAAGAGCTGAGTTAACAACTCACGTTCAGACCGTTCCCGAGGCCTGTGATTATCCGTGCGACAATCATCTGCGCGTAGCTGAACGACGCCGTTTGCAAGATGGCTCCAATGATCATGATGGATCCACCGAGGAAGATGGTCTTGCGGCGCCCAAGCCTGTCTCCGAGCCACAAATTGGACAATGCTCCAACGAGACAGCCGATTTCCTAGAGAATGCTGATAAGCGTCTGTGCCGACGGCCATGGGATCCCGAATCATGTGGGAGCCAGAGTTTCAGATGGGACATGCAGAGGGCGTACGGACGGACGTCCGCACGGACATCACCTGATCTTGTGTGGCCTATTCAGATACCAGGGATGACAGCGAGGCACTTCTCGCATGGACTGCGCTCCCATGCACATAGCATGGGGTACGTGCTGGTAAAGTCCGAGGGTGAAAACTGCAACTCACGTAAATGGCTACCAGGAAACTTTGTAGAGTGGCATGGTTGCTCCCGTACTCAACCTGAGGGAACACCTTCTCAAACTGCGAACGAGGTGAATTCGGGGCCAGATGTATTGATTTGTGCGCTATACCTGGCTCGCTGTGAGCAATGCAGACATGACTCCTTGGTCATAACTGCGATAAATAGTGATGAGAATATATTACGTGCCTTAAAGATTGATACGTACCCAAAGAGTGTGAAGCCCGTACCCGCGACGAACGCAATCGCGGCTGTCAGTGGTCGGCCTCTCAGCTTGGGCAGGAATGAGTGGACCTCGTCAGCCATGTCTGAGCCATAGATGTGGGTAGTCCTTCTTGGAGGTTTCTCAGACTCTGAGGAGTGGGTACTCGCGCTCGGGGAAGACATGATGGTTGACGACCGGGAAGGAGACGGTGCCGCTCAGGGAATGTCATGCGCTGCTCTCAGATTTATATATCGTTCCTTGTTCGAAGGGACGTAAGCGCGCAAACTTCTAGGGTGAGTGGCAGGAGAAGCCTATCACGAGGGACCTGTATGACGAGAACGTCGAAACGTGGCATGCATTACCGTGACTGAACGACGGAGCGTCTGTGATGGGACCATATGCGGCCGATGAGCGAGACACACCCCAAATGCGAGACATATTGCAGAAAGTGGAGCAGACGGGTGTTGCGAGACGGTGGACACACCAAAAGCAGTGACTCGGCAAGCCCATCGCCATCGCCGCCAGCGCAGGCACTCTACTCCGTACAAGGGATTTGTACAAGCGAGCGCAAAAAGGGTGGTGGAGCGATGGACGCTTAACTCGGCAACGTTGTGGCCGACGCCGCAACGGTGCTCTGCAAAGCTGTAAACCCTTGATCTCAGCGCTGCACGTTCAGATCGAGGGTGATGACTGGTCACCGTTGCTGCTGGCTTGTTCAGTGGTTGATAGCCTGCAATTGCCATCAGATATCTGTACTCCTCACTTCCCCAGTCCGCTTCTGGTGCTGAATAGTGACAGACCCACATGCGCCAGATCTAGGTGATACACTTGTCGAGCGGGTTCGCAGACGCCCAAGCGCTTGCCGTAATCCTTTTCTTATTTACTTGTGTGTTTGTTTTATTATTATTTGCGCCAACAGTAGATCTCCCTGGCTGTCAGACGACGACAACGACAATGATGCAGTTGCTCGCTGTATTCTCCGAGTGCTGACTCGTTGAGAGTGCATGGGTCTGCAATTCTGACCCAATGTCTATCTACCAACCAGCAAGACTCCTGGCCCATCCACCTGACCTCGCTCAACTTGCCTGAGACCTCGTGACGTACGTATACCCTTGTTCTACCCTATTGACGACTGACATCAGCGACGCGCTCCTGGTGAACCAAGATGTCACGAGTCTGCAGGCGGAAAGATCATCAACATCCTGAGCCAGGAACGGTGTTGCACCGTTCACTTGCAAGTTGCGACTCGTATCGCCGCGTTTCAGCGCGTCTGACTATCTGATGCATATGTTTTGTCTTGCAGGTGAGGCCTCAAGGTCTCAACTCCTAGAATCGTCTACTGTCGGGAGGTCTCAATGGTTTCATCTACTCTCTTGTGTATTTGATCAACTCGCATCTACGCTCCGCCTTACGGACAGAACAGCCAGCACGGGACACGAGTCATCATCTAGTCGCCATGAACCCAATCCGGGAATGACACTCTTGTTCTTGCCATGCATTGCATTACTCTGTCAAACCGCGCAAAGATAGCGTATACTCATGCAAACTACGCGATAATCCGAGATCTCGTTCGTCGATGAGGTGCGTCATTTCAAAGTTTCAAGCTTCAGGCTTCGGCAACCAGGACCAAGTATATGTACTAGTGTCCCGCCCTCGTGTTATTGCGGCATTTGTCATTTCTGATCTAATCCCTACCGCATACAGGGCACGGAAGCACCGTAGACACCATGAGACTTCGATAGACACCGGAGGTGTGTCTGGGCCGCAATACGAACGTCCGTTCTCCATCGAAAAATCTAGCCAATAAGCTCGCCGCGCATTTGTGCGGTCCGTACTTCATTGCCCTTTGCCACCTTCGTTCTCGTCCGCATCTCTCGCTCTAGGAAACAAGATGATCCATTGAGCAATATATATTGCGGTCCGTTTCAACTTCGGGAGACAGTCGGGAAGCTCACAATTTACAAATGTAATTTTGCCGATCCGGTCTTTTGGACTCCCATGGCTGTGTATGGGATGGCTGCTGTTGTCTGCAGATTCTGTCCGACTCTGATTGGCTGGTGCCGGAATGCTGACGACCCCACCGAGAGTTACAGCCCCCCTTATACACATCGACCGTCGAGCCCCAGAAGTGGCGGCATTGCGGGCAAAGGCAGGGCAGCCTTTGGAACGAGAGGTGGCTGGATGTGCAGTGAAGGTCTGAACATCTCGCCTCGGACAACAGCGGAGGGCTGTATGTATTTGAATTCAGTGCCCGCGGCTCCTGGCAGAAGCTAAGAGTTCTGAGTGCCTATCAGCTGTCCCTGAGTACTGATTCACTGAATATGAATGGCCAGTCGCACGCGAGAGACGTGCCGTCGGCGTGCAAGTAGATTCGGTGTGTTGATTGTCAGCTCCTGCACGTAGGACAGCTGTAGGCTTGCCAGCGAATGTGTCGCAATCTCGGGGACTGAGTGTGATCAGCGAGCCGTGGGAGTTGCCGCCAGTAGCACGACGAGCCAAATTGAGTAACTCTGATATCCCTAGAACGTTGATCAACGGTTGTTCGCTGCTGTTGGGCGTGTCGAACAGCGACTGAGGTGCCTCACAGCCCACCCCCGAGTTGTGTGCAGTTCCGTGGGAGCTTGACGGCCACTTTGGGGCGACGTATCAGCCAGCTTGTCTCTTCGTCTATTGGCTCATTTCCGGACGAGAAGTACCGCGAAGATCTAGCCCAAGCGTCGCAGGCCGTTGGCAGCAGGAAGCATCATGGCTCCGGCGGTTATATAATCCCTGGCCCTTTTCCTCTGCCTCCCACTCTGGCCAGGCTCTGGGTAGTACCCTCGTCTTGTATAGATCTCAATGGCGGCGTCGTCGGTCGGGGCGGTCAGCAAGCAGCAATGGTGAGTGCGCGTCTACTGTTTGGCGCGTCCTCGCGTACCTTCCGAGACGTGAGACTTGCGACGTACACGATGAGGCTCACGGGCGCATGACTGCAGGGACGAAGCTCTGACAAAGGTCCTAGGTATGTCGCAGAGGACAGCTTTTCCTACCGGCATTGACTTACACACCGCCACTCTCTAACAGACCTGTCAACGGCCACCATTGAGCGGAACGCGGTTCTGGAGACCCGCGTCAACGACCTCGAGATGGAGCTCGCTGTCTGGAAACAAGCTCACTCGACGGTTCTCGACACGGCTGAAAGGGAGAAGAAGGCGCATAATGCGCAGGTCGCCGTACTTAATAGACAGATGGCCTCTATGGATCTTTTGAAGGTCTGTTCCCTTACATCCATCGCGGAAGACGCCTCCTGATATCTCTTGCAGAACCAGGACCCGCTCATTCTCTGCGTTATTGACGGAGATATGAATATTTTCTCCCCGTCCCTGCTCGCACAGGGCTTGCAGGGAGGGAGGCAGGTCGCACAAGAGCTTACTAAGAACATCGCCGAGTTCCTCTCCCAGGAGGAAGTCCAGGTTTTCGGACGGCTCTCATTCTGGGTTACGATATACTACAATAAGCGCGGACTGGCGAACATGCTCCGAGAGGAGGGCATTTGTCTGCCTGAACAACTCGAGGCCTTCATGTCCGGTCTCAGTCAGGCTTCTCCTCGCTTTCTGTTGGTGGATGTCGGTCCGGGAAAGGATGGCTCTGACGTAAAAATCAGAGGTACAAAGAGGCTTCGTGTGTCAGTGTGGTCCGAGGTCTAATCGCACTTCCTCAGAGTACCTACAGACATATGTCGCTCTTCCTCAGAGCATGCGTATCTTCTTCGGGTGTGAGTATAAGCCTGCAGCACACGGGGCTACTCACCGTGCTTTTCACTGACGCATTCGCTTCGTAGGCGGTTCCGATGGCAGTTATGAGTCCGTCTTGGCCGACCTCGAGAAGAACGGGCTTCTCGGGAAGGTCGTGCTTTTGCAGGGAAGCAACGGCCTTCCTGAGGAGCTGCGGCAGCTCCCGGTGTCGACCATGCAAGCGGATACCCTGTTTATGGCACAAGCTCCGGCTCACATCCACAGGCGGCCAGGCTCCATTCCCTTGCCGCCAGGACTAAACCATAACATTACTACCCAGGGAGGGCTGATTAGCCCCCAGTCGGAGACTCATGCTACGACGCCCGTGGGTACCGTCACGACGATACCCTTTAATCTGCATCCTGGCCCAAATGGCACAAAACCGATCGACCCCACGAAGGTAAGTTAACGTGATTCTGACCTTGCCGTTAGGCTCACCCCGGCGACCGCTTAGCCTCTTCACAAACGTGAGCCCATATGACATGATAAGAGACATGAGGCTCCGCTGATGTGATACCGGTAGAGATACCGCCGCCTTGCAACGAGCACTATCTAATGTCGTGTTCGAAGGGTGTGAGTCGGCGTATCTATTATCTACTCCATGACTCACTAGTTCTTCATTGTAGGTCAACTGCAAGTACTCGCACGACTGGTACCTTACGCTGGAGCAGTTGGAGACTCTATCCAAAAATGCGAAAAAGGCGCCATGCAATTATTTGAAGAACGGTATGCCTTTGTCTCGTTGCGGTGACCGCTGCTACTGACCCCGATACCAGGCATTGAGTGCCCGCATGGCGACAGATGCTGTTGGGTCCGTGTCCGCCATTCAGATATCGATTCGACTCTGATGGTTGCTAAATCTGCAGGGTCACGTCTGCCCGAGCGGGGCCAGGTGTTTTCACCTGAGCAAAGGCAAGTGCTGGTTCAAAGGCGGTTCGTCCATGAGGTACCCCTGTTTCGTCCTTAACTGATACCTGCTCAGATGGCATGCATCCGATTGCCGGCCCTACTGAGGATGTCTATTAAAACCTAATAGAAGATGTGGCTTGCTTGGATGAGAATGCACACAGGATCTGCATCGACGCGCTTTCGAAGATTGTCTATTGGTGTTATGTTCGGTTTGCTATACTACTGTGCTATTTGCTGGGTGCTTATTACATATTGCTTTTTGAATCAGAGTACTACTACACTGCTTTATACAATTAAAAGTTCTTCATTTATGCTGCAGCCAAGCAATGTGCTATATACGATACCGTCGTCGTTTGACTTCTGACGAGACGGAGACAAGACCATACCTGCTGCCTTTCTGCCTCCTTCCGACTTTGAGCTCGTAGGTAATCCATCATGTCGCAGTCAGTAAGGTCATTAATTCATCGCGCCCGCTGTCCAATATGCCACTGGTGACCAGCGCTCGCCTTGATACGGCGTAGTAGTATAGCACCCGTGGGAAATCGATCTATAACAACCCAACAGGAATGCAACTGCCTCAAGCTTGTCCCGCTCTTGCAACCACGTCCTCTCCATTGACCTCTCTGCGATGTCTGCAGTAAGTTGCTGCCCTGCTGTACAACCTTGGGGACTCGACGCTATATACTGTCACAGAACGAGGACGACGATTTCGCGCCCACCTCTACCCCGGGTAAGTTGCGGAGACTTTGTTGCACTGGCGGCGTGAAGACTGAGAATGTGGTTCGAAGGCTACAAGCCCACTGTGGCGAAGTCCGTAGATGAATATGCGAACATGGATGTAGAGGACGAGAGTCTGGCGCGCTGGAAGGCCAGCTTGGGGATCGCCCCAGGCGCATCCACCGCACCTGCCGCTGGCCCCAAAGTACGCGAGACCATCAGGATCGCAGCCACGATAGTCATATCTGTCATTTGACATAGGTCACCGTCTTGACCCTTGAACTCGACTCTCCCACATTGCCTGCCGGCAAGAAGCTTGCGCTGAACCTCCAGGATGCAAGCCAGCTCTTGAACGTGAAGAAGAATCCAATCAACATCAAAGAGGGCGTGGAATACAAGTATGCATTGTTTAAACGAGATGCCGGGCAGACATGTTGACGGCGGAATGGTCTAGTGTCCGGATCACGTTCAAAGTCAACCACTCGATTATTTCGGTTAGTCTGTGGTGCTTGAGGCGCGTGCAGATATAGTGCTTACGGTATACGGTCCAGGGTGTGCGGTATATGCAGGTTGTAAAGCGGGCTGGTGTGCGAGGCGCGTCTCATATGATCATCGGGCTGATGGCTGTATTGATTTTCTCTCGCAGTGGACAAGATGGAGCAGATGCTAGGTTCCTATGGGCCACACCCGAAAGGGGAGGCGTACACAAAGAACTTCGATCCCGAAGAGTCCCCTTCCGGTATGCTAGCTCGCTCTGGTACATACGTCGTCAGAAGCCGTGTGATTGATGACGATGGCGAGGTCTATGCTGGTGCGTCGATGGTCTGGTCTTCATCCTTCATGATTGCTTATTGAATGTTTCAGACTGGGAATGGTCGTTCAAGCTGTCCAAGGAATGGTAAACAATGAACATCGTTGTAGGCATCGTGGCATCTGTATCACATCATCTCATTATACCATATGCTGTTTGGGTTGTACATTTTGAAAGCCCAGTTTCCCTGTCAGTGCCGTGCACGAATACACTGGAAATAAAATGCAAGAAGATTTATCCCTAAATGGCACCTTCGTGCCCAATTCATGCCTGCGGGATTGCTTTTCACCTTCATATAACTTGTAAGACCGAGCGCGAGGAAGGCCAACGCTGTCGACTACTGCTTGCGGCAACGACCGAAGCATGCACTGCACACTCACCGTCACGCCCACGCGCATCCTCCCTCACCTGGACCTCTACCATCCACTCGCCCGCGTCAGGAGAAAGACAGTGCAATCTCAGTTATATGTCGGCAAAATCAGCCTTCGACCTTCGTTCGTGCGGCAAACCGGCACACTGTCGTCGCCTCCGGCGACGAGATCCTGGGTCGAGCACTTCCCCGCCCGAGTTAGGCCATACCTTTACCTGACGCGTATTGACAAGCCAATTGGCACCCTCCTACTCTACTATCCATGCAGTACGTCGCAACTGAGTCAGACACGTAACGACGCGTCAGCAGCTTCGCTGACGTTGTCTCGCAGCGTGGTCGATCACCATGGCCTCCTACGCCATGGATGCCCCCTACACCGTCCCGTTAACCTATCTCAGCCTCTTTGGGATCGGTGCGCTGGTAATGCGAGGAGCGGGGTGCACCATCAATGACATGTGGGACAAGAATTTGGACAACCGTGTCGGTGAGCACTGCGTCTGCGGAATACTCAGGGCACCGCACTTACACGACGTGGACGTGGCAGAACGGACGAAGGAGCGGCCGCTGGCGAGGGGTGATATCTCGATGGGCCAGGCTGTTGGTTTCTTGGGGTTGCAGCTCAGTGCGGGGCTTGCTGTGCTCACGCAGCTCAATTGGTACAGGTGAGCATGCACGTAGCTAGTCTCGATGTATGTGACTCAACCGCGTTCGAAGTATTCTGCTCGGGGCCTCATCGCTCTCTGTCGTGACTATCTACCCCTTCATGAAAAGAGTTACGTACTGGCCACAGTCCGTCCTCGGTCAGTATCCTACGCTAGATATCTTGTCACCCTGCGAACCTCATTATATTTAACGTTGAATAGGGCTCGCTTTCAACTGGGGTGCCCTTCTCGGCTGGTCAGCAGTTGCTGGCTCCGTGAACTGGAGTGTAGCCCTACCACTGTACGCGGGCGGCTTCTGCTGGACGCTCGTCTATGACACCATATATGCGCACCAGGTCCTCCTCCCTACCTGCCCGCAATGTTGACCGTGAACTCATGCTGTGCCGTTACAGGACAAGGCGGACGACGTAACGGTCGGCATCCGCTCTACCGCTCTCCTCTTCGGCGAGCGGACGCGTCCGATCCTTAGCGCGCTCTCCGCGTCTTCCATCTTGCTTATTACCTACGCGGGTTTCCTGAACGGGCAGGGCCCCCTCTTCTACGCGGGCACCGCGCTCGCGGCTTCTCAGCTCGCCCGCGTGCTAGCGCGGACGAATTTTAACGATCGGCCCAGCTGTTGGAAAGGCTTCGTCGGATGCGGGTGGTCGGGCTTCTGGATATGGATGGGAGCATTGGCGGATTACGGGTGGCTGATATCCGGGATGGCAAGCTAGAATTCCGGGCGGTCTAAATATCGTTGGGAAATGTAATGGTTACATTGTGTCGGAAATTTCCTTGCTCAGACTCATCTCTTCCTCGGATTAGATAGCTTATTCTGGCTGTAGCGGCTTGAAGTCTCGCTCTTTTTCCTCGGGGCGCTGCTCCGCAACGAGATCGCCCCTCTCCGCGTCCAGCTCTCGACATTTGGTCTGTGGAGAGGAAATGCCGATGTGAAGGTCATGACTGCTGGAATGCTCACCTCTAGCGCGAATAGATGTGAGTCGTACGACTCGGGAGCAAGTTGTCGCACTGCTTGTGCGAGCTTGTACAGGTATTCCTTGTTGGGTCCCGATGGCCCAACTGACTGCCATATCCGTCCGGCGAGCTGGTCTATCGGTTCGGAGCCAACTGTAATGAGGGGCGTCATTATCATGCCAGGGACGCACAAGCTCTTCCGGTCATACTGAAGGATGGGTTGGTGTTATGTCCAACATAACACTAAAACAGTATCTTGAGTGTCCCGAGGATATGAACACAGACGGTGCGAACGTACAAAAGCCTAGAACGGTCATGGTCGTACAATGTGTGGCCGCAGAAGGGAAGACGCGCGCGCTCACATTACGGAAGACAACTTGTTCGTGGCCGTCTACGAGTCCCCGGATGTTCAGTTGCTCCAATGAGTATCCGTCCTGCCGAATTCAATTGATTTATGTGATTTACTCTCCGAGGTATCGGCCGCTCACCTTCTCGCGGTAGTCTAGGTAGTCTCGTACTTCGGACTCATACGTGGGATCTATGGTGTATGCAATCCCTAGATGGCGACACCACTCAGCCTGGATTGTGGCTGGGGGCCAACCTCTAACCTACCCCACACGACATCGTCATCAGGAAACGGATCCTGAGCACCGACGTGAGATACTATCAAGAACTCCGTGCAACGCGAGTTTCATACTGACAGATCCGGAGAACGCGTCCCAGTCTTCCTTGTGCACCAGAGTCACCACCCTGCCAGGGTTCTGCCAGTCGGGTGCGCTCCATGAGGCTAGCTGCCTGCAAGCTATCGGGATGGGTCGCTGCGCACCTCCGGCGTACCTCGGTGGTCATGGGATTTCTGCGCAAAGCGGCGCACGTAGCCCTTCAGAAATCCTGGGTCTGCACAAGGCGCCACATCTTATGTCAGTCCTCTATCAGCGACGAGTAGAAGGACAGACACACGTTGGGACACAACATGGGGCGGCGGCTACACATGCCAATCACAGTTATTCAAATCGAGTCGCCGTCTGCTTGGCTCTAAGCTGCCCGGCCGCTGTGGTACGCACCTTGAAGATGAGCGAGCCGTAGCCGAAGACGACATAGGGTCGTCGTTCGTCGGTGGCCATGACTGCGAGCAACCACTGGCAGTAACAGGGTTGATCGAGGCGTACTGTAAGATCGCGATCTGATCAGTCTCGACGGTCACATGATCTCTTCACGCTCCCCAGCGACTCTTCACATTCGAATCCCCGCAGGGACTCCGCAGATTGGGCACCAAAGGGCAGGCACTGCTGCGCACTGAGACTGGTCAACCCCCATCAAGCGAGATCACCACCGTCATCCACAAAACCAACCACCTACGCTGACAACCTCCTCTAGACTTTACTCCCCACCCTCCCCACCTGTACATCGTCGACACCAATCGTCCAATGCATTGCTCACAGCGATTCAGCTCGGGGACGCATTTGAAAACCATCTCTACCCATTTCGCAACAAAGCACATTCAAGTATCGGCTACGTATTATTAGGCGCATTTACACGAGGAATATGAACACAACAGGGTGGGACATCAAGGCGCCAGCAGCGCAAACGTCGTCGTCGGTCATTAGCATAAATAACCTAGGGGAGGCGCATGGACTACAGGTGGAGGGGAACCAATGTGGGCGTGAGCGGAAAGCGGGACGGAACAGATAGCCTTGTGTCATGAGTACTGGGAATATGCTAGCGCCGAGCGGGGGGTTGCGGGCCGTGGGGTTCGCACAAAACACGGTGAGTCCTTATCTTCACGGAGACTGCTTTACGCTGATGCATGGAACTTCACCGCGGCGTGTGTGCGGCTCTTCAGCCAGCCCTTGAACGCGACAATCGACAGCACCCAGCAGAACGCCAAGCACGTAATCGCGACACCAACGTTCAAGAACATCATCACGTCGTCCCTCCCCTGACGCATCGCAGCGATCGTAACCTCCTCCGTCGAGAACATGAACATCAGACCTCCGCACGCCAGTAGGAAACTCGCGAGGGCTTCCGTCGGCGGGCGACTGGGCAAAATGCTCCTCGGTGGGCCGAGCCACACGAAGAAATATGTGAGGCACCGAAGGACCGCGAAGCCGCTGAGAAGATAGCCCCAGAGCATGTGGATTTCCACCTGGAAGACGTATGTCTGTGCGTGCGCACTCATCGCGGCTCCGGTAATGCCGATGCACAAGGCTGGGAACGGGTTGAAGCTTCCTGCATAGCTCGGCGGCTCCGCAACTGCTTCCCCATCGTGGCTGACGCCCATTGCGGCGGTGCTACCACTTGCAAGCCACCGGCGAATGCGCTTGCTCTCAATGCCCATACCTACGAGGCCGGCAAACCAGAACATGACAGCGATGCTGATGTGCTGTACCTGCTTGGTCGTGAAGGGGTCACCAGGGTGTGCGCCAAAACGTTCCATCCAGGTATTGGTGAGTCCGTAGACGAAGATGACAAGGGACTCGACAAACTCTGCCGATGGGTAGTTCCCCGAGGGTGCACGGTTCCACGCCCAACCAAGCTCCGAGAACGAGCCGAGGTACCGCGCGAAGGTGGCAAGGCCGTAACACCAAAAGATACCGCCCTCTGTGAATACGGACTGCGTCAGGGGATCGAGCTACAACACATG
The DNA here is from genome assembly GCA_964035675.1 of Fomitopsis pulvina. Lineage (NCBI taxonomy): Eukaryota > Fungi > Basidiomycota > Agaricomycetes > Polyporales > Fomitopsidaceae > Fomitopsis > Fomitopsis pulvina. Next base: position 1,336,375 of record OZ037959.1, read on the forward strand.
GTCAAGAACGTACTGATGAGATGCGCAAGACAGCCGTTGATCCAGTTCTGGCGGCAGCCGCCAGTGTACGTCACGATACCAGTAAGGACCTGCATGAATCCAGCAAAGACGAGCACCCTCTCGGCCGTGCCGAACGCAGCGCGTCCGATCTTCTTCGACAACCACGTCCTGTTCTCCTTGGCGTACCACGGTCTAAGGAGGTGGAGGGTGTCATCCGAGTCACGCGCGGAACGGGGCCCGTAGAGCGTGCGTTCCGAGGCTGCAGATTGTGGGTACGACGAGTGGCGAGCATGACGGTGGACATTGTTGGCCCACTGAGCAGTCTCTTCATGTTCGTCATCCTCGGCATCGAAGATCGTGCGGATAGGTTGCATCGGCTGGTTGCGTCGTCCATGGATTGTTTCGATCTCTGGATCCACTGACTCGATCTCTTTCACCTTTAGCTCAGCAGCCTCAAGCTCGTCGTCTGCCACCAGATTGGTGTACTCTGATGAGAGGCGGACACTGGGCTCTTCGTGGCCAAGAACAATAGCGTTCCAGGATGACTTTAAGCCAAGACGCTCCTCGCCTCGACGGACAACGCGGATGTAATTGACAAGTCGCAGGAAGATGGCGAGACCATCAACCGCAGACAATGCCAAGGCAAAGACGAGCCAGCCATAGCCTTGGGAGGAATGACGCTCGTCCTGATATCTAGGAAAAGGGAGAATAAATAGGGTCTAATAAGTGGATGAATCTCGGACATGATCGCTGGAACTTACAAGTCCGGAGTCAGTTTGCGATACAGCATGCTGGCTCCAACGCCGATCGTTGTGAACGCGTAGAACAGGATGATCGTGACAGGGTGCCATGGGGACTTGACCGAGCGCAAAGCGATGCCTAGGGAGGGGACAGACATCGGTACGGACATGACATCGTGGGTAGAGACTCGACACAGTTGTGGATGCGAGGCGGCTTACCTGCAGGGAGGGCACCAAAGAACGCGAAGCCCATGGACAGAACATGAACGGCCATCAGGCCTGGATACCGGTGCTCACCCTGACCGTCCATGATGTCACTCCAGTAGTAAGACGGAGGCGTAGGCTGGTGAGAGGTGGCGATTTCGGTTTCATTCAACTCCTTCAAGGGTGCGCCCATATGCATGTGGTCGCCATCTCTCCGATATAGGATCTCTTCATGTGCGGAGACATCCGAACCCGATGGTAGGTGAAGGTTGTGTGGGGGCACGGCGGCAAGGGAGCCGGCGATGGCGGGGGCGAGGAAGGGGAGGATGCGCAGGACACGCATGGCGGGCTGGAGGAGGACCACGGGAAGGGGGTAGAGAAATGCTTATTATACAGGCGGCTGACGGAGAAGGTCGGAGGAACCATTGGGAACGTCTTGGACATGTACTTACGACAGCCCTGCTCGCGTCCCCGAAAGCGCGCTTGGCTGACTCACCACAACTCTGTCACGTCCGATCGCTCTACCCGCCGTCGTCACACCTGCGTCACACCCGCGGTCATCGCTCCCTCTTGCGTGCTCCTCCCGCCTCGCACAGTGGGGCTGGCCCACTCTTCGTCGCCGAGCGCGGCATCCCGCCCGTCGTGTCGTGCGATGAGTGCAGTGGCCGGCCGGCACCGCGCCCGCTTGACGCCGGCATCACGAAGGCAAAAGTCCGATGGGCTGATGAGATCCGAGTCCGTGATGACCTCATCATATGGGCCATCTCTCATAATACATACTCACCTCGCCCCTGTCGCTGCCCCGCCGCGTCGACCGAATTGTCATCAGTCGCTGGCCGCTCACCGTCTTCAACAACGGCGGACACCATCGCGGCGTCGCGCGCGCGCCGTGGTCTGCGGTCATGTGCCATGCGGTCCCGGCGTGCACAGCGGCTTCTAGTGGCTCGCGCGTCCATCTCGCTATCGGCTTTCTTGCTCGCGCGATGCCAATATTCATCCCCGTAAGGCCGAGCGAACTGCCTCGTCCGGCCCAGTTATGCTCGGCCGCACACCTCGCGACCCATCCATCACACCAGATCACACCTCGCCTACTTACTGGCCACGCCGCGACCTCCAGGCTTCGGCCCAATTGTTGTGGTCTGTTCGGATGTCGGACGCCCAGGTATCTGTGTTGGCATCACACTTTTGATGGAATGCACTACCCAGAGTGTACTATTCCCACTAATACATTGCCGCATGTGCGACAAGTCGCTGTATGCAGCCCTGCCACCGGTGCCCAGGACAGCCCAGGATCACCGCGACTGCGCCGTACTCGCCCCCATACAACTCTGGTCGTCCTTTCGCATTCCATGTAGGGCCGACGTCGTGGGGTTGATGATGATTAATGTGAGCATCAACATATTCGGGCCTATTTTGACATATATTGTGATCCAGGATACTGTTAGCAACTGAAATACCGAAGCCTTAGTACTTAGGGGTGCTTACGTGGACGGCCTGTCCTCGCTCACGCTGATCGACGTCTTCGCCGACACCCACCCTATCGATGGGAATGCTCTGTTCATATGTGTGGACTCAATAGAACATCCCCAGTCACTTGTTCTTAGCGAGAAATACCACTGGAGGGCCACAAGGTGAGCTTGTTGCCTGTTCTCGGGTCACCCCATAGCAGCTCCCTGGCCTGCAGGGCTTCCGCTACGGTGCGTATTGTTCTTATCCATACCCGCGAACGTGTAGCTATTTCTGTCCCAAGCAGGCAGCCTGAAGACGCCAAATACACGGACTTGCCTCGTTGTGCCACTCCTGCGTCTGAGCAAATTCAGCGAGTTTGCACCTTGCCTATTCAAAGCACCCAGCAGCCCCTGTACCTCATCTCACTGGCCACCTGCCCCCAACTTCCTGGCTATGCACCTCGCAATCCCTCTTCGAGTCACCCCGTCGTCGCTTCGGTTCTCCTGTCTGCAAGCAACTGGATTTGGGCTGGCTGCCGCGGTGTAGAAGTCACGGACACCCGGATCACCAGCAGCCGCGTCGAAGCGCGAGCGCGATCAGTGGGATGTTGAAGCGCTGAATGTTGCGGCGGCCGCGTGTTAGCACGTCTCATCGATCGCCTTTACAATTACATCCTGTTCGAACCCGATTCTGCCGGGCGCCTTACCAGCCATGGTGCTTTTCTGACTCAAGCGCGGTAACTAGTACGGCGTTCACGGCTATAACTCAGCCCGTTCCATCCGGTATGGTTATGCATGCAGAGAGGTGCAGCCACCTGCTATAGTTTCCTGCAACGGCTCCGCAACTTCCGTACGATTCGCCTTAATGCTTCTAACACGCACCAAACGTCTCTGAACCTCTCAGCTCGTTCTTGACAAGGTCTGTTGTCTGGCTTCGTCTGATCAGGGGAAGATAAATGCTGGCCAGTACACACTAGATGCGCGAGGGGTTGCAGTACTGTCAAAGGAGTGGTGATTTTCGAGTTGTCCGGAGAATGTGTTCTTCTGATCCTTCGTCATCCTGTGTTTCGCTCTTCATGCATTCTATTGCAGTGCAAGGATTCGGCCGCGACGATGCCTGACGATCATGATGATGTCTGTACTCAGTATCGCAACAAGCAAACACTAAGGTGCTAAGGTGCGGCCCGTGCTGGCCCGCGCATTGGCGTGAAGAGTGGCGCTCCTATCGACTACAGGTGTACCATGGTAGATGTACGTGGTAGCGTAATACTAGACGAAATTGCCTTTGTTTCGGCGACATGCTACCAGAAGCTGGGGTTAGGCTTAGGACTGCAGGAGCAGGTGATCACACGTCTCGCTTTCTGCGGCCACAAGCGGATGGTGTGATTCAGAGGGAATCCCAGTTATCGCGACTCCATCTGGTTCGACGCGGTTAACGCGAGGTGACTTAGCGAGCAAATTCGTCATACCACCAGCGGCGAAAATGAGCCATGTCTTGCTCCGCAATCCCTATCTCGACGACTCCAGTGTTCTCCCACCAACGTATCGACGAGCTTGGATGTGTTAGCAGTCTTGAACGCTCACGACACGATGGTTCCCTTGCGGAGCATACGACGGTTTGTGTGGGGGGAGATTCCGGAGACGAAGGCGGAGAGGAGGCTGCTATTCAAGATCGACTGGTTCATTTTGTCGTATTGCTGTCTCATGGTGCGCAGACTTTGCTTTCCGTCGCAGCAATGCTCAGACGACGCTTCCAGTACTTTACGAATTGTGCGTGGGCTTGGTGCTGTGTTTGTACGCAGAACATGACGTACGGCCAATCGCAGATCTTGATCGGAGCAACGTCTCGAATGCGTACGTCTCGGGCATGAAAGAAGACCTCCGCATGTATGGCACCCAGTACAATGTCAGTCTTCTTCTCGCACGTACCACCGCGCCCGTCCCTCTCGGCGCACACTGAAGTGCGACGCACGTAGAAAATCAATACCATCTTCACTTGCGGATACATCGTCGGGATGATACCGAGTGAGCCTTCTTCATGCTGTTCAACGTAGACCGTTGACGGTGCGATGGTGCTGGCAGACAACCTCATGCTGCAGGTTGTTCCTCCAAGGATATGGTTTCCGACCATGCAGATCGTGTGGGGTGTCCTGACTTTCTGGTCAGTATCTCGATGTCCAGAGCACGAGCGCGTGATCGCTGAGAATGTGTAGCTCGAGTGCCGTCAAGAATGTGGAACAGGTAAGCTGGGGTCACAGTGAATACCTGACACCCTATACTCATAACTGGGGTTGGTACAGCTCTATGCAATCCGATTCTTTCAAGGCTTAACCGAGGCATCGACTTTTGTCGGTACTCATTACATCCTCGGCTCGTGTGTACCTCCCATCTCTCATGCACTTCCATGTCGACTTTAGTGCATTTCTAGGTGGTACAGACCAGGGGAGCTCGGCAAGCGTTCGGGAATCTTCACGAGTTCGGGCTTGATAGGCACATTGTAGGCCGACCCATCCAGCTTTTGTACGTACTCACTCATATGTGTGCATCTGCCTGCATAGATTCTCCGGTGTTCTCCAAGCAGCCGTATATCAGTGCGTCCAGATACTCTTCATATACGTAACCTCCCCTCATCGTGCACCACACACAGGCATCTCAATGGAGTAGACGGCCGCAGTGGCTGGCGCTGGCTGTACGTGCCTTGCACCTCCCCGAATTTCAATCCCTGACGTCGAGGGGTGACACAGGTTCATCATAGACGGCGTCATTACCCTCCCCATCGCGCTGTACGGATTTCTCGTCTTCCCGAACACGCCCACCACCACACATGCGTTCTACCTCAGCAAGGAGGAACGCCAGCTTGCGGTCTCGCGACTCTACATGGGCAAAGACGGTTCGAAGGAGCACCAGGGTATCGGCCGCCCTAGCTGGGACCTCGTGAAGCGCGTCCTGAGCCGGTGGCGGTGGTACGGGTGTAGCTTGTTGGTATGTCTCGCTCGACCACCGCTCGCAGGCTCGCACTGACCAACTCGCCCGCTGACCTGACCCCAGTTCGCGATCTCGGGCGAGTGCGAGAGCTTCGGGTCGAACAACCTCATGGGCCAGTGGCTCTCCGCCGCTGGCGGGTACACCGTCGAGCAGGTGGACTACTACCCGTGCGGCGTAACCGCTGTCGGGATCGTCTCCACGCTCGTGTGTGCGACGTGGACCGACGCGACGCGCTCGCGCTCGCGGTGGCCCGTGCTAGTGTACATGGCGCTCGCGGTCATCGTCGCGGCGGTATGCATCCTCGTGTGGCGCAGCCCCACGGGGCTCAGGTTCTTTGCGTATTGTGAGGGCTCTTTCTCAAGCATGAGGCGGGGCGGGCTTGTCAAGCTGATGCGAACTTCTCCTCTAGACCTGGCCGGTGCGAGCTACTCGGGCCAGGCCACGACGTTTGCGTAGGTCATATCCCAAATGACAGCAGTTGTTGGCATGGCTCATCTCCCTTCCTTTCGCGCCAGGTGGGCCAACCAGATCTGCGCCGACGACGACCAAGAGCGGGCCGTCGTCCTCGCCTCCATGAAGTGCGTCCTCGCTATTCTTTCCAGTATATCATCATGAACTGACACCGATCCGTAGCATGTGGAACAACGTTGTCAACGCGTGGTGGCAGCTCGTCTTCTATCCCGCCACAGATGCACCGCGCTTCCGCAAGGGCATGTGGGCCATGATCGGTGTCGGCCTCGCCACGCTGGCCATCACATTCGTCGTGTGGTACCTGGAGCGGCGCGAGAAGCGGCTTGCTGTGCGGTCTGGTATCTACGAGGAAGACGAGAAGGAGACAGAACTGGACGAGAAAAACGCGGATGCGTAGTAACCAACCGTGATTCACGTGTGCTCTTCATACTATATACATTGGTGTTTCACCGCCCGCAACACTAGGAAGACGAGGTGTACATTCGGTGTACTGTGTAGAACATAATCATAGACTTCAGGCTGTGCGTGTTCATAACGTAAGCCAGACGATTGTTCAGAGCCATACGACATCTTTCATTACAATATCACTACGACTTGCTACACTAAGTTGGACTCCAACGCCAAGAAGTACACAGCAGAAGGCAAAGCACTAATTATACAGATACAATTGGAGTAAAACATGGCATGCTACCAGAAGAGCATGCTACCAGAAAAGTATGCGACCAGAAGACTATGTCCATGGATGCAAACAGCAGCTTGGCAGATTAATTCGGCCCATCCCTTTAATACGCCCAGCACATCGGGAGAGGCATCATAAACGAGTGCAATGAAAAGCAGGAATTTGATACATGCAAGAAGGGTAGATGTGCAATGCAGCGGGCGTGGGCGTCTCATGTAGTATCAGTGAGGTATAACTTTGAATGAGGTATATTTTGCGCGACGGTACCAGCCGTCGAGATTCGCTTATTCATTTCGGACCTGCGCAAATATCCCGTCAGCGACTGACACGAGAAAGCCAGAAAGACGGCCCACAGTAAATTGTCGGATTGGCGCTTTCTCATCCCTGACCGCCATGTCGCTCTGCGCGCCAAACTCGTCGGGCAGCGGCGCGGCCACAGGCATGTTCGGCATGCCCGGGTCGAGCAGCCTTGCATGACTACTCGCCCTATTCTTGCTCTTCCCTCCTTTGTCTCTCATCTCCGCCTCGGTGTCGCTCGGTCCATCCACGTATGCTATCTGCACCGGCGAGTTTAACAGCGACGTCGAACCCCGCTTCGGGCGTAGCGGGGACACAGCAGAAAGCGGCGGCTCTGTTAGGTTCGATGTTATCCCGTGTGGGCCCACGAGCAGCGGCGAAGCGGTGTTGCCAGACACCGGATTCGCCTGGTATGCGGGCGGGCTGGCGTTCGCTTGCGCCACGTTCAGATTGAGAGGCGGCACCCGTTTACGCTGGCTCGTTTTGCGCATTGGCGGTGCCATTGGAGCAAGGGTGACAGTGGCGGCGTTGGCACCGTAAGCCCCGGGGTAGCTAGGACCAGCGGGAAGTGGCGCGCTAGGCTGGTACGCGTTGAGGGTTGGCTCCTGTGCACGCGTATTGTAGTACGGGTACGGACTGAGGTCATTATAACCTGCCGCCGAGTTTGAGTAGGTTTGAGTGGGAAAGGCAGTCTGTTGGGACACCGTTGTTGCCCGTTGTGCCAGTGCGGGACCAGAGGAAGAGACGAAGGCTTGCGTGGCCGGATACCCTGCCTGATACATTTCTGGCGATGCCGTTGCCAACCTTGCCTTTATCACGTTCTGCGGCGAAGTCGAAGGTATGTTGTCATTGTTGGCATTCGCACTACCATTGGAGCCTGGCCTCGAATTACCGATTGCGTTTGCTCCGCTGTCACCACCACCACCACCACCACCCCGTTCAGCATCGTGATGTTTGCCGAGCAACTCTTCGGACGAAGGAAAAGGCGGAAAATCGACATCATCATGCAGCTTGTTCCGCCTCCGCCGGCGAATGGTCCATGTTGCCAAGACGACGAGGAGCACGAAGCCGACTAGCGAGCATGCGGTGATCACGCCTACAGACAGACTTTTGTTCTGAAGAAAGCCCTTGGGCGCAGCTGCGTTGGCAGCGGCCGTAGTCGAGGCTGTGGCAGAGGGCGAGGTGGACGTCGCAGTGACCGTACCTCCTGCCCCGGTCTCAGTCGCGGACGTTGGGGATGTGGATGAGAAGGCATCGGAAATTGCGGTCGATGCGACCGCAGATGTCGATGGACTAATGGATGGGCTAGTGGGAGATGCCACTGAGGAGGAGCTGTCGTTTGACGATGACGGACTTGAGGTTTGTGTCGGCGTAACTGTACTTGATGATGAGGCAGAGGTCGCGGTCGAGGTGCTGGAGTTCCTGCGAACCAAGGTGTGAGAGCCAGACAAGTCGAGCAACAGAACAGAACTCACTGTGTCGGGGTTGCCGTGGTCCCTGTTGACAAAGTGATAGTCGAGCTCGAGTCCGATGTTGTCTGCTGTCCTGGCAAGAGAGGCGATAAGAGCGACGATCTGTCGTCAAAATCAGTGGGATGTGGCCAGTGTCACAGTCAGGCATACATACAATGGATTATTCACTGTGTGAGGGAGGAATGTTCAAACACAGCATTGACTGATGGCAACTGTCACGACTCACCGTCGCTGAAGATATCGCGCTTGGACAAGTCGAAGTCACGGTCGCCGATCATCGCACTCGCTGTACAAAGTGCTGCGAAACGACACAAGATTCGAGATTACAGTTTGACAGCGTTGAGGATACCAAATGAGTGGATAGGGTGGGATGTAGATACGCGCGCCGAGACAAACTTCAGTCTTCCAGAGACGAAGTAGGGAGGTGGTCAAAGAGGGGTGTCAAAGAGATGGAAACAACGAGTATAAGGTCAATGCGAGGGGGAAGAAGGCGCAGGTCAAGATCTGGGTAGACAAAAGGGGGGCAATAATAGTGGGTCGACCTCCCAGGGTCCATTGACCGGGGACCACAGCCAGATTAAAACGGCTCGGTTTGGCTCAGTTACCACTGGTGCCGATGGTGGGTGGGGTGTTCGTTGCGAGTGATGGCCGAACTCGTTGGCATCGAGACAATGTGGACGCTGTGTTACCTCGCGAAGAGGTTGCATTCACGTCCCCATGACATTCGCCTATCTTAGGCAAGTGCACGTGACTACAATAAGCTACATTTCCAAGTTTCAAGATCACGACAGTATGCACGGCCCAACCGCAAGACAAACAACCCGCGCTGCTGCAAACAACAGGCTAGCTCACCGCGTCAATTGAGGCAGCGAGCCGTATGCTTGCCCTGCGTTGCGCTCCATTATCTCGCGTAGCGGACCCAGCAGTCGCGTGAACGCGTTTGCGTCAAGCGCCGCCACCTTCAGTTTCGGCGCGGAGGGATCCACTCGCGTAACCGCACTCACTGTCGCGGCACGAGGTTCGCGGCGTAGGAGGGAGAGCTCTTAGACGCACAATGAGTTCGGGTAGATTACGCGTGGCACGAACGTGAAACACACCTCCGAAGTAATCTCCCTTAGTGAGACGATTGACTTCAACCTCGCGACCATCACCATCCGTTCGCTCAGTCTTCGTCACGACTGCCTCGCCGTCTTCGACGAAAAAGAAAGTATCGCCCATGTCGCCCTGACGGACAACCGCCTCTCCATCCTCGTGCACCTTGCTCACTAGCGCATCTGCGATCTTGCTGCGCTCCTCAGGCCGAAGCGAGGCGAGCAGTGGCACGGACGATAAGAATTGTTCATACATCGTACGTCTCCTGTGCGCCGCTTTGAGGATAATGGTGCGGAATGTGATGCGGTCAAGAGACCAGAGTGTGCATGGCTCCATCGCCACAACGCTCGCCGCGCGAGGGTGTCCGTACATCAGCGCAAGTTCACCGAAAAAGCTTCCCTCCCTGCATTCAGTCACCTTCTTACCAAAGTCTGGGTGGTAGCCAGGCTGCGTGAACCTCTCCTCGGACGAGGTCTGGCCTGTCAACCATGCGGGCGGCAGTGGTTCGGGACGGATATAGCAGTTGAGCCATCCTTGTTCAACAACGTAGAAGAAGTCCCCGACATCCCCCTGGCGAATAACCACCTCGTCCTGCATGGCGCGCACCTCGCGCATTGCCATGAGCACACCCGTCTCCTGTTCCTCATCGAGGTCACGGAAGATAAAGTTCTTATTGATCGCCAAGCGGATGCGCTGCAGCTGCTCCTCCGTTTTAGGATAGACAGGGAGCGGCTCGTCGGGTTCCTCGTCGACAGCGATCGATTCAGCGCTCACGGACGCACGTCGCGCGAGGATACTAGAGTCGGGTGGCTGCAGGTAGTCGCCATGCGACGAGATGGGGCCATTGGCAAAGGAGGCGAAGGGGTTTGGCGCAGTGGTTGGGGAGATAGGGGACACCTCTTCCGTCTCCATCCTGAATGTCGGAGGGGTGAGAGAGTTGGGGCTTCTGCTGGACGGATCGGGAAGAAGCGCGTTTCCGGGCACGTTGAGTGTCCCGAAGGGACTAGGACCAACCATGGAGGCGCGGAACGAAGAGCGTTGGGCGAAGGGATATTTAGAGAAGGGTGAGATGCCGTCCGGCTGCGAGCCAGACGTTGGACTTATTGGTGTATCGAGGTAGTGGTCCGTAGGCAAATCGCGTGCAAAGGACGGGCGTTCGGAGAGGAGGTCGCGGGTGCGGTTGCGTTGTTCCTCTAGTCGCGACTGGAACCAATTCGCACAGAACTGCAGGGCATCCTTGGGCTGTACGCGTTGCGCGTCGCGAGTGAGGTCTGCGAGCAGGTGGTGGAAAGTAGACATGGGAGCAATCCGGATTATGGGATGGACGCCTCGTTTGAGCTCCCGCCTTTTATGCAATCCCTAAGTGTTTCCTTTGTTCCGAGCGGGGTCAATGTGTTGTACGGATTGTGGCTGGGCAACCTGGAACACAGGAAGAATCGGAGAGAGCAAAATGAAAGGGGAAGACTCGCTACAAGGAAAGCACCGATTTATGGCTGTCCAGTTCAAGTTGAGTGGACAGTGAAACCCCACCACGTGGTTTACCTTTTGCGGTTGCATGACACATCGCAATGAATCCTCGTAGATCCAAGTTACTTTATGTATCTGGTTGTCGACGTTTCAACTTTCAAGGTTGACCGTATGAATTTTGGTAGACTGGCAAGAACAGCAATGGACAAACAATGGATGTAAGCATTCGGACAGGTGGATCGGGGGGAGTGTCAGTCACGTGCTTCGCTGCCTCCACGTTGGCGCATGATCTCCCTTGTCTCGTCATCCACCACTTACCTCTTTTCGTTCCTTCATTTTACGACCTCTACACCCTCCGGATATGTCTGCCCAGGATGGGACTGTAGACATTCGAATCGAGCTTCCTACGTACTCTCGCTCATTCACCGTCCACGCCGCCCAGTCGTCCACGATCCGTGATGTCAAGCATGACATTACTAAGGCATGCCCCGGTGGTCCTAGGGCGGATGGACAAAGGCTTATCCATAAAGGGCGTTTCATAAACGACGAGGAGCTGGTGAAAGACATCTGGAAGGTGCGTCTTGTCCGGTTCAGCGTCCATGGTGCCTTTATTCAATGTTTACATGCGCGTAGAAGCCGGACGAGGCGCGCATTCTACATCTCTCCGTGCATCCGTCGGCGTGGACAGACGGCACTCCTTGTGTACCCGCGTCGGCGCCTTCCTCGGCATTTTCACCGTCTACGGTACCGTTGTCAGTACCAATCACGCTGCCAGTTCCCATGTCGTCCCCTTATCCCCAGACAACAACAATACCGACCACGACCTTGCCCGGACAGTCACCATTCGAGTATTCTACCCTAGGTTATGTCTACCTCAGACATTCGACAGCTCTTTCTGCCTTCAGTAATGGCATAATTACTGGAGCCAGTCTCGCAGACGCTGATCGCTGGCGAGCGGCAGCTATCGAGATGATGGCTTACTATGGGTGGGCTTGGCCGGCCATTCTGGATGAGGATTACCCGCCTCCGTCTTCTGGCGGTCTGAAATACGAGCGGGTGGTTATTGAGTGAGTGTTATCTCAGTCTTTGGAAATCCCAAACTCATCACGAATTGCTAGGGGATTGCCCTATCTTTCGCTCATGAGCCCAGATGTGGAACCAACTCCCGTTCAAGTACATGCGCTCAAAGTTCTTTCAGTAACCTTCACCATCCTCTCTTCGCTGGGCCCAGTTGCTGTGCCCTACGTGCCTCCCCCTCCCGTCAGCGTTGCCCAGACGACTACCGTCACCAACCTTAATGAGCATCTCCAGCGACTGGGACTCCCTGCTCTTCGTCTTGCCCCGGGTCAGATCCCAGACCCGAATTTCAACCCAAATGACCCGAACCTTGCCGCAGCTGCACCCGCACCCGCCGTGGAGATTCGAGCAATTCCACTAAGAGCGATCCTAGTGCCTTTCCTGATGGTTGCATTCCGCACCATCCTTCTACTGTACTTCTTCGGCCCCACAAAACAGCCCTTTTTCGCGATACTACTGATGGGATGGATCCTATACGAGGCTTGGGGGGCTATTGGGATGGTGCTCGGGAACGACAGAGCTCGGGATGCCGATCGCCAGCGCGCAGAACCCGCTCCTGCGGCTGCTGCGCCGCCACCCCCAAACCAGGCTCCTCAACATCCACAACCGGCTCAACAGCAGCAGCGCAACCGGCCTGCTCGTCGTAATCGGACTAATACCAATCGCAGTGGAATGCAAGCCTTCCTCACGGGACTGTCAAGCTTGAACCTGCGTCGGGAAGATACTATTCTAGACACCGGTGCGAACGCTCCCCCGCCGAGTCTGAGCCACAAGATCAGGACGTTCGTGGGTCTGATGCTACTGACGCTTTATCCCGCCGTGTGGGATTATCGTCGCGCCGCGTTGCGGAGGCGCGAGGGTCGCCTGCGGACCGAGGCTAATGCAAGGGAAGCAGGAAGGAGCGCGGAAGGCGAGCCGGGAAGGGAGACTGAAGTCGACAGAGCGCGGGCGGTCGCTGTGCTGCAAGAAAGGCGGCCGGCGTGGGTGAAGGAATATGTCGAGCGAGTGCAGACGACCGACTGGGCGGACGAGCTGTAGACTCGTGGCCTCGTCCATGTGGTTGTTTGGCGTTGGAGTGTGTATCGATACTAACGGATCGGATCGCGTTGTTGTACACATAGGCACCGCGTAGTTATATTGCCATGAACCGGAGGTTTGTTTAGTATAGTCCGGATCCTTCCCTTGATGTTTTCTACCTCTTCGAGGGCATCTAGCAGCATGAGCGTCTCGGTGGATGTGCCGTTGGCATCCACTTCTCAGCACCTCCGTCTGCTGGTACTGGTTAAATCGTTGAGGATGCACAAGTGCAACCCCCTAACACATTCGATGGGAAAAACAATTGATGACGCGTTCGCGATCAGCGGCGGATGGGCTGGGGACATATACAACCCTTCCTTACTCGTGTCCACAACCTGCTGGGCTGTACGCTAGCCACCTCTTTCTTCCTGGAGACAGTCCGAACATTCGCTGTGATGTCTGACAAGACCCACGTTCTGAGTCATCCTGTAGCGAAAGCTCGGCTGTCCAGGTTACGACAGACGACAACCAGTCCGAAGGAGTTCCGCGAGGTGCGCAGCCTGGACAGTCACCCTCGGACGTATCGTCACAGTGCCACAGGGCATTCATGACATCGCTTACTTCTTGGGCATCGAGGCCAGCAGAGATCTCCAGGAGGAACAGTTCACTGGAGTGCATGATCTATTCCCCTTTGAAATGTCCGGCTACGCTAACGTCTACTTACTGCAGCAAACACCCATAGGCACCTTCACGGGCACAACTATCAAGTCCAAGGTTGGCCTTGCACCCATCCTGCGAGCAGGTCTGGGGATGACCGATGCCCTGTTGAACCTGTTCCCGTACGTGACCCTGTCATTTTTGAGGAGCACCGATTGAGTTTATCGGGTCCCCGCCGATCAGGGCTGCGCAGGTGTACCACCTGGGCATATTCAGGGAGAAGGTGACCCTGCAGCCTGTCGAGTGTATGTCACCCCTTGCTTGACTCTGAGGCGCAAATCAGAATCAACAGTGACCTTGGATGATAGACTACTCGAAGCTGCCGTCCAACACTACGGTGGACCTAGTGTTCTTGCTTGACCCGCTGATCGCTACGGGAGGGACGGCGAGTGCTGCATTGCAGATGTTAGTAGACTGGGGCATGCCTTGTACGTTGTATGCTCGTTTCGGCGACCCCGAGCTGCTGACCTCCGATCAGTGTCCAAGATAAGGCTATTGTGTGTCCTCGCCTCTCTGGCAGGCCTGAACCGCGTGCGCTCAGAGTTCCCCGATTTGGAGGTCAGCACAATCCTCTCGCAAACTATTCGCGATGTCTTAGTTCCCGGTTCTCTCTAGATCTGGGTATCTGCTGTTGACTCCGAGTTGACCGATAACGGTCTGATTTCTCCGGGGCTGGGTGATACGGTACGTGTAGACCCTCTAAAGACTGGCACACCGACTGAAGGGACCCCTATTTAGGGCGACCGCTTGTTTAACACGCTGAAGGAATGAGCGGTTGGTACTAGCGGGAATATTGAAGAGGGCGTGAATATCCACCATGGCGTCAAGTCGGTGTGCCTACGATGCTGATACTAAGATCACCTCCGCTGTATTATAACGTCACTTTTCTGACCAATCAAATCGAAGCTGCTCGTCGGTGCTAAGACCCACTATATCGTCGCAGACGTTGAATCCGAGCAGTACATATGTGTGTACACGCTAACTACTGTCTCAGGCACGGAACCGGAACGGCTATAACGGGCGGAGGATCGATCAAGATCAACTCTCTGAGAAACAGTCCACGTGATTGTCTGTCGCCATTATCGCGACTTCTTCTAAGTTCTCTCCGTACAGACCCGCTCAATTAAATACGTGCTCATTTCCAGCTTTTTGCCCACCGCCTTAACCTTGCGCGATGTCGCCCGAAGCGCGGTCAGGTATCTCTACGCCAGTATCCGTTACCGCGACGCTGTCCGCCCCCGGCTCTCCCAAACTGAAGGTTGAGAACGACCTGAAAGAGGTCGTCGCGCTCGTGTCCGCATCTACTGCGGTCGAGTTCATAGCATCCCGGACTAGTTCGAGCTCTTCAGTCTTTATCTACGACGTCGCTGAACACGTCGGTTTTGGAACTTTCACAAAAGCTTGGGCGGGAACGTCCGATGAGGTCGCCTCCGTCGTTAGTTTGCAGACGCGTGCAGGAGCGGGGTTGAGCTTAGCGGGCCGGCTCTCACAAGGAACGAGCAAGGATGCAGCTAAAGGTGCAGTGCTAACAGCCTATACCACCCCCTCTGGTTTGGCTGCTATGGTGCAGTCATTCTCTTACCTTCCTCCACCGACGGCGAGCAGCAGGCTCATCGTCCAGGTCCCGACTGTCACGCCCGTCGGCGAGGGCTTCGCCCTCTCTCCGACCCTTGCGCCGCTGAACCCCGCTCTTGCGATATTGCCGGAAGACTTCACTGTGCTACTCTCGGCCACCCCGCGTGAGGCGATCGACTTCGCGGCGCTCACGTACAAGCTCACAGACTCGCATGCCATCCACCTCTTTGACCATTACAGTGCTGCGCGGGAGAGTGGGCACACCATTACGCCCGCTCTGCCTATCCAGGAGCCTGGTCTAACTGCGAAGGAGGGACTAAGGAGGGCAGGGTACAAGGCCTTCGAATATGTGGGAGAGACGGGCGCGCAGACCGTCGTCGTGCTGCTGAACGGCCCGCTCGCGCTGGCCACAAAGGCACTTACGCAGAAGGTCCCTGGCCTTAGCGTAGTCATTGTGAAGATGCTCAGGCCTTGGGACGAGGAGGCCCTGCGTGAAGTCATTCCATCGACCGCCAAGCATATCCACATTTTCGATGACATTCCCACCGAAACCACCCAAGGCTCATTATACATGGACGTATTCTCGTCCGTGCTGGATCCTATGAATCCAGGGCCAATCGTCAAATCACATCGCCTTGTGCCGATGCGCGCACAGGAATTCTTGGACAACCCGACCATCTTCGCTTCCTACCTCTGCGGACTCGTTCCCGTATCTGTTCCCACGTCGCTTAACGCGACAACGACCAAAAAGATGCTTTTCTTCAGCACTCCGGGCACTCCTCTTGCCTCTCTCCCTCGATCAGTCGAACAAACGTTTATGTCATTCAACTCAATCAAAGCACGACTCCTCAGCGACCACGACGTGGGCTCCAAGCCCGGCGGCCTCACTGCAGATAGACTGATCCTTGCACCGAATGACGGCGACGCGTCATTCGTACCAGCGTCTGTGACGCTGCCGCTAATGGTCAACAGTCGCGGAGAGGCGAATTTCGTGGCTATACTAGACCAGACGTTGCTAAAGTCTTATGATATGGTCACCCACGCCGTTCCCGGCTCGACGGTGCTCGTCGCAACCACGTGGAGTCCGGCCGAATTGCTGTCTAACCTTCCGCCGTCTGCTCTCGCGCTAATCCATAAAAGGGATTTACACGTCTGCATCATTGACCCCCAGGCCCTCGTGAAGGAGGCAGCCAGCAGTGATGCCATGCAGCCTGTAGTTCTGCAGGTTGCATTCCTGCGGCTCTATCTTGGGCAGGTTGCAAAGAAAGAGGTTGTCGTGAAGCTTGTTCAGAAAGTCGTTGGCAACACCGTAGATGGCATTCTACTGGAGAAGATTGGCGAGCTCGCTTGGGACGGTCTGGTAGAAGTTGAGGTTCCTGCGCCTGAGCAGCTGTCCGAAGAGGAGGCAGCGAAAGTGAAGCCGCTGAAGAACTTCACCTCCAACGCTATCTCCGTCGAGACCTCGGAAGGAGAGACGGTCGTGAACGGCGCACGTCTAGGCTCATGGCACGACGCAGCTAAGCACATCATATTCCCGTCCGCCTTCACTCCGCCCGACTTCAAAGCACCCTCCGAGGATGAATATGCCCAGAATCCGGCACTGCATCCGGAGGCGCCCGACAGAACATACCTCGTCGCCTGCACCGTGAACAGGAGGCTGACGCCGCTCGACTACGACCGTAATGTATTCCACGTCGAGTTCGACACCCGAGGGACGGGTTTGAAGTACGAGATTGGAGAGGCACTGGGTGTGCACGGTTGGAACGACGCGGACGATGTGCTCGATTTCTGCAACTGGTACGGCGTCGACCCGAACAGGCTTATCACCATCCCTGTGCCTAATACCGACGGCACGCGCATGCACACGCGAACCGTCTTCCAGGCTCTCCAGCAGCAGATCGACCTGTTCGGAAAACCTGGTAAGGCGTTCTACACGGATCTGGCCGAATATGCGACGAACAAAGCGGATACATACGCGCTGCGGTTCATTGGCAGTCCGGAGGGGGCCGCGACCTTCAAGAAGCTGAGTGAGAAGGATACGGTGACTTTTGCGGACATCCTCAGGCGTTATGCGAGTGCTCGTCCGGGATTGGAGGTGCTATGCGAATTGGTTGGAGACATCAAGCCGAGGCACTACAGTATTGCGAGCGCGCAGGCTGTTGTGGGCGACCAGGTTGACCTATTGGTGGTCAGCGTTGATTGGGTGACACCCAGCGGTGGGTCTCATTACTGTCATCTTGTGAACGGTTGTTCATAATCTCCTTAGGTTCACCGCGCTATGGTCAGTGCACGCGGTATCTCGCTGGACTCAAGGTCGGTCAGAAGGTCACTGTGTCGCTCCGCCCAAGTGTCATGAAGGTACGCCCGAGCTTGAGCTCGCCACTCGCCAATGCCTGACGCCTTTGCAGCTGCCTCCGGACAACATGCAGCCCATCATCATGGCTGGGCTTGGTACGGGTGCCGCGCCGTTCCGCGCGTTCCTGCAGTACCGTGCCTGGCTGAAGTCGCAGTCAATCCACGTCGGCCCCACGTACTACTACTTCGGCTCTCGTCATCGCTCGCAAGAGTACCTGTACGGCGAAGAGCTGGAGGCCTTCATGGAGGATGGCGTCATCACTAGGGCTGGGCTGGCGTTCTCGCGGGACGGCCCGCGCAAGGTGTACATACAACACAAGATGAAGGAGGATGCGGACGTCCTCGCGAGGATGTTGTGGGACGAGAAGGGCGTGTTCTACCTGTGCGGGCCGACGTGGCCTGTACCGGATGTGTATGAGGCGCTGGTCGAGGCTTTGGCAAAGCACGCTGGGCAGGACGCTACGCAGGCCGGGGCGTTCTTAGAGGGCTTGAAGGAGGAGGAGCGTTATGTCCTCGAGGTATGCGCGTCTTTTTCGCTACAATGGTTCATGTCTGACCGTTCGTCGCAGGTATACTAGTTCTCTCGTTTATGCCCGCGAATGCGTGGTGTCGCAGGGCCAACAAGATATAGAAAGGATATATTATTGCTGTACACATCTCTAACGGCAATCACGCCCAATCAAGGCGACCGTCCAGTCGTGAGTTATTTGTGCCTAATTGCAAGCTCGCGAGACCTCTACATAACGCGCTTCTAAAAATGCGGCGTGCCGGCCCTATCCCGCGACTATGGATAACCGCCGCTGCGGACGATCGCTCCTACAGGGCTCTTTCATGGTCGCCGATGCTCCAACGTTTAAGATCGTCGCCGGCGTTCCGCTCGACACCGTAGTTGGCCTGCTGACCGTCGTCGATATCGAAAGGGGGTTGCGTTCCCATCGCGCGGGCCGGTCTGACCGTTCGTCGAGCGCACAGTATATTTTCAGCGACTGTCCCGTCCACTGCGCTCCCCTCTTTCTCAGCCGTCTGAACGCGAGCGTCCCCGTACAGTACACAGTGGCATGACATCTTTCCAGCCTATCAAATCGGCCGTGCTCGGTGTCGGTCTCGGTGGCCTGACTTTCCACGTTCCGTTCGTGCTGGCGCTCCCGCAGTACTTTACCCTCCGTGCCGTCCTCGAGCGCAACCCCACGTCGCCGGGGGGCAAGCTGGCGGCGCGCTTCGGCGCGGAAGCGGCGCAGGACGTCAAGATATACCGGACTTACGACGAGGTCCTGGGCGACCCCGAGATCGAGCTCGTCTTCATCAGCACGCCGAGCGAGACGCACTACGCGCTCGCCATGCGGGCGCTGGAGGCGGGAAAACACGGTGCGTGCGCGTGCTGGCCGAGCGCGTGCTCCGATTGACAGCGTCGCAGTGCTGGTCGACAAGCCGGTTACGGCAACCGCGCAGGAAGCGTACGAGCTGGGCGACCTCGCCAAGTCCAAGGGCGTCGTTCTGTACCCGTTCCAGAACAGGCGGTGGGACTCGGACTTCTTGACGCTCCGCAGGCTGCTCGACCTGCCGCCGTCGGATCCGCGGTCGCTGGGAACGCTCGTCGAGTTCGAGTCGAGGTGAGCAGGCTATCTCAGTTCCGTCCGTCGCTCCGCCGAACACGGGTGCTGAGGACTGCGACCGACGCAGGTTCGACCGCTTCCGAGCGACGCTGAAGGGCACCTGGAAGGACCTGCCCATTCCCGCCAACGGCCTGACGTACGACCTGGGCGCGCACACCATCGACCAATCGCTCGTCCTCTTCGGGCGCCCGAAGGCCGTGACCGCGATGATTGAGAACGTTCGCGGCATCGGGCACAAAGACGTGGACGACTGCGTGAGTACGCTTGCCGCGTCTCGTCGCTTGTCCTGCCGTGTGCCCGTATTGTGTGTGTGTGTCCTCGTGTGAGCGCGGCCAGGGCCTTCTTAGCCTCCGAACACACTGCCTTGCACCGGCGACGTAAGGATCCGTGGCACATCCGTAACGCCACGTGCTCCTGCAGGGTCATCGCAGATGACAATAGGTATCAGGACGGACCCGGGTCCGCCGTGACACTCACTTACGTGCACTTGGCAAATCCCCGGTCACACCCATTTAGTCTGTTTTTGCAAATGTCGAGGAGGCAATTTGACTGACCGCCCGCGCGCTTGTTTCTCCCTCGCCCGTGACAGTTCACCATCTTCCTGCATTACCCTCCCCGCAGGGCCGAGAGCGGCCTCCAGCCGACTTCGTTTACGGTCATCCTCCGGGGCCACATCCTCTCCGTGCGCTCGCCGCAGGTGCGCTACGTCGTGCGCGGGCTGCGGGGCACGTACACCAAGTTCGGCGTGGACGTCCAGGAGGACCAGCTCAAGGCGATCCCCGATCCCGCGCAGATCGCCACGTCCGTGGGCTACGGCATGGAGCCGGAGAGCCTCTGGGGGACGCTGGAGAACCTCGCGGAAGGCGACAGAGTCGTGCGGTCCACGTACGTACTGTTACTGCTGCCCGCGTCTGCGGAAGGTATGGAATGCCATAATGACACACGCGCACGCAGATGGCCGTCGACTGAGCGGGGGAATTACGCCGCGCTGTTTGAGGACCTGGCGAAGACCATCCGCGAGGGCAGGGAGCAGGCGGTCAAGTGGGCGGAGTCTGCGGAGGTCATCGAGATGATCGAGCTCGCATACGAGAGTGCGCGGGAGGGACGCACGCTCAGCGTACCTCCGCGGCCGTGAGCCATGCGGAGCGGCCTCCGCGATGATGTTGAAGGTTTCTTAAAGCGAGAGAAGCTGGAAGGGAGAACAGAAGCACCGAGGCTGGCTGTAGGAATACACGTCGAGAGCGTCATGCTTAATGCAGAACTCACCATTGAATACTGAATATTGACCCCACTGTCCGTCACGTCTAAATCTGCTTGCTTCCTTCTGCGGAGGGCTCGGGAGCAATGCTTCCCTCTCGTCTCACGGCCTCGCTCGCTAGTCCATACCCGTCAGTCCCTGCTATCGAACTAGATCGAAGAAGGCAAGGCGTTGCGCCGCTCCTACGACGTTCAATACAACGCCACCGCCACCATCATCATCATGTCGTGCAAACCCATCAGGACCGGCCTCGTGGGAGTCGGGTTCGGCGGGCTGACCTTCCACATCCCCTTCGTGGTAGCGCTGTCGCAGCATTTCACGCTCCACGCCATCGTCGAGCGGAACCCAGCGGCGCCTGGCGGGCGACTGGCGCAGCGCTTCGGCGCGGAGGTTGCGCGCCGGGTCAAGACGTACGGGTCGCACGACGAACTCGTCGGCGACCGGGAGGTCGAGCTCGTGGTCGTGGCCACGCCGAACGACACGCACTTTGACTTTGCGCGGCGGGCCTTGGAGGCCGGGAAACACGGTGAGGTCCGAGCGCGCGAGACTCGGTCGGCTGCACCGGTTCCTTATGCAATGGTTAATTGACCGCGCGCGGCGCAGTGCTCGTGGACAAGCCCGTCACCGCGACGGCGGCGGAGGCGCGCGAATTGGGCGAGCTGGCGGAGCGGAAGGGGCTCGTGCTGTACCCGTACCAGAACTGCCGGTTCAACGCCGACTTCCTCGCCCTACGCCGACTCCTCGCGCTGCCGGCGGACGACCCCCGGTCGCTGGGCACGCTCGTAGAGTTTGAGTCGCGGTACGTCCCGCCGCCGAGTCCCCTGCGGGCGTGTGTGACCTCGGTTGTGTTTCGTGCAGCTACGACCGCTACCGCACGGGCGTGAAGAACAGCTGGAAGAGCATGCCCGCCCCCGGGACAGGCCTCACGTACGACCTGGGCTCGCACCTCGTCGATCAGGCGCTCGTGCTGTTTGGACGGCCCACTGGAGTCACCGCGTTCATCGAGAACATCAGAGGCGTCGGCAGCGAGGACGTCGACGACTGCGTAAGCGTCACTCATCACCACACAAACCTGCTGACTCGGAGCTCTCTCCGAATCCCAGTTCACGATCATCCTGCACTACCCGCCCCGGAGCGCGCCCACACCCGCAGAGACACAGGGGACCGGCGACGGCGGCTGCTTGGACGCGCCGCGGCTCGCGTCGTTCACGGCGATCCTGCGCTCGCACACGCTCTCCGTGCGCGCGCCGCAGCTGCGGTTCGTCGCGCGGGGCACGCGGGGCACATACACGAAGCACGGGCTCGACGTGCAAGAGGCGCAGCTCCTCGCGTGCACGGACCCCGCGGAGACCCTCGCGGACGCCAGCTACGGCGTGGAGCCCGCGGCGCTCTGGGGCATGCTGGAGACCCTCGCGCATCCGGGCGGCGCGGAGGGGGAGGTGGTCAGGTCGACGTACGTCGTGCACGCGCTCCTCTCTCTGCCGTCTGTCGGATATGAGTATGGCTGACCGAGCGGTCCGTCGCGGCAGGTGGCCCAGCTCGGAGAGGGGCGACTACGGCTTGCTGTTCGCCGACCTCGCGCGCACGATCCGTGCGGGCGCGGGGGACGGGGCGGGCGGGGTACGAGGAGGCCTAGGACCGGGACAAGCAGTCGAGTGGGAAGAGTCAGCGGCGGTCATCGAGATCATCGAGCTGGCGTACCAGAGTGCGCACCAGGCGCGGACCGTGCACGTCCCCGACCCACCGCACCGCAGCTCGTGCGCGTGATCGCCGCACGACAGCGGCACAGCACCATCTGCAGATATCGCACGTATGACGCTTCGCTCGTTCGCCCCCCGTTTCATATTCAGCGCGAATGGTGGGTGCAGCGCGGCGTGCTAAGAGGTTTTTGTTTTTTTTGGTGGAGCATTGCACTTCGAGAGTGCTGGGCCTGACAGCCGATCTAGTCGTCTTCAGGTTACCTGATAAAAAGTCGGGGAGTTACAACCCCAGTCCGTGTACCGTAAACCGTAAACCAGACAAACCACCGTTGAGAAAAATGCCATTACGCACTGAGTGTGGGACTCGAACGTGGGCCGCCTGGCGCCGCCCCTGCATCGACACATCATCACACCAACCAATCTCCGATGTGACCTCTCCTGTGATGCTACGGCGGCTCAATACCCACTTTCCTGATATACCAGTCTTTGGGCAAGGCATTTTCATCCTCGAGGGGATCTTCCCAGGGATCTTTGGCTGAGAGAGGTGTTCATCGCGGCAGCGTCAGCGTACCCTCCGCGTTCGCGAGATATTTACATAGGCACAGCCATTCCCGGAAATAAAACTGGAATCCAGCTTTTTTGTTGTGGTGCCTGTAGCCTGGCATGTCAAACCTTCCGTCCGACCTTCCGGGGGCATCCTCCGAGCCGCGTCGCCGCGCGAGAAGGTAGGGGTAAAGTAACAGGAGCAGCAGAACGAACGCCCGCGCCGTCCTCCGACAGCGTGCACGTACGTGCGGTGCCAGTTCGGTGTCTGCAGGCACCAGCATCAGCAGCAGCATCAGGCGACAGCACTCAACTCACCAACCATTCCCCCAGAACGTCCAACACGCTCAGCGGCGACAGCGGCGCCGTCAAGCAACGGGGTCCGCCCGCAAACGAACCGTCACGGACATCAGGAGTTCCTGGCGAGCGGCAAGCGGCGAGCCGTGGCCCCGCCCCCCGCAATCGCGACCGTCCTCGCGACTTACCACATAGATGTGCGCTTCCGAGTGCTGAGTGCTGAGTGCTGAGTGCTGAGTGCTGAGTGACGGACTGGGCGCCCGCCGACGGACGGGTTTCGCGTGCGCGCGACGTGAGCGGGCCTGGTCCTACTACTTAGAAACGAGATACCTATCCCTGTTCGTCCGTTCGCGGAAACGAACGGGCCAGCCAACGACAGGACGTCGTCGCACCGTGGCATCAGCGTTAGAGATCGAGAGACACCACGCACACTCGACAGTCCGCGACGACGGTACGACTCCAAATCAGACCGAGTGCCGTTGCGTCCCTTCCCATGACAAGCACAAGCGCAGCGCGGACTACAGCAACTAAGTTGTCGACGCAAAAAAAAGGGACGATTGATCGCTCTTGCGGGGTAGTATTACAGGCGAGCACGCTCATCTCCGCTTGTACTCGCACGGCTTGAGGACCGCCCCGCCGGCGAGCGTCCGCCTCCACTCCCGCTCCCCCCTCGGCGTCCTCGCCACCCGCGCGAAGTCGAACAGCGTAAAGTGCGTGTTGCGCGCGTCCTGTGTGTGTGGGCGGAGCGCATGCGTGAGCCACACGCACTCACACCGACGAGGGAACGACCAGAGATCGCAAATGGAAGGCACCTCACCTTCGCTGTCAGCCTGAAGCCAAACGAGCACACGAACGCCACGAACGCGTCCGCGTCCGCAATCCGGCTCGCCACCTCCGCGATCTTCAGTTCGCCGCTGCATGCCGCGGTAGGCGCCACGTCAGCTCGGGAGAACGGCAGGAGAGAGAGAGGGAGGGAGCTTACCCTGCTCTGAGGACGCGCCACGCCTCGCGGATGCACCCCGGCCAGTTCGTCCCCATCAAGCTCAGCGCGCACACCACGACGTCCACCACGCCCGCCGCGCCCTCGCCCTCGCCCGCGCCCTCGTCCTCACCACCGGGTAGCGGGAGCCGTGCGCACGCGTCCGCCTCGACGACGTACTTGCCGTCGGCCACGAGGTCGAACGAGAGCACGGTGAGCCCCCTCGGGACGAGAGCGCGCGCGAGCGCGGCGTCGCCGCACCCGAGGTCTGCGACGACCGTCCGCGCGGGGTACGCGGACAGCTGCGCCGCGTAGTGCGCCGCGGGGCTCGTCGGCCACGCGCGCACCTGCCGCCGAAACCCGGTGTGGTACTGCCCGCGTCGCGTCGTCAGCTCCCTTTCTTTCTGAGCGCAGGGGAAAGGGGAAAGGGGGGAGCTGGCGCACGCACCTCCTCGTACACGTTCGGGTTCTCGCGCATCATCCGGCGGGCGTGCTCGCTGTCGGACTTGTACAGCACCTCGTTGATCCACCTGGGGGCACGGAATGAGAGAGAACTGGCCGGTGCGACTCGCACGA
Organism: Fomitopsis pulvina; assembly: GCA_964035675.1. Taxonomy (NCBI): domain Eukaryota; kingdom Fungi; phylum Basidiomycota; class Agaricomycetes; order Polyporales; family Fomitopsidaceae; genus Fomitopsis; species Fomitopsis pulvina. The sequence goes on from OZ037959.1 coordinate 1,360,937, forward strand.
GCCTAACGGTAGTAGGGCGGTGCGCACCGGAAGCGGGCGCCGTCCAGGCTGCCCTTCAGTCCTGTCTGGAGTTTTGTCAGGTTCGTGTTCGTCGGCCGCTCGGGACTGTGCTGGCTGGCGTGCGCAGCGTCCGGGCCCGTCGCGGCAGGCGGAGTCGACGCCGCGCGCCGCCGTTCCTTTCTCTTTCCCCCCACAGGAACGGGCCGCTCTGCAGCAGGTACGGGGCCTGTGCCTCCCGCGGACTCGGACGGAGAAGCCTGAGCTTGCTCGAGCTTCGCCGCCGTTCTCTGCTTCCGCCTCGACGAGCTTTTCTTGTCCGGGCGTCCCGCACTACCCGCACCTCCTCGAGGCGCCGCACGGGCCTCGCCCGACACGTCTTTCGTCTTCGTCTTCCGTTTCTTGCTCGGCGGCGGCGGCGGGGCGTCGAGCTTCTCCATGAGTTTCTCAAAGTTGATCTGCGCGGTTTCCAGCTTCGCGTGTCCGCGTCCGCGACCGTCTGCGGACGGCGGCCGCTTGCGCTTCTTTGAGCCTACAGAGTCGGGCTTGGGTGCGTCTGGGACGGACCAGCCCGGGACGGCGAAGAGAGGCATGGCGGGTCGATGGTCAGTGGTGGTGGAGACGAAAGATGAGTGCGGCCGGAAAAGGCAGGCGCGGCGGATTGACGCGACCACGTGCTTGAGGACGCGTCCAGGGAAGAATCTGTATCATGTTAGTGAAGCTCGTAGCAGAGATGATAAGGCCTTATGAACTATGTCAGACATAAAATATACACAAGGCTTGTGATGTCGCTGATAAGGTTATCTATCTTCATCTACCGCTCACAAAAATTGGGAAGTCTATTACAAGCTGACGACATCCCAATAGCCTTACAGGTCTTGTCAAGCAGTATCATCCTTTTACTTCGCCTACAAGCTCATGTAATTCATCTTCTCCAGTCTATATCTGGCTGGTAGGATAGCCAATCCTGTCAATACATCCCTGCACACTGCAGCTGGTCACAGTATACACAACAAAATGAACCATATCCATTGCTTATACAGATGTGTATATACATGTGCAGCCCTACAGAACATAGAACCATAGCTACCCTCAGCTGGGAGGACCATCCTGTTCTGCAGATCACAAATCAGTAAATGAATGGAACAACAGCCCAGTGTTTCTTACCTGTAATGCATGGGATCCACAGAACATCAGAATCAACTTCACCTAGTACCTGTAAATACCAACTACAATTAGTTCTATAGGGCAAAGCATAACAAATCTCTTACCAGTGTCTGTCTCAATCAGGTGAACCTTGACAACCTCTGACCTATGGTGGATTTGAGCATCAAGCCTAGGTATCTTGGCAGAAAATGAGACAGACCTGTGTCATGCAACAAACTGCATCATGAGGAGACCAGATGGTGATGGGTAAGAGAATGGGAGAGCAAAGGGTGCCAGTCACGTATAAATGCTATGGATGTGTGGATTCAGACTCCATCCTGTCTACCAACCATCAAGACATCACGTGAGACGGCGCAATGGAAGTGCAGTGCTGATTGCCTCTTGTCTGGCCCCAGCATGAGTGTGGAGCAGTTTTTGATCCATGATTTGCATGCACTCTCTAGCTGAGGGGTACATGGGGTCCGCATGTTCTTCACCTGCATGGTGAGCTGCTCAAGATCTTATCGATCAGGAGCTGTCACTGGGAGTTGTAACTGTAAGGCGGGTGGGCTCTCAACTCTCAACTCTTGACAGCCTGCCTCTCAAGAATCTACCCTTACTGAGCACCAAGAGCTCATTGACAATGGAGTGAGATACATGCTCATCCTTGACCACTCTCCAGCTCACCTGATGCAATGCCACCTACAGGTGCCCAGTAACATAGACCACTAGTCTGTAGGGATTAAGAGTACATGAGTCATGCTAGAGTACCAATACAGAGCTTGGATATCTACCATCTCCAAGTTGCTAGCATGAAAGTGCTACACTATGAAATGGAGGGTAACACCCAACCAGACAGGTTATAAATCACAACAGCAAGATACTGAATACACCACACTGACAAGGAAGGTTGAGACTTACAACCAAATGATCATCCCCAATTCAGAGAAGTTGTCAGGCTTCACATGAGGTCATTAGCACTAGGGATGATCACAGTACGCTTTCCGGGCAGCTGTCGCACCTGCTATCCCGTCCAGCTGTCCGAGGCTCAAGTTCGGCAAAGATCGGCAACAGTGTTCAGCGTGTGCGTGACATTTACCGCCTTGCTTTCGGTGAGCCTGTCGGCATAGTAAGTCGGAGTTGACATTAAATATTGAGTGTGGGCCTCCTGCAGGCACCCCGAGCTTGGCCAGATTGATTCCTGTTGAATCGACCCTAGCCTAGGGGTTGATTTTCTTGTTTGTCCAAAGCCAAACTAAGAGTGTTTTGGTGGGTTCTCAGTGTTGCCAGCAGCCTCGAACTCACCACAACACTATAGAGTAATTGAGGACATGAAGAAATATCTTACTGAATGTTTTGAAGGTTTGCATGACCTGACTGTGTCCTTATTACAATGAAGGTGGTACTGTCAAAGTTGGTCAATGATGATGATGGTACATATTACCACTGCTGGTGCATTCAATAGGACTTGGTCAATGAGGTGTTAGTCAGAACACTGTGATTAGCTACTCATTCAAACACTGACAAGAGGTCAGAAATTTGTTATACAGCACATTGTTCCTGTCTAACCCAAGGGACATCTGATGAACCAACCCTAGGATAGGGTCTATTCAACAGGAACCACGATGGCACTCAATCTGGCCGAGCTCGGGGTGCCATCAGCCCACGCTCAATACTAATGTCAACTCCGACTTACTATGCCGACAGGCTCGCCGAAAGCAAGGCAGTAAATGTCGCGCACACGATCAAAGCTGAACGCTGTTGCCGGTCTTTGCCGAACTTGAGCCTCGGACAGCTGGACGGGACAGCAGGTGCGACAGCTGCCCGGAAAGCGTACTGTGATCGTCCCTACTGATACACTGAGCATTGGCTCACAGAGAGATTGCAAGGCTCTTGAGTGCTTGTTAGGACGGCACAAAGGTGACCTACACCTGACAAGCCCTGATATCAGCAGGTAATTTCTGGTGAGCACGGCCCAGAATACTTGCAGCTTATGAGTGCTAAAAGCTTATATCATGGAGAGGCGAATTTCACAATGTCACGCTTACGCCAACGAGCTGACGGGGCCTCCTTCCTTCTGACGGGACGTGGACAGCGTTGGCCAGATCGAGCACGGACGCTCGGGAGAGAGCCCGCTAGGGTCCACTTTCAGGCAGGAAAACGCATTTCGAAAGGAATCTAGTGATCGCGAGACCGCCAGCGATCCATCTCCTTGAGATGTCAGTGATCCTGACGATGCGATGATCGACCCAGGATTGAACCCTGCGACAGTGTGGGCACTCGCGGGTATGAATATGGTGGGCACTCGAGGAGCCAGGTTTGCTCGAGCCAGTTTCTCATTGCGCGGTTCAGGCAGGTTACAGAGGAGCGATAGATGTCCACAGCTACACGGGGACGTACGGACCTGCGTGCACTGCGCGTGGCTTGCCGCGGGGGAGGGTGTACAGGGGCCCGAGGGAGGACCCATTGAGCGGGCAGCCTTGCGATGGACCCTGTGGACGTGTCCGCGAGCGACACGAGGCGAACGAGGATGCCGATCTCACGTGCGGCCTGGGCCTGTCGCCCAATCGAGCAGCTCGTCGCCCAGCAAGGGAAGGCCTTGGACGGGGAGCGTCGTCATCGGGACGCGTACGTCGGGACAGCTCGGAAGCACGTTCGAACGCCAGCCCTGTCCACGCACGCACACACCCATCCATTCCCACTCTCCATTTCCATCCCCCCTTTCCAGAGACAGAGGAAACCCCGCTTCGCGCCGTCTCTCTGCGGGATCGCCCAGGTGGCCCCCCGCTTCTCTTCTCCCGCGCGGTGGGAGCTCCTCGCGAACCACGCATCGGCAGCAGCGCAGTGCTGCCCTTTTCCGGAGAGAAGGGAGATCGTCTGCCGTGCCCGGACTCGGGGTGTCCACGGCGGACCTGCGAGGGCCTTTGTGCGGGCGGGGAGAAGGTGCACGCCGCGACGTGCCGCGGCGGGGGCATTCATTCCCGCACTACTGACTCCGTCGCCCCGCGCATTTGCAATGAATATTGCATCGCGGTTCCAGGGGCGACGCGCACGGGTGCAGTGTGTGCGTGTGCATATCCGTCTGCCACCCAACGTCCGCGTTCCCTCCCTCAGGGTCGCAGAGCCCCTTCTGTCCAGCTCGCGCTTCGCGGGTAAATACTATTCGAACGTCTCCAACCGTGGCGCGGATCCAGTCTCCAGACACGCACCCGCCTTTATACAGCAACCTCTCGGCGACGGCAATCGGCGTCACTCGGGCAGATGGCAACTCGCCCGCCGCACCAAGTAACCCCGCACTCGTCTGATCGTCGTCTCCACGCCTGCGCCGGCCGGAGCACGGTCGCAGTGCGGGCTGGCCTGTGAACGTACGCGCCCGTATCATCCACAAATGACGAATGACAGATGGCGAATGTCGACTTATCGCGTCTCGACACACCGCCACTACAACACCCACCACTGATCCGACGCGAAGACAACAAAACGCAGCGATACCAATACACGAAGCTCCGAGCCATTACGATGCGTAAAACAAACAAAAAACGCGCGATGAGTGATAATAAATGCGAGAGAGGCGGATTGCGGATAGTATGTAATGTATATATCTGGGCGTTCAGAGCAGGCAAACAAAAAAGATGATGACGATGGATGACGATGATGGCGATAGAGCCACGAACGAACGAACGACTGAGCGAACCGTCCCCTCTAATTATTCCGCGTCCTTCTCTTGGCGCGCGCACGACAGCCACGCGAACCACATCATCGTGCGCAGCTGCAGCACGTCCTCCTTCCACGCCATCGACTGGTTTTGCTCCCGGAACTCCCGCGTCAGCATCTCGCACCGCTCGATGTTCTCCGGGCTCACAAAGTCGCTCGCCACCTTGATGCAGTCCGCCAGGTTGCACACCTTCGAAAAACAACACTCAAGTCAGCCCACTCCGTCACCCGATCAACCACCGGCGAAACTCTAAAACAATAACACCGAACACACAAAAAAAAAAAAAGACTCACCTGATGCGCGCACCCGGCGGGGATGAACACGGCCTCGCCCGGCTTCTGGTACACCCGGTGCGACTTCACGCCGTGGTCCCTGAACAGCTCCTGCCGCAGCGCCGAGTCCAGGTAGAACTGCTGCGAGTGGATCGGGTCGTGCTGGAACTGCCCCTTGAACTTCTTCCGCAGAAACTTGCGCAGCTTCGGCGCGTCCCCCGCCTTGAACAGGTCCCACGCCGCGCTCCCCGCCCGCCCGTCCGGCGTCGCCGCCGCGTACAGCATCACGTTCACCGCGTCCGCCATGTCCATGTGCAGCCGCGTCGACCCCTTGCTCCCCTGCGACTCGAACGACGCCATCGCGTTGTACATCTTCGGCCCTGCGACCGACACACACACACACATCAGCACGCGATCGCAGACGTGTCCTCTCATCCCGCTCGACTCACCCAAGTCGGGAGCCACTGTGTTGTTGGGAAAGTGAGACGCCAGGTTCAGCACGCCGTCCCGGCGCACATAGTTCGGCACCGGCGTCGCGTTCGCAAAGTCGTCGTACAGCTCAGGAAAAGCCGTGCGAAAGTCCGTCGACGGCGGCCAGTCCTGGCGGGTCGTGAGCTCGGCGCGGGTACCACGGACAGGCGCACGCGCGCGCGCCACGTCACTTACCTTCAGCTTCCAGCAGTCGCGGCGGCCCTCGTACTTGCCGAACCACGAGAAGAAGTCGCCCACCGTCACGCGCCGGTTCTGGTCCGTCTGGCACTCGAGGATCAGACAGCTCTGCGTGCCGTACTTGCTGATGAAGTACTCCGGCGACCACTGGACGTGGAACTTTGGGAGCAGCCCCGTGACCACCAGGGGCTCGCCGCGCGCCCAGACGCGGCGGAACAGCTCGTCCGTGAGCTCCCCCTCGGCGAACTGTTTCGTCGGGTGCGACGGCACGGTCGTCCCGGCCGCGAACGTCGACGGCTCCGGCGGCACACCCGCGCTCAGGCCGTCGGAGTACGTGCTGGGGTACCTCGCGTCAGGTGCACCGCTGCCCGAGGCCATCTCAGGCCACGTCGGCGTTACCGCGGTGCCCGGAGAGGCTGGGGAAGGCTCCGCAGCGCCAGGCTCCGGCGTGAGACGCTCCTGCTCGTTTTCCTCGAGCAACGCGTCCATGTCCCTGATGACCTCCTCGAGCTCTGGCTTGCAGAAGCGGGACATGGGCGAAAAGTCCTTCGCCTGGTGCTCGTTCCGCCGTGTGCACGACAGGAAGAACGGGTTGATGTGCGCGTGCTTCTCTCGACGTGCCTGGAGCGCCGCAATCTCGGCTTCCGGTGCTCCAGCCCGGTCGATGGTCAGCTCCTTCACCTGCTCGTAACACTCGGCGCACGCCTCACGACCACACAGGCGGCACATCCAGCTGCTCGCGAAGATCGAAGTCATACACGTATCTGTAGAGGCAGATGAGACACGTTCTCCCAGAGTGCCGAGAGGCCTACCGCATGTCGCCCTGACCTCGCTTTCTCTAGGCCGGCGTATGACCTCGTTCAGGCTGAGATGTCCCAGCTCCTTCTTCAGCGTGGGCAACAGGGCCTGCGCCACGGTTCGCTGTGAACGTACCGACGGCAAAGGCCGGATGAGCAACATGTATTAACCGCGCGTCGCATACGCTAACCTTCATCCGCCGGATGTGGGGCTTTTCAAGGCTCACGTTCCACTTGTTAGGGAAACTCATCGTCGGCGCATCGGGCTTCTGGCTCTCGACGAAACTGATACCAACGATCTGTTTCTTGTCGTTTTTTAGAAAAAACCGTATGCCTTGGAAGCGGCAGGTATCGCCGGCCCAGCGACGAGTGCAGGACACGCAGCGAGGAAACTCCTCCGACCGGTAACGGTTCGACATGCACCGTGCGAACTGCAACTCTGGGTGCAGTGGGCCGGCTTCCATCTGTGAATTGTCATCTTGACCAACCACTCTCAGGGACCCTGGAGCTAAAGTGAGGATAAGTTTGGCTCAGGATGTCAGACAACCTTGACTGACGATTATTGGCGGCGGCCCTTTCCTTGCCCTTCTCTTCCGACACGTGCGCGTATGAGACGGCAGGCATCAGTTGCGCTATACAATGGCGTGAGTCTGCCGACAATTCGCCAGATGTGTGTATGGCAAGCAGGGTACTTACCGTTTTGAGCGTGTATCTGGGCCGCTTCGCTGCGTTTCTTCGCATTATAGCCGCGCCTTGAAACGGCTGCGGCATTGTGAGCAAAACTGAATATCAGCGAGAGTCCGCTATAGACCAACCGGAGCTGTCCGTCGATTTATTTCCTCTCGCGTTTGACCGAGCCTTCTTGGCTTTTGACCCCGACCCCGACTCGTCGTCGCTGTGCTCTACAGCTCTCTTGGCCACGGCTTGGGGAGGGGGGTATGCGGCGACGGGGATAGCGAAAGGTATAGGGGCGAAACCCATTGCTGGTGGCGACGATTGGTAGCGTGGATGTTGGTGCATCTGCATGGGTACATGAGGGACCGTTGTGCGAGCTGCAAGTCGAAGGGAAGCTCGCTCAGCAACTTGCCAATCTGATGAGAGTGCAGTCAGATTCACATGACATGGCCAGCAGCAGCAAGGGAAGGTAACCATTTGAAGTGGCGTAGTGCTGCTGGTGTGCCATCTCCTGTTCGTAGTGCTGTGGGTGCTGGGGTGCGTAGTCTGAAACGGGTGATTGGGAGGGCATCGGTCCGGGGTGTGGAGGAGGCATGGGACTTCGCGAGACGGCTGCAGCCAACATGCCTTGTGCTGCCACGACATTCAAAGGACATTACCGAGGAACGATGACAAAACATACCTGCACGCTCACTTGTGTACATCGGCGCGTAGGACGCGTTTGTCGGCTCGGACGGAAGGGCGGACCAGGAGGGAAGGTCGATTCCGTATGCGGGCGGCTCATCTACGGAGCGCGAGGAGCGAGGGTAGGAATCTTGATAGAAGTGATGAGACGAGACAGGGGATTGACCGAATCGGCACGCGTTTGGATCGACCTCAGGGCGACGACCGATGTCATCCTTTGTGCCTTGGTCCCAGCTGGCGGTGCGGAGGCTGAAGGATGATGGGGAGCTCATGGAGGGCGTGTACTGTGGCGAGGACATGGGCTGTACGTGCTGGGGGTGCGGTTGGGGCACGAGATGCGATAGGCTGGGAAGCTGGTGGGCGTATTGCTGGTCGAGGGAGGTAGAGGGGCCGACGGGGTTGAGGAGCTCATTGATGGAGGTGCGCTTGCTCTGGACGGCGGGATCGTGGTGGTGGAGATTGACGTCCATTGCGAGGAGGTGCGGGGGAGGGAGGAATGAGGAGAGACGGAGGATCGAAAGACAGACAAGAAGAGGGCGTGTTGTCGCCAACCTCCAAGTCCGCTCGCGAGTCCGCTTATCCCATCACCCGTTTGGGCGTGTATTCCCACGGTGCATGCAATGTGCCACCATCACTGAATTTCGCTTACGACGCACTGTCACGGACTCTGTCGCAGCCGTGTCGCAAGCCCAGCGCAATGGACCGGCGGTGGTTCGTCGCTGCGAGAGCCAGTCGCGGGGCAGAGACTTGCTCGGGTGGGCGATTGACGCCTCCGCGGACGCTGGACAGGCGTTACGGCGGTGTTACAGATGTCTGTGACGAATGGACTTGGTGAATAGTAGTTTCGCGGAGAAGTCGGACTGATAAGAACACCACGCGAGCAGTCTGCCCGCGATAGTTTCGCGCGTGTGTCGCCTGGACGCCAGAGCGTGACGCCGGCCAGTCAGCAGCCCCGTGTCAGCGGCGGTAGCGCGCTGCCCAGACCTGCAACGGCCGAGTGCTTCATCTGCGAAATGGCCTGCACCCCGCATGCGCCCTCCCTCGCTGAGCCTTTGTCCCTCAGCACCCAACACGGCGCACCCATTACGTGTTCATCCAGACACCATCAGCGTCCCGCGAACGCGAAACAGGAGCGCTCACGCATGATCCAGTGATCCTCGTCGCCCTCGCATCGGGCACATCGTCACCAACCCGAGCTGACTCACATCCATCACGCTCCGTCGCCGCGGATGCTTTTCTGTCATGCGCCTGACATACAATCATCCCGCCATCCACGTGCAGACGCCCCAAACAATAGATTCGTGTACTTTATCGTAAGGTAACAGAGGCATATGATATATCGTCTCGTGTATGCGGATATATGTCTAGGCTGTCTGTTCGTCGTGTTGGATACAATGCAACGGTGGACAATGTTTGGAACAATCTGCGACGCGTTGGCTAGCCCACGCCACCGCCGCGAGGTCATAGACAGACAAATCGTCCGCCGTGCGACCGCAGAAGCCAGAATGTGGTCGTGGTGAATCGTGAGGCGTGGATGTCAACTGAAATACCTGAAAGAATGTAAGCAGCAACAGCATATGGCCCACAACCTAGTAACCCAAGAAGAGATGCACTGCGATACAACCCCATGAAGATCCGAAAAAAACCCAAAGATATCAAAAGAACTTTTGAAAGAACCCGGCGACCCTTGGAATAAAGGGTAAAACATATGGGAGAGCAAACCATGCGAACAGCCCAAGAGTCGCCCCGCACCGTCATTGCGGCTCTGGCGGTGGTTCCGGACGCTGGCCGTCGCGATCCGGAGGGTCGGGGATTCTGTCCTCCGTCTGCGTATCTTTTGACTCGGTCGCGTTCTGAGCCTCCTGTGTCACAAGGTTGGCCGCCTGCGCAGGCGAGGCCGCCGGCACCTTTGGAAGCGACTCGGCAAGTCCAGAAGGCTGGGACGCTGCTATATCGTCCTCATGGTGGGAGTCCGACGTCTCTACGGATGCGTAGCTCATTAGCTAACTCTCCGATCTGGATTCAATGAAACTTACGTGCGGATATTGTAACCGTGTCTTCTGACTCCCGAGAAGTCGCCCTTCCTGCTGCAATTTCGGGCTCCGCTATAGCTACGACCACCGGTACTGATCAACAAAGGAGATGATATCATCAAGAAATCAACACTCACGGTCCACGACTCCGGCAACCACATTTGTCGAGTCTGTCGACGATCCGCCCGTGGAACCGGGAGACTCGTCATGTTGCGCAACGAGTGGTGTCCGCTGGCTCGCTCTTCTGTCGTCTGCCAACCTGTTGGCCGCCGCCACAGACCCCTCTAAAGCGGCTTGCCTATTACGGGACAGGGAAGACGAACGACTACGCGAGTCCGTAGGCGTTCTGCCTTCTGGAACGTGAAGCCGACGTGCCACCTTCTGTGCCTGGACGGCTTGCCCCGAGGATATGCTCTTCACCACGTCTGGCCGAATGTCCGCCCACATCTGCAACGCCTTGATAGAACCCCACTCGATGATCTTGCTGTTCAGCCAGTGGAGAGACACGGGCTTCGTCAAGAAGTCATTACACCCGGCAGCCAGCGCGGCCACTCGGTCGCTCTGCAACGACGAGGCCGTGAGGGCGACAATGATAACGGATGATCTGTACGGCGGAGTTGACAATGTCGACGACCGGGACTCGCTCGCCGATGCGTCAGATGGTGTGCGCTGACCTTCAGATTGGGGTGTGGATGGGAAGGCACCCGCTGCGTTGGATTTCTCCATGTGTCGGATCTGTTTCGTGGCCTCAATGCCATCCATGACGGGCATCTGGATGTCCATCTGGAATGCACCGTTAGTATTCATGACCATGACACGCGACGAGATTCGCACGAGGTACTCACAAGGATAAGATGGAAGCCTCCGGTCTGCCACTTAACCACAGCCTCCTCTCCGTTCTTTGCGACGTCAAATTTGATTCGCTTCTTCTTCATGAACGTGGACAGAATCGTCTGGTTGATCGGATTGTCTACAGACGTACGAGGAAAGCTTTAGCACCATCGATCATATAAGATGACACATTGCTTACCGTCGACGATGAGGACACTGATTCGCGGCACGATATTAGCGTCATTAGGTTTACCCTTCTTCTGCACCGCGGCTGGAGCCGATGTAAGGCTGTCCAAATTTGGACGCCTAGACCTTCGTGTAGAAGCATTTGCAGCTCGCGAGGGCGAGCCCAGGGAATCCTGTCTGAGCAGAGGGTCGACGAGGCCGCTTTTGCGGGACGCGCTCCGTGACATCGATGACGTAGATGACGAAGGCTCTGCAATGGGTGAGCCGACTACAACTCCCGCAGAGACGGGACTCTCCACTGTTATGGGTGGCAAGGCTTCGCCTGAGGGAATGCCTTTTCGCTTTGCCCTCAACTGGTCGTCGTTTCCTTCCTGTTGCTCGGGATCGGTACCCTCCTGTACTGAGGACCGTGAAGCGCGACGAGCGACCTCGGCGGAGCCAACTGCTAAGCCGCCCGCCTTTACATCATCCGATGTACGTCGAGACAATACGCCACGGGCACGCCCTCCTTGCTCGTAAGTCGGGGCAGGACAATCAGAGACAGGAATCGGTAGATTGATCTTGCTTCCCGGGCCCTTAGGTTTGGGATGAAAGAAAATACCGGCAGGCTGGCCATCGGGGCTTTGGATAACTAGTCCGGACGCAGGCGACGTGCCTAGCTTGGCCGCAGCGTCAGAGAAATACTCCATCGTGTCAGATACTCCCCGTGGCGACGAAGGCGCAGGGTCTTTGGGTGACCTAGCGCACTTATCCGATGAGGTACGAATACTTGTGTTCGACCTGCCTCCGGGAGATCTTGCGGCGGTTGACATACTGAAGAAGGGAGAGATGGCGTGAAAGCCAGGACTGATTGGCGATGTGGCAATGGGATAGAAGAAAGGATCTACTACAGGCTTGGTAATGGCCGTGTGTAATGCCGTCAAGACACGACGAGGTCCGGCAGGCTTGGGGATCACGATAACTTCAGGCAGGCGGGATGCTGAGCCTATTCCAGGTACAAGCACAGCCTGAATAGCGTCCTTGACCAGCTTGAAATTAGAGAGGGAGGTGAAGTGAACGATAACAGGGGGAGGTGCGTTCGGCGAGTTCGTCACTGGTGTTAAGCCCATCACACGAGCAACTTGGGGTGAGGAACGGGGCCGATGATGATTGGCCAACGATGGTCGCTTCCGAGCGTTGAGATGCAGTGGATAGGCCTGTTCTGCCCTGATCTTTTGCAATTTGGTGCGCAAGACGGAAAAATCATCGTCGATGAGATAGAATGACACAGGCTCGGGGCCTGGGGTACCGGCAGCAGAAGGAGGCGCAAGCGCAGGAGACTGCTCGAGCACAGCTGGTGAGACGTCATCTCTACCTGTGGTGGCAGATGAAGCCGACTCCGGACTTCCGTCCATGTGCTCAGGCAAGGAGTCTGCATCCGGCTCGGTCGAAACATGACTGACGTCCATTCCCCACGCCGTGAGGTAACTCGTGAGATGTTGGGCAAAGGAGCCTTTGGAGTTTGCAAAGAGCGTGACTTTACGCCCCCGTAAAGACTCAGCAAACTGCATCAGCTGCTCCAAAGTGGGCTCCTGTGAAATCCTAAACTCTGGTGAACCTGGGTACGCCTCCTCCTCAGAAGCTCCGCCAAAGGTAGAGTCGACCACGTTCGGTGAGCCGCGCCGCAACGTTACGACGAGTTCATGAGAACGTTCAGACGACGACCCGATCGGCTCGACATCGACATTCAAGGAAGCGCCCACGTGTGTAAGCAGCCGACGCAAGAAAAGACTTTTGAAGGAGGGTTGCAATCGGAAAGAGGGGGACGTAGGTGACGATGATATACTGTCCGCGTTCGACGCGCCAGTACTGCTTGACGATGGTGAGTTTGTTGGCGATGTCCCATGGGCAATATGGAAAGTACAACGCAGCGAATCATCAGCGTTAAGTGAGGGAGACATACGACCCGCGTGCTCGCTTGCTGAAGAAGGCACTGCTTCGATAAATAGACCGACTTCAATAGTGTCCCCGGGACGTGCTGTTGCAATGTTTTGACGGATTACCTGCACTGTCATTAAGTGATCGCAAGGACAGAAAGAGGTCCATTCATACGCACATGAGACAAGGTATACGAAAGACCACTTTCATCACCCTTTACGGCAACATGTTTCATTCCCAGGTCCCCATGGAATAGTACCAGGTCAACCCCCGCTTGAGCAGCAACGCCGCTCAATGCGTCGCCTACGCTCTGCAGCATCTCCCCAACGTCGAAGTCATTATGTGATGCTGGCACATTACGGCGGTCGCCAGACTGCGTCGTTTGTTGAATAGGTGGATCGAGACTAAGGGCGGACATGTTGGCGGACATATAGTTTAGATTCTTCATAGATGTAAACATGGCAGATATTGAGGGTGTCGGTATTGAAAGCGAACATGCAGAGAACTGTTCCTTAGCGGGGTCGAGAACCTGGGGAGGGGAGAGTTGTAGTAGCATCTGGATCACCATCTGGACAGAGTCTGCCAACTCCAGGGACAACTCATGGAAGTGACCGTACTCCAGGGGTTCGATGACGGTAGTAGACTCATCGCTGTCAGGTGAAGAAGCGACCCGCCTGGGGTTCCGTAGGGAACCCAGCTGAGAGGGCAGAGGCATCGAGAATGCTCTGGACAACCGAGGGAGCTGAGAGGCTGGCGCTGCCTGGTCCATAGGGTTTTGATCTGAATCCATGTTGTTTGTTGGCGTGACGAAATCTGACTCCTCGCCATCGCCCACCCTGGCTGACCGTTTCGCGGGACGACTGAGCTCCTCTTCAGAGATGTCTGTCTCACCTTCTGAAGAGCTGAACGAGACGCCAACAGGTCGCTCGGCAGCTAATGGCAACGGGACCGAAGTGGCTGACTCGGTGGGCCATGCAAATCCGAACTTGTTGGAGGGGGGTAGGTCCACCACGACGGGACTCTCTCCGACATTTTCTTCGTCAGGACTTTGTCCCGCAATGACGGTTGGCAAGCGCACTGCGGGCAGTCTCGCCCCAGACATGACCGGTGACCGCAGTCACTGAGACGTCGAGACCGACGGACTGGTTGGGATGACCACTTGTGGTGGATGCTGGGATGACAGAAAGAAGAGAAAGCCGAAGAGAGTCGACCGGGAGGGACAGGTTGGGAGGCCCCAAGCCGACTTGCGGTGGCGGGAGCAGTGAGCGCAGTGATTTCGGACAACCAAGTATGGAGCGAGTCGCAAACATCACCAAATACCCCGCGATCTAGCTACGACCTAGGCGAGCGCTGAGCGCTGAGCTATGGCACAGCCATCTGCAGCCGTCTGCACCGCCCCGCGCGGGTGCATGCTCAGGCTAATGTCTATCATATTGTCGGCTGGCCAGAAACTTCCTCTCTCATGTAGTCTGTAAAGTTCTGTACACCTTTCCAGGGCTCTACGCATCTCGGATAGGCACCCAGTCACGGCATCGTGTAGGTAGTATCTGCTGTGCGCACCCCGGACACTTGTCCATTGAAGAGCACTCTGGCTTGAAGTCAGGGCGGAAGTAGCTGAGCTTCGAGATTTTGTTGAACAGGCTATTGCGGGTGAGAATAGGCATTGTCCAGACCAAGTAGATGAACTACTCGTCTTCAGGCGTCACAAGCATCGTGTATCACGAGAATCATCAACAAGTACGAGTGCAATGGACTCCGAATAAGAAAGTACAGAATAGTTTAATATTGTAGCTCCACATCACCCTCTGCTACCAAGTCCATATCGTGATAGCTGACCTTCCTCCCTGCGCTCGCTCTCGGGTCCTCCTTAGCGTTTGGCGGCGGCGGCGGCAGGCCGCCCGCACTTCCATTGCGCGCACCTCGCCTACCACCCGGCCCTGGTTCGAGAGTAGCAATAGGCTTCGCGGGAAGGCCAGCAGAGGCCGGCACAGGGGGCACTTCCACAGCAGGGTCATAACCAGGAGCGTAACCACTTATTCTGTCGCTAAGCCGGCGTGCCGTCACACCGTCATCCCTGCGCGGTGCTGGCGGCGGAGGATATGCACCTGGCCCATATGGATATGCATAAGGATCCCACATTCCACCGTTCGAGTAAGGTGGTGGATAACCGTATGGTGCAGAGTAAGGCCCTCGACCATAGTCTGCGGGTGTAGGAAAGGCTGGCCCTTGCAAACCGTACGCTTGAGGGGGTGGTGCCTGACTATTGCCGACGGGTGCTGGTGGGTGAGAGAACGGCTGTATGCGATGAGGATCAAGCGCGAAGTTATTGAAGTAAGGAACCTGACGATAAAGGTGAGAAACCATAACAACTCCGATATAACTCGAAACAAACTTCTTCAAGATGCTTCATGAGCTCAGGATGCTTGTTGGCGATGTGCTTCTCCACGAATGAGGTAGCCTTGAACAGCTTCTGACATGTTTTGCATCTGAATTTTCCCTCATCTTCTTGCTTGACGTAGGGTTCAGCAGCCTTAGTCAATTCCCTGAACTTGGATGAGCGTGTGTTATGCTCGACACAAGATGTGCACTCACTCTTCGTAGCTCTTGCCACCATAGTCTCGCGGATCGACACAACTGCGGTTTATCAAGAGTGCCACCTTAGAATCCAACCATTCTAGCCATCGCTCATCTAGTAAAAGCGGCGTCAACCACGGCCGCTGCAACGGGTACAATCTACTTACCGTTACGTTTCCAGTCTCGATTTTCGGACTTGTCTTTAGTCGGGCTCTCCTTTAGCTTCTCCTCCCCTTCTGCCCTGACCTTTTGTTCTTCCTCAGCCTTCTGCGCCTGCGCTTCAGCGGCTTTCACCTCTTCTATCAACGCTCTCGACATAGGCTTCCTCACATGCTTCACACATTTGCGCTGTAATTCCTCAAGGTGATCGGTTACAACTGCGCAGTAATAGCATGTGTGGAATGCAGCTCGAAGATAGGCAAGATACAAGTCGAGCGCAACTACCGCCTTGAGGGACAATCGGTAAGCATACCAGAGTACAGGCCAAAGAAACAATATCGCCTCACCTTCTTTAGCTCCAACGCCTTGTCGTCAGCTGCGTCGACCAAACCCTGGTCGCGCAAGTCAGACATGACTTTTTCGATACGCCTCTCAACCGCCTCGCTGCCCCGCTCTTTAGGTTCCATATCTTCGTCAGCAGCGCCAACAACCTCACTCATCAAAACATCGGGATTCTCTGCGTCACCGTTGGTGGAGTCGTTCCCATTCTCTTGTGTCTGCTTAACCTTCAGCTTCCTCAACGTCTCGTATTCCTCTTCGAGAATGGCAGCCAGAGTTTTGACATTCGCAAGATCTTTTGCTACCCTGTCCGGCTTACTCGCAACCTCAGGCGCATAGCGTATCCTACTCGTGAAAGGTTTGATATTATGCGCAACGTGGAGCTTGAACCCTTCGATCTGAACGGCAGCGGTGTGAATATAGACTAGCTACAATGTTACGACGATATAGGTGTAAACGCACCTTCTTGTCAGTAAGTTCAGCCATAGCAGTCGACATATCGGCATCATCACGGAACTTAAGCCAGCCGGCACGGTAATAGTTCCGCTTCTGCAAAGGATCGCCGAGGGCGAGATACACAAAGCCTGGGATTGTGCCACATGCCTGAATGACCCATGGGTTACCAATTGTGACGTGTCACAGCTTAAAGACCAACCTCCTCTAACTTGAGACGGCCAATGTCGGGAGGAATGGTGCGAATCATAACCTGATTGCCCTCGGGTTGAACCGAAAATTCCTCGCCCCGGGCATTGCGCCTATTATCAACAATAGGTTTGTCGCTGACATCCTGACGACTCGCATCTTGATCGCCAGCTTCGTCTTCGGGTTCCACATTGAATTGCATATCGTCTTCCGCATTATTGGTGTTGACACTCGGCTTCGTCTCTTCTGCGGTGACAGAGGGGGCAACACTCTCGATGGTCGGGGCTGTCGTATCGTGACCGTTCGACGGTGATTCCTTGACTGGTGAGGTAGGCTCGGGCTCTGGTTCGTTGACATCAGGGTCGAATTTTCCGGCCTCCAGGTCTAACAAGAAAGCATCTACTCTTCCCCTCCAACCAACCTTCCGGACTCGCTGGCGCATACTCACGTATTCAGGAGACGGGTCGTACTTTTCGGCAAACCATGGGGATTTGCGATGATGTTCGAACATGCGTTGGAGCTGCGAGCAATTAGTGAGCCACCAACTCAGAGAACGCGTTCAAACGAAGAAGAAACCTGTTGTGCAGCAAATTCCTTCTTGTACTTCTCCCATCGAGACCTGATCCCGTTCCGAGGCTTCGATCCGTCTCCAGCCTCTTGCTCAGCTGCCTTGTCTGCGTTATCCTCCTGCGTAGCTTCTTGAGGATAATAGTACCGAAACCACTCTGCGTATTGCTTCAAAGATGCCGGATAATCAAAGGTATGGGGATCTGGGGGTGCACGTCGCAGAGACCCGTACGGTGGTGGGGGTGGGTACTGTCCTCGATGCGGAGAGTAACCCCCGTACCCACGGGAGTGCGCATCTACGTATAAATTAAAATTACAAAAGCTGTATATTCTGTATGTTGCGCTCACCATAGTCATCCCCATACCGCGGCCGAGGTTCGTACCTGTCCCTCTCCCAAGGCGATAACGAGCGCCGGCGCTTCCGACCACCTTGGGAGAACATGTCAGTCAATGCGCCATCGTACATGAGACTTAACGCCAACCTTCGTCCGCAGGAGGACTGCGGCTTCTGCCTCGTCGTCCATAGTCGTACACAGCTCTTTCCCTTTCATAGTTGACCCATGCCCGCTCCCTGTCATACGCCTCCCAATCTGTGCGGTAGGAATCCTGTGGATACCCCGACTCGGGAAAAGCAGGCCTCGGAGGATAAGCGCCACGATAAGGAGAACGCGAACGCGAACGTCCACGGGGAGGTGGAGGGTAGGCAGAACCAGACCAAGAAGACATGCTAACGAGGAAGACGCTAACGAAGAGAAGAGAGGAGCAACGCGACGACTGATCATGAACAGCTGTGAGAGAGAGTAGGCGAGCATGATGGAAGCACAGACCTCGTGAGACGCGACACAATGACGAGCACGACGTTCTCGACACTCGTTGAGCAGCGTGTGCGCGATGGCGAAACACAAAGCGGCGACGCGCTGCTTACGTCCACGTGCTTCAAGCGGAGACACAATATGCCCTACAGAGATTTCATAGTCCGTAATAGGATCAACTGTGGATGATGATCAAGGAAAACCGCGGGGCTCAAAAGATACAATTTAGTACACTGTTTAGCTGTCCACTAGAAGTATCTAGGCCTCTGTCCTCAGGTATCCGTTTTTGCTTCTTTGATTTCTGGTACGGATGTTTTGCCTCCTCAACAGATGGTTCTGACAAAACAACCGCTGACTCCATTCCGAGTTTTTCCGAAGCCTTGCGCTTGCGTTCAGCACGCTTGTCGAGTACTCGCGCAAGTTCGACGTTCTTGAGATACTCTCGTTGCTCGCGACGTGACTGCGATAGCTCGACCCGCAGTTGAGCCGCATGCACCGCGGCTTCATGAGCTGTGATAGTGGTTAGCTTTCAACGAGCGTAGTAGTCTTCAGGCCTTGAGCACCCACCGATTTGCTCAGTTAGCATATTCCACTTGAACTTCGGCAAGTACTTCAGAGTCCAAACATCATCCCGCCACCGAGTACCCTTCTTACCGCCAATGGGCTGTGCGTTTAGCATTTCTGCAACAGAGCGGGCGACTCGTTTGTCTTTGAATTCGACCCAGCCCTCCGTGAAATGAGGCTTTTTGGTAGCCGTGAACTTCTTTCGGAGGTAGGCCCGTTTCGGGTCTGTAGGTCACCTCATTAAGGAGAAAGGTTTGTGACACTAGTTGAGCTCACCTTCTTGCTGCAAATATACCCTTCCCACCTCCCCATATGAACTCATGATATGTCTGACCTTCGTCGGTCGCATGCCGGGAGGGATGCGTGAGATATACACAACACCGGTCTTCTCTTGCGCTGCCTTAAACGCGGCAAGCGCTTCCGGTGTGAGTGGCTTCACAATCTTCTCCAATGGCCCAGCGAAGCCTGAGGGGTCCATGCCCTCGTCGAGACCATCCTGGCTCTGGTACTCGTCTGATGCTTCATTGTCGGACCCGTATTCAGAACCGTCTGATAGTTGATCAGCATTCAACGGACACGTCACATGCGAACTACCTGTCCATGGTTCCTCCGAGAACCTGGGCTCAGTAGTGAATCGAGGGTCGACCTGAATACCAGTCATACTTTGTAGATGGAAAGAGGAAGAAGGCCTTGATCAACAAGTACAAACAGCGGCAATCGCAACCGCTCATTGCAGACTTTGGTGGCTTAACCACGGCGGAGAGGTAACATAACAATCTGAACTGGACTGTCCTTAGCTGGGAAATGGAGGATATATCATGTGCAGACCCACCCATAATTGGCCCAGCAAAACACGTCTATTATTAATGCAAGAATATTCATACACGCCCCCTTTTCCTTCTAATTTCCGCCATGATTAAACCTGCAGCGGCTGCGAGCTCAGAGATGTCAAGTGCACCAAATTCACCGCGGGCATAGCACCATGCTCGAGTCCCGACAATGCGTGGAAAAATGGCCCTTACATACTGTAGTAAGGATTAATTGATGTCGGTGCCAAAACCGAACATCAAACAAACAATGTAGTGGTGACTAATCAGGTCACGAATTGGTGCGAAAATGAAATATGTTATCTGTCTTCGGTCTCTGCGCTGACACCGAATATATTGACCTGCCAAATGCAATGATCGTGCAAGTACTGTCGGAGCCCCAACATTGCACTATGCCTGCAGTGATTGGAGTAAGTATGGGCAGCTTGAAGTCCTGCGTGTGACTTATAGTAATGCATCCACCATCTTGAACCAGTCATCAATCTGAGTCGGTTGAACATCACGAAGAATAAGTTCTGTAGCAAGTGCCAGGACTGCCAGGACTGGCGACAGAGCCAGTCGGCATTCCTGCTACGATGTATGGCAAGTCTTCAGTTCGGTTTTCTCAATTGCCACCCATTGAGGGCAATGCCCTATGTGGAAGCGATGAGGACATTTGTCTAGATCTGGCGTCGCACTGACCGTCACGACGAAGCGCCAGGTCGAACGACAAAGAATTGTAGATGTAACAACGGGGAATGAATCATGCGGGTTGTAATGCACGTCTTACTTGTCATGAATGCGAACGAAGGTCACTGTCCGCCAGGTTGACTAAATAAAGCCAGGAATTCGTCCACGCAAGGCGGAAGAGACGACCCTTCGGAGCTGAAGCTCACGTCGCCTTCGAGATCCTGCGTCTCGGCCCACTGTGAATCGGCTTCAATTGGAGGTTGAGCCGTAGCACCTTGGAATATATCGGGCGCCCCGGTAGACATTCCACCAAGGTGGCGAGAACTACCGACAGCGTTGATGCGACCATGAACCTGGCTACCAGAGGACAGTCGACGGGCAAATTTCGTCTCCCCTGGGGATCCCAAACCGTGCATGTCGTCCTCGACTTGCAACCAACTTGGTTCGTCACTGAACATATCTCGGAATATCCGTACCTGCGAAGGCGTGCCTGGCATCTGGGTTCCGTTGCAGCCTAACGCCGCGTCCGGGGGTTGCTGGCACTGGGAGCGCGGCGGTGATATGGGAAAACCATTCTTGGATGCAGCCTGTGCCTCAGCGTTTGGCGGCGGCTGTGGCAGAGGCGACAACGATGAGCTCGCCGTCGCTGGGTCCTTACGTGGTGAAGGTGAGATTGCGGATGCGGGCGACGAGGGCGTCAGGGGTGTTAGCGGCGATGGTGATTCTGCAGGGATGTCGGTGCCGTGCTCTGCGTTACTTGATTGGCTTTCAGCCTCGCTTTGATTTGAGCTTATAGAGGGTGCGTTAGCAAGTATCGTCAGGGTATTATAGTGGTGTCTAGCTACTTTTGTGATACTGGCAGCTGACTGCACTTCCCGAACTCTAATTCTGGAGATTGTCCAGCATCGACTCTGGGACGTGTGGTCGAGTGGCCCTTCAATTGACCATGTGAATCTCTTATCGGGTCCGGCGACTCCAGACCGTTGGATGGGCGACCAGTGTCAAAGGCGGAGGGAGAGTCTACTAGCCAGGAGTCACCAAGACGCCGCGATCCTTCTGGTATAGACAACTCCGTCTCTTCGTACTGGGAGGTAGGCACAAATTCGCCAGATGAGATGCGCCGACCCTCCGAGCCGGGCAGCATCAGCTCCCGCTCCTGGCTCTGAGAGGATGGGATGACTTCAGGATCGAGGTACGGCTCTAAGGGAGGGTAGATTTTCCGTTGCACGCGGGGGCATTTGAGCTCCGATTCTTGCTCTTGTGATTGAGAGGATGAGACAAAGATACCTTCCTGCGACTGGGAGGACGGAATAAAACTACATCGCTGCGGTTCACATCGAGCAGCAAAGTTGTGCTCCTGAAGTAATTGGATAGATGCGTTGTCGGAAACTTGGTGAGTTCTGTGGCTAGAACCCTGGCGCCGGTTTCGATTGACCAGGGCGGTGTTTTCGCTAGCAAGCACAAATGACACCTTGTAACCCGTCAAAGGTGTCGGGAAGAGAAAGGTATGAGACAGCAAACCTGTGAAGACAATGGGACGCACAGAGGCGCCGTCCTACTGTGTGTTTGTGTTGCATGCCGCGACGTCTCTGCATCGTTCGGAATACCAGGTAAACCTGTCGCCACAAGTACTGGAGACTTGGTTGGCTTGTTCGAAAAAGACCGCGTACGAGCTCTCTCTGTCCTGGTAGTCGGTGGTGGGGTAGGTAAAGCAGCGGAAGTCTTTTCTTTGTCGCGCTTTTTGCTTCCTGGCTCGGGGCCGCGGTCTGCGGGGTCTATCACATAGCGCGATGATCGGGTCGAGGATGCACTAGGATGTACTGCATTTCTCCGTTCTGCTGGATTGTCAAGCAAATAGGTAAGAACTCGGATCGCGAAGCCGATTCATGACAGCACCTTTCCGGCCACGTCGATTATCTCCCTCCTCAAATGATGTCCTTGGATGACCAGAGTTCATATCCACAATCTGGCGTGAACTACCTGCATTATCAGAGTTCTGCACTGTTTGCCTTGCTTTCTTTGATCGTGTAGTTGTGGGCTCATCCTCGCGCTCAACTTCATGCTTCTTCTTGGACGTATTCAAGCTTGCGCGTTGGGAGAAATAGGATGAGATAGGAAGTTGTTCGCCTGCGAGCGAGAAACTCATCCGTAGCTCTCAAGACAAGACTAGTGGGTAAAGGTAATATAAGTAGGTGACGCTACTTGACGCCGCTGACTAGTGTTGTGTCTATAACTCAAGGGACGTTATAAACGGTCGGTAAGTAAGTCATAGTGTCGGACCCTTTTTGACATAGGGTTATTAACGTTTAAGACATCATGTCATACTCACGTTTTCTCGCGTCCGCGCCACCCTTCGGGCGGCGCGCATTGAGTGTGGGTATTTGAGTCTTTTTCATTGAACTTCAACTCAGACGACATTCGATGTACAGCCCTGGTTATCCTCCACGTCCACTGCGATCAATCTTGCATCATGTTGCAAACCAGTCAATCTCCCAAGTAGTGACCTCGCCAAGGGGCAATCACTGCAACTTGCCGTGACTCCAACCCTGGGTATTGTTGTTCCAATCTCGGCCCCGCGGTCCTGATTTCCACTTGCAGGGCGGTTTTTCAGTCAATCTCATGTAACTCATTGAGGGGGCCATGAAATGTTCCAGGAAGTGGCAGGAGCCCTATTTGTACACATCTAAGTGTTTCTATCACATCTGTTTGGTCAAGAAATGCAGTGGTAGAGGATGGTGGACATAACAGTTGCATGAAGAGGTCTTGAGCAGAAGTGCTGACAGCTATCATTATCTTATCAACATTCCTTTTTTGTTGCTCTACAAGTCAAAATGGCTGAACAATGCTCAGATCCATGAATGTACTAGCAGTAAGATACATGGATGTGTATTGATGACTTGAAAGTGAGCAGAATGGTTCACTGATGCATGATTCCTTGTCCTGTCACAAAAAGCCATCAATGTTATGTCCTCTTCTAAACAAGAGAACAGACCTTCGTCCAACAAGGACAGATGACAATATTCTAAGATCCTAGTGGGCTTGATCCTGAGGTCCTTCCTTCCTAGTCGGCACTATCGGCACTAGGGATGGCTTCTTTGTCAGAAGGTGGAGCACTCCTACACTTCCAACACCTCTGGATGCTAGTGCACTTGTAGTGCCTAGCCAGTGAATGACAATGTCTATTCCCAGATGGGGAACGAGCTGATGATGTGTCCTGCATATGTGTGAACAGCACCTTCCTCTCAAGGGAAAGAGAGGGCTTGTCTGTAAACCAACAACATTGGTGTACCTGGGTGAAGACCGTCTTCTGAGGTCAACACTAATGGATGTGTATAGTCTTCCAGTTGGAGTATTGGGATGCCTCCAGAGCCAGGCTGTCAGAGTGAAGCTAAGGGTAGGAGTAAGACAAGGTATGATTAACCAGGTCGAGCTTGAGCTCAACCCACTGAGTCTACTGGTATATATACATCTGGATCAGAGCACCAGTCTGCACAGCCTGGTACTGCTACAACACTCGATGTTAGCGCCGGTGACGAGGCACTAATACTCAGCGGAGGGGAGTCTGGAGGCGGCAAGGGAAAGGTCCCAGGCGCCGATCAAGGGTTCTGGTCTGATGACGAGGGCTGGGTCCCTGTCGAGTTCTCGCACCGCTGACCTATCGAGCCAAAAGATAGTCAGATCGAGCTTGGGGCTCGACCTAGTCCACTACCACTTATATACATGCACTGGCCATTCTAGTACTCTACCAGTCAACCTCTGAAGACAAATAGTAGACGTCCCTAGCCCCAGCTGCAAGTACCACGGAGGCAGCGTACCGTTGAGTTCTGTCGTCTCTGGTTTCCAGTGTTCTGCAAACCTGGGGGTTCACTACCCTCAGCCTTCAGCGACTGCCGGGCCTCCTCCAAGGTTTGATGTCGGTTCGTGATCGGCCTACCTTCACCGTCATGTGAAGGGTTCGGCGTATAGTAAGGATAAATAGAGAGATAGAAGAATCGAAGAATGATAAATAAAAGGTAGATCAAAGATGAAGAGGAATGGAGAGATGTAAGGTAGAAGTCCATCATTATGCTAAGATGCGATGGTGGGATTCAGGCTGAAAGCAAGGGCCCTTGATACATAAGGAATATGATGCCCATCCCATCTCGTCTGAAGTAGAAGAAAGATAATCAAAAGAAGAGGAAGGCGTACTGTAAATGACAGATCAGGGGTTGTCCCCCAGCTGCTCGCGAATGTCCTTGGGCGGCCGCCTCCATAAGGAGTACATCCGATGACGTAGGCGGACGTCTCGGGTAAACTAAGAAGAAAAGAAAAGGAAACTGTCAGTGCGCTCTGCGCGGTATCGTAACGTCGCTATGTAAAAGTTCCATATCAAATGAACTAAGCGTCTTGTAACATTACCCCCCTACTACGATCGAAGTCCGCTTTGATTCCTTCAATGTTCTTCGACACACCTAGGCCTCCGGGTCTTTCATAGGCCACCATTCCTCGCCGACCTGTCCCCAATAGACCCCGTCTTCGTCGTACTCTCCCTCAACGGTGTACTCGTCTCGCTGTTCATCAGCCGTGACGTAAGTGCCTTCGGAGGAAGGTGATGGGCTGGCCCATACTGCCTGAGCAGTGGCGACTCGGCGCGGAGTCCATTCGCGCTCAGGGGTGACAACGGCCCTCAGCAAGTCATCGACCTCGATTTCGGACTGTTCGAGGTCGGTTAGTGAGGGTCTTACGCGTGAGGGTCCTGCGGCATCGGGGATGTTGAGAGTGAGCCACTCGCCAGTCTCTCGCAGGGCGTTCTGTCGTTCGATGGGGTCGTCGGGTACGGGTGAGGGTTCACGTGTAGCATACGGCGGAGGGTCCTCGGCAGGATCATCAATGAGGAGTCCGGGTTGGGCAGGGCCGGTGAGTGGGCGATCCTGCGGCGGGATAGTGGCTGTGCAGCGAAATGGGCGTATATTGAGAGGAGGGGTGGGGGGTTGTCGTGCCACCGCGACCTCGTCAGTGATCTCGAGTAGATGTGGCCCCTGGCCGCATGGCACGTAATATCCCTGGGTGCAGTGAGCATCCATCCACGCTTTTGCCTCTTGCAGCGTGCGCTTGGTGGTAGTCTCGTGCGGTCTGTGGCCGCGGGCTCAACGGTATTCCTCTTCCCATATGAAGATGCCTAGGATTCGTCCTTTGGCTACGCACCAGTACTTGGGCGTGTTGTCGGAAGTAAAGGTGAGGGCCCAACGTGTGGGACGGAGGACGGGTGGTGAGAGCTGTTCGCCGATTCTTCTGGCACAGTCATCGGCTCGGTCGCGCTGGTTCATGAAGACGGGCACTTGCACACGGTTGAGGATGCCAGCTTCGTAGAGGGTGCGGGTGTCCTGGTGGACAGCGGGTCGAGGCCAGTTGGGGTTGGTGGGACAGTTGAGCGGGGTGTGCCCTGGCTGGCGCTGCTTGCAGCTAGGACAGGTGTAGATTTCGCAGTCAACCAAGTCGTGGGTTTCATTAGGGCAATAATAGCACTTCATATGCGGGAGTATAAATATACTGGATAAGCTTCGGGAGTAGTGAATCGGCGCGGGGATAGGGTGAGTCGTTTGTTCAAGGGGTAGAGGCTGAATAAACGTGGTATGTCAGTGTCGTTCCGGTTCGGGGATGCGTGCCTGTGCCCAGTTGAGGACGGGGGTGCGTCCCAGGTCCAAAAGGGCTAATTCGAGTCGTCGTTCTATCTCCAGTGAGTTGTATCGGGCTCCTCGGGCCAACTCTTCTTCATTTGCGTACGTCGTATAGAGTTGTCCCATGACCTCTTGTAGGTGCGCGAGGGCATCAGCCGTTCGGTAGGCTGCCATCGTCGGGTAGTCTGTCGCTAGATGATTAACTAGAGAGGCGGGCGCGGTGAGGAGCGTACTGAACAATGCCCAGTTGATCCTGGACCTGGTCCTCATCGTCATCAGATCCGCATTCGTGCCTAGGTGCACCCTGGCCGTCATGTCGGGGTCGAGAGGCGTGGCGGGCGGTGAACTTCTGAGCGGACGAGGGCCTCAAGGGTGGAGAGCGATTCGGGCCAAGTTTCGATCGGTGTCTGGGTTCATGTTGGAGATAGCCTGAGGCAACCAAGGCGGCGACTCAGCTTATATTCTCTTAGGATATCATCAGCGGTGCCGCTGAAGTTCGACTCTGGTTCCCATGTTCGTTCCGCCGTGGAATATCCTTTCCACTGCACGAGGTATCGCCTACCCGTGCGCGTCCCCTTGTGTGCGATGATCACTTCGACTTCGTAATTGTCTTCGCCTTCGATGTCGTCAGGTGGCAGGTTCATGTATGATGGGCCGTGTTCATCAGTTTCGGTATATGGTGACAGGAGACCTGCGTGGAAAACGGGGTGAATCTTCCACGAAGATGGGAGAGCGAGGCGGTACGTAAGTTTTCCCATCACTTGGATGATTTTGAAGGGTCCTTCCCACTTTGGCTTGAACTTCCGCGATTTGTAGGGAAGTCGTAGATTCCCGCTGTCTAGCCATACCTTCTGACCTTTCCTGAACGGTGGTGTCCGTTGCTTGATCCTTTGTTCAACAGTCCTTCGTGACAGTTCGAGGGCGGACTCTACTTCTGTTCTGATCTTCTGTAACTCGTGCATTCTTTCTTCGGCTGCTGGGACGTTGGTTCGTTCCATGACGGTCGGGATCCCTCGTGGTACGAATCCCATCATGACTTGGAATGGGATTTGCTTGGTTGTGGCGTGGAGTCGGGAGTTGTGAGCAAATTGGGCATCAGGGAGGTAATTCGTCCACTCAGCTGCGTTGTTGGCGCAGAAGATACGTAAGTATACTTCTAGCTCCTGATTGACGTGCTCCGTCTGTCCATCCGTCTGGGGGTGATATGCCGTTGACATCGAAGATTTCACCTTGGTGAGCTTGCACAGTTCTTGAAATACGTGAGAGGCGAACTGCGGGCCTCGGTCAGATATGATTTGTTCGGGTAGTCCGAACCAAAGGTAAACATTCTGGTGTAGAAGTCTGGCGGTTCCGAGTGCATCAATAGTCTTGACAGTTGGGATAAAAATTACCCCCTTCGTAGAGTCGTGGTCCACAACGACTAATACGGAATCAAAGCCGGCGCTAGCCGGCAGGTCAGTGATGAAATCCATCGTCCAGGTGGTGAAGGGCACCGCATGGGAGAGCGGTGGGATTGGCATGAGAGGGACCACTGTTGGGTGGGTATTCAGTTTCATTTGTTGGCAGGCTGCGCAGCCCTTGACAAAACGGGCGATGAAGGCAGCCATGCCCGGCCACCAGTAGTCACGCTGCAGGCTGGCTAACGTCTTCTGTATGCCAGGGTGTCCGGCAGCGGGGGTGTCATGGTGTAGCGTAGTGACTCGTCGCTGTAGCGAGGTCGACGGTGGGACGTAAAGCCGGTCTTGGTACCAGACGAGTGCACCATCGGTACTCCAGTCAGCGAGCGAGGTGCGCGCCGGTGTCGGGGCATGGCCAAGAAGGGCTTGAAGTGCTTCGGCGACCATGGGGTCCTTGTCGTGTACTGCTAGAAACTCCGCCAGGAGTTCAGGAT